>FWPY01000058.1:282445-882445 GCA_900174645.1 Sonneratia alba
ATTTTATTTCTTGTAATTCACAAACGCAACAATCAGTCGGGAGATTCCTCAATTAGCTCTCTCCTTTATCTCAGAGCGAGAGAACGAAGTGTTTCGGAGAGTGACTTTCCTCACAGAATTCCACCTTGTGGCTGTTACGACGCGTCCGTCAGTGCCGGATTCTCCAACGACGTCGTCTCGACGCAAGGTAAATTAAAAAGTTTTCCAGTACGTCGCCCTAGCCATTAAGCTTTGAAGCCACCAAATGGGATTGTAAGTTAAGCCTATGATCGTAGCGCAGTTTCCGCTCTCTCACCGGGCTGTAGAAGTTTTGGATTGGATTCGAATGTGGTCACAGTATAAATCTTCCATTTTGAGAAGCAAGGCAGCATCGAAAGAAAAGATAGGGAGACGGACAAATTAATATGAAGACCATAGAACGTTCCGAAATGGATTTATTCATTTTGCTTCAGCGCGGAGCTTGTTTAAGCTTTTCACCAAAAGGTCCTTGTGAAACAATCTTTTGTGCACACCAAGACATGTCTCTAAGATCCAGCAGTGGTATGCAGTTGAAGCCGAATCGTCAAAGGCTGTATTATTATAATTTTTGCTCTTCGAGTTGTATACAAGTACTCAATTGGTTGCTAGACTGAACCCTTCTGTGGTCTATTTGTAGTTCCAGTAGGCTCGTCGCAGTCAAACCTGATTTAGGCCACTTCTTACTTCTGGAACCGGACCATCTCAGGCTCTCAAGGCCTACACCAGAAAAAACATTAGCAGGGGAAATGAGTCTTGTCGACTTTCCAGAAGAAAAAACTTCAAGCGGGGGCCAATGAGGGAAGCTGCTGTTATCCTGCTAATTCTTGTTAACAAGGCTAAGATGTGGACATAGTTTGAACGCTAATGCGCGTCGTCCCTGATTTGCTCACATAGGGAGATAACTCGAGGACGGGGAAGGGAAGGATGTCTCAAACCGATTGACGACGATGATTTGATAAGCATGTCACAGTGTCGAAACAGTCGGGTGGCTCCATCTTGAGACATCGAATGCTAGTTTCGGCCTTAATCAATTAATTCGGGGCAAGGCCCAGCTATCAATATTAAGAGAGGATCACGAGATGCACCCACACAGTGAGCACAGTGATCAAGTTGGTAATTTTGCACTCTTATTCCAATGGAAGACTCGAGAGGGAGTCGAGTCCCCGGTCCGTTCCTTTCCTGCGGCGGGGAGCTCTTAACCTCTTAAATGGCATTCGACCTGGGCGCGATCCGATTAGTCAGCTGGACAAAGTCCAACCGGATTACCGTCGACGGTTTTATACCAAAAAAAAGAGGGATCCCGAGGCGGTTTAAATAAACAGTCCATCTTAGTCGTGTCAGGCCAACCAACCGTTACCCCATATTCGGGTTTATGTATCTGCGTACAAATATACTAAAGAACTGAACAGCAACATGTAACACTGACCCATCAGCGCAATGTTGCCAAGAGGGCCATGATAGTACATGGTATAGACAGGTGTGAGAAGGAATTCAGATTTAAGATTTCGAATTGACCAAATCATACCAGAGTGATACGACTAGAATTCATTATTCCGATTAAGTTTATTATGTTAAAAATATAAATTTTCTGTAAGGAAGAGATAACCAATAAGAATCATAATCTTACAATTCCCGTTATTAATTGTCTAAAATTGTATTCAAAAAAAGGAAAATATCAAATGAATTAAATAACTAATTCAAATATTGTCCTCTCTGGTACTAGAATTACTATAGTTCGCAGAAGTCGACGTCGCTCAACCTCAAGCCAAAAAGCACCATTCAACTTGAAATGAAGATTGAAAATGGGAGAGGGAGAAGGGGAAGGGTGGTTATCGTTTAAACTCAGTTTAGCGATGTGCATATATATACAGCTAGCTTGAGGAGAAAGCAACTTGGTCTCCTCCGTCTTCCCATCACATATTCCGCTCCAAAATGGCAAGACGATGAGACAGAGACCACAAAAAAGACATTGTCAATTCGGATTAGTTTATGCAACGGATGAGAGCTGAGAAGAAGACTGAAGTTGCTAGCAAATGTCAAAGATTGCCTCTAGCTGTACGTATGGTACAGAGCAAGAAAGCCGAGCACACCATGCATGTGCCGGTGTTCCGAGCTAGGTGAGGCGCCATGGACAGACGATTCGATGATATATCTATCTACAAAAGGGAGACCCATCTTCAGGTTCTGCAACACCCACATCTCTCTGATAAATGTATGACCGTTTCCATACGTACATGGCGTTTGACCCCTCCAAAATTTGGATTTTTTTTTGGGGGTAAAACTCAAACTTACTGTCATCATTGTAATATTAGGTGAAAAATCCACGAGATTGTGCTAATTAAAATTCTAGTCAATCAGGAATAATCTAAATGCATAAGATTTCGGGGAATAAAATAACACAAGCGGCAAATCCGCTTATGGCACAAAAATACTTTGCATAAAAGGATTACATAATATCATAGATTCTACCATCTCACCTGGCTCGCCAGAGCCAATACGTTCCCTTCCAGTACTAGTTTATATTATACAAAGTGGAACTCCCAGACAAAAATCTCATATAGCGGTTTGGCATCAGAAGACTAGAAGGCACAGCAGGAAGCAACAGAAGAGGAAAAGCGAGATTCTGTTAAGGGACCTATCCGCCTGAATCTCCTGCCTCCTCGGCCTCAGGCTATTGCTACACCACTGCGTAGGTTATACGGGTTAATGTACCCGAACAAACTGTGGGAGTTGCCAAACACCCGCGCATAGACCATCTCCCCGAACATCCCCACCATCGAGTTCTGAAACCCAGAGGCTCCGAGACTGAACAGCTCCGGTTGTGGACCCGAGGAGTCATTAGAGCTGTAGTTGTGATCCCGATATGGGGTTCGATAAGGAAGCTGCTGGGCTGTGGTACTAGATGTTGCAGATGATAAGGAAGAGTCATTAGAAGCCACTGGCCTTGGAGGGATGGCCATGCTCCTCTCTTCGAGCTTAGGCTTACCCCGCCCGTAAAGAGGGATTACTGCTGTGTGGGAAATCTCAGATTTGCAGACGGGGCACTGTGGAGGTTCGTCCATGGCAAGAGAGAGGGACTGCACATGGAGCCATTTATAGATGCAGGGCCAGCAGTACAAGTGGCCACAGAGAGTGACCACAGGTTCATGCGCGCAGTCCAAGCAGATACAGCAGTCAAAGCAGCCTTTACAATTTTCAGGTTCGATCTCCGCTGCCGCGGTTGACTTCCACCCCTGGGAAAGGTACTGCTCGAAGGCCATGGACTTGCTTCTGGTTCCTACTCTCAAGAATGAATAGATCTAAGAAAGAAAAAAGCAGTGAACATTCACATCCGATTACAATAAGCAAGTTATATATTGTTGAGAAAGGGTAAAAACAACAGAAATAGGATACAAGAGATAATTAGAAAAACCAGTAAATGTGGTTTCAAGTTGTTTCAGAGAACTTTACTACAAGTGAGTATGCCCCATAAACCTTCTGGTAAGGTTGCTTCCCAACTCTCATTCTCTATTTCAGAGAAGTTTGAAGAGCCCAAACAAGTTCTTTCTAACTGTGACAGCAGAGAATTTTATGCAGCACAGATGCTGCTGCCGCTTCTAGTTGAACAAGTCCAGCAAGAAAAGCAAACAGCAGTTGGAGGGGAATACACGTTAAGAATAAGTTGCATGGATGATGACAATAACAAGTGACAGGGCACTCATCAACTTGAATTCAAGAAGAATATAACAAAGCAACTAACCGTTTGGTACGGCTCCCTCTTGCTAATATAAGCATTAGGTAGAGGACTAAAATCATCCAAAGAGTCAAAGCACCAAAATCCAGACAAAACAGATCGGCTCTCTTTCTGGAGCTACAAGGAAGTTGCTTAGAAGAAATAGGACAAACTATATGAATATATATATTTTTCACTGATAAAAGTTGAAAGAGGAACCTTTATTTTATAAATACTTGAAAGAGGCACTTGGAATAGCAATTTGGTCGATAAGAAGAAAATTTATGGTGAATTCTAAGGCTAGAGACTCACAGTTGTTGGTCAGCAGTTGGGTTTCTAAGCAATTGTTAAAATTCTTCAATATAAAAGCTTGTCATTTATTTATTTGTTCATTCTGCTGCAAATGTTATGTGATTGTTGTCACTGTTATACGAGATTCAGCATGACGTCAATACAACTTCTGATTCAACTACCGCCTGCTTTGCAACGAGATTATTATTATTATTATTATTATTTTGGTATCAAGGAGAAAACCTTTGGACCTCAAACTTGTGCACTTTTACCATCTTTCGTTCTTAAATTTTTAATTTTTAGCCTTCTTTCTATCAACTTTTAGTATTTAATCTTTTTAATTAGAAAAATAAAAAATAAATCAGTCGGAGGCGACTCGGGAGGCGAAGAGAGGGCGGCGCCCCTCCCTCGAGGCGACACCATCCTCCCCCAACAACCTTCACTTTTTGGCAACCTTTTTTTTAAGATAAAAAATGTTTTGGGATAGAAAATAATTTTTAAATAAAAATATGACAGCAAGATCAAAGTGGTAAAGACGTATAAGATTCAGGAATAGAATAATTAAAAGTAAATATTTATGAAAAAAAAATTAAAAAATGCAAAAGATCGATGATGAAGGCCTGTTCTTTGTCCCCTCTTTGATATAAAGGCCCGAAAAGTACGATTAACAAGAGTAACCAAACCTTGATTTGAGTTGGGGGCTGATTAAAAGTACCACTCCATAGCACCCTTTCTGCCACTTCAACAGCCATTTTTGTTATAAATGGTAATGGTAAGAAAGCAAATTGATCCTTAAGATAAGATGGAGTCTCATAAAAGACTTTAAACACAGTACCCATCTGGGAAAACAAAGGACATAAACGAAGAAAAATGGTTTATAAGCTGCACCTGCACTAGCAAACAACTGATCATCGGTCCGATTACCTCCTGCGATGGGTGGATATGCCTACCGGAATCCATCCAACTCCGAGGGAAAACAGATATATACTTTCGACCCTTAAAAGGAGAACTGACTCGTCAAAAAGTAATCGAAGTGCAATTCCAGTTCAGCACGCACTTTCGCACCTTCCAGGCGACTGAGTGGAAACACAGTCGAGCAAGGAAGTCCAAGAAATGCGTCAATTTGAGGATCATTTCGAGAAATTTCAGCAGCTTTCCGAACCGATAGCGATTTCCAGAGATAGAGAGGGGAGTTCAGGGGGGAAATAAGCGAGGAATTGCAGGATCGAAATTGAAAAGAATGAAGGCAACAGCTTGTCATCACATCGCAAGTCTAGACAGGATAGGACAGCCTGGTGCTGCAGGAACACATTAATCGACCAAACGAAGTAAAAAAGGCAGAAGCAGGGGACCAACCGGAAGCGATGACGCAACAGCTGGACCAGCTCGATCGTATAACAGCTCTGAGTGGATTCTCCTGAAGCTTCAATGGCGATCTCAGTTTATTAAAGTTTTAGAGAGAGAGAGAGAGAGAGTACATGGGCTCGTGGCGCTGAAGCAGGAAAGGACGTTATTTAACCAGAACCGGAAAGAAAGAGGACTGAGCATCCTCCATATTTTTCCCTTTTCTTTTTCCCTTTTTGCCCCCACTTTTCCACTTTTTTGCTCGGGAAGGTTAATTCCGTTTCAAGAATTACACCGGTTTTAGTTGTAAATATTTTTACTAATCATATCGCTAATCTCATGTTACAAAAAGGAGATGGTTGCACCCTACATCAAACATAAAATATGTTTGACGTTAAAATATTTCAATAATTTTATTACCAACTTTACAATTATTTTATATCTAATTAATAAACCCTAAAATCAACCAAAAATTATATGTTGAAGGTTGAATTTTACGTAGGAGTCTAAACAACACATCCGATCAAACACGGCCTCAGATTTTTTTTCTTTCATTATAAATTATTGAATAAAAAAGAGATAGAAAAGAAAAAATAAATTTTATACGGATCTTATTTTTAATTTAATAATTAAGAATTACAAAATTTAATTTATATCACGTGACTTTTTATATCCTTTTATTTTTCTTATTTTTTATTCTTTTAAAACTTATATACCTGCAATACTATAAAAAAAATACAGGAAAATAAAGGTCAAGGGATCTTTTAATATAAAAAATGATCTCTTAAATTCAAACCTCATGGGTATAATTGTACTTATATAAACTTACTTTTCTCATGATTTTCCGGTCCAATTCGAACATGATTGCATGGCACCAACGTTGATTACGTCGTCTCCCCTTCACAAACGTAGCACTGTTTTGCCGATTTTTGCGTTCAGATTATTTGAGCGCTCTGCTTTGCTTAGTTAGTCGGTTACTATATATATCCAGGCGTTTCTAAGCGAACAACGGATACCATGTCTTCGATACAGGCTGCTCCGAAAGCAGTCCGAAACAGCTTCCCGTAGGAAATAAGGGTACTTCTGTTACTTCTCCGACTGAGTGTTGACAACGGGGACTCGAGCTCGACTCGCGTGGAACCAGCAGCATCGGTACTATAGCCCGAGCCGGGAGGCACATGAGTCACCATGCCACGGTTCTGTATCGTAGGCGGCGCTGTGTGAACTTCAATATGTCAGGTAAGATCGATCGCCTGTCTGTCATCATGGTCCATGAGAAAAACTTTATCAGCGAGAATGTTTGGCATCTTATTGGAGAGGTGGACACGCAATTACTTTTACGAGCAAAACGTGATCCCCGGCCGCGCCAATAGCATGCTAGCGCCGTGGAGGCCGACTCAATATTCAGATTAGATATTTCGATATGGATGTGAGAATTTTAAGAATCAAATTTAGTACGTCTGAAGCCGACATCACATTGAACACCCTTTACTCACGGGGCCCAATAGGATAGTTAGAAATAAACCAAATACAGTAGTAATGTAGAGATAGAGATTGAATGAGATGACCTGATCTCTCCCTTTGTAAGTATAGTATGCTTAGGAATAGGGAGAATTTATATGGAAAGAATTTTACTTCTTGGTAGGACAATTCGGTCATACATGAATTAATTAGAGTTCATTCCATTGATATATATCCGGAGATTATGTGAAAAATAACAAAATTAATCTGGGTTGATTGAACTAAAATGATGTCTTTTGTCCTTAAAGAGAGTTTTAGGATAGTTCTTGTGAATCAAGAAAGTTTTACCTCTTACGTATTATCTCAACTCAAATCTAAATTTGTAAAAAGTAAGTGCATTTATAGTAAAAATTGGATTTGTATTTTTTTTTTCAAAAAGAAATGATAATAACGAAAGTGAGGCCAACAGGAAGACAGTTGGATTGGCAATTGCCCGCCGAAGTTATTATGGTACGTTAAATTTTTCAACGCTTGATTCCCTTTCTCTGGTACCTCCCGTTTCTTCGTGTTTTCGTTGACAATTTTTCCTTCTAGAAGGAAGCCACTGCCATGCATCGTGCGTGCATTACGATTACGAGAGGGTACGAAAGCAATGAAAGCAGGAGGACACGTACACCGGCCAGGACATGGGGCGATAGCTCCCGTTCCAGGCAAACGAGGCCCCGGTGGCTCCACGACGCGGGGGTTTGCGGTCTCAGTCTCGATAACAGTCAGACATCTTTCTCAATACACAGTCCTCGAATCACGATCAGATCTAATTCATGAATGGGGGAGGGAGGGTCCATTATATATATGCCAGAGGATCGGAACCGAGGCTAAGGAAAAGTTCATCCCGTCTCTCGCGTTCATGCAGCATGTGAGCGTACTAAAAACCAAACATCCTGAGAGAACTAATGTCATGAGACTGAGATCAGAATAAGCATCAAGGGCTCCTCCATATTTGTCGACCCAACGTTCCCCTAGAAATCCAACAGGACCGCATACGTGGAATCCAGGACACGGAGGAAATACGCCGACGGGACGTGCGGTGACATGCACCGTGACAAGATTGAATAGGATGGTGTTCTCGAGTTTGGAATATTATCGAGACGTAGTACCGTGACAGATCATTCGCCCAAGAGTTGAATATCCTAGATTTAAGAGAATATCGGGGTGGTTTCTTCCTTTAAATCGGATGTGTTTGGATATGGTGGGTGGGTGGTCATAGAAGTCGATATCGTGAGGTTATGTGGGAGAGCATACGAGAGCTGTGGACCTCAGTCCTCTGTGAGAGAGGCTCATGTGTTCAGGCGCTGGCCCCCCATTGATGAGGTTAATCTGTAGGGGACACAGGATAAGGAGAGTTTGCTCCCTGGGACCCTCTCATTTATGGTTCGCAGAGCCGAACGAAAACGAACCTCGAAGAGCCCGAATGCCAATGCGAATCCGGTTCTTTCCTCGCCGGAGAATATTTCCCGAGGAGTTACCCGTCCGGAGTTCTCCGATACACGATAGATACGTCGGTCTGTCTCCTCCCATCGCACGTGGTCAGCCGGGTCAATGTCCTGGACCTCAGCGATCTCGGGCAACTAGGTGCCTACTGGATTTGACCCCCGGAGCATAATGCCAACCGAGATTCACAGCCAAGTTACGTGTGAGTTAAGGTGCAAACAGGAGCATATGTATATAAAATAGAGATAAGGAGGACCCGTGAGAGTTGAATCGGACAAATTGAAGATGCTCTCCACCTTCGTGCAGAATTTCAACCATTGGACCGTTCTCTAGTAAAATCACACAATAAATGCCTATATGTTTATTCTACTCCCCTCTTGCTCTTTTTTTTTTTAATAAAATTATTTTTTAAATATATTTTCCTCGTTTCCCCCACTAAATTTCTACAGATCCTCTTCCATCTTGTTGGATACATAGGCATGATAAGTGATAACTACGTTATAATTTTTGTTTTATTTTTCTTTTATATATCCCATTGATCAATAACCGCTTATAAATTTATAATCAACCTATTTTTTATAATGATATCGATGGTATTTCACGCTGTAACAACCGATTAATCCACCGGATGATTTATTATACAGTCTGAGGCCCGTAATTAATCTCCAGATACCGACCTTCAAAAGTTTCGAATCCTATATCTGACGTATTGTATATTGTCAATTTACCGACAAATTGTCTTATTTATCGAGTCAAATCAGTTCGTCAGTGACTAAACTCTCTTGTAACCTTGATTTTCTTTTACTATTCATAATATTTAAATTCATTCCCTTATTTACTAAATTAATTCCTCACTACTCACTCACCAGGGTGATGTTATATATATATATGTATGTATGTATTATGCTGTCTGGATTCTACACTCTGTAAAACGTTTCTTAGATTTTAGGTAACATCAATTTGCAGCCTTTGTTTTGCCGCAAGAGCACCAGTGAAAGCAAATAAGAGAAGGGAGCAATTTATCGATGGAATGTTGACAAAGATAAGTGAAATAAACAACTTGGGTGGGGGGTTGTGAAAGGGGACGAGATGCTCGAGGCTCTGGAAATTTGGTCGGCTTGCATGTGTATGGGCTGGGCTTTGGCCCGATGCTCGTTTTTATAACTGGCTTTTCCGAGATAACAGCACGGACTATTGCGAAGAACCTAAATGGAACGTACAACCGCAACGCCTCGGGTTCGATTAAAGCCAGCCACAATGTAAGTTGTCTGGGTTTCGAGAAGGTATGACCTCAGAGTCTAGGAGGGCACGATGCAAAATCAGACACATAATACATGATGCAAAATCAAGGAGATTTGCTATGTGAGTCTTGAGGACTTCAGGCTCCAAAGGGGACCCAAAAGCAAGAACGTTTTCCAGGCAGTCCCGTATATTTTTTTTTCCCTAAATGCTTGAAAATGGAGGAGGGCATCGAAAGACGATGGCCACCCGCAAGCCAGATTTTTTTTCTTTTCTGGGTGTAAGAATCTCCGTGGCAGATAGATATTTCAGACGACGACAGGGATCTTCACAAAGCATATCCACTTGTGACATCTGTGACAAAACAATCGTTCTTGCAGCAATTTTTCTCCGAGCTGTCTTCCCCCTTCTCGTCATCGGGAAAATCTGTCCTAGAGAGAGGGAGACCAAGAGCTCAGAGTTTGCAATCTCTCAAGAAGTCAAGACAACAGCTACTTTTCTCTCTCTGTTCCTCTCCCAAGAAGATGATGATTTGTGGACTTGTCACTTCCGCGAATCCTCTGCCTACAGCTTCCACATCTTTTTCCGATCCTGCGCGCTCCATGAAGATCCTCCATTGGCGTTCTGGAGGACCAATTCTAGTTCAGTGCTCTGCCTCCAGCCGTCACGTGCCCCTGGCCATCGGTAAAGTTGATGACATAGTACTCTGAATCCCCTCTTCTGCTGTGATCACAATGGACGCGATTTTGTGGGTCGCTTTTGTTCATTTTGTGCCGCAGAATCACCGCAGAAACGGGTGTGAGGATTCCGTGCAAGTCATTGTTTAAGCTTCAACTTTGAACCGCGCTAGAGCCTATGAGAAACCCTTTATGTTTTTCGAGTCTCTTTACGTTACTGATAAGAATGTCAAAGGTGCAACTTTTTCTGTCATTTTAATCATAAAATCTCCGCTCTATGGTTAAGTTCTGTGAACCCAAAAAGAACTCCGTGCATTTTGATCATGTGGGTTCTCATCAGGCATTTGATGTTTGGGTGAACGAGACGAGATACTTACCATATGAATGGAAATCCTGCTCATTGTTTGGCAGAATCTGTACTTAGTCAATCTGCAGAGGGTTATCTGTAACTTTGGTTTGCTGCAGAAACTGATGGAAATCCTCCCGTGACTGGCGGTGCTTATGATTTCTTGAGAGCAACCACATCACTCACAGAGAAACCGTTGGCTTGTCCAAAGAAGGTCACTCTCATAAGGCATGGCCTTAGCTCTTGGAATGAAGAAAGCAGGGTTCAGGTCTGTATCATGTCTGCATAGAAGAGTGGGTATATGAATTCTCTGTCTCAGTGCACTGCTACACAGCTTTGAATAACAATAAGATGGATCAGTAATGAGAACATATGATCGAAGAAAGGAGTTAACAGGACTTGAGACAAGAACCTGCTGACTGGTTTTATTTGATTGGCTGATTTTTTGGAAAATATTAAGCTTGTAGGAAGGCATCCTAGTAATTCATACTCAGCGCTTTTAAATAGTTTTTACATTTATGCGAAAATTTGTATGAATTTACTTGGCTTGGGACCTTTTTCATGTCTTAACTAAATTGTTACAGGGAAGCTCGGATCTCTCTGTGCTGACAGAAACTGGAGTGATGCAAGCTGACAGGTGCAAAGCAGCGTTGTCAAACAGATACTTCGACCAGTGTTTCTCGAGTCCAATATCTCGGGCAAAGGTTTGTCAATCAAGCCCATTGGATGTTTTCATTTTTCTACTGAAATGTTCATTGATTTATAATTCAAGCTTCTGGTGCAGTCGACTGCAGAAGTTATATGGAGAGGGAGGGAAGAGCCACTGGTGTTTCTTGACTCGCTCAAGGAGGCTCATTTGTTTTTCCTTGAAGGCATGAAAAATGGTCTGTTCTCCTCTTCCACTGAACAAGCTAGCTAAGATCTAACATGTGTAGAATTCATAAAATTTGACCGTTTTATTTAATATTTGAAAAAATATTTATAAAGTTCCACATTTTTAATTGAACAAGCGAAGTAACATGAACTCAGGCAGACTATTTAAGCTTCGGGGGATTGTTTGACCGCAGAAAAGTTTCCAGCTTTCTGTGAAAATAGAGAAAACAGTCTGGACACATATTATGGACAATTGACATTGTTGAAAACCTCAAAAGAAATTGGCAAACCCAATTGATATGGTCCTAAAGGAAACGGAGGACAGGACATCTATTATGGGAACCAAAATCTGAAGATCTGCTACAAGGTTTAGTGCAACTAGGACTACTGTTTCCTTTTACATTACTTTCTAGTTTACTAAATCAAATTCAGAATTTGGAGGCAGCTGATGCTCAGGAGAGATATCCGAGGGAGTACACGACATGGAGGGAAGATCCTTGTAACTTTTGCGTGAACGGTGTTTATCCTGTCAGGAAGCTGTGGGGAACAGCAAGGGAGGCCTGGAATGAAATCTTGTTCTCACCTGTTAGCTCTTCCTCCCTGTCGAGTCTTCATCACAACGATTCATGATTTTGTTGTTGAAATTTGAGATGATATATGACTAATGTTTGCACTGCTGCCAGGGAAAGGACTTCTTGGTCATCACTCACAAATCAATGCTGAGGGCATTGATCTGCACAGCTCTTGGTGTCGGCCCTGAGAGGTATATTTTTCTCCATAACACTTGTGCTGTTACGCAGTTCTCTGGTTTTCTTTTCCACATTCCAATTTCTACCCTGTATAACTGGCCATCTGACTAGGAGTATCTAGAACAACTTAATGCCTGCTCTTCGCAGTATTCCCTATCTTACCAGCAGTCCATGTCTTGGCTTTGCTGCTGATGATATTGTAGAAGATAGACAGAGAACAATATCTGGCATGGAAATTGAAATATCTCAATTATATTTGTGGTGCTAAGGCTGGAAAGAAGCTAGGAATCATCCTGGGGGGAAGACCTGTTCCGGATTAATGAGCAAGGACCTTTGAGTGCTGCGCATTTTGTAACTTTGTATTTGCATGTGTCACTTGATACTACCCCTGATTCTCTTCCTATGGCTCTTCAGGTTCCGGGCGATAGATATCAACAACGGCGGGATATCTGTTTTCAACTTCAACACGAGAGGAGAAGCAATGCTCCAGTCCTTGAACATGACCGCTCACATGTACAGCGACCACTTCTACATTTACTAGCGGGCTTGAGACGACAATAAACCCAAAATTGCAGCTACTGTAAAGCAGCAGCCAAGGATAACTTTTGACTGTTCATTCTCGAGAATGCTGCCCGAGATTCCCGACTGTTTATTTTGTGACTGTGGTGTGAATCGTCGTCAATGTCATTTGCTCCTTTCTTGAAACAATATTCGGATCAGTCGATGCTGTCAGGAAATTTTAAAAAATTATATAAAAAATCAGAAATAACTTGAAGAAATAGGCTTGTCAGCAGCGCCAAAGGCTGCCACTGACTTTCGTTTGAGTGTAGACTTCCAACTTTCCCTCCATATTTCGTATGCAGCGTCTCCATTGATGGCTGATTCTAATGGAAGCCGAAGAAGACCTTCAACCTCACTGCTTGCCTCGCCCCAACTCCCCGGCCTACATCGCGCTCCTCAGGGCGGGCCCGCGGCTGAAGGCGCTCCAGCAAGCCCACGCCCACCTCGTAGTCATCGGGGCCCACCGGACCCGATCCCTCCTCACCAAGCTCATCACCCTTGCCCTCTCCGCGGGTTCCATGTCCTACGCCCGCGAGCTCTACCTCACCGTTTCCGACCCTGACTCCTTCCTTCTCAACTCCCTCATCACTTTCTCCTCCAAGTCCAACTTCCCGAATGACGCCCTCTTCTTCTACAGCAGGATGGTCGTATCGAACCTTCCGCCGTCAAACTATAGCTTCACATCCGTCATCAAGTCATGCGCGGACTTATCGGCTTTTAGCCTTGGGAGGTGCGTTCACGCCCAAGCCTTGGCGCACGGGTACTGCTCAGATTGCTTCGTTCAGTCCGCCTTCGTGGCGTTCTACGGTAAGTGCGGGGACTTGGTCTCTGCACGAGAGGTGTTTGATCAAATGCCTGCTAAAAGCATTGTCGCTTGGAACTCGATGATTTCCGGCTACGAGCAAAATGGGTTTGCTAAAGAAGCCGTAGAAGTTTTTGATGCTATGAGACGTTTAGGTCTCAAGCCTGACTCAGCAACTTTCGTGGGGGTGTTATCGGCTTGTGCCCAATTAGGGGATTTGGGCTTGGGGAGTTGGATTCATGAGTATGTGGTGAGAAATGGATATGAACTGAATGTCGTGTTAGGGACTTCTTTGATCAACATGTATGCAAGGTGCGGTAACGTGGACATTGCTGGAGAAGTTTTCGATTTGATGAAGGAGAAGAACGTGGTTGCATGGACTGCAATGATTTCTGCATATGGAACAAATGGTCATGGACACCGGGCGATCAAGCTCTTCAAACAAATGCAGGTCCACGGGCCACGGCCTAACAAGATCACATTTGTGGCCGTACTGACTGCCTGTGCCCATGCGGGTCTAGTTCATGAAGGCCATCAAGCTTTCTCGAGCATGAAGTTAGACTGTGCCCTGGAGCCCAGAACTGAGCACTACGTTTGCATGGTTGATATGCTCGGGCGAGCTGGTCTTTTGAACGAGGCCTATCAATTTGTTAAAGAATCAATCCCTGGGAATCCTCCGCCTGCCGTGTGGACTGCAATGCTGGGGGCCTGCAAGATGCATAAGGATTTCGATCTTGGAGTGACAGTTGCTGAGCATCTCCTAGAAGCTGAGCCGGAGAATCCTGGGCACTATGTGATGCTCTCAAACATCTATGCATTGGCAGGAATGGCAGACAGGGTTCAGTTTGTTAGAAACTTGATGAACCACAGGGGTCTAAAAAAGCAAGTCGGGTATAGCACGATAGAGGTTGATCGAAAGACCTACCTGTTTAGCATGGGTGATAAGTCTCATCCAGAAACTGGCAAAATTTATGAATTCCTTGACGAATTGATGTCAAAGTGCAGGGAGAAAGGTTATTCTCCGATTGGCGATTCTTTGATGCACGAACTGGAAGGGGAAGAGAGGGATCATGCCCTTAGGTTTCATAGCGAGAAGCTTGCAATAGCATTTGGGCTTCTGAAGTCTCGAGGCGGAACGACAATTAGGATAGTGAAGAATCTCCGCATGTGTGAAGATTGTCACTTAGCAATTAAATTTATATCAGTTGTCACCAAGCGAGAGATTATAGTTCGGGATAAGCTTCGTTTCCACCATTTCAAGGACGGATCATGCTCTTGTTTGGATTACTGGTGATAATTTTATTCTTGTATTGACAGAAATAAAGATTGTGCCGTACAGATTCTTGACTTGGTGATTCTGGGTATCCAATTGAAAATCACTTGGATTCAGCAGTCTGACAATAAGAGATGGTAATAACCCAACATTCAACATAGTTCCGCACCACTTGATCCAGGTTTCTGACAACTCAGAAATCAGGTCTCAACTCACAGGGAGTCAGAATGGAATTCAAATACTGTTAAACTATAGACCTGTAAAAGGTTTCTATGCAAGGATTAAATTCTATGGCAGCAGAGAAAAAGGAGAATCTCTTAGCTGTTTGGACAACTGTAAACCGTCAAAAAGAGTCCTCAATACATGGAAAACCCTATAGTTCATCATTGGTAATCGAAGGAACCTTCTCATAGACGGCTGATCTCTCCCTAAACCGCTTTGGGAGAATGCACCTACCACTGAACCGCTGCTGCAAGTACACGAGAACTGCAAACAGCAACCCACCACATGGAATGATAACATCCCAGGTGGTGGAATAGAAATCCATTCTGTGGTTTGCATAGATGGACATGTCAAGGTACCACGGGGATATGTGGACCCTGAGGAGATCGTAGGCATGAGGCAGGAGGCGAACTATTGTGGTCCCCACATAAAAGGAAGAAGCAAGAGGCTTCTCCCTTGAGTCAAAGAATAGGTTGAAGAGTATCTGAGGGAGGAGAAACCCATCCAAGACTAAACCTGCATATGATTTGAGGTGTTCCCACAAAGAGATTTGCTGGTATCCGAGTCGCCGATGTAGCCATAATCTGTTTCGGGGTGATTTGTAATGTATGCCCAAGTGGGAATTCTTCCATTGGTAAATGAACAGAGTGATCAACCCACCAATAAGGTACATTGGCAAAGACACGTAAAGGACCCTTCCTTCAGAAGCCCATAAACTCTTTTGTGTTTCCTCACTATTCCTTGTGGACCAAGTCAACTGGAGAAGACGGAGCTCCAAAAGGAAAGCCACCATTGTGACTACCCTCACTATCACTTCCTTCACTTCCAGCCAACCTCCAGCACTCCCAAGAACAACATTCTTCTGATTAGCGTTTCCCCTGAAAAGTGCTTCAAAGTTTAACAGGAGAGGGATCATAAGACCCAAAGTGAGGACTACAAGCATCACAATAGAAATAAATGGGAGCATTTCTGGATGTTTCTTCACGTGGAAAAGCTGCAAGCCAAGGAAGATACACAGGAAAGAATTGGAAACAAGAACCATCATGATCTCAAGATCCATTCTCCAAATGGATTCAACCGCTTGGCCAAAATAGATTGAATTGGAAGACACCTCTAGACGGTAAAAATAGAGAGGATCTGACTTCTTCCTTAAGCTCTTGATCGATCCTTTGATTCTCTCACCTGATTTTGCATTCAAAGGGGGGAACTGAATGGTCACATGAATTTCACAATCAAGGGCATTGCTTCTCTTCAAGGTTAAATTACTCCGACGACCCTGCAAACACCCTATCATGCACAAAGAGCCAGTCTCCTCATTGTATACTCCTTCTGCAAAAATCTCAAATGATCTCATGGAATGATCCCCTCCATAACCAATGCCAAACTTAATATTAGCTGGGACTGTGAAGCTCATTGTGTAACTGATATTCTGCAAAGCGCCTACAGTTGCATTCAGCTGAATGGGCATCACAGTAACTGTTCCATTTATGCCATGATAATAGCGGGCCCCATAGTAAGACCATTGATATTGCTGATCACCAACAAAGAGTGGAGCTGAATACCCACGTGCTACACTTCCCTTGCTATCTTTCACAGACAAGTCAAACATCATGTCTCGTGAACTCCAATTGGGATAAGTCTTGCCCTTCCGCTTTGCATTCTGCATATTTGGACAGGAACTCCTCGCGCGATCCATCATGGTATACTTGTATTTCACGCCAGCTAAGGTCATGCCAGAGCCCTGAAGATGTACCTTTTTGAAAAAACCGGGATCACTTTGCATCTTACTACTCCAAATTTGGCCAGACAGAGGACTCCTGTTCCTTATCGAGACAGTTGCAGAAACACCCAAGCACAATTTGATGGAGCAATCTCCAACAAAGGTATCGACTAGAGAATCTGAAAAATTCAGAAACCGACAGGCATCAAGGCATAGTCGGTTGTCCTTCCCATCCCACTCCCCTTCCCCTATAAATGCAGTACTAGGATCAAAACCATAGTAATCAACATTATAGTAGAAGTTATTGGTGCTTCGGAACTTCAATAACATCTGTAACTTCCCCTGGTTCGAGCATTGGAGTTTCGTCATTACAACTACAGTAGGCAACAACTGGGAATAACTACTGAGCGGGTTGCAATTGGCAGAAGTGTCACAATCACTCCCATACTCCAAATTGAAGGCGGTATTCGACCTAAACAGTGAGCACAGGTCCTGTTGTAATTTCTCAAGAGACAGACTCTCTAACCCGCTATCATCAAATTCACTAAAATTCCCTTTACCATTTTCCCCGCTCTCTTTCCCTATCAGTGTGTACTCATACTCTGAACTTCTGCTCAGACCCAACAAAGACACAGAGACAAAGTGCTGGTTCATAGCATCATTCCCACCCAAACTTTCTAAAACACCAGCGATTAGGCTATCGTTGATGCTCGGTTTAACAGGAAGATTGAGCTTCAAAACGGCATCAAGGGACTTGAGAGTACCGCCGTTCTCATGAAACAAGCTGGAACCTACCATACAGAGCTTCCCCTGGGGCTGCGACCGGTAGCCGAAAAGATTGAACCTTACCCTCAGAGGTCCTGCAGGAAACCTTGGGCCACGGACTCGAAAGGTTCTCTGCAGCCCACGGCGGCCAGTCGGGTTGATGGAATTTAGACCCATCACGCCAGGGTCCATCACAATCAATCCCCCACTGAGCTTGATCAACCCGGGGGACTTAGTTTTGACGGCCCGCTGAGGCTGGAACGTGGCGGCGGTCAGGGAGTTGGAGGCTGAGGACGTTGCTGAGAAGTAAAACCCGAGTGACTGAATCAAATTACCTCTAGGAATACCCGGCTCCGACGCAATCTGGGCCGACTTGGGAAGGGTCTGCTCGCAGTGCTCGGCATAGAACTCTTCGAAGTTGGAGATTGTGATCCTCGAGTTAATTGAAGGGACTGCGAGAAGTATGATCAGGGCTAAAAGGACAGCACTTGATGATGAGACGCTACCCATAGAGGCTCGATCGGCTCTCCGACCAAGCTCCATTGAAGAGCGCCAAAAAAAAAAAAAAGGTGTGTGGGGGGGGGGTGGTGAGAAACAGAGAGAGAAGCAATGGCTCAACAGATGGTGAGAGAAGGCTGAGGAGAAGGAGAGGAAGATGCGTAAATCTCAGGAACGGTATCCATTGTCGGAGCCCTCAAAAGCTTTTGACTTTTTGGCCTGAAGGAATCGGTGTATACGAGGAAGGTTTCGATGAGACGAAGTCGCCGAATAGAGGCGCTGATGAAGAAGAAGAAGAAGAATCATTCCCACTTCCCAGATGTCGCAGGCGAAGAGTTTCGATACTTTTTGCAGCAGTCGGGCCCCTATCTTTTAACAAAATCATGGAATCACCCCCATTGTTTTGGAACTTAAGCAACCCGCCCAGTGCGGTTAGTCGGAAAATAGGGATGAAGGAATGGAGGGGGTCTTAAGAGTTTATACTTTAATGAGATACGGTCCTCTGGCATTCATAGGATCAGTTCTAAAATTTTGCTTTAGACCCCACTAGATGTAGAAGAACAGTCATATTCAAGATCTATAATATGTTACATATTTTAGGTATTTTTATTGAAATATATTCTAATTAAATTACAGTTAAACAATTAAATACAATGTAAATTTCTCTATTTTTTTTTGTCAATCTAGAATAATTATTTTTAATTTCAATATATTACAATTAACTTTAAATATATTTATCTTTTGGGCTCGATGTTTTTAGGTTTATTGGATGCATTGCATGTGGTACAAATTTAAAAAAGAAAAAAGAAATTGGAGTTTGAACAAAGAAAGTTACGAACCATTAAAGCTAATTGCGCGGAAAAACTAATTTTGGTACTAATGTCGAGTACGTGCTGTACGGTTTTTAAGTTCTTTTTCTCTTTTTTTTTCATAAAAACATGGTCCTACCCGAGTTTCACTGAGATCTATGGAGAACCTACGCGAAATAGTAAATTGCTACCGTTTTTAGATCTGTTCGGTACATCCACGTGCCCCCTGATTACTGTTGATCGTCAAAATAATGAAGAGCGTCGGTACTACCATGACTTATATCACAGACGTGCAAACCACGAACGCTGGGTCTGATCGTGTGGCATCACAACAAATCATTTGGTGCCCCCGTCTAGGATCGGTGCAGGTCATCCTTCGCATCTCACATGGAGAAGATGGGGGCTTGATACGGGAGCCAGGTAAACGAGTGGGCGATGGGGAGGACGATGATCTATCTCGGACTCAGAATTGATTTGGCTGTTTGAGTTAGTGTCGCCTGTAACACCCCGGTAACCTCCCAAGCAAAGAGCTGCTTGACAGGAACATGACTGGAGGGGGAAGTGCCAGACCTTCTCTACTGGCAACACAAAAGTGTCGGCGCCAGGGAGGACCGACAAGATTGATTGTGTTCGGACGTCGAAGATCTCTACTGTTGGCCGGAATGTCGTCGCTTACATGGCAGTCGACACTGCAAACATCATCTGTTGTGAACGCAGGATACAGCCCTGTCATCTTTGAAAGATGGTATCCAAGACAGAAGTAAGCCCTTTCCTTGTAACGGCATAAAGATGCGAAGCCAACATCGTTGTCCGTTACATGCATTTCATCATGCAATTTAAAGATTACAGCTAAAAGGTGTTAAGAAGCGAATGCAAAATCTCAATCAAGCTGATGGGGATGGAAGAACAGAACTTTAAAACAGCAATTTGGAAAGACATTTACTTGGGAGGTCGTGAATACAGGAAATCCCTATACACCAAGCAGTCTCAAATTTATCGGAGCAAAAGGAAAGGAAGAATATAGTGAAATTATCGTAAATGGACTTTCTAGTCCGAAGATCGCGGTCATATGCAAAAATGACCATGATTTCATTCCTACATCCAAGGGCAACCTGCTATCTGATCATAATGAGAAAGAAGAAAATCAACAGTTTGATGTGATTGAATGCTGTCTCCGTTCAAAACTACCAGAAAATTACAGATACCGGTTGCTCGGAAGAATCTTACACGAATGCCTAGCCCTTCAGATCACCACCCTACAACATGTGCCAGGCAGATGTGCATAGAAATTGTAACCTCACAGTACTGGCAGCAGAAGCTTATCATTCGGAGTCAAAATTATACCTCACAGATAACAGGATGGAGATTGTTATTGCCTAATTATGCCCCAGGAAGAGAAGATACTTGTCAAGCAGCAACTGGTACCTTCTCTGGCTTCTTAGCAGCTGCCTTAACAGGCTTAATGGATTCTGAGGGTTCAGGTTTCTCAATTCCTTGTATATCAGTTATCCTCAACTTACTTAGTTCCTGAAAGCTTAGAATAATCAGTTACAAGGGGGAAAAAATACAACTCCAGTGGACTTCAGCGTATAGACCAATGTTTTACCTGCCGGTGGCCCTTGGTTCTCCGATAGTTCTTCCTTCTCTTCTTCTTGAATATAATCACTTTTGCATCTAATGCCTTGAAAAGACAGTAACAGATAAGAGAGATTAGTTTTCATCTGCATCATAGTTAGAAAAAAATTATGAATCTTCTAATCCTATCATGAAAATATGCTGCAAAGATAAATATATGGGACACAAGAAGCTAATGCATTGTGCTTCTCATCAATTTCTAATGACAATCAAAGCCAACGATTCTTGTATATTATGACCAAAGAACAACCTCATCAATGGATCACGAAGCATAAGAAATTCTAGAAAACAAGTTTTTGATCTTGGAAGCAAAGGAGAGAAAATATCAATACTAGATATGAAACTTACGTGCTCCTCAACAACTGCGTGGACGGCTGCATCTGGAACCACAGGCCTGCCAACAATTGTCTGAGCCTTCGAGCCAAGTAACAGAACTTTGTTCAAGATCAACTACAGCAGGCAAGTGTGAGAACATAAATACTAGCAGTTAGATGAAAAACTTCCAGAAGGTGAGACTTAAAAAACATGAGGCAGAATCAGCAAAATGAGGGAGATTATAGAATCAGTTATGTTCTACCATTAAAGAACAAAGGGGTTGATTGAGAAAAATCTCTTGTTTTTATCATAAGATCATGATTGGATCTGCAGATGTCTGGTAATAAGAATAATCTTCTACTTTGAAAAGAATACAGTGAAAACATTCAACATCATCAATAATGTGTAATAGCAAACAGACAGTTTCCAAACTTAAACAGAAGACGATATAAACCTCACAAAGTGAGTTTTCTGTTTCGAGACTCCAATAAATCAGAACATAGCTATATGTGAAGAAATTGTTACTATATATTCATACTTACGCTTGAGAAAATTTTAGTTAACAGGCACCTTTTGAATTCATGGCAAGAGACAGTCATACTTGCACTTGGAACTCATAAGAAGTGTATACATTTTTTCATAACAAATGCAGGCTCAGAGAACATACACCACTTTGAAAATCCTACGGGAGAAATTCAGTGAACAACCAGTCCAGCTACCACATGCAATTCTGCCGGAAGAGGCTATCTATCTATTCAGACACTATCCTGTTCACATCCTAGTGGATGGATCTCATTTACACATATGGAGGTACTGGAAACTTGTCAGCATATGTTAAATGATCATGAAACTTAAAAAGGCACACCTTGTCATTGACCTCGCAGAACTTAAGTCTCTCTGTGAAGATGCTGTCGCCATTGCTCACCTTAAACTGGTGGGAACCGATCTACACAGCGAAGCACTCCAAATCAGTACGTGAAATCTGACATTTCTCAAATGGAATCACAGGAACCACCGATCAATCACCAAACCTGAACTACAGCAAAGACCGGCTCGTAAGGCTTGAAGACCCGATCCGACTTCTGCAGCGGTCCAACGACTTTATATCCTATGGCAGCCGCCTCTGCTTCCTTCTCTTCTGGAGAGTAGTCCCTCTGCAAGTTCGACTCGCTATCAGCTTCGCGCTCGCTCCCTCCCTCTCCTTCATCCTCAGAGCCGCTTTCCCTGCTGTCGGAGCTGAAGAGGCGCGCGTGCCACAAGCGAGCGCATGGAGTGAGTTCGAGACAAGGGACTGCTGCTTCGGGAGATTGCATTACGGTTCTGAAAGGGAAGGGTCCAGAAAGGGGGAACGGAGATTGGAGATTGTGAGGCGGTGCGGTGGAGGAGAGGAGCGCCGCCATGCGGCGGGTGAGCGCGTGAAGGCAACGACGGCTCGCCATTGATGAGTTTCGGTGATTCTCTCCGATTCATCTGGAGTAGGGTTCGAGGGTTTAGCAGCTGCACTGGCAAGCATAATTTTCCGAATTGCTGCATTGCCCCCCATTTTGTGGAGTTTTTTTATCTCACTGTAACGCATGAAATCCAGAAAAGCATTTTAGCCCCTATACTGCAATCCTCATGTTATTCAAATCACTAGTCTCTTATCTCGATAAACGGGGCTAAAATCAACCATCCCAAACCTGAGGGACTAAACTCGATGAAAAGAAAGTAGAGGAAAGAAAATGAGAAGATCCAAAGTTTACCCCGGAAAATTCTTATAGGTTCACATAGGTTCTGGATCTACTCCCGAGCACGTCTCTAACCTTAACGAGTAAGAGCAGTGGAAATCCTAACAGGGCTAAAATCAATCATCCCAAAGTTGAGGGACTAGACTCGATAAAAAGAAAGTAGAGGAAAGAAAATGGGAAGATCGAAAGTTCACCGTGGAAATTTCTTATCGGACCCGGGTGGGGGGAACACTGCCCGGCAGCGGACGACGATCGAAGACGGAAGATCACTGCTGACTACAGACAACTGAGAGTTTGAGATCAGCACGCTCGTTTTCGGTTCAGCTCTCCCTCTCTCCCCAAAAGGAGCTAATACGCTAAGTGGGTCTTCTTCCTTCTGGCAGCAATTTCTGAACCCTAAACCTGCGACCATGTACGGAGGAGGTGAGCCAACTGGACTCTGAACTCGATCAAAATGCTGCGAGGTCGACACTCTTATTACATGCCTGTTGGGTGTCTTTTGGCTCGACTATGCAGACGAAGTTTCGGCCATAGTCGTTGACCTGGGCTCTCACACTTGCAAAGCTGGTTACGCCGGTGAAGATGCTCCCAAGGCTGTCTTCCCCTCTGTGAGTTCTCTGTGGACTTTGTGTCTTCAGTAACGTTTTGGAGAATTTGGGTTTATTTAGTCACACTCGTTGTCTCTTGGCTTGGTAAAACGCTGTCCAGTTGTAAGCAAGCACAGTTTTGTTCATGGATTAATTTAGCTTTCACCTCTTGACAACGTTCTTGTGGTACTCACTGCAAACACGGAACTGTAAATGGTCTTGAAATGAAAAAAAGATTCAGAAAAAAATTATCAAAGACTTAAATGGCATATGTCAGGATCACATAACTGGTGAATAATGTTGTAATCTTGAGAATAGTCAGGGTGTCATCAGTTAAAACTGGATTTTTTGGATTGCATTTTCAGGTATGTGTACCTTTTTTTTTTGTAGGTGAGAGTGAATAAAGTTTCTTTCTTTCTGGATAAATGGTTAAAGATCAAATCAGTTGACCATCAATCTTTCATTTTGCCACTACAGTTTACCTCTAAAATTTGTCACAAGAATGTTCCATATCGCTCTTGGGTAATTTCAAGCAAATACAAGCTAATAGACATTGTTTTCCCATCTTGATTCATGGAATGCACACTATCCTGACAATATCGTCTGGGTGTTGGGTCAGAATCCCTTTTTGACTCTGCGCCAGAGCAAGGAAAAAGAATTAGACCAAAATAGACTACGCCCAAAATAGGAATGGGCTAGGGTTATGAACATATAATCACCTTTTTAGGAAGAAATCAAGCTCTGCTTCTGTGTTGCACTTTGGTTGAGCAGTAAGGGTCGGAGAAGGGCGTTGGCCCCATCAGTCAACTAAAACGGATCGTTTCACACTTGGAAAGGGTGGACAATTAGCTAGAGCCATCTATCTGAATGATGGGTCGTAGCTCGGGAGGAAGACAGGACGCTTACCTAGCCAACATTTAGATCCGGCTCTACCCAAACTTTTCTGGTTCACCCCTTAGGTTTTCAGGGCATTGGATTCTCACCAACTCATTTCATGAAGTTATTGGTTATTTTGTTATCTGCTGAACTATAACTGTAGTTGGGATTATTTTGTTGATAAGCTATGGTTTTATCTTTTGAGGTTGTTGGATCAATCGATCAAATGGAAGTCGATGACCCTGCAACTGCAGATGCTAACTCTGGTTCAGCTGCGGACGCAAAGAGTAATAAGACCCCCGAAACTGACAAAAGCAGAGGAAAGCGAAAATTGTATGTAGGATCTCAATCCCTTGGTTTCCGTCGAGATCACATGGAGGTCAGCATCATCTCTATATCCATTTTAGATTTGGTAGCAGAGTGGTGAAATTGAGACATACCCTATTGGCTTGAATCTTGACTAGAATGAAATTCCACTTATAATGGAATTGGAGAAAGTATGTCTTAGTTATGTGAATTAGCTCTGATAAAATAATAGGCAGAAAGCCAATTGTATATTTCACCAGTATTATGCAAATGGTTTTACTGGTAGCCCATATCTTTGTCAGGTCATATCTCCCTTTAAGGATGGAATAGTTGCAGATTGGGATATTGTCGACCATATATGGGACCAAGCTCTCAGGTAATTGAAATTCTTTATTGCAAATATTCTGGGCTTTCAAAAATTGGAAGATTGGCTACTAAGTTCTTTTGTTGAAGCATCAAATGTGTTTTTTTACCCCCTTGTCCTTTGTGGGGGTCGTGGGGTGGTTTGGTGACGTGGGGGTGTGGTGTGTCGAAAAAGATTGCCTTGATATGGAAAAATTACAGCTGGTTTACTGTTCCTTTCAATTCTAGGGCCATTACTCTAGGGCAATCATATTACTTCTGTTATAACATTTCCCTTTATTTTTTTAGGGAATGCCTATTAATCGATCCCAAAGAGCATCCAATGCTCCTTGCAGAGCCATCTTCCAACACTCAGCAGCAAAGAGAGAGGTGATTTCACATTTTTTGGTAGAACCAACATATTTTGACCTGCTACTTATTATCATTTGAAAAAACAGCCATGGATTGGGAGTAATTGATCAAGCCATGAAGTTGTTGCTCTTTGTGGATATTTTGGAAAATGTTAGGTCTTTGACCACTCTAGATATTTGGATAAGAAAGTTTTGTGATTTATTCTTGTTTTGGCTTCATAATGTTTCAGTTAATAGAACCTGACGACATTTGTGATTAGTAATTGTGCAAAATCTTTGTTTTGTTATCTGCAGAATACATTTTTCTTGTAAGTGTTTGAGTATGATGCTTTAGAATTTGACAGGGCGGTGGAACTTATGTTTGAAAAGTACAAGGTTCCTGCATTATTTTTGGCAAAGAATGCTGTATGTATTCTAATCTATGCTATTTGACAGAAATTATCCTAAATAATTTTTTCGGTCACTTTTTTATTTATTTTGTGATGGTCTGTGGTGTAAATTTGATTGAAGATTTCTTTGGTCAGGTCCTCACTTCTTTTGCATCTGGACGGGCTACATCATTAGTTGTTGACTGGTAACAATCATGACTTTTGGTTTGTGGTTTCTCCTTGCACATGATTATTTTGTAGAGATATCAATATGTCACTACTCTTCTTTTTCGTATTATCCGTATCTGCAGTTAACAAATTTCTCTTCCATTATGTATATATTCAGTGGTGGAGGATCAACTACAGTTGCCCCAGTGCATGATGGTTATGTCCTTCAAAAGGTATCTAGATCTGCCATTTTTTATGCAATTCAACCAAAGATATGAGTTATCAAATGATTCATAGTGGGAAAAATTCTCCTTATCTCCTCTTTGTTGTCTCTGCAACTGTAGGCTGTCACCTCTTCTCCAATTGGAGGAGAATTTCTAACTGATTGCTTGATGAAAAGCTTGGAAAGCAAGGGCATCAAGGTCTAATATCATGGTTCTTCACCTTTACTAGATCTTAACAACAATTTTGACTGCACATGAAAACTTCTTTTTATCTGATACTGCAGATAAAACCCAGATACTCTTTCAAGAGAAAAGAGATACGTCCTGGAGAGTTTCAGGTGGATTTTGTATCAATGATTTGGTTATTTTGTTGGAATAATGTTGTCTTATATTTTGTGCTTAAAACTTCTGTCAGCATTCTTTTTTTTTTTAAATGTTATGGTTTCTCTTCCCAGCTATTTACAAGATTCAATGAGTAATGATTGCTTCTGGGGATGTTCTTGTTTAACCTGATTTTTTTTTTCTCTATGTTCCATTTGTTTCTTGTAGACAATTGATGTTGATTTGCCAAATACAACAGAGAGCTACAGGCTGTATTCACAGGTCTGAATGCATTAATCATCTCTTGTTCAAATATTTGCTGAATTAATTTCTCGTTCAAATGTTGTCTATATTACTATGACTTAATTTTGTTCTGTGACAGAGGGTGATTGCTAGTGATATCAAAGAATCTGTTTGTCGAGCCCCTGATACTCCCTATGATGGTATTTCTCTCTTGATCTTTCGTGTACACACATAATCATCTGTTTTTCTACATTACTAAGCTTATAATCTTTAAAATATATTCAATGTTTTTAGGGTATTTAACTCACAGCATTCTCGTTGATTATTATTGTATTTGTTTCTGCTAAACAGAAACTGCCTATGCCAACATTCCTATGACTCCATATGAGTTACCTGATGGCCAGTGAGTTCTCTCAAGACTCTGTGCAGATACTTCATCATGCAACTTCTTGTTGAATCATTTAGTTTTGGCAGTGCATGTGCTTTTGTTCTTATGGATACTCAAAAAAGTGATATTTACAAAACACTTGACCTACATTATGTTTTTAATTCAGAACAATTGAGATTGGGGCTGACAGATTTAAGATACCAGACATTCTGTTCAATCCATCCTTGGCTCAGGTAGGTAGCAGCTATGCAGCCTGCTTGATTAAGATTTTGTTGAATTTATTTTCCAACTTATAGACATGATGTTTCATAGTATCTCCATTAACATCGAGCTACTTATGTTAGACAATACCTGGTATGGAGAATTTCTCAGAGTTTTCTCCTTCAGCTCGTGGGTTATCACAGATGGTGAATCTCCTTCCTGTAGTTGATGTTCCTTACACGGCATGCTTTACGCTTCAGTGAAGCACTTTTTGTAATTATTTTCTTACGTATGCAGGTTATAGAGAGCATTAGTAAGTGCGATGTTGACATCAGGAGAGAACTTTTTAGTAGCATACTGGTATAAGTTTTTGTGGCCTGTGATTGAAACACGGCCTTCTGTTTTTCTTTTCTTTACCAACACTAAATAACATTTTTGTAGATATTTCTCTTGCCATTTTTTTGCACTGAAATTGATCGCAATGTAGAAAATAAAGTCAACATTGATGAAGAATACATCTATTATGCATGATATGTGAACTGGGAATATGTGAACATCTTGAAATATTTTGAGGAAATTCTTTCAACATACTAGCTGGGAATTTACATCTATTCATATCCTGTTCCATGTCTTAAAAATTAGTAATAACATCTTTGTGACAAAAAATGAATAGGGAAATTTTCCCGAGCTCCTTCCATTCTTTAACTTAAGTAATTGGTGTACATGAAGTAAAATGATCCTCTGATTACCTTTCCAAAAAGAATTATCCTTTGATTCACATGTTCTATTATTATATAACATAATATCTGATGCTCTTTCATCCTTGGTTGGAAGCTTGCTGGTGGCACCGCATCAATGCAGCAGCTGAAGGAGCGTCTTGAGAAGGACTTGCTGGAGGTACTACTGTGCTGCTAAACAAGTTGAATTTTTTTTTCTCCATTCTGAAACTGTAACGGGAAATTTTTAAAATGACTCCCCCATTGAAATATTATGAATTTCCATGTGTAGGAATCTCCTCAGTCTGCTAGGGTCAAAGTACTGGCAAGTGGAAATACAACAGAACGAAGATACAGGTAGGGCTGATTGGAGCGCTCTTCTAAGGTTTTCATGTGGTAGTTTTTTCTGAAAATTTAAGTTTTCCCTGACATTCTGGGCCGATTTCTATATGTTAGTGTTTGGATTGGAGGAAGTATATTAGCATCCCTTGGCTCCTTCCAGCAGATGTGGTTCTCAAAGTCTGAGTAAGTTTGACACTCTTGAGCTCTGATTTTCCAGTTACAATCATTTTCACCCAAAGATCCATGGAGTTGAGATCTGTTAGATCGATTATGGTGATTGGTTTTCCCTTTCCAATTTTTTTCATGCTGTACATTTGCAGGTATGAAGAGCATGGGGCCTCCTATGTACAAAGAAAATGCCCATAAGATGAGAATGGCTTAAGGAGTTTGATTGTCAATTAAGTAGATTGATCATCCTGATCTACTTGGTAAATCATGACCTGATTTTCTCAGGTTTGATGAAGTGCAAACTTTGCTCCTTTTCAAGATTGCACCGACTTAAATCCTTAATGCTAGTTCTGCTCTCCATTAACACGATGGTTGATTATTATGGCAAGTCTCTTCTCAGGGAAGGATTCAGTTTCCTAATTAACTGTTGTTATGGGCAAAAGTAGTGAAAATATAGGACCCGATAACTTTCCCTTGGAGTACAACTCTTGACTCAGCAGAATGAAACATCTGAAGCTACTCATATCTGTCAGTTATTGGTTTGCATTTAGGTTGAGACAACATGCATGTTTCATGTTTCGCCAGCTTTATTTATCTTATCCGAGGTCTGTTTTACACTGTAGTTTCCTGCTTCTGGTGGTCTTTAGCGGGGAACAATTTCACCTAGGGATGGATAAAAAGGTGATAGTAGAATTGAATAGCAGTGTAAATTGGATTCTCTTTGTTCTTCTGTGGTGTACTTAGTTGGGGTAGTGGAGATTACTCAACTCTGTCCATGGTTCCTCTCCCTTGACTAGAAGCTGGCCATAAATGTTCACAGCAAGGCATACCTACGCCTTATTGTAGGGTGGATCGTGAAAGATATGAAATTCCACATCATACATATGACCTTCACTGTGTATGGCTTTCCGCGTCGCATGTATCCATGAAACCGAATACGGGATTTGGTTTGAAGTTGATCCCTTTCATTAGCCCTTCCACTTAATTGGATGGCATTATCATGTTAGTCAGAATGTAGATTTGGTCACTACTATAACTCAAGGGGACGTAGGAGGTGATATGTAATCGGAAAAACAAAACATCGTACATACTAACGTTTGACGTTTGATTGTGCTTGTGAACATGGCGATTCTTCGTGGTACACAACTTCAATTTCCCTGTGATAGGTGCTATCTAAAACTAATATTATCGAGATGCACGCGTGGGTCCATTGAAATATCTCGATTGCTTCTACATATATCCACACGGTACACACGAAAACTTGAGCGGGCTCAGACTTGAGGAAGAGATCAATAAGAGGAAGATCCCATGAGGTTGGGGTTCTGTCTTTTGTCGTCTTTCATAGCTTACATAGATCCTCAATCAAAATTTCGAGGATGGCATAGATTGGATTAATACGGTCCCTCTGAGTTACATTTTAGAATCTAACTCAATTGGGTGTCTTCTATACTTTATATTATTAATTATGATCTGTCAATTAAATATTGAACAGTTTAACAACTCACTCGATCATAAGAACTTTAACTGGGCCAGACATAGAGAAGGTTTATTCTTGACATCGGGAAATTTCAGTTTGCACCCGTACTTTTTATTCGCATCTTGATTTAAGCCCCACAACTCTCTTCATTGCTGAATAATCACCTCGATAATTCATCGTTTCTTGTGATTGTTTCATTTCAATGAGTTTTCTCGGTTCTGGAAACCATATGGCATTTGTCCTCCACCAATATGTCATGCAATCGATCATTGGGAAACGGTGGTGCCAACTGGAAATATTGGATGTAAATTGAAATGAATTGGTAAAAGTACAAGGCGCAGAATGAAACAATCTACACCGTATGGGGCAGAGTAAGTATGAGGCCAAGTATGGGAGCAGATATACGAGGGGCAAGAGCCCATGCTTCGGGTTTGCACGTGGCGCAGATCCAGCCGTGCAGATAGGTGCGGATGGAGAATCAACGGCACAGAATTGAGTGAGCCACTTTTCGCCGACATAAGAACACCCGACTTTAACTGCTCAACAAGCTCAAAAAATCGAACCATGCAAACCAGACCACGATCAAGGGACTACGCTAATGCCACGTTTCCGATCCTCTCAGAAGAGAGAGAGAGAGAATAACGATTAGATAACGCATACCAAAGCCGCACGCCCTCGACCACATCGTGCGCTCGACACGGGCTATGGAACTCGAACTAGAATCACGAAAGTTTGCGCAAATTCGATGGAATTTTACTGATCTGAAAAGATACAAGTATGTATAGGACAAATGAAACAACGCATCAAGATATGTGTGTCGTATTTATATGGAGCAGCAGTGAGTGCAGTCCCCTGTGAAGATCTTGATGAGCTCATTTAACAAAATTATTCAAAATTTACTCTATATACACTCAAAACAGTGGGAGCAGAAAAAGGGCCGACGTCGAGAATAGATAACATCTTTCTTTGCTTTCCTCGTCGGGTGCCGAAGAATGGATTACTCTGATTTTTTAGACTAAGAATTTATATCCTAGCCCCGGAAAGGATGATTTGCAAAAGGGGAAGGAAGGAAAAAGAATGTAGTTATGGTTGATAAGATAAAGTTTGATAGCTTTTAACCTGAATCGGTGTCTGCATTGCCGGGAATAACTTTCCGTTGCCTCAGGGAGCTCCCCCTCCACCTCACCACCGGGACCCTTCTGATGGTCGGTTCATCTGTGGTGCTCCTCTCTTGCGATTCCATTTCGGGGTTTATGGGTGGACCTACGGCCAAGATAGGCGGTGGAGGCGGCATCGGAGGAGGAAAAACAGGCGAGGAGATGACCTTCTGCTCCAACACATCTCTGTGGTATTTCTGCAAAAATAAAATACATAAATAATTAGGTATAAGTTCCTGTTTTCCACGATAAAAAAAAAATTATTCAGAAATGAGTGAAGTAACACCTTAATTCAAAACAGGGCAGGAGCCCGCCAACGTTAGGATGGAGAGAACAATGTTACCTGAACCACAAAGTTCCGCCTCTCGCAGTCCAATAACATGTTTATGGTCCAGTTCGTCTTTGCCATGATCTTGTCCCTCACAGTCGAGAAACTGATCTGGTCCCTTGAAGTGAACCGGTCCACCTCGTTGAACCAGAGACAGGTGAATAGGTTCGAGATGGGTACATGCTCTCTCAAGATCACACATCCCTCAGGAACATCTGTGAGCAAAGCTCGTCTAAGAAGTCTTAGAATCAAAGGAGAAATATTGGAAAAGGAAAGATGAGGACAGGAATTTGAACCTACCACTTGTGATGGGGAGCTTAGCCTCGGAATATGGAGTCAGACCTTCGTTTCTGTAGAACATGGCCTGAAAGTCGATAGAGGCATTATCGTACTTCCCTGCAGCCTTATTGGCTTCAGCCTCCACGAATGTGTCGAATCGTTTGTAGTGTCGGGAAATTGCAAAGGTGGCATTTTTCCTCCACAAGAACCTGAAAGGCATATCCCCAGATGAGAAAGAACTTTCCTCTGAAAATAAGGAAAATTAGTGAAGAGAAAGTATCTGGACTTGTGCTCTATGAAACACCAATAAAAACTTGATTTTTTGAGAAGTTGGAAAAAACAGAAGACGGGTGTTGCTTTTTTCACAACCACATGGTCTGAGAAGCCAAAGACGTTGGTTAAATCAAAGAAAGAGCAGAATACTATGTCAAGGTCCGGTATAAAGCCTTTTGTGAGCCAACCTCTCGAGAATCTGATGTGGATCCACCACAAGCTCAAGTTTTCCATCTATCCATAGAGAGAACCGAGCATTAGGAAACATCCTGTGTATCAGAAGTTTTGGGATCTGCAAAGGGATAACAAGGCAAGTCAATATAAGTCCATTACAAAGAGAATTGCAAATTGGCTCTGTCTGATCTACAACTATCTTTACATTTTCTCTTCTTGTGAAAATAGAACGGATGGAAAATAAATAGGTTGTTTTAAACTTGATATGTTGAAGAGAAGATATCCTGCAGGTTGCAATTCAATCTGTCCTTAGCCTTCACTTTCATTGAGCACAGGTACGGAAATTTAAAAGCTAGTTTTGCAGAATCATGGAGAGCTTAATTAACTGACAAATTACCAACCTTTCCAGTTCGTCTAGCATCTGAGTAAGGGAGATTACGGACAACAACTACTCTCCATATTCCGCTCCTTCGGTCAATATCCATGGCACTAGTTTTTTTCAAATACGCTTCAGTTTCTTCGTCAACAAACATGAAGAAGCAAACAGTTTTCTTTGAATATTCACTGATATTCTTCGGCTGCTGTATCTCATCAAAGTTTCCTGACCAAGAACTAACATGTCAAAATAATTTTGATGACCACCAGAATATAATCATCTATTAGCAAACTTTGAAGTACCAAAAATTGCCGAAGAAACCACGACACCATGACAGTTCTCCATAGCTAGACGGTCAATCTCATCCATGTCATATCCTGTTCCTAACCCAGGTTTGCTTCCTTTGACAAACCTGTTCAGTTAGAATATGCACATAGATAGAACTTTTAGCACTCAGAGGCAGGAGCTTGGAGAATAGATCCTGCAAATTTAAAAGATAGCAATTGAAGAGGTCTGGATTGAAGTATGAGTCCTTTACATACCCACAATGTATGCTCATTGACTCTCTTATATCATAAGAGTCATTCCTTTGCCTCAAAGTAGGGTACCCACCAAAGTCTGAGCCTCCAAACTCAGTCTCCCTATTTAAATTTTCTTCGTAAAGAAAGGTCAAATTTTTAAGTACTGGAGAAGGTGATGGAGACTTTGGCATTAAGGCGATTGCTTCATCTACCGGAAGATAACACACAGGACATGCTGCAATACATAGAGAAAGACGCATATACAATGTTATGTTTGGTTACCAAAAATAGTTTTCATTTATAATTTCATGAATAAGAGCATACTTACCATTTCAGAAAATGGTTTACCCTTTCAATTGAAAAACATTAATTCCTAAACACCAGAAAAGATGTTCCTAGATATCATTGTTTTTCAGGAGCACGAAACCTGAAAGATAAAAATTTTATCATGATTTTTCTGTAACAGCCAAATGCATCCTAAGAGCTTGCTTGTCCCAGGAAAGTTTTCCAGTTTCTTTATCTGAGAAAAATCATTTGTTTCTTCCAAGCTTCATGCAAAATGAATGACATTCAGCAGATGCGTTTTCCACTTTCTCAAGAAGAATACCATGCAAATTGATTCAGCTGTCAAGCATTGTAAATCATTCTTGAAGCCTGTAGACCCTAGACCGTGCAGATCTGTCAAAGACAGGCAAATCTATTTCACCAGTGGAAGAAGGCACAACTTTTTGAGATACTCACGTCGAGGTCCAGTTCTTTTCTTGTCAGCAGGAGGGGGCGGTAAGGTGAAACTGTTACAAGGATGCCCTGGAGGAAGTGTATATCCTAGAAAAGTTGAGGGAGGAGGAGGAGGCAAAGGCAAAAGTTCACTCATGCCTGTTTCCCCTGCACTGTACAATGATGTAGTGATATTGGAAGTATCATTGTTGATCTTGATGATTTGGATCACTTCCTGTGTGTCTTCACCTGTCAAGCATAAGCAAACTCTCTTTAACCAAGTGAATTGTAAAAGCAGTTCGAGTTAAAGCAAAGGTTGGACAGAAGTATGAGATCCTCTTAAAGTTCAATTAAATTAAGAAGAAGAAATTTCAGCATCCAAAGATAACTAAATGCAAAAGTACAGAAACCACTGCTCGTTTCCTAATTATCATACATCTTGAATTGTGGGAAATTTCAGCACATCCAGTCCGTTTAGCTGTAGCGGATCCTTACATGATTCAATACAAGCGCTTCAAAAAATGAAAAATGAACACAGTATAGAAAATTGATCTAATAACTCAACTTGAAAAGAGCATCAAGTTCAAAAATTTCTTACATGGATGATGTAAAGACTATCCTGATCCAGTAATAGAAAATAAAGTTAAAAAAGCAAGCAAAGGGGAGAAGATTAATGAACAGCTAAATGGTATTAGGGGAGGAGCAAAGTCATCAAAATGAATATAAAGTAGAGAAGGGAAACATAACTTGTAGGGCTTAGAATCTAAATCCCGGACACTAGTCGCATATTTCTTTATTTAATATACTATCAGTTCGGACTTATAATGATATGACATTTTATAGCAGCAAACGAGACAATGTAAGAAGAGCAGAACCAGAAGACTTGATTTTTAACCTTTGCCAACATACAGAACCCACAGAAAAACGGCTGCGGAGATGAGACAGAGGAGCAGCATTCTCATTTTCCTCTTGCCGGCAAATTTAAAGATCCAATGAACCAACTTCTCCTTCTCCTTCTCCTTCAGCGTCTTGTTGGACTTTCGGGACGGAGGAGGGGGCGGAGTGGTCGTTTGGATTGGCAACGAGCCGTTGTGAAACTGCTGCTGCTGCTGTTGTAAAGAGCCGTAGCTGCCCGAGCGCATCCCTAGTGATCCCCCGTTCATTGTTCCCTTGTCAAATCCCCAGCCACAGAACTCTCACCAAAAGCCCCACCGAAAAGAAAATGATAGAGAAAAGGGAGAAGCCTCTCAAGTCGATACGTAGGAAGAACCGAAGCTCAGGACCTTAAAACCTCAAGAAAAATCAAAACCCATCTTCAGAATTGGCCGAGAAAATAATTGGCAAAGCTCAAAATCTTAGGATTCAATTAAGTGAAGTGAAAAGGTTTTAGCTTTCGAGGAAAAGAAGGGGAAGAAATGCCTCCATGGCTCTATCATATCAACAATACGATGCTTCAAGTCATTGCCTCCTTGAACAAAAAAAATAAAAAATAAAAACGATGCTTCAATTCGCAAAGTACCAAGAAAATCAAAGCCCACTTCCACGGTCGATTCAGCAAGTAATGGGCAAGCCTCCCCAGGCTTTCTGCATCCAATCAAACTGGAAATGAAAAGAGAAAGGCAAGCCAGACTAAGCTCAATAAATCAAACCATGCTTGGTCTAACTAGTGACCCAGCAGAAGGGAGGACAGAGATCACACCAAGTGAATAAAATAAAGTCCAAAATCGTATCTTGAAGTTAAATAAACAAACAGAGAATGATTGGAGAATCAAGAAAGAGAGGAGAGGACGTAAATGTAAGCCCACTTACGGGCTGAGGAAACCGAGGGGTTTTGCGACGAACCTGGGGATTTCTCAGATTCCTGTATTTTAATTTGTATTCTTTTCCCTCTTGATTTTTGAGGTTATGCACCAATGAGACGCTGGGATCCATTTTATACAGTCTGTTGTTGGAAATGCAATAATAGCAGATGCGAGAGGGACGCTATTAAATCGTCCGAAAAAGCATTAAATAAATTGCTGACAGGATTACACTCCCATGTGCGGGATCTTGCCATTTCCAGACGGTGACCGGCCGTCGCATTGGTCGTACACAAAACTGGTTGTGCCCAACGTGAGAACCCGACATTTTTTTTCTCCGAATAATAGATTCTACGGAAATTCTTCCTCAACCGGGACATCAGGCTGTGTATGGCTGGCTTGGGAGGAAGACGGTTCAATTATGCATTCGGATTCCCTTCTTTCAAGTGAACAACATACATGATTTCCTTTTAATACCAAGAGTTAGTGCCTTAAGTTGAATGGAGAAAAATCGTGAGGTGAGTGCAAGTTGAATTTGGATTTGTTAGAAATTAAAGGATCTGGATCCAAATAGCGATGCCCATGTGGTTTGGAGATACTAGATGGTGTTCACTAAAAATAAATAAATTATTTACTAACATGATTTAATTAAAATAATTTAATATTTTTTTTATAAATAATATGTTACATTTAATTTTTATAAATAGGTAAATTTAAAATTTTAGAAATTTTAGATCCATCAGATTTTTAGATAATAAATAATATTAAAAGAGATCCTCTTCGAGGTCCATGCATGATAAAATTCTTTATAGAGCCTGCCGATGCTTATCACGCTTGATTATTTTCCCATGAAAACTGAAAAAGAAAACTGAAACAAATCGATTTTTTCTTTTTTTACGTGTTATGATATGATGTATAGGTACAATGTACGTGATGGGACCCCACGTATCAGTTTTTTTATAATTGATTGTCGATAGAGAAAGTCTGTATTTCAATTTAGGCGAAGGATTTCTCCATATTAAGGTGTTTCAGGCCGACAGGAAACTGGAAATGGAAAACATTTCCCGTTTTCAGCGATCATTTGCCGTTCACACTTGGCCCATTTTAATTTTTCAATAGTATTGAGAGTTCTCGCACCCTCACTGGTGATCCTATTACTTTAGGGTTTCGATTAATCATAAGTCCAGCCAATTATCCAGGAGACATATCGAAACGTAACGGTAACAGAATATGTTAGTCACTGTGTGCCCGTTTTGGAATGTCCCGTCCTGCCCCTCAATCCAACAACCGACACTCTTAAGTCGGATTGATGACCCAAATAGCCTTGTTTACACTCGTCTGTGACCCGAAGATCCGGTGGGTGAACCCAAACACCCATAAGCCAGAAGCCCTGTAACAGTTTCCTGAACATTAACAGGGAGCAAAATCAGCATTTTCTCTCATCACCGAATCAGTCCTTACGTGTATATATATATATATATATATGTCTTTAAAATTAACCGTCTTAGCTGGTAAAAAGCCAAGAGGTCCAAGGACTGCCATGAACTCGCAGTCACGGCCAAGCCCGACCGTCCAATCATGGCCTAAGACGATCCCGGTGAGGGCCTCTTGGCAATTGGGCTAGCCGTTCTTCAATAAACCATGAAAGATTAGTCCACGTCCAATGATGGTCGTGAGGAAGTTGTCAGCCAACAACCAAGAGACAGGTTGAAGAGCTTTCAATTGGAAAATTACTTCACACCATTAACATAGCCCCTAACTTTGTCTGGTTCATGAATAATATGACCTTCAATCTATCGATAATTGAGATGTCTAGTAGATCAACGGTACCTTATAAGTTGATTATATGATGCGCTGAACTTATCCAAAGAATGTATTGAATAGATTGTAGAAAATTAAGATGCCATAGCACAATAGGATCTTTTCTTGGATCGTAAATTGTCCTATATATGTGACATATATATATGTATGTATGTGCTTATAAGTTGGTTCCGAGGTCGATTTATCGAGTAACGTCAATAAAGACACTATACCCTAAAGACAATAGATAGGGAATACAAGTGTTAATGGTGTGATAATGTTATCACTTGAGGATATACAGACCGCGCAAAAGATCTACAGTTATCCATTATGTTCTCATTAGGTACAGTAAATGATTGCACAAAAATTAAAGGTAACCATGGTTTCGTGAGTAGCTGATTGTATCGTAGATTCAAGATGTGAAGGAGGTCTTTGAATCGACACGGCCAAGATCAAGAGATCCATCGTATATTTAATTTTTTACTAATAGAATTTATGGTATCAATTCATTTGATTTATTAGCCGGGCGCTTGTCATCTTAAAGTGTGATTCTTCTTGCTCCTCTCAACAATGAATCTTTTCCCCTTTTTATTAATTGAAATTTCCTTTTCAGGCATTTATATATTTCAGCAAAGGCTATCATCCTTTTAGATGATTTTCTGCAAATTACGACGTTTTTACATTGTATTCAGGAGTTGATGCATCATCACTAGCCACTAATATAAGTTCAATTCAATCAATTTTTTTTTGCAAAAATTAAGTTTACTAAAAAAAAAAAACATGTCAAGCCTTTTAGCCAAATATGTAATATCAATTATGATGCTTTTAAATAGGAGAAGATGGTGCCAAATTGACATGGTAACTGTATCATCAATTCGATAGACAAGTTCATAGCAATAGAAAAACATGGATCGTTACTCTTTTTCTTATCTCAATTCCTTGCTCTCCCAAATCCACCAACATTTCATCAACTCATTGATTCAATCGAGACACGAGTACATACATGTATAAATGATCTTATTAAGGGGGTAATGTGCTTAAGGAGATTTTAACATGCCTCCTCTTTTCTCACCTCCATTTGCTCCTCGACAGGGAGGGAGAATTAGTGAGCCAATTTGCCCAAGAAGGACCAATCAATTTGGCTTCTTCTTCTTCTTCTTCTTCTTTTTTTTTTTTTTGGTAAGACAAATGTGAATTAAGTGTAACTACTGACTATTCAGTGAGTCGGATCCGCTCTATATGACAATCATTGGTGCTCAGACTTGGAACATTTGCATTCCTATTGAAGAAATGATCCATCAATAGGAGGTCGATTTGAGGGCCAACCAATGTGGCATCACGCATCGACCGTGTCAAGCTGATAGCCCCATATCAATATGAGTTGATCGAGATAAATTTACGTCTTATTCATAAGATCTCATATTATAATGAAGAAGATACTGATTTAGAGAGTTTTTATTCATGGGTAGACTTAGTTAGATTTGAATTCAGATTAGGTACATAGAGGCCGCTCGACTAGACACCTTTTTTTTTGGATAGCACATAGGGGCACTATAATAGAGTTATAGACTCAACCATTGAGATTACAACAGTTGGCTGAAGGAAATTGAGAGCATCAGCAACTGCGAGCGTGATACGGATAGAAATTAGAATTGTAAAGTAGTGAGAGGGAAGCGTGGAACTCGAAACTTCGTGGTTCTAATTGAGATGGGCGGCAAAAGTTTGAGGTGCTAAATACAAATTAAGGATTCTGCCTTGGAGCCCAGTGATCAGGGGCTGGGCTTGTTCTCGGTAAGCAGTGTGGATCAATTACTAATGGGCCCAGTTCTTCTTTGGATCCATATAAGCCCGGCCCATTATCCATATTCAAATTGGGTACTTTAAATATTTGAAAATTTCTTCGCTTTTTTCCTTGACCACAAGCTATTTCCCATGTTGGTTGATTTTTTTTTTTTGGGTTCTATGTGTCAAAAACATATAAATAGTAAATTCCTTTAAAAATTGTACAATTTTTGTTGGGTAAAATAATAGCTTTTTCTATTTATATATATTTTTGCTCGAACTAAGATACTGTAGCTTTTTTGAAATTCAACCTTCATACAACTTGATTATATCCATAATTAAAAAATAGAGTTTAATATAATAATATTACTCTTAAATTAATAAATAAAACATTTTATATTTAATTTTCCCTCTAAAACATCCATATTTACCCACTCCTCCCCCATATACACACCCCTTTTTCCTTATTCCGTTTTTTCCTTTTTACCTCCTCCCTTTTGTTGGCTAAAATTCCCAGATTTGTCGAAATTTCCGTGTTCCGTACGAGGATTCTTTCTTAGGTGAGCTCAGCACACCACGTCACATATACACACCGAGCCGGTAGAAATGTGACGAATGTAACTCTGGCCCCACAAAAATTCGTGAGAAATTCCCATCTCTCTCTCTCTCTCTCTCTCTCCAGTCTCATTCTCTTTCATCTTCTTCTACCGGATTCCATCTCTCTCTCTCTCTCTCCTGTCTTGTTCCAACCCCGCAACTCCGACGAAGAGGATTCCGGCGATGAAGGTCGCCTTCCTCACAACCATGGAGGAAAGACCAAGGAGAGAAGACGGAGAGATTTAGGTGGACCGACGACGAGATCAGGAAGTCCGAGTCGGAGTCATCAAAACGATGCTGCCGGAGGGAGAGATGCGGGACGTGTGAGGCGGGGGCTTAGTCAACGTCGGCTAGTGTTGGAACTAAAAAGTCGGACGGTCTGCTCGTGAGGCAATGGAGGGTGGGGAGCGACGGGCGAGTGGGTGGGGGTAGATTTCAGAAAATTGAAACTTTTGAGGCAATTTTGAAACTATTGGTGGGGACCATTTTAACACATGTCACTCATTTATAGGATACATGTTGATGTGACTGTGGTGAGCTGAGCTCGGATAAGAATCCTCGTTCCGTGGATATTCAAATTTGGGTCCATTCCATCGTGCTAAGGCTGCTACTCAGCTTTTTATCATCATTTTTTTAATTTATAATTTTTATTGTTATTGCATTTAACTTTTATAATTTTCATAACGAGTAATTTTAATGTATTGTCCCTCATTGATTGGATTGATAATCATCCTCAACCTTTTAGGATTTGTTCTTGTTAGTTTCTGTGTAACATATTTAAACCACGTACGTATTCGGCCAGGTAGCATAAGGTCCTGATGGTGACCGCACACAGAGTGGTATTGAGAGCACGAACAAAGATCGGCCTGGGAGCAAGCTCTCTGTCGCTACTCTGGGAGACCGATTTATTTTAGTGCGCCTAAACTGCCAGGCCTTTCACTTGTGAGGAAATTCGCGCATATGTGGGAAAAGAAACGTCACCGTGTGAATGGGATGTCAAGAGCCTCCTTTTTGAAGGCCCAGAAGCCATGAATTTAAGGGATCGGCAGTTTGCGTGCACCACCCAGAGCACGTCACACTCTATGAAGTCATTCCTTCGTCTTCATACCGAAAATTCATGGCCAATTAATTCGTGCATATGATGGTGACATTACGGATCTAACTGGGCAGCCAAAATTCATGTAGTAGTTTTATTGTTAGAGAAAGGCTGTTAGCTGATGACTTATACCATTCTTAATTTGAAAGTAAGCTAAGCTTCTAGTAATACAATTATGGTGGATTATTCGTCCTCTCATAATATTATTCCCTTATAAATTCACGAAAACCCTTGAAGTGCATATATGAATTTCATCTGAACGATGCAATCAGATCAAGAAATGGTATTCTGCCTATCCTACTATAGTAGTGTACAGATTTTTAGAGAATGAGCAATGATTCTAAACGAATTCATCATGACAAAAGCCCATGTAGACGCTGAGCATGGATTTGAGCCGAAAAATGAACAGTGGATTTCGCGAAATTTCGCATCATCGCAAGGGAAATCAATGGCCTAAGTTGGTCCCCACCCAAACACAAAAGAGAAAAAGGTGCAGAGATAATGCACATCGCTCAAATGAGAGGGAGAATTGCTTTTGTGACATCTGTCAGCAGCATCTAACCATTTCATATCAGCGCTTTTGCTTTTCCTTTGTTTTGTCGTCTTACTCAGTCACCGCTTATGATAAAGGTTTCGCCCAAAATCAATCCATATCTGTCAAGCAACTGAGGATATGTGATAAGACTGTGTCCGCCATTCCTATTTTATGCTATTGAGAGATCAATATGGAGAGAAGAAACCCTAGCTCAGCTCCTCCATCTTCAAGAGCTGACAGAAAAACAATCGAGAGAAACCGAAGGAATCATATGAAGCATCTTTTCTCCACGCTCAACTCTCTTGTTCAGCATCAAAGCTCGAGGGTCTCCCTCTGTTTCTCCCTTTTCCTCTCCAGTCGCATTTTTTTTTCTAATTCACAGATTGATACATATGTTTGAGTTAAGACATGCAGATTTTTGAATAATCTATGTACTTCTTGTCACTTGCCTAGTGTTTTACCTCAGATATATCTCTTCCCGTGATATGGGAACTGAGAATTATGGAAAAAGATTTTCATTTTTAGATATGTAGGAGATGAAGTTGCTGTGTATCTTTATGATGATACTCATACAAAAGGGTTTTTTCCCCCCTTATTTTGAGATGACAAGGATGGAACAAACTTCTAGTAGCCATACTGTACTCTCGAGAAAATTATGTTTAATTTTATGGAAGAATCGTAGATTCATGAGAAACTGATACCTCCATATAATTAAGCCTCAAATTTTCCTTGTTATCATTTATACATAATTCACCTTGATATCCTCATGGCATTTGTTCTGCACAGGAACCAGCACCACTGCCAGATCAACTTGAAGAAGCTGCAAAATACATAAAGAGAATGCAGATAAACTTGGAGAAGTTGAGGGAGAAGAAACAAAAATTGCTTCAAGTCGAAAACCTAAACTCAACAATGAGAAGTGGTGCGGTGATGAATCGAGAATCATGGTTGCCCCGCATCAACATTCACCAGATAGGATTGACTCTCGAGGTCAATCTTCTTACTCCATCCACCTGTTATAACTATCAGTTGTTATCCGAGACTGTTCGAACTTTGGAAGAAGAGGGAGCCGAGGTCGTCAGCGCCAGCTTCTCTGTGGTTGGTATCCATGTTTTCCAGACCGTTCACTCGGAGGTATGAGCACAAACCTAGTAGTTTTTTCTGCATAATTAAGCCACTCCAACATTTGTTTCCCCGGTAGTTAAGCCACTCTAAACTTAGTCTTGCTTGTATTGAAACATTACATGCGGCTCTATAGTCGCATATCCAAAAACAAAAAAAACAAAAAAATCATCGACAATCAATAGGAAAATCTATGTGATTACTTCAGATTTGGTTTCTCTGCAGCCCAAGTTCTCTTGAAATTTGTATATTATGTTGAGAACAATAATTGGTTGTCGTCCATGATCGATGCATTTTCACCAACTAAATGGATTCAATTGAAGAGTGAATCTTCCCAATTGGGTTTTGTAGGGCTATCTCAGTTCATATGTGGTGTTCTCTTATTCAAACAGCTAGCTTAATTGGCGATCTTTTAGTAAAAGGGGACAAACTGGTTTAGATGATTAATCAAGCTCAGTAGTCTTTGGAGCATTGGTTAATAAATATGGAAAACATTTCAAACATATAAACCTCTCTCTCTCTCTCTCTCTCTCTCTCTCTCTCTATTTCATTCTTTTACACGCATTCTCATTAAGATGATCATGACATGAATTGTGATGCCGGTGTACAGGTTCAAGATACTGCGCTCATGTCCACACACGCGAGAATTTCTGAAAGACTACAAAAGATTATCTGCATAGGTTATCAGTAAGCTTTATTACGGTGTTTCACTTTTTAAATATGCTTTTATCTATATCTCCGAGAAAGAAACATTTACTCTTCAATGTACTTTACATTTGTATCTAATTTATATAAAGTTTTAGGGTATGTTTGAATTGAGGGGGTCGGAGGAATGGTGGCTTCCTTTTTATCCTTTAGCATGTGAAAGTAAACCCCGACAAACCTGTCACATATATAAATGGAAAGAAAAACAGTAACCAATATCTATGTGATTTTGACCCCCCAAAAAAATGTGAGCACTGTAGTTCCACAGTTATATGTCACAAACCTTCTTCAAAATAGCTTAGATATTGTTTATTACTAGAATCAACTTAGCATAAATTCTTTATATCCTTTTACTTTTGTATTATTATTATTATTTGTATATCCATCTAGACGTATAAATTTCAGAATAGGTGATTTCGATAGTTTCTTTCAACCCATTTGTTAAAATTTTAATTTTTGTTTGATGGAGATGCTTTCATTTAGAACAAACAGTGTTTGGTTTACATATAAAACATTATTATTTCTAGAAAAAGCAAATTAATTATTTTAATTAGAGCTCCTATTATTATTATTATTATTATTATTGGATTCCTAACTTGATAAATTTTCATTTCATAATATTATAATGGTTTGTTGCATTCAAAATGCCCCCAACAATTTAGAAGCCAATAATGATAAATGATAACGTAATTAAAAACTGAAATATGATCTTGATTTCTTCGACCGATAATTATACAATAAGTGCATGTTTGAATATATATATATATATTTTTTTTTTCAACCTAACTTATGAGTTACTTGTCTTATTATTGACCACGTGCCTTCCAAACGCAAATGAAGCGCTCTACGAAGTGAGAACCAACCTTGATTTACAGTAAAAAGGGAAGAAAAAAAAAACTTACTCTCGAACTCCTACGGGAGCAAATGGACCGAAATCTCTGATTGCCTCACCATCTGTTGATTATCAGTTTCCACTGCCCACTTACAGAGCAGTACTATGACATGTGACACAATTCTTAGGGCACATTACATTACTTTACTAATCAATATATTAAACCGCCCTTTTTTTCAATTCTTGGGTGGGGGTGGCGTGGGGTGGGGAATAAGTGTAAAAGACCATGCATATTATATTATGTTTGTGCACTTCTCCTCTCCTCCCCTCTCGTTGGAGACGTTAAACACGGGCTGCGTTAGCTAGGAACTTGCCCGTCAAAACATATAACTGACGTGAACTACTCCCAAACCGGCCTATGATCGCTTCTACTAGGTTAAAAAACAATTATAAGCTGAGTTCATGAAATAGACTTATTGAACTAGAATTGGTCTAGCACTTTTTCTAGTTGAACCGGTCCTAAGCCATTTGGGAACAGGCTTAGAACGGTTGCAATATTGGCCCAAACTGCTAAAATCTTACAAATTAACGGTTAGATTTTATCGATTCAATTTAAAATTTTTAAAAAATAAAATAATTATTTTAAATTTCTAAAAAAAATATAAACGGTTCGTGATTCAAATCGGATTAAACCGTAAATCAGCCCACTTATGAACGATTCCAAACCAATTCATATTTTTTTAAATTAGGACATGTAATAAAATTAGTTTATTATATTTAATAAACCGAATTATAATTGGACCAACCATTTTTATATCCATTTTAATCAGAAACGGATGGTTCGTTCATTGAACAAACCATCCGGTAGAAGGGAGTGGGGTCCCTCGTCGAGTACGAGCAGAGGGTGACATGTGGCACCCGAATCTGAATACCATCGTCAGTGGCTTTTCTTTTCCAGAACTTTTTCCATTTTACAAACTCATACAATTTCTCGTTTCTTTTCCCCAACATTTATTTAGGTTTTCTGGTATCTCCACGAAAGTAAGGAGGAAAAAAAAAAGGAGAAATGACATAAGGAATGTAAAAAGTTAATGTGCAAAATAATAATAATGATAATAAAAGATAAAATCTCTTAATTTATACCGACAATAATAATGTTATATCATAATGGTACTAGAGTTAATTGTAATTTCGTCATATAACGCTAATCATTCGACGCAAACCGTTGAATTGCATTGAATCAAACAAGAAATAGTTGAATCTTTTGAATCCTTCTCCAGCGATGCCGCTAATCCCACACATTCTTGAAACGGTTTTGGCACGAGCAACTGTCTTACATCCTTCGTACTGTTGGGATGAAATCCTAGACCTTCAGCCCACAGCGAGCATGCTGAAATGATGATGATCGGACAATATGACTTATTCAGCAGAAACTCAAACTCGAGTCGTCGCAAAACTGTAGTGGAGAATATTCTCTATCAGATCACTTAGATGTTAAAACTCATGTAAGGGTTGAGAATTAGTGGAGTAAGATCGCACAACTCTCCATGTGAAGATATATAATTATGTTGAAAACTAAACTAGATAAACACAATGTGCTAGCCAGCCAATCGGCTGGTTTCTCGGATCCCATAAATGGGATGCTTCTCGATTGTATATATGATATCTATCAAGGTAAAATGCCCTATATAAATATGAATATATATATCATAGATCACGAGGTCTACTTTTGCGGACTCCTCAAGTCTTCGTTATCAGATTTCACATGCAATTGGCATCATCGCATCGCGTTCACATGCAATTCACATTCCGACGTCACAATAGCTCATGAAGATGACCTTTTTTTTTTTAATTACTGCGTTCATACGTTGATTGACAATGAGGAACCCACCAAGAAGTTTTGGTAGTAAATATTTTCTGATTTGATCCCTTTTCTCTTCCCCGAAACATTAAAACTAGAAATTTTACCCATGGAGCAAGGTTGATCTTATTTGTTAGCGATAGGCTTCTGTTATCGATGCGATACACCAAAACCCCTTGCCTAATTTATCAATAACCAAGCATTTGGTTGGATCAATCAGCTATTGCTCACTTACAGGGCACTAAAATCTATCGATTTGTTAATGGGCAAATGGCAGGCTCTGCACGTGATTAGTAAAAGAGGGTTATCATATCAGTCGTGGTTTTTCAATTCATTTGTGAGGAGAAGACATTTAATGATCAGTTAATGCTGGAGATAATACAATAAAAAAAAATTTAGGTGTGCAATATTTATTATTCACAATATCAGCAAATTCTAACAAATTTATGTCGAATATAATCGATTCACTAATAATAAAACTATTTTAATGTATTTTTTTTTAAAATTTAAGTCCAAACTCTATATTTTTTTAAATATTGAACTACTTTAAATAAGAGATCAATAATAATTTCGATTCTTGGACCTCTCTCACATCATAAAGAGCGATCCCTTTAGGTCTCATCTATTCATGTATTATCGGGCCACTCTCTCTTGCAATAAATCCTTGATTCCTTGATGTAGCACGTGATCATATGCACCGAGCACCAGATGCTAGCCCTAAGTATCAAGATCTAGCCAAGGGCTCATATTTTGTTCTTATCGTGAAATTTACGTTATCAATTTAAAAAAGCTCACTAACCATGTGTTTAATAATCATCGTCACTGGATAGCAAATGTCATTTAAAGGATTTTTTTCATTACAAATGAATCCCATGAACTTGTAATGAACATGAGAGTTTTTAGTGGTAAAAAATTTTGAATCTATAACTGCTCAAGAGGGTTATGTGATTGTATAAATTTTTATTTTCAATTTTTAATAAAGTTTTAAATAATCAGTTATCTCCTTCGAAAGCAACAGAACAAGCATTAGTCAATGTGAAATGTCAAATGTAGTCAGTATTACACAGAGAGAAATGAAGCAAAATTAAATTCCTTGCTTGGCATTTTGCAATGAGACCCTCCCTAAGAGGGACGACTGAAACTTGGCCATAAATTCACGTGCCTTTTCTCCACACAAAGCGCGCACCTGTTTTAAAATAGCCTCCCTAGTTTTTTTTTTGGTTAAATTTGATTATTTCGTATGTAGTTTATGACATTATAAACTCGACTTTTCGCCATACAATAACACACTTGATGACATCACGCACACACATATTTGTATAAATTCATGCGCATAATGGATAAGGAGTAAACTCGTTATTATGAATATATTAAATTATATTGTGAAGTTCTAGAAAAAGGAAAAATAATTATTACAAGTTTGTGTTTCCCGGTTAGGAATAAATCGTATCCGAGAGAGCACCACCCAGTGGTGTACCTCCAATAACAATGACCCAATCGGTATTGTGAGCGCCTCGGAAAGGTTGGTCGATTAGTAAATTGATGATATGTCGTACTTCAGGTTTAGAATTCGAAACTCTTAAATATCAATATATTAATAGTAAATTTCAAATTATATACTATATCATTTAATAAATTAATCGATTGTTATAATATCAAATAATATACTATAGATAACTCATTTACCTTGCACTTAACTTTCCTCGTTTGGCCTCTGAAGAAGTGCGTTTGCAGTTTGGCCAGATTAATTGTATCTCGATTCGAGGAGTTTATCAGAAGGGAGTCTGTACAGTGTACAGCACCTTTAGACGACGACGACGACCGAATTTTCCATTATCATGTAAGAGGGTATTGTTACATGTAATTCTGCGAAACTTACTCCATCATCGAAGGCGAGCTCAAGCTGTCAACAGGTTTGATCGCGCGTTTCGCGAAACCCCAATCCCAAAGCTCTTTTTTAACTTGCCAATAAAATACATTCGTTTACGTCATGTCAAATGTATGTGTCTGCCGCTTCAACTTAATCACTTAACTCTCACTCCAGGGGCGGGAAAATAGATGCCAACTACACTCAAGTTGTAATTAAATAAAAAAATTAATAAGAATAATATAATGGTTAATCATATAAAAAAATAACCTAATGGTAAGCAGTTCAAACAGACAGCATATGCATACTCTTTAAGAGTAATTGTGGGGCTTGCAGGTTTGGAGAAGTTAATGGCTCACTAACTGTACATGGATCTCCCACGATTTCATGTACTCGTGAGATGTTTATAATGGTAGATAAAAATAATCGTAAGAACTAAAACATTCGAGGCATTAATAACTTTTTGAAAACGATTTTTCATGTGAAAGGATGTCTTGGATGCAAAGAGGGATTCCTAAAAAAAGATATATAGCGTTTTGGAGAATTGTAATAATGAGAATTAAATGTATAAGATCTTAATTTCATGTTGATAAAGATTTACTTCCATGCTAAATCCTACTTTTTTTGCGTGCCAAACTAATTATTCGGAAAAAAAGCTTCGGCTCCCAAAAGTATGGGAAATAATGCAAGATAACCAAAACAAATATGTTGAAATAATATGATTTAGTAAAAAGAAATAAACATAACGTGATTTTCTCAAAATCAAAAGTAACAATCATTTTTCATTGTTAGATCAATTTTAAGATATAAAGTAGTATACCAAGTGGCAACATGTTTAGAGTGGTATGCATACAAGTGCGGTGAGGATATAATTATATCTATATGGAGTCCAATCTAAGTAACCCTCCTCCTTTTAGCTAACAGATAGCCTCAATCTTTATAAAATTGGACAATTTTCAGTAAAAACCGCATAGAAACCCGCACCTGTGCACCTATAAAGGCCCATCTCCATTGGTTGCTAAGAGTCAGAGGCCTTTCTTTTTTCTCACCTCTCTCGAATAGGATAGGGAAGGACGACTAGGGTAAGAGAATTGACTATCCCATTACTTAGTAATGGACTTCTTCGGCCCCAACAAAAGCCTCCTGCTTGTGCAGCTGCTGCTCTTAGTGAGCATCAGCGCTTGCTTCTTCCCCAGTGCCTCTGGCGTATTCAGCGACTCCAAGGTTGCCATTCTGCCCCATTTGCCGCCAGCTCCCACCCCTGCTCCTGCCGAACACCACCGCCGCGTCCGCCATTCGCCCCCACACCATAAAGACCGGCCTGTAAAGCGCCCTGTTCTCCCACCTATCAAGCCACCGGCCCATCCCCCAGTCTTGCCCCCCGTTCAGCCGCCTGTAAAGCCTCCGGTTCTCCCCCCGGTCCATCCACCCGTCAAGCCGCCTGTTCAGCCACCGGTTATGCCCCCGGTACACCCTCCAGTCGAGCCCCCAGTATTCCCACCTGCTCTCCCTCCGGTTAAGCCCCCGGTTCAGCCCCCCGTGAGTCCTCCACAGAGGAGCTCCATACTGGTTGAGGGCGTTGTGTTTTGCAAATCTTGCAAGTACAAGGGGAAAAACACCCTCGTGGGCGCTAAACCGATTTACGGTAGTTCTTCATATGATTTTCCTAGAGTTCTAATATTTATATAATTACCCAAGCTTGGCTAAACTTCTAACACGTATGCGTATATATGAGCTAATAATTATGTATCTGAAAATAATGGGGCTATCTAAAAGGCCTACCCTGCGAAAAGGGACTTGGTGCATGAGTTAATTCTCACCGGTCGAATACTTCTATCCCTTTATTTATTTACCTCGTACTGGCATCCCATTCTAGCCCCTTATGTAGCGCATATCTAAGTATCTGCTATCTCCATCTATGCTGTTTCAGGAGCCGTAGTGAAGCTCGTGTGCAAGAACACCATGAAGAAGTTAGTTCAGACTGCAAAGACCAACAGGAACGGGTACTTCTTGATCATGGCCCCAAAGACCGTCTCCAGCTACGCCTATCACAAGTGCAAGGTCTACCTCGTCTGGTCTCCTCTGTCAAGCTGCAAGAAGCCATCAACGCTCAACGGTGGCAAGAATGGAGCTTTCCTGAGGCCCAGGAAGTCCTTCCTGATCAACAAGCTCCCATACACACTCTACTCCGTCGGGCCTTTCGGCTTTGAGCCCACTTGCCCACGCCTATGATCATCTATCTCAATAAGATCCTATACTGCAACCGGAGATACCAGCATCTTATGAGTTCGCTGCCTCCATTATGTGTTGTTTCTTAGTGATCACTGGCGTGCATGCGATTGAGGCTGAATAAAATGGTATGTGGCCATGCAAATAGCTATATCCATTGGACCGTGGAGTTGACGTATTGTACGTGGCACACTCTTGATTTCGTAGTGAAAAATAAAGAAATGGTTCATAAATATTCTTCTTTTATCTTGGACCGATATCTAATGTTCATGACTTCCGAGCAAAGGAAAAAAAAAATTCTTCAAACCTCGTTTGCAATTAATGAATCTCTGATATAAAAATCACTGGTGTGGCAGGACTGCTAAGCTGCGTGATACTCTAGAATGCTTAATTATCAGCGATAGAATCATCCAATACGCAGACGAAAATAACCAGTATGGCATAAGTGGGTATAATGCAAAATTTCACGTGCAACCAATCTCCATGTTTAGATGTGAATTTTTCTTAGATGTACCTTTTCCCCCCCTGGAAATTGTAGCATAAATACTTGAGCCGAAAATCTAATGCAATTTGGGCTATGAACAGGTTTACGGCCTTCATTGCACGATGCGTGGGCTGGGAATCGAGTGCTGGGTTCAATGCAAATAGATAGTGTACTATATGCTATCTAGTTACCTTTTATACAGCGGCGAAGTTTCGACAAATTTGAGCAGCAAATTTAAGAAAAATAAGAGCAGTTATCGATGACCATAGATGTAAAGTTGTTGCAAAATTAGAAGTAGTTATTATTTTACAAAAAAAAAAAGCGTTGCCACATGTGATTTTAGGAAATGGAAGAATAATCATCGACCAAATTCTTAGACCAGAGTTGCCGCAAATTATTTTGCTATATCACAAAAAGCTATTTATCAATATGAGTTGGTATTGGTTGAACCCAGCTGCATAAGATAATAATGTGACATATTGTCTATATTGCGCAATATCTTGGAGCATGTACACATTGCCATGGTTTCTCTGGGCATTTTATTTCCGTTGAGTTTCGTGGAATGGATTAGGGGCTGGCCCCTAGCGCATCTCATTTTAATAAAATCAAGAATTATATGAAAAAATTCCACACCCTCAAGAGAGAGATGTGTTATTCGATCAAAAATCAGAGAGATACGTGAGCTCGGCAAGCATGGAAAATGTCCTCCTCTGGCTAGTTAATTTCAGTTTCAAGTGATCGAACCTATCCCGGGCGGCGGGTGGTTGCAGAACCTTAATTGCGTATCTGAAATGAAAATTCCTCGTGGGAATTATGTCGAGCTCGAGATCCCGAAACGTGCCTCGTCGTGTAGCATCAAGCACTTTCATGTTCATAAATAGGGTCTCCCTCAATTATAAAGCACAGCACAACTTTGTCCGGCATGTCTCAACTGTTAGGCATATCAAGCCCCCAGTTAGCTCTAGGGTGGTCCCGATATCGCCCATTCGTTTGCTTGCTCTCATTTTGTACATTGACAAAATAAATGAATTGGTCCACCGCTTCTCTTATTAACTCATTTTCATCTTTGATTATTACGACCCAAAAAATGGTAAATGTAAACATCAACCTCAAAATGGCCATCTCAAATATTTACCATCTATCTAAGTTGAAAGTATATTTGGCGTGCTGTCTCATTAGGTCTCATATGCAAGTCACAGTGAAAATCATGTAAATTTGTTATTTTCGATATAAAATCGTAAGCATTTTGTCAGTCCTAAAATATCATTTTCCTAACGGACCATTAGTTGACAATGATATGGCTCTGTTGACTCCGTGTATGAAACGCGCACATTGGTTTATTTTTCGCCGTATCATCCGTTCGTGCTCGTGGCATCATGTGTTCTTGCCACGACAGTAAACGGTGACAAATGACAATGCTAACTTTGTAAGTGTCACGGTACCGTCAATCAATGATCCTGTTACACTGACTGGAGCAAACCACGAGAGGGATAGATAGGACTAATCTGGGAGAAAGTTTAGGATCTCACTTAGATAGCCCAAAAGATACTACTAATATTTTCTTCATTTATTTATAAAGGATATAAGATAGAAGGAAAAAAAAAAGAGAATAAAATGATATAATGTAAATGTAATTGAATTCATGATCACTTTCTAAATTCATTTGTGTACATCAATATCTTTGCTTTGTCCGTACAATTGGGTACAAGTTTGTTCATCCTTGCCATTTAAGATCCATAGGATCAGAACCACTTATCATGTTTTATGGCCTTATGGGTCCAAAAATGTGGACCACCCCACCCCCAACAGTATGTCGACACGGAAGGCCACCATCACACTGTTCTGCATATGATGAATTTATTGCCTCCTAGCACTCGAGAAATTCATCAATTTGTCAGCGGTTTGGAATTATACAGAAAATATTATTGGATTCATGTACAATTTGGTTGGGGTTACTACTACATTAGGGGAATAAAAAAAATTGTAAGATATTATTGACATCTACCTAATGATTATTTCAAGACAAAGCGCCTCTTCATATAATTAAATGCGAATATCAAATGTGTGTTTGTTGGCCTTTAGGGGAAAATGGGGTAGCCCTAACTCTTTCAAATCAATATCCAAGGGAAAATTTTAGAGGGAGACAGAGAATTGGACCTTACGCAATCTGACACGTAAAATTATTATCAGTAGTATTCAATTGGGCAATGGATGATGATCTTTGGATTTTATTAAGCATAATAACCGTAGTTTTTAATTAAAAAAATTCTCTCAAGTCCTTGCAATTTTGAGATTAAACAGACTTCTTGTTGAATTGTAAGATCTCATATCAACTGAATTAAAATAAAATTATAAACTTATAAGAAGATTATATACCATTACCTATGAGTTTAAACTTTTAGGTGAAAACATACATGATCTCTTATGAACTTATAACGATTTAAATATGATATCAGAGTAATGGGGCTCACATCCCGTTCGACCCGAGTTTGGAATCTCGACTCTTAGTCAGTTGATATTAAGTCCGAGTCCAGAAGAAAATTGCCTAATTCGTAAGCAATTGTCCCTCTCGTCTAAAACCAAAAGAAAAATACTCGGATCGTAAACAATTATTGATAGTAAATATTTAATGGTATGCAGCAAAGTGGACAGCATTGTAATCATATAAGAAGATTAGGTATCATAATATATTAGTTTAGACTTCTAGTCTTCATGAGTTTACAATGAATTTAATACGTTGACATATATAATTTCACATCGACCAAACAAAAAGAAAGTTATGAGTTTATAAAAAAATTGGATAGGTGGAAACGTGCCCGATTCTTTATGAGTTTATAACGAATTAAATGTGTTGAAATATACGGTACTACATTGACAAAATAAAAAGAAAATTGTGAATTTATAAAAAGATTGAGTATCACCACTTATTAGTTTAAATTTTTATACAACAATTAGATTTAATTGTGAGTTTATAAAAAAATTTAACATCACCACTTATCAGTTTTAACTTTTAGGTGACAATGAGATTTATTTTACCACATATCATTAAACATCCACTCTTAGCAACTATTTACGAGCTGGATATTTTTCTTCCAGTTTCAGACAAGGGAGACAACTGTTTACGAGCCATTTTAAAAAGAGATCGGGTTCGTTTTTATATAAAAATCTAAATTAATATATAGTAATTTCTAACTTTTTTTAATAAGTTTATAATTTTTTACCTTAATGGTTTAACATGAAATTATATTTCCTGCACTTTGATGCAAGAAACCATAGGGAATTTGCATATTTTCTTTTTTTTTTGCAGATATTATTAATTATTCCTTCTTTTTTTGCCTTGACCTATGAAAGTGGGGAGCTTTTGATAGATATTCTTAATTAGAATGGTGATACATTTTCAACTAATTTTAGGGGGTGTGTGTGTAGAGAAAACCTTCACTAGAAGCACTTAAATTAAGTAAGCCCAAAGTGCAGGGACGATTATGCAATCTTTTTTAATAAAAAGGAGCTCTTCGACGAACCATTTCTCTCTTATTCATCGCAATGAAGCTGGCCATCCAGTATAAAAGGTTGTGAGAATATGAGGGTAGGTATCGATAGTGATATGAATTTAAGAAACCTCCTATTAATTACGAATTGAAGGTAATATTATTTTACCAATTTTTTTTCCTTTTCCGCTTGATTCCAATTTTATTTGGGTCGGAACAGCCAATCTGTCTGCCTTTCATGTTGAGGGTTAACGCCAGTCAGCCGTCACCGTCACCGCAAGGAATGGTGAATGCTCTTCCTGACGAATGACCTTTTTGTTCCTATAATTAACTACTATTTCACTCATGACTTGAAATATGGAAATATCCCTCACGGAAACAAATGTTCCCGTCCCCGATGAACACGCAAGAACATCTAAAGAAATCATGAAAAAAGGAAGAGGAAAAAAAAAAAGTCCATGGGGGCAAATTCCAAATGTTCCCATTAGTACTATAGTTAAAAATAAAAAAGACTCCTGGTAATTAGATTAAGCACCATCCTAATCTTGAATTAAAAGATTATGAGCTGAATTTTTATTAATAATCAAATATCTACATCCCAATTGAGTCATGAAATATATGGGGATTCAATAATTAGATAAGTTTTCCGTGTATATATTATATAGTATTTAAAAGTTTATATTTTTAAATGATTTAATTTTAAACATAAAATTTACTAGTATCAAATATCTTTTAATATAAATTTTTTGTTAATAAAATTTAGGACGGGAAAGAAACAAAAGGGGTGTCAGCTCATGTAAACCCATCTCAATAAATTTAAGTGACAGTAAAATCTAGCTGAAAAATAGGAAATAAATCATTTTTTTATTGTCGTTGACAAAAGTTACACAGACGCCTTATTCTACGCATGAATTTCATCTTGTAGGTATGCTAAAGAACAATTTCAAATGATTGATCTCAAAGACATGGAACGCACATCTGGCCGCCGAGGGCATCATAACTCTACTCTCTCGCCCTCTATGAAATGCCGCTCATCATTGGTGTGCCTGGTTCTGACATCACGATGAATCCCACCGGCCTTAGGCCTGCATATATTTCACGGTGGAGGGTTCGCCTGTGCAGCCCCGGGGCAAGCGGCCCCCGAAGCAACGGGCTGAGTTTTCAATCCTCAGTGAGCTGGGAGGTTGGTAGCCTATTAAATTGCCAAGAAGACGGCTCGTGCATAAAGCTTTCCTTTATCGAAACAATTTCACTTGATCCAAACCCCTCTGTGGTGCCACCAGGAATTCATACCATGAGACCACCAAACTTACATAATCAATGTTCTTCAAAATTATTTTAGAAATTTGTGTTTTTCGTACACAGGTTTTTATGTTAAACCCAGAAACATCACATCAATGAACACGCGGCTAATTAAGTACGCGCTGTTCATAACGCGTACATGTCCCTCGCCTCTGGCCGTCCTCCTTCTGCCACCCTTTTTTCTGGTTCTCTCTCTGTCTCTTCCTTCTATCGGGCCTAAATGTGATTTGTATTTTTTAATGTCAAATGAGAGCAAATTAATGCACATGAAAAATTCGATATATATATATATATATATATTGAGAATAAAGAGAAGTTGAGGCAAACACATCAACCAACACTCAATTTTAAAAATTTTCAACTTACTCATATAGATGTTTGTTTCTCATAATATTACATTTTTTTAAAGTGGCACAATAAGGAGTACTTTCTTACATAATTTCAATCCCGACTCAAATTTTAAGATATATCGGCTAATAATTCTTTTTATAAATTTGTTTTCCGATTTTATGAATATTTTTATTAAATTATCTTATTTTATTTGTATTCCTCTTCCATACACTAGAATAATACCGCTCCCTCGAAAGTCCTCTACTTGAGCTCCATACTTTCAAATGTTAATATTAATTACAAAATTTTTCTTATACACTGAATGGATGAAATGGAATATAAAGAACTTTAAGGGAGATGTGAGACAGACGTAATAAAATGAGAGAGACTAAAAACAAAAAGAGTATTGTTATTCAATTTCCTGAATGAGATTTCTATAAACTCCCTCTCTTTTATATAAAAAATGATTTAAAATTCATCAACCTTAATTATTAAGAAAATAAAAGAAAGACAAAGGCCCATATAGTAATATATTCACTATCTCGCCGAACAAGTTTTGACTCCATGCACAACTTGCCAAGTTGGCAACTCACATTCATTACACGGTAAAAAAAAATCAAAAAACAAAAGGGTTATCTTCTATTACCATATTGTCCGGACAAGGGCTATGGCTGGCAGTACAGAGATTGGGAATCGAGGGAACAACAAGATCACCTCTCTCGAGTATGTTCTTGTCGAGTACTCTTTCATCGAAATCCATGCGGAATCCGATGTTCCATGAGCGATCGCATTCATTAAATATTCGGAAGAGCTTTGCTGATTCAAGTTAAATTTAGCCGAACGAATAGGTATACCAATTACTAGTTTGTACACAAGGACAAGAAAGGACAAGGACACATATCTCGCCGTGGTAGCTAAGTGAACTAAGGATAAAGTTTGATAGGTGTGAGATGGTGGTTTTGTTATAAATGATGGGTAAAGTCTTTTTTTTTTTCCCAGCATGTATGATACGGTATATGAAAATTCGATGTACTGTGAGTTCATAAATCGAATGTTACGGTCTGACTCGGCTTTGATGCTCATGTCTGCAAAAGTGCGTAGGCACAATGCAAAACAAAGAGAACAAAAGGGTATGGAATTGTCAGAGAATATTAAAAGCTGAGTACTGAGAAAGTGTCACGTAGTAACACGTAAATTACAATCGGGAGGAATTTTTTTCTGAAGTGATTATTTGGGACAGTTCGATTTTTTTTTTTTTTACCTACGTCAGTGTTCTATTCCTTGTGGCCAACAATCATACGTAAACCATTAGTTATATACCGAAACCATGTAGTCTTGATGAGGTGCAGGAGGCTCGCGCATGCGTGTGGACGTGTCTCTAACGTGCCCGTCAAGTTTCATCCATTTACGGTACTAAAATTTAAAACCCTACTTAAAATCCTAGAATCCGGCCAAGTTAGATTTTACCTTGTAGGACAGGGTTCCACCATCCACCAAAGAACAGAGTTTCACATGAAGAAGTTCCCACTCCAATGTCTCTTCATTTAAAAAGTATATTATATATATATAACATATATTACATACTAATAAGGTTTCAAAATATCATTACAGGAAACTTACCCATTATGTGGAAAACTTCCATTTCCTCGCCAATCCAACACGCTACGACAATTTGCGCTCTCAGGCTCCCTCCTTAAATACCCTTGTCAAACCTTCACTCCTCCTTCACTCTGTCTCCCTCTTCCAGTCCCAAAGATTCTGCACAGAGTCACAGACTCGGAACCAGCGATGGAGGGCTCCCCAAAGCACCAAGAAAAACCTTACCCACCACTGTATCTCCTTTCCCCATCTGCCACCATCCCCAGTCCCACCACCACTACCGGCCCCGTCCAGAAGCCGCCGCCGCCGCCGCTCTCTCCCAGACCCATCATCAGATCCGAGCCAGACTGCCCGTACCCGACCACCTTCGTCCAGGCCGACCCCTCCACCTTCAAGCAAGTCGTCCAGAAGCTCACCGGATCCTCCGACCCCGCTACGCTGCCCCACAGCAAGCCCAACACCGCCCACCACCCTATTCCGCCCCTCAAGACCGTCACCCCCAAGAAACCCCAGCCAGGTTTCAGGCTCTACGAGCGGCGGAATTCCCTCAAGAAGCTCAGCCTCAACCCCGTCGTACCCCGCTTCCCCGTCCAGCCGAGTCCCAGGTTTTCCCCGAGAAAGCCCGACATCCTCTCCCCAAGCCTCCTCGATTTCCCCTCCCTTACTCTCAGCCCCGTGACGCCCCTCATGGCCGATCCTTTTGCCTACACCCCGCCTGCACTGGACATGGAGGCCGAGGAGAGGGCGATCAAGGAAAAGGGGTTCTTCCTTCACCCGTCGCCACGCGGCTCCGCCGTCACCCCGGAGCCTCGGCTGCTTCCGCTCTTCCCGGTCACGTCCCCCCGCCGAGTGTCGGGTTGAGATTGAATGTGACGAAAAGGATGTAATAAACGATCCGTTACCTGTCATACAATTTGAAATCTAGCTGTTGCCATTTGTGGTGAGCAGGGGAAGATGAATTGTCAGGCAACGCGTGCAGTTTTTTCGTCTTTGCAATTCTTTTCCTTCTTTTTGTTTTTTTTGTTATAATTTGACATAGAGCTTAGAAGGGCTACTATGAATAGAATAGTAGAGATAAATCGTGGAACTTCAACCAATTAAAGTCATATATAGGAGATATGATTACACCGTATCCTTCTTCACGTACATGTATGTAGTTCTGTCTCCAGTTGGTGACAGAGTAAAGAACTTGGACTTTATCCAGAGGTAATAATCTCCTTTTTAACTTGTAATAATTACTAAGTCGATTCAAACGTTTGAACTAACCACCTCCATCACGGAGAGAGGGGGCACAAAAGCGGTGCTACAAAGGAATCATGAAAACATTTTGAGCCAATCGCAGCTCGACACCGTTCTGCTTTTTGAATCGGATTCCCAGGGTTGACATGAGTCGATAGAGCCAGCTTTTGTACCCTTTTCGCGCTAGGGGAATCGCTCCGCCTTGAACTGACGTAGGGGGACCCATTTCGCCCCCCACGATAACCCACAGCTTTGACTTATTGCCATCGACAACCATGCGTTGTCCGGTGGATTATGCCCTTGTAGGCGGGTAATCCAACCGGGTCGAGCCTAAGCCAGGCTCGAGCTTGGGCTGAGTTAGATACTGTTGAGCTGTCACTCCAGCTTGGTAGGCTCATTGTTTTGTTTCCTAGATCTTATAGATTACCAGGATGTCCTCACTTAATCAGCGAGAACGTGTTGACGAGCTCCTTGCCATACAGATCTGAGAGAGGAGTGTCCGAGTCTTGCGTGAGATAGAATTGGAGGCGTGTATAAATTTCTGGGTTGGTGGGTTCTCAAAAGCTAGCTATGCCCCACGAAAATTGGTCATGAAACTGCTTTGGATGAAGGGGTGCCACCTAATTTGGATCATTAATTTGCACCACTTGAAAAAATCCACGAGAATAATTGAAATCCCGAGAAAATAGATCCAGTTCGATCAAACATTCCAACTTTAATGGAGGGCATTAATTAGAAAGAGGTGTATGTATTAATTAAATTGGAATATTATCATATGGCTTGCATTGATGAATAATATAGAAGGAAGGGGAAATTAACTACATACTTTATACTTCGAACGCTTCCTCCCGCGAAACTATTATGACATTTAGTTAGGTTGGTACAAGTAGACATCGGACCCAAAAAGGAAACGTGGGAAACGAGACACATAGGTCCCAGGCACGACATTTATCATCACACGTGATTATGCATAAGAATTATCAATAAAATTCCAAAATAACAATCAACCTGCAAGATTATTGAACAAGTACACATGGAATTTCTTACAGAAAAAGAATATTGCAGCTTGTCAGTTGTCATAGCATTAGGATCATCATCTTCTCTTTCTTTCTTTCATTCTTTTTTTTTTTTTTTGCTCTGTGGTATTCTCTCCTTGATCTTCTTCTCCTTCCTTTTATTTGATTATTAGTCAGTGAATCTCTTGCAATGCGTGATGACACTGCAGCCCCTCCTGTAAGGATTAGCCCTCTTCATCCTGTTGCAGTTGTAGTACGACTGGCCACGCCGGTTGCACGGCACCGAGTTCTTCTTCAGGGCTCCGTAGCTGATGTACCTATAATTCGAGGGGATATAACAGATCGTGCGCATTATCGGGCTAACAAAGAGGATCCAAAGAGGGGAAATACTATCGACTAATCTGTGCGAGCTACCTAGCGGCGGCAAGCTGTCGCCGGTTGATCTCGGAGTCCATCAACGTTTCTTCGGGATCATCCAATCCTTCGATCCCTCTGCCGCCCGAAAAGTACGGGAGTTGATACACCTGATCGCCGAAGCTCGGATCGATCGAGGAGCACTCCGCCACTGCGGCCAGAGTGAGGAGGAGACCGACGAGCCAGAGCCGGAACTCCATCTCGGCAGAGGCAGATAAGGAAGGGAGAGAGAGAGAGAGAGAGAGAGAGAGTTTATCAGGAGATGTTTAGTACGTCTCGAAATTTATGGGCTCTGCCTTATGAGGGAGGGCCTTGAGAACCATAAAGGAGGGAACAGAGCCCTGAATTCGGAAGAGAAAGAAATAATAAGTTGGTGATTTTGTGATCCTGCGTGAACTTTGGGGGGCTGACCGTTTCTTTCGGCTTCCTTATTTTCCTCGAAAGCCAGTGTTTGATGATTGAAAGAACAAAAGGTTTGTTTTAATTAAAAATGTCATGAATTATTATTTTTCTTTTGTATACTACACATAAAAAAAATCAGTGATCACTTAACACACATACTAAAACTTATAAAACTCTTTCAATATGTTTTTTTTATTTAAAGGATTTAAATTTAAACATTACTTAAAATGATAGATTAAATTAAACTCAACTAATGTGCAGGATATTATCCTACTCACCACTGATGAGACCAAACCGCGTACGAGATATAAGTTGAATTTTTAATTCCATTAAATATGATCAATAATATATTATTGATCGAGTGTATGTACTATTTAATAAGTTAATCCGATCAAGTGATCTAATTAAATTTATAAGATAGGGTTTAATATAGACTTTATAAGGTGTAGGGATTAATATGTATAAACCATAAAATAATTTTTATTTATATGATAGGTGAAATTGAAAATTAATAAATTGAAACTACTTATGTGCAATTTAGAATTGTAATTCTTGGGATGCATGATAAAAATCGACTCTTCCTATATCTCATAATTTAAAGGAAACATAACGATATTCCACATTATCTGAGAGATTTTTCATGCAATTCTAGAAAAATCAGCAATTCGTTGATTACGTGAGCTTCAATTATGAATTCATGTATACTTCTATTAATTTTTGCAATTTGTAATTGATCTCAACACATTGATATTAAAATTATTAGATTACAAAATTTCTAACAATAATATGTTGTACAGTGGGACATAATTGCATCGACAGTGAGTGGGCTTTCTCCTAGGGAGGGAAATTTCATAACTCATTTCGGCCGAAATTCAGCTGTTGGTTGTTTACCTTAATGTGCAACACTGATTATGAGTAATTTTTTTTAATTTAACTGTTGAATGGTTTGGGATAAGAACCACTGGTCCCAAGCAACACATTAATAATTATAGGTGTGCATGCTTCAATTCGGTTCAAAAAGACTTATCAGACTGAATCAAATATCCAATTCAATTTGGATTGGAATGCCAACTCCAAACCTTATTCATTCTATCTTAGAATATCTTAGCCATATAAGTTAGTCCTTGCAGTTTAATTAATCAAGTAAGCGTTTTTTTTTATTTATAAAATGTATAATTTAAGCAATTAAATTTAATCGGTTCTTTTTCGGTTAATTTAATTGAATTAAGAGAATAATGTATGAACTGAGTCAGTGAACATACAGTCCAATCGACCCAGAGGTGAGCCACACTTAATAGAAGAAGCGAAGCTTGTCGATGGGCCGAAAATATCCGAAAGACATGACGACTGGCTGACACCGAAATCCAAAGAACAGACACGGTCGGGCGAGGCACATAGGCGGCCCAGCAGAGACAGTGGATCTTGTTTTAATTTCACTTATTTTTTTCTTCCCAAAAAAAGAAAGAAAGAAAGAACATTCGTTCTCACCACTCTATATTATCCCCCCATGTTCATGGGATTGAACACAAATATTACAAAAAATAATAATATTATTATATTTTATTCTACCAAAATCAAATTTCCCACCTTACTATATTCGTGCATACGGGAACATCACCTAATAGTAGAAGCAAAGAACACAGGATTTTTAGCTTGCCGATCACCTCAAACTGGGCAAGCTTGCTAGCTCATACGTACATGCTCGAGCAAGTGCTGTAAATGTTCTCGACGCAGACAATCGCAGACATCGGCTCCCCCAAGGGCGTCTTGTTGTGTCTACTATTTCGATAGATGATCCCGAGATTCTCGGCTCAAGATCGAGAGACACGGCCATTCACTGAAAGGCCCATAATTGTTTTTCAAATTGTTGGTCAGTATCAACACAGATACATTATAACCTATTTCCCTATATATCAAAAACTCGAAGACACTTAAATAAGTAATTGATGCAGCTATTACTTAAAAGAGTTACGATGTGAATGGTATATGTTACCTTTAATAAAGTCCATCACACCTGAAATTTCTAGTACGGCCTAAAGTATCCTGTGTTTCATTCGTTGAGCAAGATAGATGTAGCTTTTCCCGTCGGGAAACCAATATCCTCATGGAATGTGATAAGAGCACTATTTAAGGGGTTCAGTTTGAATTCTCTAAAGCATTATATATATATATATATAATTACGTGTTGCAGCTCACAGCCACCTTTCTTTCAGCTCCCTTAATAAAATTGTTTCTACGAACCGAGTCGGGGTAAATAAAGAAAGAAAGAAGGTTACAGCAAAGAAAATTGGCACCAACACCTCTCGGTTGAGGTGATCAGTACTCTCCTGAAATGACACCTTGTATTTGATTATTATGAATGAATAATATCCATAGTAGATCGATTATGAGACATTAAACTTCTTCATATTATGCGGTAATCGTAATAGCAGGAGGAAAAAAGGGAAAATGAACATGTAAATGATATTCAGAGAATGCGTCGGCTCACAAAATGCACTATACCTGTCATTTGTTAATTTGTTTGGCATTTTTTTCATCTCTTTTTGCAATATGTTCTCCAAAATATAATAAACTATTCGGCTTAGTAATCAATTAGTGGCATATGCAAAGTGAAATCAGTAAGCCAATTCAGATCAATCACAAATATAATGGTAAAACAGTCAGTAATTGCAAATAACACATCATCTCCCTCTTGACATTACATAGTATACCCAATTTTACCCCCATCAAATGTCCCTAGAAAAATATTTTTTTAAAAAGAGAGAAAATCTTATTTTAAAAGAAGAGAGAGAGAGATTAGATTCCTCAATTTTGAGATGGTCAAAGTTGAGGACATATAACTGTATAATAAGTTCAAGAAAGTAACCCCTAAACCCCATTTAGTCTAGAAGTACAGAGTAAAGAGCAAAGTAATACACATATCTACATACCCGGCCAAAAGGTGACTCCGGGAATTGAAAAGGTTACAAAGAAAAGATCGCCTCTCTTCATGAAAAATCCATTGACAAATGCGATTATGGGATGGCGAGACAAGGATCCGAGGTTCCTCTCAGCGCAATCGTAGTCTCTCAACCTGCATTAATGTGAAAAAAAAAAATCCAACAGGCCAGAACTCTTTTGCTGCTGACATGATCGCTCCGATCCTCACTCCTCCCACGGTCATTGCCCGACCTAAAACAGAAACTTATATCCCCGTCTTCTCTGAATGAGTTACAAATCCGGCTAGATGAAATGCTCATGGAAAGTTCTCATATGACACCGCTGACCATGCGGAGGTCAGAATGGTGACAGTCGAAATCCAGGACTTATCTAGTGTTGTAGATGATATCAAATCTGTTAAAAGAACCGAGGGATACCCAACAAAACCTACAAGACAGGGAAACACCAAGACGACTACGCAAGAGGGAGACGGTTCTAGTGAAGAAAAGTGTTTTCGAGATTTCGCTAGATCAGGGAAGGCACGGAGGATCCTGTATTGGAAGGGTCATGCCAAGTACCGGCGTTACCGGATATGTTCCAATAATGTGGCAGTGGACCGGATAGGTCCATTTGATTCTGGTACCCAAAACTCCAGCCTGGCAGGCTCACGCCCTCAGCCTTTACGTCTTTCACAGCTAATTCATTCTCGGCATCAACAGTGTCCCGTGAATCATGAAAAGAAGAGAAGCCCTTGAAGTCACCTGGAGTCTGAATATATTTTAGATCGGAACTGAAGAGCTTTTGTTGTTGAATTGAAGATGTAAGAAGCGAAGAAATGGTGGGAACAGCGCTTGAGATGGTCGTTGTGGGAGCTGCAGACCCTAAAATCGGTGCAATCATACCAGGACTGGTGCACTGGATCCCATCATAGGAATAAGCACCCGAAAGGACCGGAGCTGAAGAAACCAAATCCTGGATGTAATTATTGTCCCCAGTTCCATGCTCACTAGACAAGAACCCTGGCGGAGAAAACCCTAACCCTAGAGCACTGGAGAGATGAGGAGGGAGATCAACAGCTGAATGGAGCCGAGGATGTGAAATACCACCCATGTCAAAGAAAAGAGGGTTAACATGGACCGTCGATCTCGTGGTAGATACATCAATGGATGACCTCGCCACCACTGGCTGAGGAGGCTCTGAGGCAGTGGCGGCTGAAACAGCAGAGGAGGAGGCGGAGGGCCGCTTGACCCGCTTGTTCTTCCGGCACCCACCACCTACGGGTACGTTCCTCAAGGTCCCGCCGCGGGTCCAGTACCGCTTACATGCCTTGCAGAAGTGGCGGGGCTGGGACAGGCTGTAGTTGTTGTAGTAACAGAATTTGGTGTTCAAGGAGTCGCACCTCGGGCACTTGAGCGGCTGCTGGTTTTGCTGTTGCAGTTGCTGTTGCTCGTGATGCTGGCTGGGTTTCTCCATAGGAAGCCTACGACCGGTGGAAGAAGCCATTAACATAACCTTTTGATCATCTATAACCTCCTCAGCCTGCGAAAAATGAGGGAGCAGAGGACAGGAAACACGAGAGGGAGGGTTCAAGATAGATCACTTAGGGTAAGATAGCAAGAGGGAGACAGAGACAGAGACTGATGGAGGGATTATTCTGTTCCAAGAGCAAAGCAACAAAAGATGGGGTCATGTTCTTTTCTTTTTTTCTTTTTTGTTGAAGGTAATAATAATTGAGGTAGGGAGAGAGAGAGAGAGAGATGGGTGAAGTGAATTATCTATGACCATTCGATGGTAGAAGTACCGTAAGCTGATTAGTTGAGTCACTGCTCTCTCTCTCTCTATGTGTGTATATCTCAAGAGAGAATCGTTTGAAAACAACAAAATGTTAGCAGACAAGGAGCAGGTGGGCGAGGTACGTGTGTGTGGAAGGAAGGCTTCCTTGATGGGTTGATATAGTGTGCATACGAGAGAGAGAGAGAGGTGGAGCAAATGCTAAATTAATTAATTTACTAATTAGTGATCCAGATGAGAGTTAATGTGAATCTAATTCACGTGATCGATAGCTTCAGGATCAGAAAACACAGTAGGGTTAGAAAGAAAAGGGCTTCATACAATGTGATTGGAGGCCAAGTGGGTTACCAATTTAATTTTTATTATTGGGATTTTATGCATTCTTTTTCTTACTTTTCTAATGCTAAATTGCTGATACATTTAATTGTGACCCGATCTCTCTCTCTCTCTCTCCTTCTTTTGCTTTTGGGCAATTTAACAAAGAATTTTTTTTAATGCAGTGCACTAGCTGGGGTTAGTTACTGCATTTTTTTTGGATTATCTCAATTTCATGCATGAGTTGCTTATAAAGATTTGTTTTTTTTTTTTTTGGTTGGATGAGGTAGTAGCCTAGAGACATTACATTCGCCATTGTACATCAGCTGAAGGTCTTAGAAGGGCGCTAGAGAATTTTTGTGCCTTAGCGCAGTACGGATAAGATTATAATGTATCATATCGGCATCACACAAGATCCGATCACACAATCAAATCCACTTTTATCACAAGACTGTGTGAGGTATGATTTCGTGATCAAAATGAAAAAAAAAAATTTACCTTTGAGGTTGATGTTGCTCATTCGTTTGGTTAAGTATTTATTTATTCACTTTCCTTGGCTTCTAGCCCTAAGCCAATCACAATTGGGCACAGTAGCTAAAACCACATTAAGGCTACAATAGTTAAATAAGGTGCATAAATGAATCACATTGACAATAATTAAATCTATTTTTTTTTAATTTTAAGTTAAGAACGATGATAATAACTATTTTATTTACAGGTAAATAAAATTTCGATAGCAAGCCATATAGTGACATATGAATATATATATATACTGATAAGAATAGACATGAATATATATATATATCTATATCTAAAGAGAGGGAGAATGTTGTTTGGTAAAGGCAAAGAATGAACGAGGACATTTGAAATCCAGGAAGAGGACAGATAGGTAAAGTGAAGAGGAGCAGAGATGAATCTCAGCAACTTCAAGAAAGAGACACGATATTATTTACTGATCAATCTCAACGTCAGTAGTGACATTCTTTTTAGAACAATGTGCACATATAATTATACGAACGCGTATATGTGTCTGTACATATATACTTTACTATATGGGTGTATGGATAGAGAATTTGATAGAAGGGAATCCCTAGGAGAGACCACAGCAGATCGCTCATTGCCCGATGCAATTCCACACAGCAGATCCCACTTCTCACTTTCTATATTTAATGCTCCCCTATCTCGAATTATCTTATAAACTAGTGTTCACTTAATAAAATATTTGCAGCTATTAGTTAAAGTAATGGGAGTGGATGCGATTAATCTCCTCATGAGAGATCTTTTTCTTGGGTTGTGAGTATATTTCTTTAATTAGCCGTTTAGCTCAGTGCTCTGTCATACGAGAAATCACTTCTACACAGTAGTATATTACTACCGAGTTTTGGGATATAGTGTGTATACATATTGACCATAAATTAATGGAAAGTCCTCGAGGAATGAAGGCATGAAGAACCATTCATCGGTTGTAAAGCGAGAGGGTGATAAATCCAAGAGAAAAAGGACAAGTGAACAGCATGTGAGGAGTGGAGAGAGAGAGAGAGAGAGAGTCTGTCTCTGCAAGCTTAGCTAATCGTCTCATGATCTCATCTTCTGTTCAGTTTGCTTTATGGATTAAAAAACACCATTAATGGAGGAAGAGAGGAGCATGTGGGAAGCAGCTAATTTGGTGATGAAGGGAAGAAAGACAGGCAAGAAAGGAAGAAGGAAGCAGAGCAGATAATAGAGGTGGGGGCAGGGCAGGGCAGGGCATGGCGAGGGGAACAAATGGATCCTGTAGTCTCCCGAGGGATCTTCTCTCCTCTTCCCTACATCCCCGCCATCATTCTCTGGAAGTAGAACTCTTAACCTTTTTTCTAAATAGTAATAAATTATTTATTCCAATATAAACCTCTAATTTCACAAAAAAAAAATAACTTTTTTACTCAACTTCTCATCTATTCTTTATTCCAATTTTTAAATATAAAATTAATTAATATAATTTGATATTAGTTTTAATTTTTCAAATTTAAACATTATAAAAGGAAAAATATATATTATAATATTTTTATTTTTAATAAATCGATCATTTTCGAATTTAATTTACACATTTTTACTTTTTTTAATCTTATCCTATTATTAGAATACTATATTCATTAACTAAAATATTTAAGAGATTCATTGTCGTATTTTATGTGATTCACACACACACACACACATATATATATATATTATATAGTATGGTATGAAATTCTTCCACTCAAAAGCAAAATCATTTTTCCTACATATCATTAAGAAAAAAAAAAAAAGAAGAAACGTAATTATGACAGGATCCATTAAGCAAAACCACGAGTGGCACTGGTCCTGGATAGGAAAAGGATATTGCCTGAGAAATATACCCGTCGGAGAGCACCCACCTTCTCTCAAGTTGTCGTCATCAGATTTGAGACACTTTCGTCGCAACCACAGGTCGACCTTATAACTAGAACGTACAAAAGTAGTACTCCCCCAAGTCATCTTTGGTTAAGTCTTCCCAGCAAATTTTAAAATAAAAAGGAAAGGAAGAAAGGAAGTAAGTCATTCCCCAAGTCATTTTTCTTTTGTTTGTCCGTTATAATTTTTAAAAAAAAAAAAGAAAAAAAAGAGCTGATTTCATTTGTACTAAACCTAATTAAGCAAACGTTTAATTTTTATTGACATATGCAAATTCATGAATCACATGGCGGAAATGTTTAGTAATCCAGCTGTATAAACCATATGTGTGCCTACAAAGTAAAGAAGGACCAAATTGCTGATGGTTAAAAGATATGCAAGGCTGCGGAGAGTGGAGGCTGGTGGTTGAGGTGGTGGGGGGCTATGGGGGTGAGGTGGGCCATGAACCGCCCGCCCATACTCCGCAGCCTAACTCGGCCCACCGTCCCCACCACCCACTACTAGACATCAGATTCCAATTCGACAAATACACGAAAGGAACCCAACAAGCACGTTGCTTCCAGCTTCTATTGTAAGTAGAGGGGGACCAAGAGAGCATCACATCTTCGGCCGACAATGAACCATCATAGGGTTTGACAACATATTGCAATTCCCACTTTCCAAACAATATCAGGATGGAAGATTTCACTGTTGGCTCCATCTTCCGATCAATTTGTTCGACATTTCACTCGGTTTCCTGGATCGATTCCTCATTAGCGTGTTATTTTGGTTTCGATAGTTGAGCCATGATGGGGAGAGTCAGCAGTGGGGTGTTATTGAACTGTCCGTTTCATGATTGCATCTGAATTAGACCGAGAGATATATTATTAGGTCAAATTGCAATTCTATCGAAAATCATAGGGCTACTTGTGTGTCCTAAATGGGGTCAGCTCAAACTACCCAACGAGTCATCCTATTACAGTTTTTTTTCCCTCCTTAAATTTCTAGAAAATCTATATAACATCATATAGATTTCACTGGTTTTTTATGTTCTTAATTAAAATTGTTTATACTCCATCACCTCCCTAACAACACGTTTAGACCTGCCCACGGCTATCATTATGATGTTTAAGATTTCTAGCTAGTTGTTTCGGATCTCGATTTAGAAAACTATATATTGACCTGGCCAAACGACAGTGAGAACATGGACGTCATGCTGCCAGAGCCACGAGCCTTAATTATATTCGATATTGGAATATCACGGAGATTTGCCATCGGCACGCGTAGCTATTTGTATTATTTTATACATACGATATCATATGATATGCATATGGAAAATTCCGCCAAATATTCCATCTTCACGCTTTCAAATTCAAAGAATTCTCTCCGCCTGTCTCTATTCTGTCCCATAAAATATATGTATGTATGTAATGGACCGAAGACTTTGCTGCACATAATAATTATATTTTAACCTTAATTGGTACGATTTTCCTTTGCCTTGATTAATTAATTTAATGCTCAAGTGGTGTTTGGTGCGTGTGGGACCATGAGAATGTTTTGGGGACCGACTAAGAGCAATAATTTAATTCCTCACACCAAGAGGGGAAACAATATTCTAATTTTTCTTACTTATATTTAAATTATGTTTGATGTTGGTTGATTTATTAGAAGATAAAAATAATTCAAATCAAAGGTTGTTCCATTTATGAGGAGACCCGAGAGCTCGAGAGGAGGTAGTCATGAATTAACTCAACTTCCCATGTCAGTAAAACAAGATTCTGATTAGGTCGTGCCGTCGCTAGCAAATCTAACTTCAACGACACGCGAATCAGCCGTTTGCATCAGTCCAAAAGTCATACGCAGGCAAATTGTTGTCCTCGTGAAGGAACCGTGATACTGTCCATTCACTAGTAGTGCAAACAATAATATTAAAACTAAAAAAGAATTGTTGTACTGTGACTCTTTGAAACAAGACTCACTATGAAGTCAAGAAAATGTGTTACGGGTTCAAACACATCAATAGTAGAATCTTCTCATAATATATATATATATATATATGTATGTTTGTATATATATATATATATTGTAAAGTTATGGAGATTGAATACAACACCTACGAGCATAACTTAAGCATTTTATTCCCCCACAATATCAGGTCAAGATTCATCTTTACATTTACGCGTGAACAACTAACTCAATCTCATCAGAACCGAGGGTAGAATCAATGGTCAAGTAAGAAGAGAAGCATAAAAAAGAAATTCCGTATAGATATTTACATCATGATCGGTTGTTGAGAGTAATAATCAAATGCATAATCATAATAAGGGAATCCTGGACATGTAGTTAACGTATATGAGTTTATAAACAACCATATGTTACATTAAACTTGTTGGTTGTACATACATAGAGAAAATTTAATGCATATCGTTACATCTCCTTAAAATCTGGCCATAGAACTCTCTGTCGTATGGACAAAGAACAACCTGTCTCTTGGTTGGTTTTTAACTCCTAACTCAAGCGCACAAGAGTGACCGCACGATTCACCCAAAGCCATGTCTTGTGAATGGCTATTTAAAGCCACGTGACAAATATGTGCCAAGTTACTATTTAAATATTAACTTGAAGGGTAATAACTTTACTTTCGAATGGTTAGCAAAGATAACTCTACCTAAGGGGTTCAAAGTAGCACATCCCCCAAACTAAACCAAGATTAGCTTAGGCATTTATGTCTAAAGGAAAATTGACAAACCCCATTAGAGTAAAACTGTCAGGGAACGATTATCAATGTTAAATTTCATATGGAAAGTTAGACGAATGTTTCACCCAACGTTTTCCATTTCCCCTCCAATGTATTGGTACTTGTAGCTACATATTCAGCATATATATATATATATATATATTGGTACTTGTGGCTTATTTTCATTTGCTCGATGAAAAAAAAAAGAATTATTTCCCCCATAAAATAAGGGAAAGTTTGTTTCTTATGTGTTACTAGCAACCAAGTCTACATCCCTAACTCTGCCTAGAAAAAATGTATGAGTTGAGATCGTCAAAGACTTACACAGCTCTTGCAGGAGGTTTTCACCCGTCAAAATCTTATTGAATTTATAAGAGAGCTACATTATATTCATTAAAAAATTAAATAAATTTGGTATTAATATCCTATTCTTATATAATGTAAATCTTCTACTGACTTTTTGAATCTCATTCAATAGCATGCCTCAAGAGTTCTAAGGTGAATTGAGCTTGCGGTGCCATCTATGTACTTGGTGAATAATTTTCTGAGAGCAAAAACCAACGCATTATTTTTTTTCCGGGCATTAATTAAAAAAAGAAGTATTTTGACTTTTTATTATGTGTAAAACAACTCCTAATCAAATTTACAACGTCATTTGTATACTCGATTTACTGAAGAATTTGTCCGGTGGTAAAACTCATTATATGCCAGCTCCATTCACATGATATACTTAAGAATCCTAGTGTGCGTGTGTGTGTGTATATATATATGTGTGTGTATATATGTATATCTTGTTCGAAAATATGGAAAAACGCTTCACTGGCTCTAATTCACCGAGACTAAGACCTAGTACCTAGGTAGGTGCAATAATAGATTTCACTCTGAGATGTGGAGCTTATGTACCCAACAATAGGGTAATCTTACTCGATTAAAATAGGAAGGTGCATGCATAATCATGTCTTCACATTGGGTCAACCATAAATAATAACCCAATTAGCCCTTGAATAAAGCCACTAATCAAGCCGCATCGCCTCTTTCATGGGTACCAATTATTATATTATGCCCGTTTCCTCATAATATGGTCCCCTTGCTGTGTTTCTTTTTTCTCATTATTACTAAGGTAAGCTACCCATGTACAAATAATACATCACCCTTTTTTGGTACGCAATACATGCCGCCAGGAAAACCCATTACGTCCCCACTGACCTATGTTGGAGCTGGTGAATGTCTCTTGCATTTGATCGTTGGAATCATCTAACGTCCCACAGTTACATGTAAACGTGGGTCCGGTCGACTCTGCTTAGGCAGTTTGTTTCTCAAGCTATCTAGAGCTGTTAATTGTTTGAGAAAGCATCGGAGGTCGCTCGTTAGACAACAATGGAGGGCTCTAATGGTGTTATGCTAGAGCAGGCAAACTTGGGAATGGATCGAAATCCCGGCCTATACAACTGGTAGCACCAGAGCTCTACAATTTGTGACCTAGTGTTTGTGGTTGGGAGCCGAACACATGAATCTTACGCTAGTTTGGGAGAGGATATGAGGAAAAGGAGTATCGGGATGTGTTCCATTAATGAAAACTAAACCAATGAGCCCTCGATTCCATAGCAAAATGATAACTCTGTACGAAAGTTGCAACTTACATTGCTCTTGAGGAAAGGTCTCCAATTCGTTCACGACACGGACCAACCATTTCATGCTTACGAACATTATCCGTGGACGAAACTAATCTATGCCAGAATTTTGTCATCGGCCGACACGTATCCAGCATTGGCCCAAATGACTTGTTCATGGGCCGATAATCTTTGTGCCGAAGAATGTGTGCGTCGGTGGATGGATCTAGCCCTTGCACAATTTCACCCATCTTCTAGAAGGAATGAAAAATGTCAACCCTAGTCACTTAAACCAAGCCTTTATACAGGGGAAACAAGGGTTGAACAATTTCAATCAATTTATATTAATAGTAATGATCGAAAATTTAAATTCCTGATTATGACTATGATAATTTATTTCTTCGATAGAAATCTAACATGATAACCTACCGTAAATAAACTTGGATTTGTCTCGGCCTCGATTAACTTGCTATGACCCAAGAAGAAATTTAAGTCCAATGCCCATTTTCCACAGCCTGGCCGAGTCCATAAAGTGCTGAAATTATGGACGTCGGTCCAATGGCAATGAGCCCACAAAGCAAAAGCATATGGGCGCCTGTTTGTTAAATACATATTAAAGTGTAAATGAATAATAACAAATCAGAATTAATTTAAATATGAAATTTGCCACGCTATGGCCTCTTATATCCATCCCGGTACAATGTATGGGACGTCTGAGGCGTCTGCAACCCACTTGTTAAGGGGAAAGCATGATTATCCATGTTTTGGTTACTGAACTTCTGGGATCTTTTCATTTTCGTCCCTCTGCCTGTCGCCCACTGTATAATCTGCACGCTTGATATATGCAAGGTTGCCTGTCCTTGTCGACATCGAAGGACCCCCAATCGATCGAGCCGTCCCTGCCCACGATCGGGGCTTCTTCAGACTCACTCATGAAATCCGACACCCGTTGTTTCTCTAATCGAAATCTGGCAGTCGAAGGATAGATAATATGTATAGCTGATCAGTTGAAGCAGCTTGTCAGACAACAACGCAGCAGAAGGACAAAATTTTTACGAGGCCAGAGCTCGCTGTCAATTTCTGCTTTCGCAATTCAGATTCCGACGCATCTCAAACGTATCTGCTCACAGTAATGCGCTCTCGGGTGTCAGCAACGTTTGAGATCACTCTTTTTTTCCTCGCCGATGGCTTTCGAGTTTCGCTGTCCTCTCCGATCCGATTCTCCCTCGTTGTGTGTCTCGAGCGCCCGCCGGCCCTTGATTCCGTACTATCGGCATTGTTTTTTAAAATCGAAGTTGCTAATTCAGTAATCAAGAAAGAATACTTAATGGCCGTCAGTGTCATTAAAAAAGGAAAAAGAATATTATCTTCTCCTTTGGGTAATTAAAAAGTTGTCATTGTTAACTAAAAATATCTTATCCCAGTCGTGCCAACCACCAAAGTGAACAGTAAACAACACCAAGTTCATCAAGAGTGCTATTTGGGCATACAAATATCCATTAATTCAATTTTGAGTCCGGATCGGGTAATAAAACACTTTTAATATGATTTTTTCGTTAACAAGATTAAGTCCCAAATTTTATATAACTAAAACAATTCGAATTATCATTATATCTAAATCACCAATTTAACTCAACGTTAACGCATTCACTTTTCTTATTAACTAATTTTGGCTCGTCAAGATGCACTAGATCTTTCGGAGAGTTCTTCCCTTCCTTGGCTTTATATACATGTGACGAGATAAAAGATGCCATCTTTGTAATCAAGTCTCCGACACTTTCTAGTATTTGGTTCATCCAACAATAAGGTACGGCATAGTTTAAAAGCAAAAGGCAAGAATCTTCGGACATTTCACGAGCTCGGTCACTTTTATAGAATAACGTATATTCATATACAAATAAATGCGTAATGTTTTACCGTGAACACTGTCTTAAAATTCAAAAATTCAACGGATCTTAAATAATCTAAGTTAATATTAAGTGATGAAATTCTTACGATGCGAGTTTTCTCTACTTAGAAAAAAAACGGTGAGTTTATTTCAAATCATCCCACATTAATACAGATGGATGTAGCCTTGGACCATGTCTGGCTATGCGGCGATGGCACTGTGACGACTGTGATTCAGCTTTTCGTTCCACATATCTCGCGTTTAGCTGAGCAACACATGTCCTCAAAATAACTCTGTGTCGCAACTTTGTTACAATATTTCTGTGTAAGGAAATAACCATTGATGTCCCCTGTCAATGATATATTAGCCCGAACAGCTCTCCCTTAGCTGTCCCTTACTCTTCACAGATGCGACATGCGAGAGAGACAACGTTTGCTCCAACATGCTCATCATCTGGCTGGAGGCCGGAGCTGGAATTCTCGGAGGAGACCTGCACGAAGGTGGAAAACCCAAATTAAGTACATATGTCGAAAACCATGGAGTAATAGAATTTAAGATTGCTATAGCCATTTGAATATCTAATAATCTATTTTAATCGATACAATATATATATATATTTATAAATATTCGATTTCCTAACTAATATATGAACACTTTACCAAAAGTGAATGGCACATCATCAATCAATAGGCAGTTTATTTTATCAACGCCACCAGTAGAAACGTGTAAATCGAGAATCTCGGTGGCCAAAATGCGCTACAACGATGCATCATTTTCATTAAAACCCATCAGACTTCCGGGCTATGACATCGACCCTTCTCTAATTCCTCCGAAGTAAAACGACTAACAGATGGATGATTTACCAGATGTCACGGAAAATGAAAGTGGGACCCTAGCATGAAGAAATGAAAAGCATCTTATGTCCTTGTTTCCCTGAATTCATAAGGGATGACTCAAATGTTACTTTAGTTAATCACATGTTTCGATGTCTCAATTCTCATCATCCGTAGGTCACAGTCTGGATAAATCAAGCAACTAATAATGGGTTTTAAACAGGAGAGGCAGCTTGGTCCAAGAGCAACTTGCCTCCGCATATGCTTGTTTCGATTCTTAGAAAGTAAATTTTCTCGTATCTTTTTATTCATATGATCTTCTCCTTCTATCCTCTTGTAGCCTCATAGTCATCCTTCATCACCGAGAGCATGTCATATGTGTGTGATATGGATTATAAACAAGTGGTGGACAAGACTAGAAATGCAATACCAATATTATAACATCAAAATCAAGCTGGTGCAGCGAATAGCAGCTAATAATTATCAAAAGTAGCAAAGGACTAATTGTTGTCGGTCTATTTATGGTCATGCTTTCCATTACAGACTTCTACTGGAAGAAAAATGAAGCTCTGAAAGAGCTCTTTTTTCTTTGACAAAAATAGATGGACACCGATGCTGGGGCATATGGGATTACTTTAAAACGTGAAAAGAGAAGGAATAACATTACTGGCTAGTTTACTTCCATCTCATTAAACCTAGATCACAGTACTCCTACTGTTTTGATGCAAAGTAGATCAAATGTTGTGCTTTTGCGTACCTCATGATCTCCAATCTTCAGATATACATACATACATACATACATATACATATGCACATCTGGAAGAACCAAAATTCGTAACGAAAGCAACAGTGCATACTTCGATAGAAATGGTACATGCAATTCCATTCTCTAAATAAAACATAAGGGAGATAGAGAAGAGGAGGGTCGGATGTGATACTAAATGCCGTGCCTCGCAAAAAGGAACATTTTCTGTTCATGATCACTAGAAGTCAAGATCGGTGAGGTGATCCATGAGATCATTTGCTGATCTGCCATGATATCACAGAGTGATGCGCGGGAATCTTAGCCCTGCTTAATTAGGAGAAGAAAGAAAGGGAGAAAGGAAAAGAGTGATACTTCAATGCACAGCATCAAATATTCACTTGAGTGGAAATAATATTGCAATTTAGGTGGTTCGGTGGTAAGAGCAAATTTTCGGCCTCAAATCTTGTGGATGAAGTGGAGAAAATATGATTGAGAGAATTTTGTTCTTTAATGGGTAAATCGAGCTTGGACTAGATCAGACATTGCCCATCGAATTCAAAAAGAAAATATAATCACTCTGGGGCAGAAAGTATCTGGGAAAAGAAAAACGCAGTGGTGCTTGTTGGTGGGGCCTGTGAATGCGGAGAGTTCATTGAACCCGTCGTCTCCGTGACATTGGATGCTTGAAAACAAAAACCCTAAATTTTCTTTGTTGTTTTCTGTGGTTTGTTTTTTTCCTCTGGCAAATAGAAACTAAGCCTTGAATGGGACTTAGCTGTCGCTGTATATCATGTCCGATCCAACTACACAAGGGATGAGAGCTCATTGGCACCCTCGTACTAAAACAGTGGTGGGGGACCAGTCTCAATTGTTGCATTCATTGATGTGGTCCTATCTCTGTCCCTTCTTCTTTGTGGGTTATGGGAAGAAGTAACCCTCCCTGATAGCTGTCCGATTAAGCCCCAATTTCCACCGCCCAAACTACTATTAAAAAATAATAATAACTATTATAAATTAATTGAGTTAATTTAATACGCTTTCTTATTAATTAAGTCTTAAATTTTAATATTATAAACGCAGAAAATCTTTTATTTAAAATTTCTATCTTTTAGCATACCAAACATCTTAAAACCTAAGTTGGTCAAAATTTACTAACCTACTACTAGATATTTTATCTGATTTTCATTATATTAGCTTAAATTTTCCCCTACATTCTTTCCTTTCACCTCCTTAGCAGCAGGTTTTCTGGATCCATCCCTGGCCATCGCAGTAAAAACCTCTGTTTATAGTGCTCCTCTTTCCCCGGAAATCCAACCCTAGGAATGGCGCTTACATTCATCTTAAAACCAACATATCACGAATTTGATTGTGGTTGTAGCGTTCTATTTCTACTTCTTCTCCCTCTCATAGCTTGATCTTAATTAGCTTCATATAACTTGAGAGAGGCCAAGAATATCCAACCCTTCGGCATATTGATAAGATCGAACTGGGATATATGCCACTCATATATACTATAGTTAATTGCCAAAATATTCATTCAGTCAGTCGTGTTAGACAATACGTATGGTGGACGACCACCATGTAGAAGATCCATTTATAATCTACATTTTCTTCTCTTGAAATAGGAGCTTCAGGGTTTTTATAAGAGACAGAAAATGTAGAAAAAAAATGTGTAATGTGAATCACGTTCTAAAAACTTAAATGATATTGTACGAAAACCTTTTCTTGCCAATAATATTTTTCTTTCAATTTTGTTATATCCTTTTTTTTTTTTGCGCGAAGAAATTGAAATAGACCAATCTAATATAATAAAATGCAACAGCTACGAGGGAATGTCACAGTGAAAAGTTGTGAAATTGATATTTTTTTTAAAAAAAATTCAACCTATTTAAATTAAGAAAAAGTATTGTTAGAATGAAATGCATATAATAAGAACTCTCCAACGAGTTAAAAAGGAACAATTATGGGATGAAATATTGAATTATCCGTACCAATTTATTTAATCCGACCCTAACACAATAGGTTACATACATTTGACATTATGATTCCCACAAGAATTATGAAGCGTGGCCGTAGGAAAGTAGCGCCACGAGAATTTGCCACGACATATGGGTAGGGGCCATGAGGCATATTCCAAGCTGACACATTTAAAGAATCCATAACAATAATAATAATGTTTTGGGTGTCGTACAATACCTGTCAATATGTGATTGGGCCACTGGGTCTTAAAGTCGCAGGGACCCCACCTCCTTGGGTCTCTCCTTCTCCTCTCACCTTTTGCGAATTACTTACGTGCCCTCCTTTTTTTTTTTTTTTGCCACGATTTTTTGGGGAAACTGTTGGTCTACTTTGGAAAATCGTGATCTCTATTGCAATTTACTTGGTAGTAAATTTATCCATCGATATATGTTGATCAAGATGAGAATTTTTTGAGTTAAATTATAATAATATAAATTTATTACTTTGGGAATTTTGTAAATTAATGACTGACTTATCTGGGTTAATGTGTATTAAATTTCTAAATATTATGGAGATAATGAAAACCTAACCGAGTGATGAAATTTTAAAATGCAACCATTAATTTTTAATTATTGAGGAGGACATATAAACTCAGACACACTGACATGTATATATATATATATATATATCAATTATTGAGAACGCTACAGCTGATAATGCTTGAAATGCAATAATCACAGAGGATGAGTGAAATTGGTTAAATCGTACGAGGCTATTGTGATATTCTTCAAAAAGCCTTTTTTAACGCATAGTAATAATTATCTTGTCATAAAAAAAAAATTGAGCATATACTATAACCAAAATAATCTCTTGCAAATGTTCATTCTTTTTCTCTTAAATAATTTTTTATTTTAAATATTATAAATAAAGAAAAGTTATATATATACTATACTCCGTTGGCTTCTTCTGCTAATCTAAGTGGCGCAGACTGTTTGGTTTCAGGAAGGATTCCAGGAACTCAAGAGAGGCATACCGTGGTGGGCGAAAAAGGAGGATTGACCAATTTCCCTTGCAGTAGAATTCAGTTTTTTTCATTTTTTCTAAAATCTTAGGTGTTGGCTAGAGATAAGAGAGAGAGCACGCTCTTCGTATGTCTTGTCTCTTTCATTAGCATGCACATGCCATGGCTCCACAGTGAACCTTAGATACGCGACAAGCCGCATGCCAACACAAGGAAGGTATGAAGTAACAAAGAACCCCGCCACGGATCACCGTGCCTCGAAATAAGATCAAGATGGGCAGCAAATTCGGTAGGGAAGCCATATGTGCCTCGAGTGTATTCTTGAAAATCCAAGTCTCGAATTGGAAGCTGATGAACTCCTTTTAACGGGTCCATCTAGGTAGAGTGGATTAAAATAGCAATGAGGAGCCTGATTGGACTAATTTAGGATCTTAAGCATTCAAAAAAAGGAACATCTTAAATTTGAGTCTCGTAAGTAGACGTTGATCGGGGGATCTTACGTGTCTAACAAACCGTTGCTTTGGCCAAGAATGCCCAATACCGTTTATAGCATCCATCAACTGAGCATTTCACTCCTCAGTTCACTGTATTGCAACGTAATACAATCGGGCCATGATAAGAACCTTGCAATATGGAAGTGTTTAGAGCTCAAAAAATGGGTTTGCTTTGGCCAAATTGACTGCGGCGAACATCTTCTTCTTTTTTAATATTTGATAAAGGGGTAAGTCCAAACGCATCAGATTAAATTAAAAGAGAACCGAAATGTCGAAGTGTAAAATAGGTCCAACAAAATCGCTATCAAGTCATTAATAATATATTGCATTATCTAACCGCTATTAGAACCCTACGGACAGATTTTTGGCTTGGAATCTGAAAGCATGAGGGGGAGAGGGAGGGATGTGTGGGGAGAGATTGTGTATATGATGTTGGTTCATGTGCCGTGTACGTGCATACGTGCATACGTATACGTACGAGTGGGTAGCTTAATAAGATCTCAGGTTCCTCTCCGCGTGACAAGTGAAAAAGCAAATTAAAGAAGAAATTGGAGCCTGTGGTCCTCCTCATGCTCACTTATTGATCTCCCTCTTTTAGTTCTCGCCTTTTCATCTGCCTTATAATCCACCAACACCTCCAATTTTGCTCCGGCTTTCGATCCCCATCGAGCCGTCCCTTGTCTATTCTCGCTGCCCTTGGCCGGAAGATGGGGTCGAGAGGAAACCTCGAAGAAACAAAACAGAGCCTTAGAGCGGTCGACGAGGAAGAGGAGGAGGAAGAGGAAGATGAGGAGGAAGAGGAAGGGTCCGAGAGCAAAAGAATAAGAGCTGCTGTGGGTGCGAGCAGGAAATTGGGATCTTCGAGTGGCTTTGGTCATCCTGCAGGTGATTGGGTTCCGACAGCCCGGCCAACCACTTGCCAGGCCGACAACTGTATGGCTGACATGAGCGAGGCCAAGCGGTACCACCGCCGCCACAAGGTTTGCGAGCCCCATGCCAAGGCTGCAGTGGTCCTCATTGGTGGGATGCGGCAGCGTTTCTGTCAGCAATGCAGCAGGTAAGAAACCCTAGCAGCTTCTTCTCCATTTAGTGGATGAATCAATCCTTCTTTCCCTCTTTTCTGGCTTTTTGGTTGACAAATTCATCAGCATAACCCCACCAAGATCTCTTCTACTTTACATGGATGATCAACCTCCGAAACTTCTTCTCTTTCTGGTTGCAAAAAATTTCTTACGGACACCGTGCGTCTTGACTGAATTCATTCCGGTTAAACACTCTCTTCTTAGTTACTGTACGAAATTTACTATATATATAGTCTTTTAAAATGGATTTACTGTTGAATTACAGTTTAGCTAGGTGCAAGCAAGGGGCGAATTTAAATCTACATGAAACAGTAAATCCAGGCTAGGTCGGAGTACTGAATTAACTTCTAGGCACGGTAGTAATCCTTTTCAATCAACAGAAAACTGTAGATATCTTCATCGCATGGCAGTCGAGTTCCAGTTCGCCCTTCTTTTTCGTATTTCTCTTTTGGTTACTCTGATAGATGGCTCTTACCTTTGTTAGAATGACATGATCTGATTGTTATACGAACAAATTATACACTCTTGGGTCTATTGAGCGAAGGCTTCACAGACTTTCTGGTGTGGATCTGAGACGAAGTACAGATAGTCCTCCCTCACACGTCTATTAATTCTTCCCAACTGTGTACGTACTCTAATTGAATGGGTTTTCTTTTAATATTTAAATTAATCAGAAGCAGGACTATTTATTTTTCAAAAAAGAATTAATGTCATCTTTGGCATAAGCAAATGAAAATGTTGACAACAAAGTACATTCCACTCCAATTTCACTCATATGATCTGCTCATTCTAATTTTCATACTACAACCCGAGTAGGATGTGGGATCTGGTTGTAAACAAAACAGGAGCAGTTAATCGCCTCGTCAAGTACCGTTTGTATAAGCAAATACCGGTACCTCGGCACACGACTGGGTGTCTCTTCAAAACCTGCCAATTTTATACGTGTGAAGGATTGTATCACACCACCTCCTAGGGTTGAAACGGGGTCATTCGTGATCATATGTTTTTATCCGTCGATTCTCAGTTACTCTTTGCCTTTGCCAATTAGAACACAGGCTTGGAACAGCAGCACATAAACGACATCCATGCGAAAGATTTTCAGAAGCTACGATGGCAAATATTTATGGATACCTTCGAGCTTTTGCGTCGGATACGATTCTCAAATTTTGGATGATAGATTTCATCCATTGGTTGATGTTCTAATTAATCGCTGTGAGAACCTATATGCATATAAATATTATAATGTTGAAGAAGAAAAACAACAACAATGAGGAGTGAGAAATACGCAGAGAAAGAGTCACAACTACACTGATTAGTAATTCTCGTAATTTCATCGATACTGCAAGCCTGTTGTTCTGACCGGGAATCAATCGCTCATGACAGGTTCCATGATATCTCGGAGTTCGATGAAGCCAAAAGGAGCTGCCGGAGAAGGCTGGCCGGCCACAACGAGCGGCGCCGGAAGAGCTCCTCCGATTTCCCTGGAGAAGGAGGCTCCAACTAAGGAAAACAAGTTGGACCGACAGACTACTGAAGGCAGAGAGAAAACTTAATTGTGACCTAAGTTTTACTCTTCTCTGATAACAAGTGCTCTCTCTCTTCTGTCAACCCCTACATATATTTATATTATCATTTAAGTACGTACCAAGTGCTGCTTATCTATCAATATGGTGCAATGTGCCCCCATGTAAGACCGTTGGTGCATCCTCATTCCACGTTAGCTGTATGCCTGTCGGATTCTGTGCTGGTAATTCCATTATGATTAGAGATTGTCGAGGTATCACACTGTGTTGCCTGCCTATCGGAGAAAATAACCAGGAGACGACCAGTGCACTTTCTGAGATCTCAATGTAGACAAAGCGATGCAACAAGAACTCAAAATGACGAGTCACTGAGAACGAAGTTCCGGTTCTGATCCTGACTACACTATGAGAAGAGCGGGGTGTTACGGCGAAAGCGATCTGCAGAATCATTTTTCATGCCACGTTAACTTTCTCGGATGGTTTTCGAAAAGATGGAGAAAACAAAAAGGGATGAGGGAAAAGGAAGAAGAATTTATTCCCCATAAGGGGAAAGTGATGAGCTAAACTTTTACGGGAAATGGTAAAAAGAGACACATCACATAGAAATGCTTTTAGCTCCACAGGTTCATCCCATTGAATTTTGGTGTTCTGGGATAAATGAATCATAATCCAAAGTTATATCTTACATGTTGAGTACACAAACGGAAATCCGGGCAAAAAAAAATTTATCAGTCATCCAGTCACTCAGCAAACGGGTACAGAGAACTCACTCCAGTCAAAAGGTGCCGAGTAGCTCAACTAGCGAGTGAAAGTGACTGAAATCCAAGCCCTGGCGAAACAGAACTCATTAGTCGTGCCTTATTCCTAGAGCCTTCATGGCCAACTCCCATGTAACAATTGCAGCTGCGTTGGCCGGAGATGCCCGGACTACTGTTGGCCCCAATCCTGCATAGCATCCTCTTAGCCCTGCCCTCCTATAAATCTGCAAGCCCAAAAGCCAAGGGCAAAAATACAGTTTTTACAAAATCTAGAGGATTTCAGATCATAAAGTTCGAAGGCAGCAAATAGAGAAGTCTTACAGAATTCAAAACCCGAAAGGGATTTCGGGTGGATGAATTATCTGGTGATGTTTGACTGATCGTTTTTGCCACATCCAAAGGCAGCACAACAGACCAAAACTACATATTGGAGGAAAACAGCATTGAACCAGATAAAGAGGAAGTGGAGAATAATACTTATTCCAAAATTAGATTGAGGAAGAATTACTCTGCACCCATAAGTTACATATCCAAACAATGTCGGACACTGCAGGTCACATTTGACCAATGTGAGATGCATTTTCAAGTCTGGAACTGAGTTTGAACATTCAAGGTCGCATGCATGTTACCAATTTGCACCCTTGAAATTTTCTTTTGATAGCATTGTACCCTGTTATCTTTCAAAACCTTGGCATCTTGGCATAAATTGGAAAACACCATGGCCAAAAATGGCTTAATTGAGACTCTGGATTAAGCTGGCAACTCGGCAGAGACTGGAAACAAAGTTTGGACTTGCAGGTGTAAATCGTGTCCAAGCATGTAAACTTTAGGGTTCAACTTGGAGCAATGCACAATTCAGGGTGGTTAAGTCCAGATATCAAACTTGAGGGCATAAAATGTAATCACTGCTGTTATCAGCAGTGGAGTGGGGAAAAAGCTGAAATATAAAGGGAATGCCTACTGCTACACCTCCAAGACCGCCAGTGATGACCCCAATACTAAGATCAATCAGATGTTTATGCTGAGATAATTCCGCTTGAAGCTTCAAATGCATGTGATACCGAACATACTCATAGACAGTGAAGAGGACACAGTTTCCAATTGATTCCCTTAAAAATGTTGTAAAGCCACCACGGAAAATGCCTGTAACCTGAAAGCTTCCACATCATCTCTTCAAGCTACAGCATATGACTGTTGAGATATAGAGAGCAATAAAACTTACCCCCTCAGTTTTGACAGTTTTTATATAGCACAATCTAGTGGGCTGCTATATCTACTGGACTTTGGAACGAAAGAGTCCGTACCTTGAACTTGCATTCTACACTGAGGAAGGAACACCAAAGTTAACTAAAAAATTGGTGACAAGTGGTATAATTTTTGAATTATTAGTGAATACACATAGCCTAAATCTACCAATCTGATACAAGCAAGATGAACCAAGAAAGAAAAGGCTATCACACCTTCACTAGCTCAGAGGGACACAATATAAAACTAACGACAGTCCCACCATAAGCTGCAGAAGGAATGATTACTTGGGGTTGTGGCCAACTGCTTTGTACTCCTCCCTACATGAACAAAGATATGCAAATTACATTCTATAACCTCACTCATGCACTTAGGATGATAAGAAAATCCAAGGACAAATGCACAACTGATCAAATGAAAAGGAGCATGTAGCATGCCTGTGTATGAACCTGTAAAGATTGCTTGGTCTGGGAATAAATGCCAAACACGAGTGAACTCTCAAATGCCACGCCAATAAAAGAAGAAGTGGCTCCCCCGTACAGACCTTTGATCTGTCAAGGTCAAAATGTTGACCATACAGTTGGATCAACAATTCAAACGATGCATGTTATATTTCCCTAATAAGCTTATTTCATGACACTTATAAAAGCTTCAGATGAATGCTTATTTTTGCTAAAAAAACATTTTTTATGTTTTCTCATATCAAATATGGAGACATCCTATTATGGGAGATATCCAGACAGTGAATGAAGTAACTATCTGAAATCAAATAGTGAACTAGTCTGTATAACAGCACTACACATATCCATCAAAATATAAAAACAGAACCACACACTTAAAATATTTCCCACTCTAGATGTAGTTAAATTCTCGGACATAGCAGAACTGCTGGCAACAATAATCAGCAGCGAAATCAAAGCTTTTAATAATAATTCACCTTCACTCTACCAAGATCAAAAACCCATACCCCCTCTGTCTTCAGTATCCGTGCAGCACAATGCAAACCATTCCTGTACTTGAGCCCAATGACTTCAGCATTGTGCTTTTGAAGCTTCACCTGACACATTAAACACTTACCACTATAAATGTAGAGCAGTATTCCAAACAGAGCACTGAATATGTCTAAAGCTTAGAATTATTCAAACGGAAACGACATGCTATCACGTTGCAGCCTTAAAATGAATAAAATACCAATTCAAATACTGCAGGGGGTGAAAGCCTCGCTGAAGGAGATCAAAACTCGGGGTATCAAGTGTCCAGTCTCACGGCCAATTTTCTAAGAAACGAGTGACTCGGATAGAGCTCACAAACAAAAGTTCAATCCCAGGCATGTGAATATGATTGCAAAAATTTATGGAGCCAGGAACCCGACTGCCAATTGAGCTCGGACTAACGGCGTTCACATGAGCCAGAGCAACTGACGAGCGATGACAGTGGCTGAAACATCTCTATGCGCTCCGTAACTTAGAATCATAATGGAGGAAGAGTGAGTGGACTAACGGGAGAAGAGCGAATTGAAAGCTAAATGTGAACCTTGACGGTGTCGAAAGGGTGGCCCGTGATGACGGTGGCGACGCCGGCAAGCGTACCGGCCACGTATTCCTTGTAGCCCGAGCTCTCCGTCATCCTCCGCGACTGTTCACCCAAAATTAAAGGCTCGCCCTTCTCTTCCCTTCGATCTTAATGTTCGGTCGGATCGGCGGGGCGGCGGTGGAGAAGACGGAGAAACCGAGTGGAGAGTCAGGAGACTGAAGAGCTAAGCTAGTCAGCTTAGTGCGGTTCTCTTTTCAGTCCCCCAACTTCTTATTTTTACCGTTATGGTCGTCGCAGATTTAATTTAGCCAAATCTGCTCCTAAAGGTTATTATTACTTTAACAAGTGTATATAATAAGGTTTTAAAGTAGAATCAACAATTCAAAGTAATTACAACTGGACATTATAAACCCTAGTATAAATACAAACAAACTCCTTTCACGGAAAAGCTTGAAAGAACCTGACAATGAGTCATGCCGCGTAACCAACCAAGACAGGATCCGACCACAAATGGAAAATTTCCCGTTAAATCAGCAATCAGTCAATGCTTTTACACGGTCAAGTTGTTTGACTCGGAAAAATGGCGGGACCTTAGTATCAAAGCTTACTAGGCAAAGCCCCTCCAGGTGATCTCCCTTCTCCGCTCATTTCCCTTGATTTCTTGAGCATATCATTTTCAATTAAGAATTTTGCAAATCTAGAGCCTTTCCCTTCTTTCTTTCCATCTTCCAGGAGGGTCCGAGGCAAACCACCAGGCAAAGTCGGGCCTTGCTCTGGAGATAACTGAGGCATCAATTCCCAGACAGAGGAAAGCTGTTTGTTCGGCTGGTCAAGATCTCGCAGGAGTGAAATATTCTTCATATCTGCTCTAGCAATCGAAATCACTGTCATCAGATCTCATGAGGATGTTTTAAAATCGTCAGGAATCAACAAGGGCCATCCTCGTTGCAATTCCATGTGTTGCTTATATCGGAATACAGATACACAGAATATGGCAATAAATGTTGAGCTTTTTCCTGGTCCCCTTCTTCTGTGCGGCTGAGGGTAATAAACTATGAATCTTACCTTGTGAAAACTCCAAGATGGGTGCTAAAGCGGCACAAGGAATGGCAAAGTTCAAGTTCGGTATAACTGCTCCTTTCCCATGTCGGGTGTTGCTGCAAGAGATAGGGATAACATGATCACAGGTGATCAAAAGAATAAACAACCTCAACTGAACCAAAGAAATGAACCAAGCAAAATGTGAAAATGACGTGACAAAGACATGATGACAATGCTGCAGTGATATCGACCAACAAGGATATCAAACTTCAAATTAATTAATAAGGCTCAGTTTGCATAGCATGATCCATTCAAGTAGAGTTCCACTATCACAAAGTTGGACTAATGAGTCTCCAAATTGGTTCTGATTCAGGCCCAAAAGTATCTTTTTCTAAACCTTGACTTTTCTAGTTGAAATTTTGTCAATGTGATCTAATCAGACACCAGAGCAAATTTCGCAGCCAACAAATGGTACCTTGTAATAAGTCCGATCATATGACCCCCTGAATTAGCAACTAATCCTCCACTAGCACCAGCATAAACGGTAGCTGTTGTCTCGAGCATCACTGGAAGCTCTCCAAACTCATCACCATGCCTACTAGTCCAGTGGGACTGTGGCAACTTTGTTTTGAGAACTTTGGAAACCACACCCCATGACACGGATGGGGAGAACTCTGATTAATGTAAATTCCATATCAAATAGAGCATATCCATCAGAATCGCCCATTCTTTTTTTTTTTTTTTGGTTACGTAATTCCATAAATAAATATAGCAAGAGGCAGATGAATGATAATTACCAGAGAGTAAAACCATTGGAACACAAATGATATTTGATGTGAAATGTAACTGACTAGATTAAGAAAATGAAGAAGTCTGATTTCATTCTCCATAAAAGTGCTGGCAAGTGAAATTGCACCCTTAATTTACATGCATTCTTCAGCCATCAAATCATATTTTAACAAAAATGTAGAAAAAAAATTAGCCACAGAAAGCAGTGCCAGTTTCTCATTTTCATTTTGTTGGAAATAGAACAAATATAAGGTAACAAATGCTGGTATGGACTTCTGAATATCTCCTCCACGAGAAAAGCAGAAAAACTTATCTAATTCTGCTAGAGAATTAGAAAGAAAGAACAGAATCCAAGTGCATATTTGAAGCCAGAAATAGACAACTAGCAGATCTCTTCAAAGACAGACAGCATTCAATGAACTAGATGTCTTCAAAGAGAGAATATGTGATACTTTTAATGTAAAAAATATATATGAAATATGAGGAGAGGGGGGGATTACAAGGAAGTCACTTACCACATCTGGGCCCAAACAGCCCATGTCCAATGACACATGCCCTCGATCCCTGAAGTGGGGTTGCAACATCAACTGTGATTGGAGTAAGTTCATCAGGCACATTCATGAGTTGTAGAAGAGCAACGTCTAGGGATCCTTTACAAATATATACCAATTTTGCATCACACCAGAACCAAGGCTCTCTATGATCAAGACGAACCCGAATCTTATAATTTGCAGCAGATGAACTGATACTGTGTGAACCAAACTGATCATTGTCATCAACACTGTGGGCCCTAGGGGGCTGAGATTCCACCCGATTTTCTTCATCATTAAAAGAATTCCGTCCAAATCTCCATGGTTCCAACAAGTGGGCATTAGTTAATATGAGGCCTTCTTTATTAAGCAAAATCCCAGAAGCCCACATGCTATCATCAACCATTACGAGACAAACAGAAGTCATTGCTTTCTCAATAGTTGAACCAAACAGAGGACTCTTACAAATGTAATTGAACTCATTCCCAGTTCTATTTAATTGATTGGAGAACTCTCCAGAGGGCTCCTTCCGAAGGATGCAGCTGAATGCAGCGACAATGGCTTCCCATGGGATCAATAGCTGTTACCGAAGGCTAGGGTTTTCGATGATGCACCAATCAGGAGATACACGAATTGATGTATGAAACTGAAAATATAAGTTCTTCATTTACCTGAACTTGAGCCCCACTAGTCTTTTGTCTTAGTGGTGTGAGAAGAATCCCAATGAGGCCGCTCTTCTCATTGAGGACAGGACAACCTTCCATACCTGAAAGATTGAGTTGGTACAATAGAGCCAAGTAATCATTAGTGCATTGTTCCAAAAAAAAAGGTAATTATCAGTGCAACTAAAGCCATGGTAAGGAGAACAATTACAAGCTTTATTATCATCTATTATACATGAGAAAACAATTGCTCTCTTTGACACAACAAATCTTAGAAAAATGAAAGAAATACCAGCTTTACATCTGTCTCTTATCAAAATATTTACTAGAAAGAAAAGGCAATAACAAGTTGGAAAGTCCTTTATGTTTAGAAACTTCCTAAGACGAGAATATTGAAGACTAGAAACTAGTATAATTTCCAGAAAATATATTTATTTATACAGATCCTTTTTAGCAATTCAAAGAACCAAAAAAATTGTACTTTAGTCAAGGAAACTTTAGATGTAAAAGAAATAAAAACCAGAAACTTCACATTCTTCCGACTCTTCCGACCTTCTGCAAAGAGATTCAACTGAATATATATCATAGACATACGGTCGCACCAGGTAGACAGCGAATATCAGCCATGAGTAAAGATTTGCTTGCGGAAGCAGGAGGGTAGCAGTTGGAAACAGATCCCACAGAGATGCTGATCCGGAAGCCAAAGGACTAATTAGCACCCAAAAAAAGAAAGAAAGAAACTTCCAAATGGACCACAGTTTTTCTTCCCCCTTCCTTCAACCATAAACCATCAGACTTAAGTGGTACCTATTCAAGAAATGCTTAGGTGAAAGGACACCAAATGGAGAGCCAACTGCTAAGATAAAATCGCCACTTCTAATTGATGGTGATAAAGTGATGCTTGGTACATTCTGATGACAAAGAGACACAGGTCACTTTCTAGCATGCAGAAATAGCATGAAAGGGAAGGGGTGCAAAAGACATGCCTTCTTTACCTTAAGAGGAAATGAAACTCCTAGAAACGCAATTTTAGTGAGAGATTTGCCCATAGAAGCAGAAGTTGTGTTAGTCCATTCATCTATCATCAGATGCCTCTGGTGCTGCATGAAAGATTCATTGTCAGAAAGATTTACTAAACATTATAATCAAAAGTAAAAGACTCTTAGAAGGTTTTCTCGTAGAATGAAGATCTCAAGAGCTCATTCAGGTGCCATTTTAGCATTATCAACAATGACTATTCAATTGCAAGATGACCAGCAAAAAAGGAAACAAGAAAAAGTTACATCTGCCCTGATAAGATCAGAAGTAGATTGTGGGTTGCTCACTTCAGAAGCCAAAGACCAACCAATTTCCCAATTATGTCCCAAAGAACTGAAGGAAGTATCAAGTAGTGACTGAAGAGCAAGGGAAGAGACTGGAACATCAACCTGCAAAAGAACATATATTGTTTAAACCTGACAAGTAAATGAAGACCAGTTAACTAGTCATTTTCATGCAAATAAATCCTCAGGTTATGTTCCTTACCAAAGTTAACAGCCTTGCTGGAACCCAAGAAGAAACTCCTGCGTTCTGTTTTGCAAATTCACTCCCCACGCTTGCACTGTCCTGCAATAGATTTGAAAGCAGAAACCAGAGCACCTTAACTGGTGAATTGACTTCAATCTTCATGCAAAATTACAAGGAAAGCACACAATAAGCTACCTCCATCAATATGTTTATCTGGGCCCCAGGAATCAGCTGAGGGCAGCCCTGAAAGAAACAAAAACAAAACCATTGCCTTAAAAACACATTTTGCGGACTAAATTGAGCAATCAATGAAGCAAAACAGATGAGTTTTTTTACCTGAGCTGTGTTCCTGCAGTGATTCGGCGACAAAAAAGACTCAACCACAGAAGCAACAGTGACCACAAACGCCGTACTAGACTCGCTATCACCAAAAACCCGCTTCACTGCCTCAGAGTCATAAAAGGCATCTGGAAGTAGGAACCCAGAAGCTGAAAGTGTGGTAATTCCAGAACTGGACATGTACAGGGAACGCAAAAATCAAGAAATACTCGTCAATTCGCGGATTACCAACTTGACGTGCTAGATAAATGAATAACAACTCAGTCTGCGATGATTAAATATCAAAAAATCACATTATATTTTACTCACTCGTATTTATGAAAGGCATGCTTTCGCATCTTAACGCCCTTTGGGTCCTGAAATCAGACGGACAGAAAATTGCAGAATCAATAAGAGTAAACTAGAAGTGGGAAACGCCAATATATGAACCCAGATTCTTGCGTAAAAGCTCGTCAGTTTAAACAACAAATTTCCCCTTTTTCCCATTAAAACAAAATCTAGCCAGAAAAGATAACGTCACGTACTCAGCTAAGCATAAGCTGTTGCTGATATCAGAAAGACTGAGCAAGGTAGCTAACCAAAAAAGAAAGTGAAGGGCAGAGCGAGACGTACTGGGCCTTGGACTCGGACCGCAACGGCGAAATTACGAGCAATCTGGACGATTTCCGGCAAACCCATCTTCGAGAAATCGGGAAACTTTGCAATTCTCCGGTCTAAGAATTGCAAAAACCCCCGTCAACTTCCCACCGCAAATGGAGAGAAGACTTCATACACGAACTAGAGTGTCAAATGAATCGCTTCACAAGGAGAGAAGGAATCGGCTTTAGGCGACGACAATACGGATGGGATGACATAGGAATGATAGTGCAGATCCCGAGGGGAAATCCGATTTTGCTCCCTCAAGTTTGCGTTTAGGCCATTTCAGCCCCTAAAGTTTGCATCCACCAATGATTGATGATGGGATCATATTCATATGCATTATACTTTTGATTTGTCACCTGTGGATAAAGTATATTCCGCGTCTGTTGTCAAAAAATTTTATTCCGAGATTTTGACCATTGACAACTTAAAATTAGATATTTTTCCTTCGCAGCTAATTTTAACCATTTCATATCTGTGCGCTTCATTCAAATTAGACGTTTCAAGACGCATAACAGAACCGAAACGCTCAGCAGTCCTATGGAAAAGATTGACACAATAGTCACAAGATATGTTGAGCCTTTGGAATGTTCGGCCCTGCATTAATTAGAAGATCGCTTTTACTAATTAGCTGACCGAGGAGGCAGGGTGGGAAGAGGAAACAAACAGAGCAAACAAGCCACTCCAAACAAACACCAGCCACTATGTTCTGTGTGTAAATTCTGAGCAAACTGCACAGCTTAGCCTGCGGAATCACACTATCAAATGATAAGAGGTATGCAGAACAAGATTACTATTGATGTAGCTGCAGGCAGCAGTTCTCGCGACTCCCTCTCCTTTGCGGGCTTCGCATGCGTTCAGGATCAGCAGAAAAAGCAAACTTTGAAGAATATCAAGCAAGACCACAAGTTCGAATTTGACTCAGTTGTAAGGGACACAGTTCGAAGTTTGCCGGCTGATATTTTGATCTCCAATGGGCAGCTTCTCCCCACACGGGTTCCTGCTTCAACCGAAAAATCAGGGTAAGACAGGCAATCAAAATCGATCCAGAGTCTCTTCACTGAGAACTTAAACCAAGAGCAGGAGATCAAGTCAGAAGAACAGGGTGGGGACAAGACGGAGTATCCAGCTGAAGCAAGTCAAGGAGAAGGAAACAAAGCCAGAGAGAAGACGGTCAGGTTCAGTCATTCATCTCTCCTTGCGGGAAATGCCATGCAACAGAGCCGATGGCTCAAGTGAAAAACGTCCCAAGAAGAAAATAGACATCAGGCAGTCAACTCGATTCGTTTGCTTATTACCAGCAATTCAACTCTATCATCAAGCGGATTACAGTAGATCGTTATAAGATGTTATTACTACTCAAAAGTTCCATGTTGACACGAGTAGATTATTCAAAGATTTAGTGGCTAGTAAACAGTTTTCTTCTTGGATGAGTCAGCAGCTTTCCTATGAAGAAACATAAACGGATGGAAGAGAGGAAGACAGCGTAAGAAGAGGTCATCAAAAGGACAGTTTGATGGCCGATTTAAGTAAATAATCACTTAAAAATTTCAGTAATTTTTTCATTTCTCCAACTTGAGGAGAATCGAAAACCTTCATCTTCGTGCATTTTTTTTCTTCTAATTTTCCGGTAACTAACATCTAAACAGCTTCCAACTTTCAAGCACTCAACCAGAAGTTTCATCAGACAGTTCATGCCACATGAAACTATGCTCCAGTTGCATGCACTTTCATAACTTCATATCTTGAACGCTATTTATTCCACTTCTCCTAGATGTAAGAATCATCAGAGACTGGACTAAAACACTTACCTGGTCCGTGACCATGCTCTGTCTACAACAATAAGTTCCAAAGGAGAAGCTTACATACAAAAACTATCCAAGTAACAACTAAAGGCCTAAAAACGATTGACGGGAAGTAAATGAATTTGCCCATACACAGCGTCTTAATTCATCACAGCAGGCAGAAAGAAGAATTACCGACGGATGGCATTAATCAATGGCATACAGATAGCCGGGGATGGATTTAGGAGGGTGTGGGGCAATCACCACGGACTCAAAGAAGCCTATGAAACATTATCTAAATTTTTCTTGAATTCGTCTTACATATGTGCAGGTAGTAGGGACAGAATGCAGCTAATTGCAATCGGATCTCTTCAAATGTTTAGTATAATGAGCAGAAAATCACCATACCTAACCAACTGGCAGAGATCACTATTGTTTTGTCAGCCCAAAACCCCAATTTCAGTTCCTAAAAATGAAACTACACGGCCATGGGAAGCTAAATTACTCGAGTTAGTGGAACGGATTGTACCAGAAGGATCGCAAACCTTCTGGCGACATTGTCCTTTGGGAAGAATCTGAACATCAAAAGAGTACGTTTATAGCTTACCGATGTCCATATCTACAAAGGAACCAGCAAATCTCCCAACCATCTTCTCATGCAGACGTGCAGCTGCTACTGCTGCATGGAGTCTTTGGTCGAAATTGGCCTATTTAGATGACTCAGAGCGACGCACCAAACATATTGGAGGCGTGAAATTTCAAAAGGGCTCCTTTCCCTTTAGTCGGTGATAATTGCAAGCGAAACACCTAAGGCTTTCCAAAGGAGTTCAGAGTAAGCTCCATGATCGATGCTAAAATGATATAAGACAGATGTTTACACGTTTCTTTTCCAAATTCCCATTGCATGAAACTGCCATGAGATCAATGGTGACCCGCTCTCCAGGTTTCCTTTCTATATATCCAATAACGAATTACATTCTTAATACTCATCATTATATCTTAGCATGAATGTCACTATCAACGCATTTTAGCTAAAAAAAATTCACTTTCAATAATTGTGAATGAACTAAATATTTTTTTTTGCTTATAAAATACGAATGGAACAATTTTTCCCCACTCCAATGAGGAAGATATTGATCATGAGCCGACCTGAAATCATACTCAGCCATACGGAGATGTGCATTCACGAGTTACCATACCATGCTCGAAGCTTCGAGCTCAACATAAAATTTTCAGGGTCTTATAAGAATCTTAGTCCTATGCCCGTCCCATATCTGGAAAAAAAAATTATAATGGGAGAAATTTTATGATTTTATAGGAAATCAAATCATTGAATCTGAATTAATCACCATTTATTATGTTATTATGTAAAGTTTGTGAAACAGAAAAAGAATTTCTTGGGTGTCTGGAGTTCTGAATCAAAGTCCGAGACTGTGCACTACACAGTAATATGAAAGTACACAGCCGCGGTCGCTTGTTGGAGGAGGAGTCGACTGAAGACTCGCTGCAGAATGCGGGGAGGAGGGAAGTGTACCAGACACAGTCAGTTGAGGCCTTCACGTGAAGGACGGCCCCTCCTTTTTTTTCTTTTTATGGCTCAGTTTTTCTATTTTTTTATTCTGTACATAATTACATATTAGTTGTTTTTTCAAACCTATATAAAAATATATATATGCATTGGAAAGATATATGGTGAATTTTTCATTTTATAAAATGTGAAATTAAATTAACTTTGGACCTGTAAATAATGTAAAATTCCAAAAATTTCTCCATTTTAAAAAATATTATTGTAAAATTGAATGTAATTTAATAATTCTATGTGTTTTTAAGTATTCTTATCTTACATTTAAAATTTATTGCAAACTTTGTACTACCTTATTAGGATCAAAGTTTCCAACCAATGTATATATATATATATATTTTTTTTTTTCAAACATCGCAAGTTCATGTATTTAACTTATAACTAAAAAAATTAACTCCAATTAAATTTTCTTAAAATTTAAACATTTATTCTTATTTTATTTCATTTTAGTATATGAGTTTTTTTTCTTTTTTTTTGGTGGAAGAAGAGAGGCAATAAAGGTAGCGGTTGAGGGGGCAATTTATAAAGCCGAGTCAAAATCAGGAATCAGCGCCCCGAGAGGCAAACCCAGCTCGGGACTGTCTCCTGCCGCTCAGACACCACGCCATCGTCCTCTCCCACGTGGGGTCCCTACTTCCACCGGGGCCCACACCCCCTCTCTCTCTCTCTCTCTCTCTCTCTCTCTCTTCCCGCACACCCACCAACCAAAAACAGGCACAGCGTCTCCCCCACTCAACTCCCGACACGCCACCCCGCTGCAGCAACCTAATCCAATCAGATGATTCTTAAAACACTGTGCTCTCTCTCTCCCCTTATTACTTTTCCTTTGTCGTCTAACGCTGCTAAAGACTTTATTTCATTTTTTAAAAAATGATGCTGAAGAATAAAAATAAAGTTTGTTATATTAATATTATTTTTAATTTAATTTTGAGGTATTTTTCATCTTGATCGCTTATCTGTACAGCATCTGAATTTCTTAAGCCTTTTATTTTATTTATTTTCATATTTATTATGTATTCTTGGCGCTTGGGAAGTAGAGCGCGCGCCGCTTGAGTAACGATATTCATTGACTGAGTAGAGAACGGAGGTAGGGCTGACGTCATGGTGGGAGTGGGGAAACCTAATTGTAGCCCTCTAGTGGTCTCTCTACGCTGCTACAGCTCTCCGCCTGCCAAACGTCTTATCAGGCGGCGGCTCCTCCTTTCAGGTGGCCCCCACCCGACACCCTCTTCTCCTCCCCATGCTAGTATCCGTAATCAGTGCTTCTTCGAAGCACTGGGGAGGATTAGCTAAATAATATAATCATTAATTATACTAAGAAGTTGCTTTTTTTCCCTTACTTTAATTTTTCATCGTATTATTAACTTGATATATGCAACAACCAGAGAATTATTATTTGTAAAATTTTTGATTTTAAATTAAAAATATCACTATAAAATTTCTCTTTCATACAAATTTCTTCATCATTTTCACTCTTTCCTATTTGTATTTTATTAGAATTGTGTAAAAATAAATTAAACCCAAAATTTCAAGATACATGTACTAAACTCCTCTTCCTGTTTTCATCAATTATGATAGCCATGGATTCGTTTTAATCAATTTATTAATATATGAATGTTATAGTGACACTTTATATTGTAATATAAATTAAAGTAATTAGAATTTGCTAGGTGGGAAAATTAAATTATAAAATATAAAATATATAGGCTCACGCACACGAGACAATGGTGTGCCGCCTAGCCGACGATTACGGGTGACTGAAGAAGTGGGACCCAGCCAGCCCCCACCCCATTTCATTTTATACTCTCCTCGCCTCCGTGCTACCATCTCTCTCCTCTTCTCTACTTCTTCTCTTCTCCAGAAGCTCGACTTTCTCTCTCATGGCATCCCCCCGCGAAGGCCACTACCGAGGAGTGAGAAAGCGGCCGTGGGGGCGCTATGCAGCCGAGATCCGCGACCCGTGGAAGAAGACCCGTGTCTGGCTCGGCACGTTCGACACCCCGGAGGAGGCAGCCCTCGCTTACGACGGCGCAGCACGCTCCCTCCGCGGCGCCAAGGCGAAGACTAACTTTCCCCCACCTCCTCCACCCGCCCCCAACCTCTCCCTCGACCTCAACCTCCCCTCCTCAACCCACCACCACCACCCTCACCACCGCTTCTTCCTCACCGAGTTCCTCCACACCGGCGCCCTCAAGGAGATCGGCGGCAGCAGCGCTGGTGAGTGTCCCATCAGGTGCGAACGCTCAGCTCCCAACGGCGTCGTAGCCTCCCCCGACCGCCCCGGCCCGACTGCGGCGTTGCTGGGCCTGGTGGGCCGCGGCTTGCCCATTGACCTCAACGAGCCCCCGCCTTTGTGGCTCTGAAACCACTGGAAGCCTCTTCCGAGCATTGAGAGCAGTCATTGCCCGGGAACTTAACTCGACGCGCCGGAAGTACCCAATAATTATCAGTGGAATCGGACTATTTTTTTTTCCTGCTATTTCGCTCTTGTAATGAGACTGAGAGATGGAGTTAGAGAGATGGGAGAAAAAAGAAAGGGGAAGTGATTTTTCAACTTCAGGAGCGAGAGCGTGGACCCAACTGTTGTAAATATTAATTTTTCATCATCGGTGTTCTTAGTTTCTCGTGGCATTTACGGCTTCTGCTCCTTTGATTCTCATCAAACTAGGCCTTCACTCCTGATCCAAGTACTTGGATAATTGGAATGGGGATATATTACATCATTTGACCCTTTCAGAATCCCTTTTTTACTCTTATTATCACTGCTTGTGCACTGATAGATCTTCTAGATTAGTTATTCGGCGTGTGGTTGCACGCTCCGGTAGGCCGGATTGGAGGTGTTTTCAGCTTTTCGGGAATACAGGACTGGGACTGTACGATGCAAGCGTGTGCGTGTTGCCTGTCTGTGGATGTGTTTTTTACCGTTTAGTGAATAGACCCAAGCGTGCATTGTTGCGCGTTCTTACACGCGCTGACTCGTAGCTGCTCTCGTTCTCGTGCAGTGCAGCCTTGCGTTGCAGGCGAACATATGCTATGAGGTGAAATATTTTACTGGGCTCAATTTTAATATCTAAATTTATCAAGTTATCAAAATCTGTTCAATTTATTACTAAATGAAAATAAAAATCTTATTTCTTGTAGATGCATTTGTGAGTGAATAAAATGTCACATTAAGTTCTAATGAAGGATTAGTCTTATCTTATTTTACTTGAAGAGAATAATTATTAATTTGTAATTTAATCTATTACCATAAATAATAAACTTTTTATATGAATTAAAAGTGAGATGAGAAATTTTTTTAATAGTATTTTATTCTTCTTCACTTATATTATCTTATTTTAGACTTATTACTAAAAAAAAATGTTTCGAAATCCGAGGCACATGTCCTTGCACGATCTAAAATGGTCCACGTCACTATACAGGCAAAAAAGCAGATGGTCCAAGTCATTACAAAACAAGGGGTACTTCCGTCATTTCATGCTGATTTCCTGTCGACGTTTGCTCACCGGGAGTACATCATTTCACGGAAACCTTTACCGTCCATTCTGCGAGGCTGCTTAGAGATTCTGTCGTGTGGCTTATAATTAAGGGAAAATTAATAAAAAAATTATAAATGTTATGTGAATTTAAAATTTTATTATAAAATTTTAATTTTAAATAAAATAATTATAAATTTTTATTTTTGATAACTCATTTACTCATCGTTCAATATTTTCTCAAAAACATTGACAACGTCTTTACCGCGTCACCCCCATTGTAAATTACGGAAATGCCCCTCTTCTTCTTCATGTAATTGCTTACAAAGATTAATGGAAGTAAAACTAGGTATTTAAAAATTAGAGTACGGAAGAGAAGGGGGTCGACCACAAAAATCTAAGCTATAGTTGAAGATGTCATCTTCAGATAGGTCTTCTACGAGTAGGCAACAAAGAGAAGAGAATGTGATTGGAGGCCGTAGATGGAAAGCTGCAAGTCAATGACATTTGCCTTCAACACCAAGGTTTCAACTCTTTTACTTCCAACTCTAACCCTTCCACACCCGAGCTTCAACTCACCAGCGCCCAACAACACTCTTCGCATTGATCACCCTTTGCTCAATTGATCAAAACAACCCTATGCCATAAGTCTTTGCCGTTCAGTTTATGTCCCAAGCTCTTTAGATGGAATGAGAGATATTTTTGTCTATCAACCCCTAATTGTATGGTATTTAGGTTATTTTAACTATTTTTAACAACGATTAAGGTTTTCGTTGATATTTTGAATGGAATATTAAATAAGTGATAGATTGTTTAACAAAATAAAAATCCATGATTATTTTATTTAAAATTAAAATTTCCTGATAGAATTTTAAATTAACTCAAACTTCATTATTTTTTTGGTTAATTATCCCTATAATTAATTATGCACATTAAAAGAGAGAATTCAGCGATTTGAAGTAACTATTAAACCCATTTAAGAACTGGACTACTAAGAATTAAATCCTAAATCATTTTTTTTACCACGTGACGGGGAATGATTGAATGAATGAATTTATTACTTTTGATAAATCAATTTCTTCGTGATGATTTCTTATCCACCTTGCTTTCACTCTTTGGAGGCCATCAACGTACTACCTATCCATGGGATCGATTTGAATTCCTTGATAATTAACCAAAATAGTGATCACTACTTAAGGTTACAGGAATAACGTAACTCAAGAATTTTATTGACTAAAATCAAATTTAAAATACATTTATTCTTAAAATACAGACGGAGGACACTGCACCATCAAACCCAATTCTCGAAGCCCATGGACTCCGGAAACGGGAAATTTTTTTAAAAAAATTCATAGGGAAATAATTTCCCCTTTTTCTCTTTCTTTCATATTTTTGGGACTGCTGGTCGTGCTGTGCGAAGGACGAAGAGACTGACAATCAATAAGGAAAGTTCGTCCTTGATAAGGTCGGAGGTGAAAAAAATGGGTCAGCAGTTGCAACCCACTTATTCGAATTTTATTAATTTTAAAAATTACATTAAAAATATAAATTTAATTATTAATGGATCAGCATGTCTTGAACCCAAATTAATAAAAAAATTCAATTTAATTTTTAAATATTATATACTATATATATGGAGTAAAACGCCAACAATCGCTGGGAGAAGATGCTAAAGGGAAAGATTGAAAACGTGCAACCTGCAGCTCTCCCCGCCCCCTACCAGTCCCAGGCTGCCTAGGACTCAAAAAGAAAATTTATAATCGAATAAACTATATTTCTTAATAAATTATTCTGATTTAAATATAGTTTATTCAATATCTATAAAGTAGGTTAATAGACGGCAAATCCCCTTTTTTTAATTTTATTTATAGACCGGACATTTAGGATAAATTTTATTCGTTATTATTTTTTATCTCCAGTATAATAATTAAAATATTCTTTCATGTTATTTATACGCTTAAAGCGGATAACTGATTGAATTATACTATTGAATTATTTTATTAAAAAAACACAGAAATATTATTACATAGGCGTCAGTGGGTGCGGTGCACAACCCGGCCGTCCAGCTTTTTGGTCAACACTTGCTTTTGGCACTTTTCCTTTTTTTTTTGTTGCATATTATCACCGTCCTCTTATGATATGTTTGGTATGGGGGAGGAATGAGAAATAATGGCGCTGGAACGAATTTTTATTTTTTTTCATTGTATAATCTTATGTTATCGAAAATCACTTTTATCAAATTTATATCAATCATATCTTCAAAATTATCACACAATTTTCCCAATATGTTACCTTACAAATTTTATCCCATTCCATTCCACCAAATATAACTTCATGGTAGGTTAAGCTCTGCTCGATGTTATAAAACTATGGGAAATATTAAAATTATGAAAAAAAATCATGATAGGATTTGTCTTTTAAAGTTGTATGCTGGAATTGTGATATTGCATTTATTTGAAATATATATATATAATTGAATGTAAAGTGGGGTAAGTATTAGGCAAAATTATTATAAAGTTTATTGTATAAACAAACACTATCTCTGTATTTAAATAACAATAAAATTAATTTATTCTACAAATTACGGTAAAAGTTAGAAAATTATACGGTGTGACATCGTTTAGGTGTGAGATCGAGGGTCCTTGAATTTACTCTGAATAGGACTTCCGGTAGTTATTTATTCTCCTCTTTATCATATGTCCCTCTAAATTTTTGGTAATTGAAAAAAAAAAAACAACTAAGAAAAGAAATATTATAAAACAACATCATATTCTACTTGAAATTGATGGATTTTATTTGGACTTTCACCATCATAACCATGTGCACAGATTTATTCTCCTCTTCTTCCTACACTTAATCATTTACCATTAATTTCAATTGCACAATATTGTATTATAATTTCTCCTTCCAAGATACATATATATATATTTTTAAAAAAATTCTTAATCAATATATGGTAACATTTATAATTGAAAAGTTTAGACTGACCAAACAAGCAATTAAATTCATATGTAAATCACGTCGTTAGTAAGTTAACAATATACAATAGATTAAGTTTAGAGTTCAAAATTGTTGGAATTAGTATCTGAGAATTAATAGTATACTACATATTGTATAATATACTATTTAATAAATTAATTTGTTGTTATGATATTGGATACCATTGATATTAAAAAAAATTATATGTAAATGGGAATGGTGGATAAGGGAAAACATTATTTTATGTAGGTAAATACAATTTTATAATTCTCTATACATAAACCGGCATTCATATTTTCTTAATCAATTATTGATCGAAAGAAGACATTTTTCTTAATCAATGCAAAAGTAATGTTGCCACTGAGAAGCACTTTTTTCTTGAATTGTTGATCCTTGCAAATCAGTATCCGCTCGTGAAACATATTGAAGATAAATATATATATATATTGATACGCATGCTACCAAAATATAATTAATTATGATCCTTTCACATTTAAATTAGACTAATTTACTAAATATTAAAAGTCCTTTAACATGATTGATTTATGTTCACATAACTCGAATATAATATTCTAATTAATATGAAGAGTTACCGAGTCACCTTGCTCAGCCTATACTGCATAATGGGCAAGAGTAGTTCTAACCCGACATGTGTGAACAAATATGAGAAACTGACTCATATGTTGTAATGGTCGGTCTTGTCCCAATAGGCTCCTCTTGATAAGAAGGACTAGAACAAATTTTTTATATGATGAATTGTTATTGCAGGTCAACTATGTTAAACCGTGTCCACGTTCCAACATTATTAGAATGTTTCTCAACCAATTTCTCAATCATCATAACTGAAATATTAGAAATTTAACGGTAAATTCAGCTAAATAAATAAGTTTATCATAAAAAAATATATTAAAATTTTTTATTTAAAAATACATAAAAAAGTTTATAATTGAGTAGCTAAATATTTAATAAATGTGGTCACCTTTTGATTTATTTTAATATAAATAACTAATTCTAAACTATTTAATTAGAGCAATAAAGGTCCTTTAAATACAATGCATTTATACATTTTTTGGTTTGGGAATATAAACATTGTTTAAAAAAAATAAAGTTGGGGGAAATCAATAAAAAAATAATTTTGGAAAAGGCAAAATCTGCCGCACAGATTCGCAGACCAAAAGACAGGGCCCACAGAATGCGGCAGCCGCTCTTCCCCACTTCCACTTCCCGCGTCCGCTCCAAGTGGGCCCACCCCATGTCTCCCCTCTATAATATTACCAATAAAAATAGAAAGAGATCGTTGAAATCATTGCTCCTCGGCACCCTTAATTATTATTTTTTAAATTATGAACTCTCAACTTTAATCTATTAAGTTTTTATTATTTTACAATGACCCCCCAACTATTCTCCTTTATCTAATTTTGACCGTCCTTGGCATCATCCCCAAGAGCAGCAGTCAGTCCAACTCGAAATCTTCCCAGGAGGAATCTAACAACCAAACCCTCAGATGGTTTGTGGATGGTGTTGGTACCAAGATCTCGATCGGATGATAAGTTTACCTGGGAAATTCTCGCTTGCTAGAGGGGAGCTCAAGATCAGCTCCTTGGCCCGAAGACCGGCGGATTCACTTACTTGAAAGGCCACATCAGTGACCGGGAAATTTTTTTTTGAAAAATCCGTCTCCCACGACATGTTACTACTGGTAAGCCTTTCTTGTAAATTCCAAGTCTCAAATATATTTCTTGATGGGCTTGGATTACGAAGAACATCAAAATCTACACAAAAAGATTTCACATCTCTCCACTAGTAAAGGATAGAATTGGCAATTTAGGCCCGGCACGAATTTCATGCTTTGGGCAGCCTCGCACGGCTGGAATCAAATAAAATACTCATTTTTAAAAGATAATTTTTAAAAATTTTGTATTTTAAAAATAAAATTCATGTGATATAATACATCGATTAATTCAAAATTTATATTAATTTGAAGATAATATTAAAATAATTATTAAAAATATATATTTAATTATTTTTTCAAAATTTTCAAAATTTTCTCTTTTTTTTAAAAATACATATTCTAGTATTTTCGCACGTGATTTCTTTAATATCTTGAAAGACTTAAAAATCTGGCCAATGTGTTTTTTTTTTGTATCGTGCCTAGAAGATGCTTCAGGTCGAGTTAATTTTTGATAGGTCTAGTGATGGATATTTAAGATTTCAAGAAATATCCTCTCAAAGGTGAACGATAATATAAAAATTATGATAATTTTTACAATTCAATAACTGAATCATTCAATAGTTTGATAAAATAGTTTTCAATCAAACTTATACTTCATATAATAAAAAAATTTAATATCTTATAATATATCTATAAATCATTCAACGATTTGGCTATAAAAATTTGCTTCGATAATTAAAAAAATGAAAGGAATAATTTAAAAAGTTGGACGGCAGGATTAAACACGTGGGGCTCGATACCATTCACCTGCCGGTCAACGCAGTATTTTACAATAGCGCTCTCTCTCTTTCTCTCTCTCTCTCTGGTGACATTTTTACGCGCCGTTCAATTTCGTGCTTGACACGCGTGTATTATTGTCCAAATTAATTTCCCTTTAAAGATTTGATGGATGATTAGAATATGCTCACACGAGGAAAATACGATGTAGGCAATCATTTATAGCCTTGTCCCCTAACCGCTCCTCTTGTTTTATGAATAATTTCCAAATATGGTTTTCTTTTAATTGCAATGATTGGATATATTATATCTTTAATAAATAGTTAGGTTATATTATTATGATTTTATGAAAAAGAAAATAAATAAATAAAAAGTAATCAGAAAAAAATTAAAGTTATTGAAACTAACCAACGGCTAAGGAGAAACCTGCCGGGGTCTAGCAAAAAAAGGGGCCGGACGGCCGCCTATTCACACTATTCACGATCTATCTTCTCCTCCTCCCCAAAAAAATCGATAGGAAAGAAAAAGGCACTAAACGCGTTAGAAATTAAGATCAGGCTGATTCCGGCGGCGGAGGAAGGTTCAAATCCAGATCCAGACCTCTCCTCTCCTCTCCTGCTTCTCTTCCTGACCGTCCAAATCGACCACCGAGGACGAGTCAGATCGGCTGAGTGGAGAGGCCGCTGCAGCCGCTGCGGCCTGCGGCTTTGACTTGAGGTTGAAGGCGATCAGCTGATGGCGGAGCCGGCCGTTCATGTCTATTGCCTTCACCATCGCGTCGAAGCTGATGGAACTGCTGGCCGCCGGGTAACAGATGGAAGACTTGATGGTACTGCCCTGGCTGGGAATGCAGCCGCCGCCGGCGGCATTGCAGAGGATGAAACCGTTGAGATCAATCACAGAGGGCGGGAGAGGGAAGTTGGTCTTGGCCTTGGAGCCGCGGAACTCCACGGCCTTGGCTTCGTAGGCCCGGGCGGCTTCCTCGGCCGAGTCGAATGTGCCGAGCCACAAGCGGCCCCTCTTGCCCGGGTCCCTGATCTCCGCCGCGTACCGGCCCCACGGCCGCTTCCTCACCCCCCTATACCGCACCTCCTCTGCCACTCCGCCGCAGCCGCCCTCCCTCGAGCTCTCCGTCTTAGCCCCGCGGCGGATCCCCTTTAAAGCCCGTACGGTCCCTTCTTTATTATCATTATCATTTGTTTTTAATTTTGATTTCGCCGTGTGAGAAGGGAGGATTAATTTATAGCTGCGTAATTTCAGTTATTAAGGGAGGGAGGGAGGGAGGGAGGGCCCACCGTGGGATTTGAATTGACTGCGGCCTGACGTGGCAAGTGGTGGCTGGGCAATCCGGTAATTTTGTTCGGGCACGTGGCACGTGGGCTGTCACCGTGAGGGGAATCAATCGGGCATCAAATTGTCCTAATCGTAATCATAAATCAGACGGCCACCGAAACTCCCACGTTTGGATTTACTTGTCTCAATAGGTATGTTACATTTAAGTATACTGAAGCAATTTGATAAAGATCCTCTTTATTACTTACTTATGAGATCCGATCATTAAAAAAAAATTTCTACTACTTTACACGCACGCGTTTCTTGTGCATAATTTAATAACATCAATCATCCAAAAGCTGCTTTACTTAATTCCATGTAGGTTGCCACCGAGCCAATAAATACATAAATAAATAAATAAACCTCGTGGACACATATTACGAATATATATGTATATATTTTGATTGGTATTTTCCTTGACATATATATGTACATAAATAAATGGATAAATTTTGTTAAACTTTTTTTTTTTATTTTTAGTAATCCATGAATTTGAAAATGAAATAGAATGAATACAGACTTTTGATTTATTTCATAAAGTTTGCCGATTGCAATATAAGAATTATATATATATAATAATAATCGTTTATATAATTACATGATTATATCCTATGAATATTTAACCAATTTCTGTAAAGTAAGTAACCATAATTGCAGGTGAGACCAAAAAAAAGTAGGCATCACAATAATCTCTTCTTGCTCGCTCCTCTCTTTTTCCCCCTAAAAAAATTAAAAATAAATAGAAAATATTCTCCTGCATTCAAAGTTAGGTACCCCAACTGCCATCCCCTCTGGTTGGGACTTTGGGAGGTCCAATTAAATGAGTCGAGGATGGAAATTGCCACTCACGTGACCCTATATTTCTTTTTTTTGGTATAAACTGTCGGTATCTAGTTGAATTTTATCCAGTTGACTAATCTGGATTACCCCGGGTCGGCTCATTTAAGGGGTTAAGAGCTCCTCGCCGCAGGTGGGACTCGAACTCCTCTAATTGGAATAATGAGTACCGAACCATTTTATCACGCTCACGGTGGGTCACGTGACCCTATATTTCTCACATTTCACCCATTTGATCAAATGATTACAGGTATAAAGAGCAACGTGCACCCTTGTTGTTCAGCATGAAGATGTCAGTCTCCTTGTGGTACCTTTTGATCACTTCATTCCAAAGTTAACATCGAATAATTACAGCCTACTACGTGTTTTCCTCATCGGATTCCAGCTCCAGTTCCCAATTCGGAACTTCATTCTTGCCTACTTACACATAATCAGAGGAAGACATCAACCGGAATTTGAGATTAAACAAGAGGAAGGATATATGTATGTATAAACGCTTATACTGTCAGATGTTTACAAAGCAAGCAGAGCCAGCTTCCTCTCCCACTGGTGCGTTTACGTCCCTCCCAGAGCTATCTACCAGCCGACAAAACCCAGGAAGCTGCGAAAGAGACAACAAATCCGGCATGTTGTAACATTCACGTAACCTCTACACACAATCTGATAACAATGAACTGACTCTGTTAATCATGCTAACTCTGCACAAACAAGCAGCAGGATCATCCTTATAAAGGGTAACAAGGTGGAAAGATCACAAGGACTTGAATTGCTAATTGAAAATAACAACTGTTCGATTTGCAGTCCGGCACATTAACTGGGTATTGAGTTCGGATTATTGCCTCTGTTACCCACAGAACAATGGGGAGCATAAATTGATAGCAGAACAATAGGATCATTTATGCTACAAGTTCAATCAAAATTAGAACTCACAGCTTGATACTAGGTCAAATCTAAAATCTGAGAACTATGATCTCATCATTGTCAAGCCGAAAACTTTAACATCTGTAGTTGTCTGTGCGAATGGTCATCTAGTTAATTCTGGTGTGTTTTACATGCATATTAAGCATCCAGATGCGGTGATCCCCTCCCTGATTCTTCTACAGTCGTGTTTAACACGAGTACCATCAATCCAGCCACAAGAGCAGAGAGTCAGAGACCCCGTCAGGTCGGCTTCCAACTAGACCCGACTAAGAATGTGAATGGATTGAGCAGGTAATTATGTGAACGGAATTCGCAAATGCACAGGAGATGAAAGGAATTGAGCACTTTGGAATCATTTGTTGAGGAGTGAATCGGTTGAAACACAAAGCCTAGCAGCAGGACGAAAAAGCCAGTAATCTTCAGTATAGGAACTGTTATCTTCAGAACTCAGAAAGGATCAAGCAACCATATGTCAGAAGACACTCAACCCATATCAAATTGCGGAAAACTGGCGATACCCATGATCGAATTCAGGCAGTAAATGAAGAATCAGAAGCAGGATGATCCATTCACCTGAGGGATCGGACGGCGAAGTGCTGGGAGAGAGCGTGGAAGAAGAAATTGGCCCCATGGAGGAGCACCACAACTCCTGTACAACCCAGCAAGAATAGCTCCACCATCATCTCTCCCCCGTAACTGCAGTCTTCCTTCTGTCACGAGAGCCAAAGGAATATAATGATGATGATGATGGGGAAGATGAGAGGAAGCCTGCTTTTATTCTTCCGCTGCGCTTTACCCAATGAATAATTTTGTTTGGAATCAAAGGAAGAAAGAAAGTTCGGTATATCGACCAAAAAATGTTTTTTGACAGGAAATAAATGGTACAAATATAATTTTTATCCGTAAAAATTTGATACATTTTTTTTATTTTTTATTTTTTTCATATGCTTCCGACAATAAATTGGTACAGTAAATTTTAATAGTTCAAAAATAAAACCTATAAATTATCATTTTTAGACATAAAGTATTACATGGCCACAATAAACATTGTTTCTTTTGATATCTTGTCTCTGGCATTTGACTATTCACGGGAAGTACGGGGAATAGAACAGGAACCGATGACGACGACCTCGTCCTAATCCTATCTTATATTTCAGTCCGTAAACTTTGTTATTCATGTAATTTGACCCTTACAGATCGACTGAACATTCTAAAGTCATCCTTTTAAGTTTTTCATCAGCTCGCACAGCGGTGCTCGAGTTGACTGTAGGTGTCTCGATGTATAAAACCAAACCACTGAACATTCTACAAGCTCAGTAAGTTCCAAAATCACAAACTGTATTATTCCTTGTTGAATCAACTCCGGACCTCTTGTTATGTTGGCCACTTTGTCTACTTTCAAATCAGTACTTAGATTCCCTTCTAGGCTGGTTTTCATAGAACAACACCAACAATGGGGAAAACCCCAGGAAGATCCAAGTACATAATGCCTTCGGTTTCTTGTGATGCAACTACGAGTCCTGCTTGTTTTCCATCTACCGATTAGCATGATTATGATCTCTCCTTCTTGCAGCTGATTTTCCCTATTGCGTTTTCTCTTCTTTTGTTAATGTAACATTGGGAATATCTTACTAGACCAATCATCAAGGAATTGCTGCAACACATAAGAACCAATCTTACCATTAGATTCTAGTATTCATACATGGAGAAATGTAAAAAGGTAGAAAACAGGGAGAGAAAAGAACTGATATTTCTTCCAACTTCTTGTTATAATTTTTTACAATTGGGAGCAATGCTTCTTGGGTATTTTGGGGGTCCCCGAGAATCAAACCAAAGTGAAGCCACAAACTCCAATCCTGCTTGTGCTGAAACCAAGCATTGCTTCCATATTAGTCTCCTAATAGAACGGCTAGGAGCAGATCTTGCACGAAACCAGATTGTTTCATCCTCCTCTCCTGCTCCTCGTAACTTAGAGGAGGATCATAATTGCTGTAACACAAGTAATGACAGAGCAGGGCAGAGAGAGGTCACACAAAGAGAACTTCTACAAGAATGCACCACTCATCCAGAAAGAAGGGAACTTCAGCAATAACAGGGAAATTACAGATTCCACATTAAGGTAATGATGCAATGCTTCCATATTTCTATAGTCATCTGCTAGATTGTTGTCCCCAAGCTGAGCTAGAAACCTAGTCTTTGCCTTACAAAATGATTGCATACCTTATCAGTGTACTGTTCCACAGGATGACAACATATTAACAGGTCACCAAGTGCAAGGAGTTGAAATATCCCCAATCGAGGACAAATACTTATATTATGCCCCCATTTTTTGCTGAATTATATTACGGCCTTTAGACCAACATATACTTGGTATTTTCCAAAATATAAAATTCAAGTTAATTATATTGAATCATCTGGTTTAGAATCAAGAGCATACTGGGATACCACGTACATACCCTTTTCATTTTACCAATCCAAAAAATGGAAAACCAGCTTGCTGGGATAGGGATTGACTTAAAAAACTAATAGGGATTAATCGGGCAATGCCCAAATACCCTAGATATCATAGGAAAACAACAAGATTTTGAGAGTTATTTGAGGATTGATGTCGGGCTGAATTAATATTATCTACCAAGAATTCATTCGATTTAAAACCTATTTCCATCCATCTCCAGTCAGACTGTTCTTCATATATCACACTTCCAAAAAATACTTTTCATGCGAATCATCTTAGCTAGATAGATATGCATTTCACATTGCATTCAGGTGAATGGAAATCAGTCCACTTTTCATAGTGGAACTAATTCAATGGACATGTGAAGGGAGCATATATGAACATTGAGAAGGAAAAAAGATAGACAAAAGGAAGATAAATCAGTACCTTTTTTCCCATGATTGAGGAGGGGTTGTTTTCTTGGAAGACAATTCCTCAATGTTGGAACTGACGGACTTTGGAATCTCCTCCTCAGCATCAGAAGCATGAAAGTTCATGATAAGGGAAGAAAGGAAAGGATCAGTAGCAGCAGTAGATAGACCACTATTACTATTGGACCTCAACCCACCAGTGCCTCCTAGGAGGACCTGAAGGTGGGCTTCACGAAGTTCATGTCCCAACAGTAAGAGTGCTTGATTGTTTGGAATTGCGACTTCACGCAGTTTAAGGCGTCTCTGCATGTATCATCTCATTAAGGAAACACAAAACAAGAATCAAGTCCATCCCATGCAGTTACATTAATCAAAAGAAGGGAAACATTACATTCATTATGCGCATAATTAAAAGAATCTTTAAAGTAAATTATTCTCCCAAGGATATCTTTAGTAGGTGCCCATGCTGATGAGTTATGTGGCTCAGCAGATCACAGGATACCTTGACAGAGCAAATGGGACAAACCTGCAGGATAAACCAGATGAAGCATATCAGTGTCACACTACTTCCAAGAAGAAAATAACTGCACAAACAAACAAGGGAATAAGTGCCTTGCTCTCTTCTTGGCTTTTTCTTTGTGAAATACATCGATTGATTTCAGTTCTTCCAAGCAAAACATGGGTGATAAAGTGAAATATGGCATAATAGAAACCTCTTTGTACACAGATATGGGCTTTATCAATTCAGCAAGAATGTAGATGTGCTGAGATTATTTTCTTTTTAGTGAGTAGGCAATGGCTTCAATCGGACAAAAAGGATAAATGACCTCAAATTCTCCTTCAGATCCATAGTCTGCAGAATTTTCACTTAATTTTGCTGATCTTGTCAAACAAACTACTACTTTCAGAGGTCATCATACTTCAAAATAACCAAAGAGGGCACAAAGCAATGATATCCTAATAATGAACACCACAACAAACTCTTCAAATCCAAAATGATGAGACATGTAAATTTTGCTCTCAATCATAACGTGAACAGCAAAGGAAAGTCAATAATAAATCCAAAGGTACTTGAATGGAAACCAATTTCTTTAGCTTGCCACAAAACACATCTACAAACTGCTGTCCCCAAAATGAGTATGTATCGACAAGCAGTTAAATTGATGAGATCCTCTAAACCTACGGTGATCTTTGACTCGTCCTGATGCTCGTCCTCGACATGCGCGCACAGTGAAAGGATGTCAAATTCTTCGTAGCAATACGGGCATTGGAAATCAGGCAGGATATCATCCTCCACTTCGAACCCATGCATACCCAATATATCTGCGACATCACAAATCAAAGTCAAACTAAGAAAGACGTGAGGATTCAAGATATTGTTCCCATAACTCACTTATGTTGCATCTAAAAGCTTGTCTATCCGTGAAATCAAAAGTCTCCAATAATAACAATCGACATCGTATCCTCTGTGATGTTTGTTCTTCGGAACAAAGCGAAAATCTTCAAGCGAAACAGACCCAGAGCCCAAAATGAGAATAAATTTTTTTTTTAAGGGGCAGAGCAACTGACCTGAACGGGAGCTGTGATTATTACGCTTCAGCAACGCATATTGGCGCTTGGTGGCGGCGAGGCGAGCTGCCCAGAAGTCTGAATCCATCGAAAGATCGAGTATGATCGAGGGACAAACAATCAGCCGGTCCACAGAACTCCGGGGAATTTTCCCAGAAGTGATAATTATTGGGCAGCCATGTTCTGTGATTTCCCTTTTGTTCACGATGTCTCGTTTGGCGGAGCTTGATCTGTCCGAAACTGTTTTATGGGGTCCGTGTGGTGGTGCTATCTGTTTCTAACATTTGGTGAGAAATTTCTGAATGGCAATGACCCGTTCCCGGAAGAACGATGGAGGTCAAAGAAGAGAGGTGGTGGAAGATTCAAAGCAACGGCCATTGACTTAAGGACGAAGGAAGGGGGAGGAGAGAGAGTGAAGAGAAGAAGAATACACGGCTGTGACTGAAGCTGACGCTGAGGAAGCAAGTGGCAGGGAAATGCCCAAAGTTCGTGTTTTTCGGTCTTTTCTCGTTGTCTTGTTTGCCTTTTCTGCCTTTTTTTTTTTTGGAGACACAGTTAAGGATTTAATTTCGTGGCTGAAATTAGTAGAGCTCGATTTTTTTATTAAAAAAACGTAAATCTAGGAATATACGAATTAACGTAATGTTTGTTAGCATTAGAAATCAACTGACCGAGAATAGGGATTCATGCCAAACGTTAATGCATTATTAATAAGGGGGATAAGGCTCAACTAGCGTGGCAGTATTGATTAGTGATGGGCCTGTTCTCAGTCATATTGGGCCAACATTGATTCGATCAATAACACAAATCCTTGCATTTTCGCCGGTAATTAGATTTTTCGCGCGGACCAGAACTCGGCCTGGATTAGGAAAAGGTAATGAATGAGGGATCCAACTGACAGCCGAACACAGGACTGGGACTTTCCGTCCAGAACAGGCTCGGGAATGTAATTCCCATCGAGGGCCATCAGAGAATTAAAAGGTGATGCGGAATGCTGATTCCTGATTCCTGATTCCTGACTTCCGATGAATCTCACCCTTCGGTTTTGTTGCGAGTTAAATGCCGTGGAAGCGAGAGGCGAATTTACAAAACCACCCTTTTGCGACTCGGTCACTCGGTCCGGCCCACACTTCCAAGTTTGCTCATATGAATCTAAAACCTGTACAAGAAAGGTAGAGCTTTATAGTATTTTGATGGTCCATCCTCGGAGTTGGGTTGGTGCAATCACCCCCTTAAAACTTCCAAAAATCTCTATGAAATATTTTGTAGAATTTACTTTACTTCTTCTATTTTTATTTTTATTTTCTCTCCTTTTAAATTTGTAAATATGTGTATATATGTAGGTATGTATATGTATCGATGACAATGAACAAAGGCGACATGGGGAAAGTGGGAATGATAATTTGTGTCAGCTGCTGGCCCCCTCAGTCATCTTTCACCCGTTCTAACTCCAACATCATGAGTGCCACTTTGATCCCACTTTCCTCTCCTGCAGACGTACATCTCAATAGATAGCCGAAGGCTCCACGCGTCTAAGTGAAGACACGACCGAAGAAACCGCTCTATCATAATGGCACTAGATGTTGATTTGGAGTAAAAAATTTTGATATTTGATTAGTTCATATTACCCTTTATTAATTGTTTTCCCCTCGAGAGGCCTGCGATACATATGAAAAGAAAAGGCAAAGACACGGGTAAAAAAAGAAAAAAAAAAGGGGGGGTTGCATGTTCACATCATTACAGCATCTCTCTTGCTCCCTAATATCGATGTAGCTCACTCATCCTTGGATCAAAATGCAAGGTGAAACCAATGTCGATTGATCATTGTGATTAAGGTCTTTTTCTCCTCCAGCCTGCTAACTTCAGCTGATGCAGAAATATTGCTCGACCAAGCAGGAATATAACGACACCAGCCCCCTCAATAATTCAGGGACTAGAGAATCACGGCCAGTTGCAATCAAACTTTGTCCATTGCAGAGGCGAGGCCCAAAGAAGATTGTATCGATGGATATCGGGAAAACGAAGAGAAGGAAAAGGACCATGTGGTATGTAACGTGGGTTCATAAGAGGACATAATCCAACTTAAATGCTCTACCAGATGTTTGTGCATTTTGTTGTGTCTTGTTTCTGGAAATTAATACTTGTGGTGTTTTTAGGGTTCCATGGACCACTGAGTTGTTCTTACCGCCCAGTGGCGGATCGCACCCACCGGCCCACCACTATGGTGTGGTGCAGTGTGGCTAGACCAATATAGTGCACAATATATAGCGTTTTTCTCTGGAAAACTTTAAATTCGTGCACTGTGGATAGGAATTGAGAGCAATATGATAATAGAATAAGTTTATGTGTATCAGCTGGTATTTAAAAATTAAATAGGTTTCAACTATTTATACTGTAATTAAATTAGTATATTAAGGAGCAAAATTCTTCTAATAATAAGATTTTCTCTATATCAAAATTCAAACACAAGAGAATGACGGAGTAGTTGAAATATACAGCAGTGAGAGCAGTTGTAGATAAGGTTTGAGTCATGTGCTCTGGTTGAAAAATCTTGAGTGACCCTTTCCCCTTTGACCAGGCGATAAGGAAGTTGTTAATCGACTCTTCCAATTAATATATAAAGCCAAATCATAGCCCAGAACCCACATGTGTTTAATAAGTGTACCCTTACTTTGTAGCAATTTATTAGTAATTAACTTCTTCTTCCGTGAAGTGGTAAGTTAAGGATGGCGAAATAACTCTCCTTTCCTCTTATAGTGCTCGTGCAATTCCATACTGACTTGATCGTTTAGTCACTTATATGTTACTCTATGTGAGATGTGACAAGTATCCTTCTGTCGGAATAATCCACATAATAATAATTATGTGAGATGACATCCCTTTTTAAATAAGATGTTATATTGAAATTTTATTATAAGAATTTTGGATGTTCATGAATTTTCAAGTATTGAACTGTGCACACATTAGAAAGCCCTCATCTCTTGAAGTACGTAGCTTCCGAAATCAACCGTCCCTTTCATATTCCTTTGTGCGTGCTTCATATGTATATAACGGAATCAGGAAGGTACATTTACTGGACATACCTTAGATGGAGTCGATGAAGTGAACGGATCATTTAATGAATTATTATGACTCATAGGGAGATCCGTGCCATTGTCAAATTTGAAAAACAAAAACAGAGAGAGAGAGAGAGAGAGAACAATTTATCATGGTGTAACATTATCCATCAATTTTTTTTTATCAACATATCTTGGACTCGGTTTTCGTGGTCGTGACACCTCATGTTACATTAAAACTAGTATTACTTAGGCGTGAGAGGGAATATTAAGTAGTAAGTTATATATACTGGTATATTTAATGATATTAACTTTGATTTTTTTTTTTAGGAGAACGAAAATGAGGAACAAAATTATAGAATCTGCTGCTGTTTGCACTTTAATGGGCCAAAGTCCTCGTGCTGTCCAAATTTACCAGATAGATCAAGCGGGAAAACGTCGCATGCAGTGCGAGGGCAAACCGATGAAAGAGGGACGGTGGTATATCAAATGAGATACATATATATAACATTTAGCACGTTTTAGTTTCCCCAACTCAGACCATAACTAATTATATATGATTGGAATATCGAACCCCCCATAATTCAAAAACCATTCGTCTGTTCTTTTTTTTTTTCTTTTTCATACAATCGTCTCAAGGGACGAACTCATCCTGGACCTCCTGGAACTCCTCCTGGTTCTGTGCGTACCCTCCCATCGAGTTGCCTTTGTACTCGTAGCTCGGGTTCTTGTAGTTGTTCTGGTAGTACCCTCCATTCATCATGTTTGTGTTATACTCGCCGCTCCTCAATGCCGATGTTCTAGAATTCTGGTACCTGATGATTTATCTCCGGGACGTATTAATCCACGATGAAGTATATGTGTGTGTGTGAGTGCGCACTATATGACCGATTTAGTATATATTTACAGCTACTTTTTTTTTTATAGGAAAACCCGTAAAACTTCATGTAATATTTCTTCTATCCCTAGTTTCCTTTGAGACATAAGGGCGATACCTGTAGTTCGGATAATATTTCTCCTCGTTGTTGACGTCGTAGTAGTACTTCCCGTTTTCCATGAACCGGGTGTCGCTCATGCCCTCTTGCTTCACATTGCCGTAGCCGTTGCCACCGCCATAGTAGGTGTTCCGGTCTCCCTGAGCAGCGGTGGTGGTGGAGTAGCGGTTGCCCAACCCTGCGGCCTTCTCCTCATCGGTCACATACGAGTCCTTGGTGTAGTAATAGCTATTCTCACCATTATTACTCTTGTACTGCTCGTAGTTGTTGTTGTTGTTCTGCTCGTAGTTGCTGTAGAGGGACTCTTGAGGGACGGTGGCGGTGGTAGTGGCTGTTTTGTATGGGATGCGGCTTTTCACGGTGGTGGCAGAGGGAGGGAGCTGTCCCGTCTCGTGGCCATAGAGGCCATAGCCGTTCGAGGTGGTCTCCGGGATGAAATCTGGCTCGTCGACTTGTTGCTGGTCAACTCGGTGCTTGGTCGGAGTTTCTTGTTGCTGCTGTTGCAGTTCCTGGTTTGGGATTTGTTGGGTTGTGGTCTCTTTGGTGGCTTTGATGAAGAACTGGCTCTCTCTTGCATGAGCAAGGGAAGTGATGAAGAGAGCAACGAGGAAGACAACGGAGAAATGCTTTGGAGAAGAAGAGGAAGCCATTGGAGAGAGGGGAAAAAGCAAGAAGCTCTAGGGATGACGGTGGCTGTGCGCAGAGCGTGGTTTGTGGGAGACATAGTGCTCATTTATACAATCAGGGGTCCTTAAATGTCCCTCTCTCACCAAACCGGATTTCTTAATGTGATTCCACCTCTCCCATTTTTTTTCCCTCGAGATATTTACCCTTTTACCAGTATAGAAGATTAGAATTTGGATCAGCCGGAATAAATTGGTGTTTGGATACAAGGATACTAAGAAAAATATTCATTTCAACCCGGTTATCTTATTATTTTCTCGGTGATATCACAAAATTTATATATGTTTCATGAGTTCTATTAATTTATATTTGAACTGGATTAACCGTTAAATGGCAAAAATGCTCCAACATGAATATTTACTATTAGTAACATAAAAAATGAATACGATGCTTGGATCTTGGCTCAAGGTTGTAGTTTATGCTTGATGTACCGGCATTTGAATTTAAAATATTATTCAAATAAAAAATATCGAATCACATTAAATAACTATATAATAATGTGGTTGGGGATGGGAGAAGGAAGAGTTGGTAAATGATGATGGACCGACCGACCATTCACATTGCATTTTGGGGGCAAATTAGGCATAGAGAAGTAACACTACTTTCACCCTCTTGTTGGTCGTAATTAAACAAATAAATATATTTTTTTTTTTTACTTTTTTCTTTTCGAATGTGTAGAAAGACTAAAAAGGAATAGAAGACAGCTTCTTTATGACAATTTCAGTCATGACCCACACATATGTTAAAAAAAAGTTGATCTGATCAAGCATGTGCCTTGTGTCTTACTCCTCCTCATTCTATGTCGGCCTAATAATTACACTTTATTACGTAGCATTTCATTAGTACACCCAAAAAAAAAAAACCCTTCAAGATCTTATGCGGTAGAAACATTTTTTTCCCCTGAAATTGCATATACAGAAGCAAACTTACATGAATAGTGAAATATCTTATAAGATCTTATGTATCATTATTTTCTTCCTTGAACACCCGATCTATTACAAAGATAACCAACCCTAATGAGACCACCCAAAACAGGATACCGTATCAAACACACATTTTTCCAGTGAGAATCACCATGTACTCTCTCACCAAAAATGGCGAGTGATGATGGCAAAAGGAACCATCCCTTATGTATTTTTACTCATCAAAGAATGGGATGAGGCCGGGGTTAATAAAGAGGCTAGATTAGGGTTTTCTTTGGCCATGCAGTCATAGATAGAAGAGAATGATGGTAGTGCCGGTGCAACTTCGCCGGGGAAACAGAGGGGTGGGTGCACTGGTGGCCGAGTAAAAAGCATGCGTGGATTGGGGAGTGGGTGGGGCATACAAATCATCGCATTTGGTGCCCGCGCAGCATGTGCCCCTCCCCCACCCCAATTCTCTCTCTCTCTCTCTCTCTCAATTTTCCTTTTTATATATGGGAAATTCTTTTGTGTAAAATTATATTAAATGGGTAAATAGGTATTAATTATCTGAATAATTATTCTACTAATTGCTCATTAGAATAATATTACTGATGTTTTCACGTATTTTAAGGTAGTATCATTTAATATTTTTTATTATATACATACACACTGTCCACTGTCTAAGTGTGTAACAATCCACTAAAGGTAAAGGTGGTTCATAAATGCTCATCTCCACCGTCTCGATACTCGATTGTCCACTTTTTTTTGGTTAATCTTGCTTTTTGGCTGGGAAGTGTTGCTCATTCTTTATTTTCAATTGGCGGATTTAACCTACCACTAGTAAATAGTAAAGCTCTGAATATCATATATTTTCTTAATTAATTATAATAAAATTCGAGACAATATTTAGATGGGTGGAGCGATGATCCACCTCAGTCAATACAGATAGGAAAGTAAAGGCCGTACAGTAATTACCATGCGCATCATTTCTAGGTTAAAAGCCACTCGAGGTTTCAGCTTATTTGGTAGAACTAATTCGGCGGCCAGTCGGGTGACCCTTCGGACGAGTACCATTAAAGCCAAAGTGAAAGTGGGGAGGAGGAAAAGCAGAGCCTATGAATGGAGGGAGGGCGGACCCAACAGCTAAAGGATAACCAGTGAAGCTCACTAATGGCGTTTCTGTTTTTTCTTCTTCCTCTCTTCGAGGTCTCTTGCATTTAAGATGTGAAGATGAGACTGTAACTGCACGGAGAATCGTTTGTCTCCATCGAAGTTGCCTTCAGTGGTTATACGTATTGTCACCGATGCACACATTTTCCTTGTCGACCGGAGGGGTCGCTGTTCCTGCTCCCATCATGATAAAAAATGAGGAGGATAGGTGGGTGTGGATTGTGAATTAACCGGTTTAAGAGATCGAATTCTCTCTTTTTCTTAATTTCTTTATAATTTACAGAGAAAAAACATATTATCGGATTGGACAATATAACGCGAATGGAATATCTTAATTCAACAAAGAAAGGGGTAAACCACAAAGAAACAGCAATCTAGGAAAGCGGTCTAGTACAATTGCTTTCCATACCCATGTGAAGCTGTCTCTATTACGATTTTCACATTTACTTTTCTCGTCTTGGGTAATAAGGGTAAAATGAGAGCTTGATGTAGAGAGGAGATGAGTACCCACATCATTTTAACAGGAATCGAGAACAATTACCTAACTGTATCATGTGCCCCCCTTTTCACCTGGGTTTTCCTTCTCTTATTTTCTGCTTTTATGTCTCATCGGCCTCTCCCCTGACCGAACCCCAATACAGAAAAAGGAAGTGCTAAGTAGTTAAGAGGGTGGCCGGGAATTTCTTTCTGTCAAATTCGGTGTTTGACCAAACAGACCAAGATCTGATTTTCCCTCCACTTTTTCTTGCTTTGACTTTTGATCTTGCTTTCTTTTACTTTTATAAAGGCCAGAGGGCTATGCGTTGTAGGGTTCGCCGCGCGATTAGCGGAAGAGATCTCAACCTCTTTCAATTTGGTTATTTTATACTGTTGCCTCTGTGGCTGGTCATCATCCCACAGAGAGAGAGAGCATCCGAAGCTCCTAATAAATGCTCTTGGTTTTTTCCTTTTTTCTTTTTTTTTTTTTTTAAATTACAAATCTTCTCGAGCTTAATCCAGTATTTCCTTAAAAAATTCTTCAATGAAATAACCCAATTTTTTATACGACTGTAGCTATGTTATGTCAGGATATTGTTATTTTATTTTTAATCAAATAATTACCCCTCTTAGGATCTGATAAAACTTTTTTACAGCTTATTCAATTTCTTTTAGTGATTAAAAATTAATATTTATTAATTTTTTTATTGAATAATTATATGATATACATGATATAATCATTATATAAAATAACTTCTCCTATAAAACACAATTAAATTACATTAAATAGAAGGATTAGTAATAATCAAGTTAAGTGATCATCATAATTGTTATGGATGAATATCATCAACTTAATCTTGTAACTACATAAATACCTGATCTGAAAAATCTTTTACCTCCAAATAAGACGATTTGATACCTCAGATTTATTATTATTATTTTAATATGGAGTGACACATTTGAAGAGAAACGAGCATTACGAGGAGGGCCTAGATAATCGGGACCGAAGAGGAATCAATTTATATAATTCCTTTAGACCTACCATGACTTTTGCATCACCTATTATCATCACGCCCTTTTTTTTTTTCTCTCCAATAAAATTTCCTCCAGATCCCATTTTGGACTGGTGACGGTCAATTTTATCATCCCCCGCAACTGCATTTGGTGTGGTATGATCGCATCGAAATTGATATCCAAAGTGTATACATGGATCCGGTGAAAAGAGATCAACCGTGGCGACACCAACATTATGTTGCTTCAGAATAAAGGAATTAACTAAGTCAAGAAACCTCGCAAATGATTGACCAGGGTGAGGATGGGGGCCATTTCGATGATTTAAACCATATGATTACCTGGATGGTTCCTCAAAAGTGATAATGATGTCCACTGCCCAAGCACCTCAATCAACCTGTAACCGGAAAAATGATGGCGTACGTCCTACTTGACCTGATACATCTGAACCATTCGTCCGATCTATATACTTAGACCCCACATTACTCAGCAGCATGACTGACCCTGTGCAGAACATTCGCTCCAGAAATGCACAAGAAAGTTTAGGCGAAGAACTGATTTTGCCACCATTTTTGGGCTGACAGGTAGTGTAGCACTCGGATTAATGTAAAACATTTGCTATCAAAAGAACCAAGAAATTTTCTCTCCCACTGAAGAATGGAACCTAATCTTCCTTTAGAGGAAGCTTCTTCAAACTAGCACAGCCAGGACGAAAGCCACAACCAAGCGGTCATTATCGGGAAAACGACCACAGCAGATGCCTGAAGTTAAGGGCATTCCCGTTAAAGACGCACATAAAGTGTGACAATGTCATGTTCCCCTTTGATAAAAGTAAAGGGATCAAAGAATTTTGAGGGAGAGGGGCTAATGGCGTACCACAAAAAATACCAACTCCCTGTTGGCAAGAGCTGCGGTAACTTCATTTCTTTCCATCCCTTCCTTAATAACATCTTGCAGCTGCAGTGAAATGTAGTAGTCGGAATTCATTATAAGCCCCAACAACAATAATCAAATCACAGCATCAGGAGGAAGAAGAGCAAAGATTTTCAGAATCTAAAGGAGAGAACATGTTGGAGTAACAATTGACAGTTATTTCCATACCAAAATAGCCTACACGGAAGAAGAAGGTAATAAATTTAAAAGAAAATGCTGGGAAGAGCAGTCCAGTTTCATCAAAATGAAGCATCTCAGTGATACTTCAACACTTTCGATTCAGTGATACTTCAACACTTTCGATTCCATATTTATGATGCATAGCAATGACCCATTAACAGGTAGAAGATTGATAGATGTCTTGTAGAAACACATTTTGAGTCATCCAGGAAGGAACAGTACTTGAAAATTGAGTATGAAGGGAGAGACATCAATGTAAACCTCATGATGATACTTCTTCAGATTGGAGAAAACATTATTCAACTGATGCAGAGTCTGGGACTCATAGGAGCTTGAGGTAGCCCCTTGGCATGATAAGTACTGATCAAGCATTCTAGGCACTTTCTTTAGATAATCGTCATAGAGGCTATCAACATACTGTAAAAGGAAGAAAATAGAGCATATCAATATATTTTGACTCCAGAAAATATTAGCTGGAAGCAACAATGAATTTTTCAGCATGGTTTTCAATTTCTCCTTCCAACACCTGCAATATTACCTTTAAGAATCTACACTTTGAATAACTGACACGTCTTTGTGCTTCCAAAGTTCTCATCTGGTTAATTGGGGAAAAAAAGGGATTTAACAAGCACAGATATCATAAAGCTTGATTGCTCGGTAATATAAGTGAGGAGACACACACTCATCTACCTCTGTGACTTGAAGAGCCTGCTCTAGATGCTGGATTTGAATCCATTGTTCTGAAACAATGTCTGACAGCTGAAATATAAATCAATCAGAATATAAGTTAAAATTTTTAAGATATAAGAAAAATACTCTAGCTCTGGGGTCAGTCTAACTTGAAAGACAAATGAATTTTACTCAGACACGGATCTAGAAATTTTTTTTAAGCAGGGCAGAACTCAAGTGGAGCCAAAGGCAGAGTAAACAGATAGGACAGAGAGAGGAGATCAAACATGATGATCCAACAAAATAAAAAAGGACAAAATTGATAAATTTTATACAACATTTTACAGTTTCCCCAGCTCATAAAGGCACGAATGCTCTTAACACTCCCTAAATCCATTAATGCTTTTACTTGGATAATCCACCAAGATCCAACAAAGTGCTAGCAGAATCAATTCAGAGAAAACTCTTAACAGATAACTCACTCCTTCATCAGACACTGCAGCATTTCAAGGTTCTTCATTGACTCTTTTTTATCATGCCTCTAGGCTCTCACAGTTGAGAGAAGAAAATGAAATATACTGTGAACCTTCCATTGCTGATAATAGCTATTTAGCTTTCAGTCTCATTCATCCATCAGTTTCACCCAAATGTGATATTTGTACAAGCAAGAAGTCAACTACAATGTGAAGGCAAATTGAATTATCAGGGGAAAAAAATGCTTTAGCAGGAGTAATGGGTCATGACCTTCTCAACTTTTGAATTTAGAACTTCCAACGCATCCTTGGCATCCTTTGCTTTCAATTTCAAAACATGGATATCAAAGTTGTTCTTTCTTGAAGATGCCCACAGAAGTCGTACCTAGGCAAGTAAAGATGCCCGATTCAGTCAGTCAATCAAGATTATGTTTCACAAGCACCTATTAATTAAAATGGAAAACAAACAGCAGTAGAATATGAAGGAAATCGAAGCCAAACCAAACAGGAAAGGAACCTCTTCCTCTAGACTGCCAAGCTGTTTGTCAGCAACCAACGAATCATCCTGCAATTAAGGGAAGATGTAGAATTATGAAGATGGATCATCAGAAAGAGAGCAATCTGCTTAAACTTTGAATTTTTTGTCTTTCTCAAGAAACAAGCATGCACGTGCAAAAAGAGAAATTGATAAGCTCTTCTGCAATATTCAATTTTTCAGTAGCTGATATCAGAGTAGCAATTTTAAGACAACCAGAAAGTAGTAAAAATATTTAGAGTATCTGATATCAAGGTAGAGGACAACATACATTGATATTGGACAGAATAGACTGCAGGAAATGGATTTTCTTTGAGGTTTCCTGAATTAGCTCCTCACGTTGATCGAGATATAGACTTTTCATGTTTAGGTTTTGGATACTCCCTTGGAGCTTGGATTCTGCATTACATTTTTAAAACATTAAAAAGACAATTAGGGGCACAAAGTCTGTGAGCAGATGACAGATATTAAGTCTGTGAGCAGAACGTTTTTTTCGTTGAACTTCTAATAGCAAAAGCGAAAGCTCCAAAAAAATGAAAAAATATTCTGCAATTCAAAGTGTTATCCTGTTTGCTAGCAAATGATCCAGATATCTCATAAGGTAATATCAACCTACCATAAGTACCTTAAAGCCACATCGGGTAGCTATAGTAAAAACTGAAATAACCCACGAACATGCTCATTGCAGAATTTTTAATGATACAGAGAACAAAAGGAGCACCACTTTGACCGTAATGAAAGAGAGCGTTGCATAATGAGCACCCACCATCATAAAATACACTCTGCATTAAGAGAAATTCTCTCAAACAAGCGCACGTCACTTATAATTAACGAGTACGGAGCAAAATCTCAATTCCAATGACAACAATGAATAAACTAGCATGTTTCCGTTTCCTAGAAGAATTAGTATAAGCTAAAGCCATCAGCAAGTCCCCTATCGGACATTCAACGATCATAGGATTTAGCACAGTCCATTTGCTTAGATTCCGTAGCTCCTGTTACAGTAGCTATAAGCTAAGCAGTGCACATTGAGGCGAATTTAACTATGAAATGCCACGAAAAAACTCAAGATAGCCGCCAGACTCGAAATACGGATAAAAAATAAAGTACCTAGTCGAGCTAGTTTCAGCTTCAAATCCTGCAATTCGCAGCTCAGGCTGCTACCGTCAGTGCACCGACTCGCACAGGTCGACTGTTCGCTCTCAATCGAGGCCACGGAGAGAGAGATAAAAATGGCGGAAAGGAGAAGCCGGAGAACCACCATCTCCACGTCTCGAACGTCCACCGCTCGACTTCTGTTGCCGACTCTCTGCGGTATTCTCCTCTGGAGGGCTCTGGGATTGTGACTGGATGCGGAGTAAGTGATGATTGAGATGATCAGCTGAAGGCCCAAAAAGGCCAGAGATGAAAGCCCAAAATTAACTACTATAAAATTCAAATATATTTGTGGTGGCATGTTTTTTAGCCGCCTCGACTGAATTTGGAGATTTCTGGCAATCGACAAGCTCCCAGCAGCAGCTACCACAAGAAGACCCACTAATTTCGAAGACAGATTCAGTGGATCCAATCCAGGTGGAACCGGATGAACCACTATGTAATGTTAGATTGAAATCAAACTGAATATCGCTGCACGTCGTCAATGGAATCCACTTATGGACGAGGAGATCATTATGTTACAATGTTACCTAATGATCGTCGCTATCTAAATGTTAGAAGAAGAACGTGAAGAGCTTAAGACGCATGATTATTTATTCTCAGTCGGCAATGAAGGAAGATTGTACATCAGACATTGTTCAGTGCTCTGAAAATCATCCACAGCTGAAAAAACAAATTAACTTCGTCGTCACAACAATAGTACGTAAAAGAGGCCACGGTCATATTCATGAAGAAAGGAGACAACCATCCTCTGCTCTTTGCTCTCAAGCCGATTTCAGTTGCTGCAGCACAAGCCAGTTTCAGATTCACATTAGATTTCATTGCCATCTTTTTCCTCCCTTAATGCACCAAAAGAACCTCATTCCTCCAAAAGAAAACTTAAATTTTGATAAAGATGATATCTTACTCTTTTCTCTTCTTCCATCTTGGCCTTGATGAATGAGTAGATGGCAACCCCGGCAATAGCAATGCAAGTGCCAATACCGGTTTGGGATGAAATCTTGTTGCCTGTAACAAGCAGGGAAGGGCTTAATGGATATCACAACTGACATGATACGCTCATATAAAATGCATGAGGGATGAACGGGTCAAGAAGCATATGTCAGAAAAGCTTTTAAGCTCACCGAAGACTATGATTGAGAAGCCAATCACAAATACACGCTTGAGCACATTCCCAACAGCGTGTGTGAGGGGTGCAACCCTCTCCAAAGTGTTCGTGGCCAACTAAAATCAAATGGTTAGCAGTTGTTTCAGTCCAAATTATTTAGCAGAAATAGCAGCTAATAAGCAAAGTTGGATAAATAATTCAATACCTGATTATAAAGGTGGTAGAACATGCCAACCCAGAAGAGATCAGAGAGGAACTTGGTCATACCCACTTTAGCTATTGCATCGTTGAATCCATACTTCAACAGTTGAGGTCCCTCCACCTGTGGAGATGATTTAAAAAGTAAAAGTTCAGAGACACTGAAGAGCTTCAAAGGTTGCAAAGATCCCAACACAGAGGAATCAAGGAGGAATTCCATATTCATGTAATAGGTTTCTTGACATTACTCACAATGATGGCTGGTGGAAGGCAGACAAATAGAGCGATGATGGAGATGTAGGCATAGACATTTGTACTGTCCATGTCAGTCTGTGTAATAAGGATAACCAACAAATAGTCATTACTGGTCTGAAGGTGAATTAATTTTAATTTTATATTGAATGAGAAAAATTCACCATGGCTTTCTTGGAATATATGCTTCTGTAGGTGAAAGAGATATTAGAAATCATAGCACTGATGAAGCCCGTCCAATTGAATGACAGCTCAGTCAATGACGCCATGGAAACACCTGCATATCATTTCATGAAAAAACGTATACAACGTGCAACCCACCAATGATATGTATCTTGAGTTTCTTAGATGTCATTCCTGAAAGAAATAATCTCTCAAAATTTCAACTGATGCACAAATTGTATCAAGAGAGAAGATCAACTCACCAATGACAACAGGAGCCAGAGATAGCCACAAGGTCAAGGGGATTTGTTGTCCGAGAACAAACTGAGAGGCAGCAGCATTGAAGAAGGGCTCAAGAGCTGAAATGGTCCAAACCAGAAAATAAGATACACCATTGTAAGGATTAATGGCTCTTGATTTGCAAAGACTGAACAAATAACATCAGACTCAGGTCCTTCGTTACCTTTGATAGTGTGGGTGAAGGAGACAGCAACTGCAGCAAAAGAGACATTGCTGGTCACATGGCCAATAGCATGACATACAGCCACCGGGATGAGCAGCTTCAAAAGGTTCGAGTCAATGGGCTGCACAAAAGAAAGAAATATCAACTATCAAGGCTCTGTTTGTAAATAACTGGAAAATCTGCTCAGAAAATGAAATACAATTTTGCACCATACTCAGCAGAATTTTCTGAAAAATGGTCCACTTTTTTTACAAACATTTATTTCAAATACGACGTTCAATATGCTCAGAATACTTCCAATGTTCGCAAAAGTGAACCTCATGTTTCCATCACCACCAGTCACCTTTACCAATCTGGTGTTATATATAAGCAGCCTCTGGTGCAGTTGTTATATCCTGGAACCGTGTCAAATTTCTAAAATTATCTCCATGCACATAGAAAGCCACATAGTAGGTTATTCAATCTCTGGAAACCACTAATGTGTTATAAAAATTATTTGAAATCCTCTCTCATCAACTATGATCTCTATATACCCTTCTGTTGTCAAGAGAGGACAGTATATATGTCCCAATCAGCTTGGAAATATGGACTGAGAGCCGACCAAGTTCTTAGCTACACTGTTAAGAGTTCATGTCCAACATCATTGACACCCAACAACTCTTCCCTGATCTGATGTTGGTTTGCTTCTCGTGACTATTCAGGAGTAGAAGCAGATCACATGGTTGTTATAGCCAGCTAACAATATTGAGTTCAGCCATTGTTCTAAGCTTCAGCACTAAGAATTTTATGCCCACAAAGCCGATTCACCTATCTGCGTTCATGATATTCGAGGTCTCTGTTCCTCTAGCAATTCAACATGAAACATAAGCAGACATGTCCCAGTATAAGCGGCTATCATCTTTGTGTCAGGACCTACTACATCGTGTGAGTACGTAGAGAATATATGCTGACAGCACAACATTCACAATTTACAAGCAAGACAACTATTCAGCAATTCATATGGAAAATCGGCAATTGGGCTCCGTGGACTTACAGCACGCTTGGGGAGGCCCACGGCCCAGCTGATCAGACAGTACACGACCCCGACTAACAGATGCACAACCGACACAAAGCTGCCCAAGGAAGAAAAACACAAAGATCCCCCATTAAAATGTCAGTCCATTTTTTCCCCCGGAAGTTAATAGACACTACGGTAGCACTTACTATGGATAGGGGAAGTAATTGTAGATCTTCTTGTTGAGGATGTTGAATATCACGTTCAAGAAGTACCTGCACAAGGGCAACTTGGTAAATTTCACTGTCCTCAAGCAACATATACCATGGCCGGAAGTTTCACTGTTTGACCGTTTTGACGGTTATCCCCAGAGGGAAGGAGATAATGCGCAAACGGAGACTCTTCAGTGTACAGATAGAGAAATTTCAAGATTTTCCAGAAGAAAAAATAAATTTGTAGAGTAATCTAAACATCACACTAGAAAAGGAACTCCGATGTTCATTTCGATGCCTACCACATGAAGAAGAAAAATCCGGTCACCAGCGCTGGATACCTCTCAAAGAATCCCACTGGAGCTCTGCGATACAGAAAAACCATATGGATTAGTCCGAGTCAACTCGCCGAAGCCCGCTGAGTCAGAATCGAGGCCACGGACCTCACCCGGCGGAATCGCTCCCCTCGGCAGGGGCGGAGCCAGCAGCCAGGCAAGGCCGGAGGATCTCCCGCTTCACCGCCACCGGGGCCCCCCCAGCAGGCGAGCTCTCGAGCAGCAGGGATGGACGGAGCTGCCTCCCCCAGATCAGGTTCCCGCCCTCCCCGATAGTTCCGATCGGCTTCGAGGAGGCGAAGCAGAGGAAGCTGCGATTGCTCCCATCCTTGGGCAGCCTCCGGAGCTGCGGCGTGGCCGAGAAGGCGGCGGCGCGTGACAGCACTCTCGACTCCATGATCGCCTCGAGAGTTGAGACTGTCAGAGTGAGTGAGGGCGAGAGTCGAGAGATTGAGAAATCAAGTGCTCGGCTTGAGTTTGCGCGCTATGTTATTACTCTCCTCCGAAGATCTTCTACGTCGCGTCACGGGGAGGCTTCTTACTCCCGGCTGGTAGATCATGCCAGAGATCGGTCAAGGTCTTTAATCACTCAAAATGGACGGCGAAGATGACAGGGTGTACAATAGTGATCGTGAGCCGGCGCGTAGATTGGACGCCGATGATTTCTAGCTGAAGATAGCGGGAGATGTATGTGGCGAGAAACCTTATCCCCGACGATTGGCTACAGAGGACGGGCATGTCCTGTCCAATCGTTTTGGGGTTTGGATCCACTCACGATTTCTTTCTCTCTCTCTCTCTCTTTAATTTCAATTTTTCGTATAATTTCTACTCACCACCATTTTTTTCTCCCCCTTCCCGTGATATATATAATTGGTGGTTTGCAACTCGGTACGAGCGAAAAATCTAAAAATTGAAAAGAAACAAAAGATCGATTCAATATTTTTTTTGGTTTATACTGTATTGTACCATGAGATAATTAAAATGTATCTTAAAATTAATTTATAATTTTAAAAAAAATTATCATTTTTTTAATCTACAATTTAAACTTTAAATTATTTATTTAGAAATTGAGTAAGGAAATTACTCCTTGAATCCAACTGGATAGAAACCCAAGAGCCTAGTAGCACGGCTTTAGGATTGAAATCATGCAGTAGTATAAAATAATATATTTAATAATTTATTATTGTCAATTAAATCTGACAGGAAAAAAAATGATATCCTTGTGTTTTCCAACTTGAATTAAGTTCATAATCACTATTTAGCTTATTAATAAACTAATACATTTAGAATGACGCGATAATCTATGGTTGTCTAAAAAAAACTAAACCCAAAAATCATTTCCAAAAAAATCCAATTAGCAAAATAGTTTGACTTGAAATATAAATGATATGAGGGTAGAAGAAAGACAATAAAATTTACATTTCTTGTGATGTATCCATGAGTTATGGTTAGATGTGTTAAATGGGCCGAGTTAGCTTGGGATTGGCACGTTAAAACCTGTAACTAGCCCGAACCAACTCCAAATTGGTCCATAACTGCTCTTATTGGGCGAGGGACGTTATAGGTTGAACTCAAGAAATAACCTTGTTGAATTTGGACTAGCCCTACACATTTCTAATTGAATCGGCTCAGAACGGTTGCAAAATCGGCTTAAACCTCCAAAAATCTTACAAATTAACAGTCAAATTTTATATGTTTAATTTAAAAATTAAAAAAATAATTATTTTAAATAATTCTAAAAATAAAAAAAGATGAACTATTCATAAGTCCAATTGACTCAAACTGTGAACTGGCTAGCTTATGAATTATTTTAGGCTGATTTATATATTCATAAACTGTAATACATAACTTCGGTCTAAGTCAAACAATAATTGGACGTAATAGCTTTAAGCCTATTTTGAACCGGTTTAGAGCCATTTTAATATCTCTAGTTATGGTCAAGTGACTTAACTTACTTCTAGGTACATGGAAGACAAGTAGCAAGTATACGAAGAAACTCAATATATGGAACATGGACAGTGAGGGATTGGAATTCGAACCTTGTACAGTAATGCCTTATTAGTAGAGGGCATTAAGAAAAACACTTTATTTTTTTGGGTCAAATTAATATATGATTATGTCTAGTACCTCGTAATAGCACGGTTCTGTTTGTCGTGCATGAATCACGAAATACTCTAAGGTGAACCGATCTCACCACATGCAAGTGGAAAATGCTAATGGGCTGGTGAATTAGGCCCAATGCACCCATGTGGCCGAAACCACAAATTTTTTGGGGAATCATATAGTCTTAAAAGCACTTGTGCAGCAACTGAAGTTAAGGATGGACAGAGAATCGAAGAACTCAACTGAGCCGAACCTTAAAAAATTGATTCAAGATGAATAGCTTATTATATGGTATGATTTTTTTAGGTGAAATAATATAGTTAGTTATTAAGTTCAAAATGTTTGATTAATCGATTCAAACCGTTAAACTATTTTTCAAATAATATTTAAAATATTATAAATATATTAAAAATAAAAATGTTTAAATATATTTTATCATTGTGTAGCCTATCTTCCACTAAGTCATTCTAAGTATATTGACTAGTCTTAATCTAATATATTTAATTATCTTTAATTAAAATTTCTTTTTGTTATTTTATTTTTTTATTTACTTGTATTTCAATATGGTTTTTCCTTGGTTTCGAGTTGGTTTACATTTAATATGGTAATTTTCTATTGTTTTAAAGGAAATCGGTTCGAATAAGTTAACCGAACTATAAAACTAATATCAAATAATTCGATTTAATTGATGTGTAATGGATATGGTTGGGGGTTGTAGTGCCCAAACTTAATGAAATACTTTAATGGTTCAATAATATTTGGTTTGGCTCGTGGAGCTGACGATGCAAATCATTCAGAATGATGATGACCTATTTTCTAGTTGACTGACTGGTTCTTAGCAAGTGGGATGTTCTCTCTACGATTGGGAGGAAGAAGGAATATATGTTGCTTTAAGGCCTGAAAAGGGCTCTTTTTTTTCTTTTTAATTTATTTTGCCCTTTTATTTTTGGATGGTCAACCGGGCGGGAGGGAGAGATCCATTGTCGAATATGGACGGATTCAAGAAACGGATGATCATGCAGAATTCGAGAATACATCACATGCTCGCCTGTTTAAGGCCATAAGATGCTGGCGCCGTGAGGTGGCAAACGGAATTGAGACGATCCGTGCTGACAAAGCAAAGCGGATGTCCGAAAGTCGGGGCTGCGAGGAGGCAGAAAGGCATACATGTGTGGAACAATGTTTTGTGCGCTGCTCACGTCAATCGGTCCTTCACCAGCCTTTCGAGAAGCCATGCCAGTCAGTCGCTAGCCCGAGCAGCAAAATAGCCGATCCCTCGACCCTTACTCGGCCACCTTATGACCGCAAAGCCACTTGCAAAAGCAACTATGATCGGCACCCAGCGCAAGAGCAACAGTGTCCCATTAGACATCCTGCCCGGGTAGAAAGCATTGACCGAGTTCTGATCCGTCAGGGCGACAGCCGCAAACAAAGCTGTGGATGAGATGGCGTGAACGTAATCCTCCACCTTCGGCGCCCCAGCAAGGGCGTAGCGGATTCTCCCATTCGCTCTAGACGCGTCTGTGAAACACAAGAAGAGATTCCCGAGCCGAGATCCAGATGTGATCGAGAAGATGGTCGTTAGTGTCCTGTTCGAGAACACGACGTTCGATAAGATTTTGTAGCAGAAGAACGATCCCAATGGCATGTGGTTCGCCAAGTAACCGAAGACCCGACAAGCGTGGTTGGACAGCTGCGCTGCCGCAGCGTTGTGGTCCTCTCTGGGTGGAGGTTGATCTTCTGCCATTCCTCAGTTGCTGCATTACCAGAGAATTGAGCGGAGTCTGCGTGGAAACTGCATTCTGTTCTATTGAAGCTCATTTGCTTAAATATTGAATCTACAACCAACCACTGCGCGTTTACAACTCTGGATTAAATTGAATGAGTCGGGGCATAAATAAATAAACAGAGGAATCTGACTTTAGCCCCTTTTGACTCTGCTTAAAGTCAAAAGAACATGATAAGGACAGAATGAGAGTTCTCATGATACTCGTATTGCAAGTTAAACCAGATAACTAAATTATGATTGGACGTGGTTTTACTCAAACATTGACATAATATATTGATATTTTTATTTGCAAACTTGAATGTGTATGTGAACCGGCAAGTGGCAATTACTACACACTGCCAATTGCTGTTATTGTGATGAATTGGGAGTTTTTGTAGAATTTCTACTTGAAATATAATAGCAATGACTCACATTTAATTTAAAAACTTAAACAGATAAAATAATAATATTCAATATCTTGTAAGCAGAATATTTAGTCTTATTATTTTGATATGAAATTACATTTCTCAACATCCATTCCGAACACGTGTCATGCGCCATTTTAATACTCGCCCTCAACAAATCTCCATAAGTTGAACATTTTTTTTCATGCTCAGATGATAGGGTCATATGATCTGATAGCCAGTTGAGCTATTGGTATCAATAATTACCGTAAGTCTAGTATTTTCCTTTCGGTCTCAAGCTTATCAACAATTGAACTCGATCTTTCTTTCTATCTTAGGTCTCAACAAGGTGTGAATTCACACGATAACCTACTCTGATACTATGTAGAATTTTCATTTGACATAGATAAGTAGGGGCACTTGTCTAATTCAAAATTTTAAGTTAATAAAATAATAATATATAATGTCTTATGTCAAAATTCTTAATCTTTTTTTTTTCAATATAAAATTTTATTTTTCAAACAATTTTGTTGATTTTTTGTCCACGTTTTATTAAATTTTCATATCCAATTTCTTTAAATTTATTGTTTTACACTTTTTAAATAAAATTTCTAGATTTAGCTTTAGTTATTGTGATTAATTTCTCAAGAAGCCAAAAAATGAGTGGAATCCCGTTTCAAGTAAAAAAAAAAAAAGACTTATAAATTTAAAAGCTGATATCATAGCTTTTAAAATTAAACTGGGCCGGCCTATTCAACTAGAAACCGACTATTCACAGGATCCAATTTTCAAAATGAATCCAATTATATTATAAATACAATCAACTTCGATCGAACCGACCGGTTTTTTATCGGATCAGTAAACTCAATTGAATTGGTAAAAAAAATAGTTGATTTAAAATTTAAAAAAGAAACAAAAACCTATTATAATGTAGTAATCGCATACTTATTCTTCTTTTACTTATTATTTAACTATTAGAACTTTTTTTGATTGATATGAACATTTTTATCATGACACCAACATATTAAATTAAGACACAATAAATGATTTTGACACGGAGTGGGGATGTTTAGAATACTCATCATTTAATAATTTCGATTTTAATTGTTATTTTATTTTACTCATATTTGATTATGTAATACTTCTTTTTTCTTTAAAACTTAGATGACGCATCTATTTTATTTTATTAGATTTATATTTATGTTTTTATGTTAAACTTAAAGTTAATATAATGCTATATAAATTATTTTTTAATTATAGAATATTGTTAAGTATATGTATTATGTTAATTTATTAGTAATATTATACTATTAATATTATTTATTAAATACGCTATGTGACTCATGGAATCTCGGTCTGACCCACGAATCCATGCCTTGACCGATTTCTTGTCTAGTCCGATTTTAAAATTTATGGTTGATATATGAGGAAGGGGAAAAACATAGAGACATATGGAGCCCTATTAATTAGAAGAACGAACCATGATATCTTGATCTTATGTGAGGACATGTAATGTAAATCACCGCAGACCCTTTTCCTCAACACGTGTAGTCTTCATCCCAACAGGAACAACATTTATATTTGCCCTACGAACGTGTATCGCTGTGTCTTTGTTCTTCGATCAATTAGTAGTAGCCTCAGGAATGATTGAATGAATATAAAAGATATCAAAATCAATGAACATTTTTAATTTGCCTCTTCACACGGCTACATTTAAAGAGAGACCTGATGGATGAGTTGCTCCCATTCACGAATTAATTAGCAGAGAGTGGGAATCCAATCCCATGACGCGTGGTCGGGAACACGACGAACAGCATGCTGCAGATGACCCCGATCCCGACAGGCAATGCCGTGAGGACCTCCTGCGCCTCGTCCGAAGGAGCAGGGTAAAAGCAGCTAACCACATTCCCGTCGAACAGCGCCACCGCCGCAAAGACCAGCACCGACATGAGCCCGTGCAGAAGATCTATGAACCTCAAGCTGTACCTGTTCAGATCATGCATGGGATTGACTTTTATGGACAGGATTCAGAAGAATATATATATGTAAATGATTATTCATTTACCAATCAAAAGAAAGAGATCGCTCAGTTGCGTTGAGGAATCATATTATATTCTTAGAATTTTTTCCCAAGATCTTCTTAGTATCTTTCCCCTGTAAGATGATATTCTCAACAACCTCGTGCGATATCGTGTCTAAAACCGAGCATTTTTCTGTGCTTGGACAAAGGAATGAATTGACTATGAGTCAATTTTTCACTGTTTTTTGGAGTACAGAACATTTCCCGTCAAAACTCAAACTTAATAACTACAGTTGTTTTACACTGCAATCCAGAGATGCATGAATCTACTCAGCAACTTACTCTAATCCCATATAAAACTTGCACTAAATTTATAATGATTTTTGACTAATTTTCAATATTCAATTCTCTTATATTTTGGAATTTTCTCATTTCGTTTTTTTCTCATCTTGATTACAATTTCTAATCACATGCAATAATATGATTCAAAAGAGCGCACCTTTCTGCAAGCTCCGGCGGGAGACGGGTGGAACCATCGATGACCCACAAGCCATGCATCGTCGCGAAACCGTAGGTCACGTTCCCAGCCTCATCCCTGAAGCTGTCGGTGAAGCACAGGAGGAAGCTCGAGAGGCCACACAAGGCGACCAGAGCCTTAGTCATGGCCCGGCTCACCATGTCGCAGGCGCCCTGGTTGGTGACGATGGGCGAGAGTAGCTGGAACGCGAGGACCGTCCCCGTGGGAAGGAGGTTCGCTAGGTGGGCAGTGCTCTCGAAGGTCTGTCTTATCGCTCGTTGCACCAGGGTCTGCTTCCCCACACCGTCGTCCCGTGACAGGAGCAGGGCTTCCTTCTGTTCACTGATCAGGTTTTCAGCCTCCTGGACTCGAATCTCCATGTCCCTACGGTAGGAAGGACGAACTCGATCCGGTCAGTTGTCTCCGAGAACACGATACGGTGATGGGAGTTTCTTTTTCCTTTTTGTTTCGTCTTGTCTCGGTGTACGATTGTTTTCTGTGCGGGGATTGTGCTTATAAAAGGGAAGGAAGTGAGTGGATGAGGGATTTTGAACAAGGAGTGAAGGAAAGGGAAGTGATGCATATAAAACACCTACACATGACACTGCATGTCCCTTGTAAGGAACAGAGTCTGAGGTTTGCAGAAAAATGGCTTCCTTTTCCCTTTTCAGGGCGGTCCTGTCGTTGTCGCTCGTTCCCTTGTACTCCTGCAAGAGGTTTCAACGTTACCGTAGACTCAATATATATATATTAGTCTAAATGACAAGACGTTATTCAGGTTCACATCAAGAAACGAACAAGATCAGATGTTAGATTCAATCTGTGGATTGCGCTCTATCCTAAGCTTTTCTTGGATTCACATACTGTCGACTGGCGGATTTTCCCGATTCATTAAAGGACCCAAGTGTTGGGGGGCCAATGCTTGTGTAGATGGCGTGCAACTAGCCGTCTCTTCCTGATCCCCAAAGTCATGTGTCGCGCTCCCTTGCACGCTATTATCATCGAAGGATCATCCTATCAATGGCTGGATATATACATAGTTTGATGCAGCTTAATTATGACCATCTCTACCTACAGTTGGGTGGTAGTTCGGAACTCTCTAGAAAACATCGTATCGATCTTCTCAAGTCGACACCCCGGTAGCTCTTTCCTCGTCCCCTACACGACTTTCGGGCTGAGGAAAGAGTGGCATAGGAAGAGGAAATCAATGTCTCGATCACTTGTAAAGAGGCCTAGACCAAGCCCAATCATCCTTCCATGTCTCAGGGGCTGGGCTCTCGGCATGGAACCTGAGGCTCAGCGATTGCCTTGCCTCCTCCTCAATTTTCTGCACTCAGAGATCTTGAAACAGGATTAGTGATATCATGAAGATTATACACAGTAATGGATCCACTGGTAGAGCCAGGGTTTGGATCCATATGGTCCTTAATTGAAGCAAACATGAAGCTGAATTCTTCGTGAAGTTCATGGGATAAAAGCCGATTGTCCTGTCGAAACTCGGGACGATGTGCGCATATCCCGATCGAGACTCGGTATTCTGCGGACAGAAAACACACTACTTGCACGCATAGTCCCCTCCCCGCAGTGTCCGGCTGGATCCTTACTTTTTAAAATCCTAAGAAGATTTTGAGAATGGGGTCTTTTAACGTCAGATACTGAATAACTAAGTCAATTAAGCGAGCTGTTAAACTATATCCATGTCTTACTAAGAATTTGTCTTCTCAACTCATACCGGTCCAATGATTGTATACTCTCCCTCACCCGCATTCTTGACCGCCATCGGCTCCACGTGGCAAATTATTTATGTTAGGAGGCGGAAAATAATTTTCTGTACACATGTATCAATCGTTTGTCCAACTACCACAGCCAGCACCACATATGTGTTTGAAGCCACGACAACCAAATTTGCATGGAGGGGTCATTTTCCACCCAGAAAACGTGATATCTTCATGCGTAAAGTTTCATATTCGAGTATTGTAAATAGAGAAAATTTATAATTACGAGAGTTTATCTGCCTAGCCGGAACTGAAGATGCTCTCAGCCCGGGAACTAATGGGGGGCCCAAAGCCCAGGTCACCAAATTTGAATAACCAATTAATTGAGCTTACTCTGACCTTAAGCCATCATCTGTGAGCGAGAGAATTTTCACCCGTCGCCTTCAATCATAACTCATGAGAACTTACCCAATAAATCATGACTGAGAGATTCAGTCTTTCCTCTGGTTTTTTCATCCCCCACTTTTTCCCTGGCGTGTTGCACAAAATTTAAGGATGTTGGCTGAGAGGAGAATCGAATGAATCTGATCACTGTAGCAGTGGTCGGGTCGGGGGGTGGGGGTGTGGTGGGCCTTTTGTGAAATGCAATTACTATGATCACGCTTTTGAAGCTGCTTCCATTAATGGCTGTCTACCCTTTTTATTTCTCTGTAATTCCTCTCTGTCGTAAATAAGGAGCGCAAGTGGCTTGGCCTGGCCTGGCCTGCTCAGTGCGAATTGGCAGTCGTCATTATGATGGTAGCTGCCCATCATTAATGTGAAATGTTTTTGTTGATTTCCCAAGAAAAATGGGGGAAATTCAAACCGTTAATTAGTTGGATTACTACAGTGGTATTTTGGCTTCCGGTAGCCACTTCCATGGCCAAATTTGGATTTTATTGTACCTTTCATGTTCTTTCCTGGTAATATTAAAAAAAAAACTCTCGATGGGATCTGATCACTCATGAGAAACATCTTGCACATATATGATCACAAGGAAGCTGTCTTCTAGTACATTGTGGCAACCAACGGTTCGTTTCGATGAACTGGGTGTGGATTTATTTTCCCAGTAGTTTGTTTATCAGGTCTTGGTCTCGATTCTCCACCTGAGTTGTCATCCTTGATAACGTAATCCACATGAATACTTACTTGCACATAAGTGCACCTAGACACATGAATTTGTCGGGTATTCGTGTTCTTGGAGAAAATGAACCGCGCATTGTAAAAAATAATAATAATAATTTAATTAAATGATGTGGCATTAGGTGAAAATTGGGTCCCCCTCACGTATATGTATGTAGCTTCAAGATCACGTGCTTGACGCATGAAAAGCCGCTCCTAATCGTCAAATTTGCCCTTAATTAGAGCCACATAATTCCAGAACTCACGTGGTGGGCATTTTGAGAAAATTTTTTCTTGCCGTAATTGATTGGGTTGAAGGACGATCTGAGGAATTAGAGTATAAGGGGCATGAAAATTGTATTATATATTAATGAGAATTACATATATTATATTTTAATTATTTTATATCAAAAATTATATCATCATATTAAATTTTATTAGTTAATATCACAATGGTTGTAATTCACCAAGCTCATGGGAGATTTAAAATCCAAATCAGAACGGAGAAAAAACATTGAAGCAGCCGTGATTGGTTGGTTATAGGCTTGAGCCACGATTAAATCGTTCATTAGATTAAGCACCCTCTCTTGTAGGTCGAGCGTTGGACGCTTTGATTTGTCTTGACGAAAGCATTTCGAGCCCAGCCAAAACTAACATCCAATTTGATTCTGTTTGGAATATAAAATGTCAACAACCAATTCCCCCTACCACGAAGAATCCGAGACACATAAAATGATTTTTAATGTTTCAATTAATGGAAATAATTTAATATTTATCCTTCTTAATACAGTATTATGAATAAAAATAATTTATATTAAAAACTTTTACTAAAAAAAGTTCAAAATTTCTCTTTGGTCAGTTCCAAGCAAATGAAAAGTATTGTGATAAGTCGTTTATCTTAGTAAAAAAGAAAAAAGAAGAGAGAGTTCAAAAAGGGCGACAATAAGTACATGGCCTAACCCATATAAGCTTCTTCGGGCGTAGTTTAACCCTCTTTTTTCTCACCCATAAAGTTTATATTTAAATTTTATAAATTAAAAAATTTTATTTTATTATATAAGTTAATTTAATTAAAATTTAAATTAATCAGAATCTAATAAATTTTTAAATATTAACTAACTCAAATCTCAAAAAAAAAAACTAGTATTAAATGCGTGCATTATACAATGAACTACTTAGGTAAATAAACTAATAAAAGGAAAACACTTGCATTTTCTAAATGCTTTAAAAAATCTAAGAGATAAAAAATATGCTCAACATGCCTAAATGTAACTTTCTGATTAGTTTTTACTTTTTACACGTCAAAGTCATTAGGTAGGATAGTGAATATTTTAATCTGCACGGATGGGTCACTCTCCAGCTCACCGCTCACAGACAGCGGCTTATCTTCTCCCTTTTGTCGGAGTTGTACAGACGAAAATTTCCGGCAGTTTTTTCCTCTTTTTTTTTTACTTTCCAAAATTTTTTTGGCAGTTTCGTGGAGACTCGATCTCCCAATGCACGCTTTCCCGACAAATGACGAGAACATTTTTGTGGGCGAGGTTGTTCGATCCTTGCCTTCGCAAATTTCTATCAGTATCCGATCATATGCGCACGGGAAAGTTGCGAGATGCCACCCCGTCTTGTGAAATGGCTAATCGATCGGGCTGAATAAGAACTTTTGACCTTCAGTCACTCGTTAAATATTTTAGTATAAATTTTAAAATCAGATCGAATCGACTAATTTAATCGGAAACTATCTTATTTATAAAATAAATTTAATTATATTATAAATATGATCAACTCTAATTAAATTGGCTGATTTTTAGCCGAACTATGAATCCAATTGAAGATATAAAAAATTATTTAACTTAAATTATAGAATATAAAAATTATTATAATATATTTATTTTATTTTTATTAAATATATATTTTACACTTATTATATTAAATTTTTATTATAAATTAATATTAAATTATAATATTATATTAATTTATTAATAATTTATAATATTAATATTATTTATTAAATATATATTTCAACTTATTAAAATTTTAATATAATCTATAAACTCACGTATTAATTTATTTTTAATATGATGTAATTTTAAAAATTACAAATTTAACCGTCTCTGTATTTTTCAGTAGGAAAAAAAAAAGAAGCCAATTTTTATGTTCCCAGTGCAAATAATTACTGTAGACGTCCTGGCTTTAAGGGCTTTTCACTCCCCAGTGTTCTGCTTTTTGGGTAGAAAATTTCAATTTTTACGTTCCCAATGCACGTAATTAATTAAAAGGACAGAGGGAAAAAGAAAAGATGGAAATTGATAGAATATTCTTGGACCTTCCCACCGCCATGATGAACGATTCATGTGAATAAAAATATCAAAAATAAACTTTAAATAAAAAAGGACGATTAAGATTAAGAAACTAAAAGATTGGCAGGAGGCAATGAAGCCTTCGAACGGCACCATGGTGCACTTCCCAGAACACCCTTCAAGCAACTTTTTTCTCTCGTTCCAATCCCGCTGCAGTCAGATCAAATTTCGGAAAATTCCATGTACGAGGATTTGAGGGTGAAAGGGATCCCTGCAATCCCATCTCTTAAATTCTGATACCTCAAGATCTCATAAGATTTTAGTCCCAATCAAACCGAGATACGTTAGTTCAAGATCATTAGGTTAGGATTGCAGAGGTCGGGCGGTGTCGGAGGCCTAGGTACGGATCTTGGCTCGTGGGCCCAATTAACTGGTCGTGCTTTTCATAATTGCGTATTAATTAACCCTAAGCTGTTTGTTCTGGTCCTAGCTAATGTTCGATGATGGAGTCCGGGTCAATCATTAGCATTGGAGGTGCTAAGTTGGGTATGTGCTGTCCGTGTTAGACAAAGGGCAGACCTTTTGGACCGCATATTTAAAATGTAATTAATGTATGTTTAAATACTAAAATTAAAGTTTATATTGCATAATTTTCTATAGGTTTTAAGTTTAAATCGAACTGAAAGTCGGTTAAAATATGAGTTTACAATTCGAATAATATATTTAATAAATAATTATTATAAATTAAAATTATATAGTTAACACTAATTTATAACTTTAAAAATTATAATATTTAATTTTAAAAATATATAAATTAAGTATAATAAAATATAAAATATAACATTAACATTCTGTTTTTTAATTGAGTGGGGTTTTTCTTCTTTTTAAAAATAATTTTTTAATTTAATTATTTGATCATAAACAAGTTTGGATGAATTCAATCAAATTTAGAATATATTTACATTAATTAAGCAAATTGAATTGAGTGATTACTCGATTTCTATCGAACTAATATAATTCATTAGCTCGGTCCAATTTTAAAAGTTACCCAATTTTCTAGAATAAGGAAAGCTAAATATACACTTGGCAAGTAGAGACTGGCCTATCGGTAAATTTCATGTCAAGTGAAAACTGATACTGGACCTCAAGTTGCATTCTGGTTGACCTTTGTGGAGGGCGTATGGGCATCTGATTCTTTACGTGGACTACAAATAATGGGCAAGAAATCGACCCAACAGTCGAGCACACGATGCATATTCGTTGCTTGTCAGCAATACAAACGTCCATTATTTGTCGTTTAAGGAATATCTATATATACATACACATAGCACAGTGAATAATGTACTTTCACTGTGATCTAAAGAGCTAGCTGGATAAGAACGGGTCTTTGGTCCACATAATGTCATTTTCAATACGGGACTAATGTATTTTAGGTTCAGTGGATAATATTACTTTGAGATATTAATTTTTATGATAACTTATTAGCACTCACTTACTGTAGCCTAATTAGAATCTCTTCACGGCACATAATGAGTCGAATTGCAGAAATATTTTCCCGAACAATTTCGAGGAAGGCATATATATATATATATATAATTTTAGAAGGGGAAGAGAGTAAATGGGGAGGAGATTTTTAACCTCTTAATAGCTAAAGGCATATATACTAATCTTAGCAAATACGCAATGAAAAACCTTATAGACAGAGACATAATTGTCGCACTAAAATGGAAGAGTCTTACGGCATCCAAATGAGAACAAAATAAAATTAATTTGTTTTTTTTTTATATAAAAAAGTAAATCATCGTATTAATAATCATCGATTGTAAGGAGGCACGCAAGTGGTGTCATGTACAAAAATAAGGTCCTCCCGGGCGTAGGAAAAACCAAAACTTGCCGGGTGAGTGGATATCAGAATTCGAATCTTTGGTCATCTGGTCATCCGTATGCTACTTTCATATCTTCAAAATAAGGCAGGAGAGATTGGATACAAGTTACTGCAGACAAATTTCCAAAGGATATCCATAGCAAAATTGGTGCTACTGCGCAAAATCTTACCATCAAAAAGCAACAGTATTCTACTCCGTGCTCGTGATTTCACTGCCTCTAGAGCCAGAAGGATTGCTTTAGTTAGCTTCTACCATCGTAGTAGCTTCAACCATCAAAGACGAAGGGCCCGATTCTTTCTTGAACCAGGAGACGAGCTGAAGGGGATCATCGACGTGCCAGGCCCTCCTCACCGCATGCCCAGGCGAATGTGAATTTTCATGATGTTGGAGTTAATTAGAGACATCATTTTCCGACGCTTTGGTAGTAGTTCAGGGAAATTAGTATTATTAAATGTTCGGGGGGGTGGAGGTGGGCAGGTAATAGTTATTTTTGGGGGGTTTCCGTTCGCCAGGGGGTCAGAATCAATGCCCTGGTCCTCGACCATGACATGACAGGGGGACACACAGGGCTCGGGTAGCAACGCACATGTTATTCCCCCAAGGCTTCCCGTGGTTAAAGGTTTGACTCATGTCCACTAACAAGTCAGTCGAAAATCTGAATTTCAGTACACACCCTGTTGAACATGTTTATTATTTACTATATTTAACTACTGAAAATTAATTAAATTTTATCATAATTGTCCATTATCTACTTTTAAATTTAGCGAACCCTAAGAATGTTTTTGATAATTTCCCTTTTTTTTTACCTCCTATTTTGATGTCAGATCCGAAAACCATACGTGCCAGACTCAGAGGACGGTTCAATTCTCAAAATTTTTTCCAATCGAACAATACTTGAATCTTACCAAAACCCATCTCGAAACATACCCAAATCGTGGGTTCCTACCAAATTTAGATTTATCCTATTTCAGCGCATGCTCCCACTCAGCCATTGCATGGCATATCCATCACTCACAGAATATTAGAAATTTTCCACATCCATCCCTCGATTGATTGATCGATCGATTTATTTATTATTTAATTAAAGAAAAAAGAGACAGAGAGTTTCGTAAAGCAAGAAATATAAAATCGAGAAGGGACAGGGTTATTATATAGTTAAAGTTTCACTAATACCCGAAATTAGTTGTTTGACTAGCGGGTGTGATTAATAAAAATCCGACACAATATCTTCCGTTGATCAGGTTCTAGAGATTCGAGCCCCCTCGGGCCCCACCTGACCCAATGATGAGACTGATGCGACGGCGTTCCTGGCTTCTTCCACTCTTATCCTCTCATCTTCTCCGCATGATGCAACACATCCATACCCTTCCACGCTGGACTATTCCTGCGGTTCCCCCCGACTTCATCTTCCTCTCCTCCTTTTTTTTTTTTTTTTTTTTTTAAAATTCTAGTTAGTGCTTGAGGTTGATTGCAGTTACATTGGTCGAATGCTTAATCTTGTACGATAATACGAGATTATGAGAGTTAAAATTTTGATATAACCAATAAAGTTTTACATATAAAAATTATGATGATTTTATAAATTATTATTTGTGATATTACTTTGTATTTGTCTGAGTGCAATGATTTTTGAATATAATTTAAACTTTATTAGTAGTTTTAATGGGTTTTGTAATTCAGTAACACTCAAACCGCTTATCCTATTAATAGGGACAGGTTCGAAAATTTTGGTCAAGAAAAACTGAGTTTTGTAAGGGATTATTTGAAAAAATTCGGGTAAAAGACTAAATTATTATAATAAAAATTATATAAAATTGAGTAAATATTATATAAAAATCTTGTAGATTCTCCCGACTTCAATGGGGGGTGATCGCTCCCGCACCCTCCCCAACTCCATCCTCCCCTATTAAGGTGTATATAGTAAATTTTAAAATAGACTGAGAATTGATTAGAGTATAGGATTGATAGATTAAATTATATATTTAAATAATAATAATATATGATTAATAATTATAAATTAAAATATTTGAATATAAATTTATAATTTAACATTTAAAATATTCATAATAATATTTACATTCAACCAAAAAATAATATAAATATAAATTTAATAAATATAAAATATAACAATAATATTCTTCTTCTTTTTTTTTTTATACATGTCAGGGTTGATGGTGATTTTTTTATATATAGAATTTGAATTCACTTGATTTAATCTCGGTTTAGTTGAGTTTAACGATCGAACTAAAAATCGACCAGTTCATATGATTTTGAGTTCGTTTAGGATAATTAGGTAAACCGAACTAGTGGCTACTTGGTTCTCGATCTAATTGGTCCAATCAATTGGCTCGGTCCAGTTTTAAAAATTACGGTGTATAGAGTTTGAATTGTGGTTTTATGACTTTGTAAATTCATACAACATTAATGTCGTTAGTATAGCACCAGTTAATTTTTCTTCCAACTTAATTGACGCGGCTGACGACATGTGACATATACCAAAAGGGAGGGAAAAAAAAGAAGAAAGAAAATTGTCCAAATTGCCATATGAAGATAAAACAGCTTCTGAGAGGTGAGATATGATGTGATCCACATCAAATCTCCATTTATTTTTTTTTCTGTTTTCAACTTTGGCCATCGGTAGGATGCTGAATTCATCGTGAAGCAATGTGGGGGGGTGGTGCAATCTTTCTGCATGGAAATCATGGAAGGCAGTGAAATCAATAGTAGAAAGGTGATTAAACCACCCCGCAAAGGAGGAACAAGAAGACAAAAGGGATTCCCTGTCCCACCAATTGACACCACAACTTCCGCGCAGCACATCATGCCCGAGCTCGTAGCGAGGACATACCGGGAGACATCTTCATAGTCGACCTCGCACGAGCCTCTTTACTTATACGCCTACCCGCACTCAAGCCAACCGCACAGTGACCAACCGCATCATTAGAAGAAGAAGAAGAAGAAGAAGAAGAAGAAGAAGAAGAAGAAACAAGACACAATCCGCCTGCCTTGTTTCTCTGTGTACATTAAAGAAATTTAACAGACCGTAATGGATTAACCAACCTTCCAGCGGTCTTCTCCAACTAGCCTTTCCCATTGATTCGAGCTTAATTATTCTCGATTTAATTGTTCGGTCCCGCTGGTCCCAGTTGTGCCCTCTCCCCACATGCCCCAAATGAAAACTCGAAGTTTGTTTTTTTTTTTTAAATCACCCGAATTCCCAGACACCCCTCAAAGACATCAAAGATCGTAAAAACAGACTCACAGAACCAAGAGCCCCTGTTTCCCTCACTCGAGTACTCATAGAATCGAATGCTCACTCACTCTCTCTCTCTCTCCTCCACTCCACTCCACTCCGCTCTCCTCTGCTCTGCTCGCTCCCTCAACATATATTCACCCGACTCATCTCCTTCTTCTTCATCGCTCTCTCCAACTCTCTAACGATATGTCTCCTTACTCATCCTTCTCCGTCTTCTCCTTCCCCTTCCTCTTCTTCATCGTCTCCTGTTTCTTCTGCCCTTTTCTGTGTCTGAACCAAGAGGGTCTCTACCTCCACTCGGTTAGGCTCTCTCTCTCTGACCCGGACTCCTCCCTCTCCTCATGGGATCCGGTTGATCCCACCCCTTGCAACTGGACTGGCGTCACCTGCGACCCCTCCAGCTCCTCCGTCACCGCTCTCGACCTCTCCAGCTTCAACCTCGCCGGCCCCCTCCCCGCCCTCTCCCCTCTCCTCTGCCGCCTCCCTTTCCTTTCCTCCCTCTCCCTCTACAACAACTCCATCAACTCCACCCTCCCTTCCGACATCTCCTCCTGCCGCCGCCTCGACCACCTCGACCTCTCCCAGAACCTCCTCACAGGATCCCTCCCTCCCTCCCTCGCCGAATTACCCAGTCTTCGTTACCTCGACCTCACTGGCAACAATTTCTCCGGCGACATTCCCGACTCCTTCGGCCACTTCCAGTCACTCGAGGTCCTCTCCCTCGTCTACAACCTCTTCGATGGCATCATACCCCCGAGTCTCGGCAATATTTCCACCCTCAAGATGCTCAATCTCTCCTATAACCCGTTCACTCCTGGACCGATCCCGCCGGAGCTCGGAAACCTCACCAACCTGGAGGTGCTCTGGCTTACTGAATGTTCCCTCACCGGCCACATTCCCGACTCCCTTGGCAAGCTCGGCAAGCTCAGAGACTTGGACCTCGCTATAAATTATCTGGACGGCCCGCTGCCTAGTTCGCTCACCGGGTTGACCAATGTGGTCCAGGTAGAGCTTTACAACAACTCCCTCACTGGGGAGTTGCCCAAGGGTTTCGGAAACCTCTCTCGGCTCAGGCTCCTCGACGCCTCGATGAACCTGCTGACGGGCCCCATCCCTGACGAATTGACTCGGCTCCCGCTCGAATCGCTCAACCTCTATGAGAACGATTTCACCGGCGAGTTGCCTCAGAGCATCGCTGATTCACCAAACCTCTACGAGCTCAGGATATTCAGGAACAATCTCACCGGTGAGCTCCCGAAGATTCTTGGGAAGAACTCTCCCTTGCGGTGGATTGACGTCTCTAGCAATAAATTTTCTGGCGAAATCCCCACTACCTTGTGCGATATGGGTGGACTGGAAGAGCTTCTAATGATTAAGAACTCATTTTCTGGTCCCATCCCTGAGAGTTTAGGAAATTGCAGGAGTCTGACCCGGCTGCGTCTGGGCTACAACCAGCTCTCAGGTGAGGTCCCGGGCTCAATGTGGGGGCTGCCCCATGTATACTTGTTTGAGGTCGTTCAGAACTTGCTTTCGGGTCCAGTTGGGGAGAGTATAGTCGGTGCCAGTAATCTCTCAATCTTGAGCTTATCGAGGAACAATTTTAGCGGGCCAATCCCAAGTGCGATTGGGAGTTTAGGTAAGCTTGTTGACTTCTCTGCGAGTGATAATAAGCTTAGCGGATCATTGCCTGAGAGTATTGTGGATCTCGGGCAGTTGGGAAGGCTTGATCTTCACAACAATGCTCTCAGTGGCAAGCTCCCGAGTGGAATTGGGAATTGGAAGAAGCTCAATGAGCTTAATCTAGCTCATAATGGTTTGTTGGGTACCATTCCTCAGGAGATTGGAAGCTTGTATGTGCTCAACTACCTCGATCTTTCTGATAACAGGTTTTCTGGGAAAATCCCTGTTGAGCTGCAGAATTTGAAGCTCAATCAGCTCAACTTGTCCTACAACGGGCTTTCAGGAAATTTGCCCCCTCTATTTGCCAAGGAAATGTATAGAAGCAGCTTTGAGGGGAACCCGGGCTTGTGTGGGGATTTGGAAGGCCTCTGTGGTTCTAAGAACGAGGAGAAGAAACGGGGTTATGTTTGGATGCTAAGAATGATCTTTATACTTGCAGGGCTAGTCCTTGTTGTTGGACTGTATTGGTTCTGCGTGAAGTATAGGAAATACAGGAATGCTAGGAGAGCTATTGATAAATCCAAGTGGATGCTGATGTCCTTCCATAAATTAGACTTCAGCGAGGACGAGATCCTCAATTATCTTGATGAGGACAATGTAATTGGAACGGGATCGTCTGGGAAAGTGTACAAGGTTGTGCTTAGCAACGGTGAAGCTGTTGCAGTGAAGAAATTGTGGCAAGGAATCAGGAAGGAAAGTGGGACTGAGGGCTGTGACCTTGAGAAAGGAGGCTGTGACCTGCCCAATGATGGGTTTGATGCTGAGGTTCAGACATTGGGGAAGATTAGGCACAAGAACATAGTGAAGCTTTGGTGCTGTTGTACGACTCAGGACACGAAGCTTCTCGTATACGAGTATATGCCCAACGGGAGCCTGGGGGATTTGTTGCACAGTAGCAAGGGAGGGCTACTGGACTGGCCCACCAGATACAGGATCGCTGTGGATGCTGCGGAGGGGCTCTCCTATCTCCATCATGATTGTGTCCCTCCAATTGTTCACAGGGATGTGAAGTCAAACAACATACTACTTGATGCAGAATTTGGGGCACGGGTGGCCGATTTTGGAGTGGCTAAGGTGGTTGATTCAACAGGGAAGGCCCTCAAATCCATGTCTATGATTGCGGGTTCCTGTGGCTATATTGCTCCAGGTTGGTTACTTTTATCATTCTTCCTCAAGCATTAATTATGTACCATTCATATCTTGTATTTATCCTTGTAATCTGCCATAAATCAGCTGTTGCAAATAATTTGCTAGCCATGCTGGATAAGGATTCTCTGCTGGTCCATTTGAACTTGAGTATTGTTTCAGAACGGCCAGATAGGTGTTCTTTCCAACATTTGGTTCTCATAATTGTTCAGATTGTTTCAATTACTCATTTTTCAATCTGCCTATGTTACTCTCCTAAGCCACAACCTGCAGTGGATATTTTATTATTAGTTGTAGCTGAAAATTTAAAGTGCTTATGTTCCTTTTTTTTTTTCAGAATATGCCTACACACTTCGGGTGAATGAGAAGGGTGACATATACAGTTTTGGGGTTGTCCTTCTCGAGCTGGTCACGAGGAGACTCCCGGTGGACCCTGAGTTTGGAGAGAAAGACCTGGTGAGGTGGGTGTGTGTGACCTTGGACCAGAAGGGGGTCAACCACGTCATTGACCCGAAGCTTGACTCCTGCTTCAAAGAAGAGATCTGCAAGGTCCTTAATGTGGGTCTCCAGTGCACCAGCCCGCTCCCCATCAACCGCCCCTCAATGAGAAGGGTTGCCAAGCTGTTGCAGGAAGTGAGCTGCAATAACGCAACCAAGAAGTCCACCAAAGATGGGAAGTTAACGCCTTACTACTATGAAGATGCTTCAGATCAGGGAAGCGTGGCATGAGAAAATTCTTATCCCAATTTCTTTTTCCCGATAGTTTGCGTTGCAGACAAGAGGAGCAATGGAGCATCTTCCTTCAAATTTTCCTTCCGAGTGACGAATTCTTGGTCTCTCCTCGAAACAAAAGAAGAATGAAGAAACGGAGAGCTACCGCTATCTATTAGGTATTAGGTGTTTGCTTCTAGATGCTTTTTATCTTGTAAATTACTAATATACGTATGCATATATATTCCTTTACCATTGAAAGCTACTTCAAATTTGCATGTTTGGTGGGAAATATGAGGAGATGGAGATGTGGGTTTTTATTAGCCAACAGTTGATATATGGTGAAATCTGTCTGCTTTGCTGTTCGAAGATTTACCCAGTGGAATCGGAAGAACAGGGACACAGAATCTTTGGTTTAAGGGGACTGGATTTGTCTCCTCTCTCTCTCTCTCCCGAACCCGCTGCAAAAGCGATCTAAGAGAACATGACGATCGTCATGGTTCCGTTCCGCACCACTCGAATGCCGTGGTTAAGATCAATGTTGCAGGGTGTGGATAGCTTAGACTCGATCCAAATTTTGAGTTTCCTGGGTGCGGGATGCCGGTTTCAATTGGAAATTGTCGGTCTTTAAAAGCATGAGAATCGACAGCAATGGAGTACAGAGGACATAGTTAAGAGGGGGAGGTGGGTCGGGTTGGGTCCATGAGGAATCCTTTCTCATTAAATACTCCCACCGCCCTCACTTTTTATGCCACCTCCCTAACTCTTTCTAACTCCTGCGTCCATGGAATCCAAGTTGACAACGGTGATTCTTACGCAAATACGAGCATAAACGGAACATTCAAAAAGCACGACAGGTCTATGGTCTTTTCCATGTCGCGTCAAAATTAATAACCAAGAATTGATAATCTATTTACTCAGTTTGTTGGTAACTGCACCAAAAAGTTTAGTGGTGGGGGTCTGTGATTCTCTGCGACGTGGAATTTGTCAAAAATCTGTGAGTTGGGGGTGGGTAACGACGAATTTTATCTCTATTTTTCTGAAAGGGAGAGAAGTGATGTGGGTTTGGATTAATATTGGAGTGATCAAGGAAAATGACGTTTTCTTGACATTTAGATTGCAATGATAAAGTTGCAATTAATCCCTCACTTTTTGAAGGGGCCATGTGAAGCATAATGCTAGACAATGACATTACCAGCAAAGTAGCGAAGCACATATTGTTATTGGGATCCAATGATTCCTCGCTGTGCCAATCTATCTGTGGTACATACTACAAATCCCATAAGCTTTTGGCACAATAAATTACTATGTAAATGAAAATCAGATGTAAAAGAGGCAACACAGTTCCTTTTTTAGTCCGTATAAACTATTTCGTGAATATTTCATGGATCAATAAAATTTCATTAACCCCAAGGGATAGATCGAGGAGTGACCCATTGACAAGTTGATTTCTTTTATAACATAAATCATATCTATTCACGACATAATTTTATTGTGGCATGGCCCATTCTATTAAATGGCCGGATGTGCCACTGGCACAGAGGTGTGTACGCATTGCATAGGCACAGTGGACAGACGCTCGAGAGGAGCGGCGGGTAAAAGCAGTGGCTGAGCGAGCCAGTGGAACTTGAACTATGGAATTGCTCTGCGAACCCACCGAGAGACACGTGCATTTATTATTTTTGAAGATCAATCGTTATTGTTAACAGATTATTCGGCGAATTTACCTCTCGTCTAGGTACGATGAGATACTGCTGTTGCCGCCACGTAACTAGTTGGATCGCCAACAAGCTTATGGGGTCATAATCTGCTCGCGCACCTGTGGGAGTAAGTAATTTCTTGATATGAATAGACAATACAATAGGGGGAAAAAAAATTGTACGTATCGTCTGTCGTGCTATGCTTCCACGTAAACGTGACAAAACGGAGCTGGATGGATTTCCTTGGAAGGAAGCTACATTTCTGGGTAACAGGACGTGCCCTACAGCTAGGCTTCGGTAGGTTAAATCTGAACAGAATACTTGCCTTTTAAATGTCCCAACACCCGAGACAGTGATGGTGCAATTTAATTAATGCGAAATTTCAAATTTGAGAGGCCGCACTGGACCTGCCGCAGTTGCAATTTAATTATTACAATTCTCTTATAATAATATTATATATATATATATATATCATAAACCAATAATTGTTTAAGTAATGGCATTATCACAAATTTCTCATAATTCTTAAACTAAATCCCGTCTAACAAAATTATATATAGTTCATCTTGGCCCTATAATACAAGGTTACGCGTAACATTAGTTCGAGATCTTAATATGCAAAAGTTGAACATGAAACTAGTGTTGTTAAAATGGGTAGTCCGGATTAGTTTAAAATGGATATGAAACCGTTTGACATATTTATTTAACGGCCCGATTCGGTTATAGGGTTATAGTTCAACCATATGTGAATAGGTCCAAAACCGTTTATAAGCGGGCCAATTCACGCTTTAGGCCGGTTTAATCCGTGGATTGTTCATCTTTTTATTAAAAAAATATTTGAAATGAATATTTTTATTTTTTAAAAAATTTTTAATTGATCTGATAAATTTGACTGTTGATTTGTAAGATTTTGATGGTTCAAGCTGGTTTAGCAATGAAACTATTTAGGTCAGTTATGTTTTAGTGAGCCTATATTTCTAACTCGCTTCATAACCGTCTCTCAATCCAATAAGAGAGGTTGCGTGCCGGATTAGGGGTGGTTCGGGCCGGTTCCGGGCCAGCACGGTCTGTTTAACATCTCTATCGGAAACTTTGTCCAATGAAAAGGTCGAGCCAACATGGGCCTTCACCGCTGTTCTGGCCCAAACTTGAAAGCCCAACACAATCTCTGTATTCGACACATTGGGCTATTTTCATTTCGGCCCTTTTGGTCCAACGGCTGCGAACACTCATAAGATATTTCTAAAAGTTGTTGACATGACATAGTTAACGTGATTCGCCCATGTGAATCCGCGAAGGAAGGGAATAAAGGAAGGGTTCACGCGCATGTGGGAGGCGATTCTGACCTACAGGATGAAGTCATCGTCTCTGGTTGTTCGATGAAATCATGGGAGTCAGGTCTGTATCAGAAAATTAAAAGCTGACGGATTATGGCATCCGATTTTCTCGTATGCATTCACATTCTTCATTAACTTTCCGATGTGAAATCACAGATATTTCTCAACGGCTTGGGATCAGGAGCTCATGCACGATTCAGGATGGACTTCACATATGCTTGGAAAGAGAAGCTGCCCTAGAGAGAGGAAAGCTTCATGCACAAGAATCGACCAAAAGCATCCCCGTGACATGTCAGCTGATGCAAACGAATGTTGCAAGACGAACGCATTGAAGGTGCATTCTGGTAGAAGAGAGGCATCATCTTCCCCTTTCATCATTCTCTGCAAATTTCATGCCTGCCATCTTCCAAGAAACAGCCTCACGGATACGTATTTCCGCATGACAGGATGACAGATCCATGAAGGGGGGAAAACAAAAAAAAGCCCGATTGGATGGTTCACGAATCTGTTGTAACAAGTTACGTATAGAATGGATGTCGGGGATAATTCCCGTAGATAATTCTGAGGATTCCCCGCAGTTTGGTTTTGCATCTGGAAATTGTTCTCCTCAGTGAATCGAGCACATTTGATCAGCTGTGATGAGGTCATAAGGTTACACGCATGCTCGCTTCGTAAGATAATTTTCAGAGGCCTCCCTTGCGTTGAGTACATTTTGCGGTGGGGAAGGATTGAAGAAGAAAGCAATTCTTGCTGATAAGGTCGTCCTTTCTTGTGGGCCAAGCTAAACATCGGTTTCAACCAAACATTATTCGATTCGTATCTGATCACCATGGCTCGTGAAGTTCATCCCCGGCATCTCCGATCGATACTCGATATGTTCACATTTATTTGTAGTGCATAGGGAACTAGCTCGATAAATTCTATTGATAAGTAAGAACTAAATCTCTTATTTGTTAAGTGTTGTTTTTTTTGGCCTCATTACGTGGCGTTACGGACACTCCAGGTCGACATTGCAGCCATATATTGCCTCACTCTCTCTCTCTCTCTCTCTCTCTAAAAGGTGAAATGTCCATTAGAATCTGGTTGCCATGTCTCCACTCTACCTTCAGAACCCTTTCCTTCAAACGATCTGTTATTCTTTACCTTCAAAATCTTCCTTTCTATGTTAACTCCTTTCGTTTTCCGATCAAAACGATAAGGGTTGGTGTCTTGCTATGCTTACCGATGAATTCAGCGCCCGGCACGCATCATTGCGCTCGCTCACTACCATCCACACCTATTATTCCTCGCAAACTTCCAAGTTACCCCACCCTCCCGAGATCTCTCAGATATTAACCCTTAAAAGACCGATGGAATGCAGGAATCATCAATATGTCACGTGTGTATTCCGTGCAAGCTTCCAGGGTTTCTCCCAAGATCTCACGATGGAATGCTTAAATACTGCTGTTCTATTGATAGACATGGTCATTAGCGGCCAATGTTACTAAAGAGAGTATATATATATATATATATATTTATCACATTGGCATATATAGACACCTAATTATTAAATATGGCGGAACTTGACGTCCAAGTAATCTTAATATTCTACAATATGTAGAATCAAGCGTATATGTATAATATATAAGCACATGCCGCTCTAGAAAAAGAGAGAGAAAACAGAAACTCTGCGTACAGAGAGAGAGAGAAAAGAAACGGAAGGGAGCTTGTCTCCTTCACCTTTCTATTTATTTATTTATTTAGGAAAAAGAAATCACATATATATATATTTCTTCTTATAAACTTCTACGCTTCATCTTCCTTCTTTGCCTTTCTTTTTCTCTCTTTCGATTTCTCTGTCCTACGGAATATTCGTCTTCTCAGATCTTCTTCTTCCTCCTGCTCCTCCTGTTTTATCGTGCACAGCCCAATTTGAAGCAGTCGGGGAAGCTACGAGTTTGAAAATCGGTACTTGGTATGGGAATATAACGACTGGACGAGAGAGATGACATGGTGTAAGGAAGCAGAGGGTGAGAGGGACGTTCAGGTCGTATCGCGTACTCTGGGACATCGTGGTGTCAGCGTCCGAAGTATAACTTGCCCTTCCTGTGGCCACAACGTTGAGCTCGAGAGCCAGGTAGGTACTGGTGTAGATCTGACTTTTTTCTTGTTGTTCAAGGCATCTAAGTGGCAAAACAAGTTTTCCTCGAGCCGAGCTAGACAGTTGATATCGTGATTGAGTACCAACAGTCATTCGATGAAAATGTTTAATTGGCTAGCCAAGGGAAGGGAATTCGCGCAGTCGGAGGATCTTTCTTCCTTCTTTCCCTTTGTGTAGATAGCGGATGCCTCTCCCTGAGAATGGGATCACTATTAATTATTAATTAATATTTCTCATTTGTTGTTCCGGTTTCGGGAAACTACGAAGCCAGGCCGGAATCATCCATGACTTGCCTGGTCTACCAGCCGGAGTGAAGTTTGACCCGAATGATCAAGAAATTCTTGAACACTTGGAGGCCAAGGTGGCGGTTGACGCAGAGAAGCTTCATCCTCTCATTGATGAATTCATACCTACCCTGGAAGGGGATAATGGTATTTGCTACACTCATCCAGAGAAGCTGCCGGGTAATTAAGTCTCGACGTTAAAAAAGAACTTCTTCCATTAATTGCTTTCGATCGGAGATATGCAAATGGCATATAGTGTTTACTGAGAAGACAATTGAATCAAATCCGATTCCGATTCCTGCCTAACCGTTAAAACGTTTTGGCATAGTGCAATACATGTCTTAGATAACTTATCTCGTACTCTTAGTCTTGATATGTGTCCTAATCATTTCGAGTTTTCATGTTTGGTTCGACTTATATATGTCCAGGAGTCAGCAAGGGTGGCCAGGTTCGCCACTTCTTCCACCGACCTTCCAAGGCATACACGACTGGCACCCGGAAAAGGAGAAAGGTGCACAGTGACGAAGACGGAAGTGAGATGAGGTGGCACAAGACAGGAAAGACGAGGCCGGTTCTCGTCAATGGAACAGTGAAAGGTTTCAAAAAGATCCTAGTACTCTACACCAACTACGGGAGGCAAAAGAAGCCTGAGAAGACGAATTGGGTGATGCACCAGTACCACCTGGGCAACAACGATGAAGAGAAGGACGGCGAGATGGTCGTCTCGAAGGTGTTCTACCAAACACAGCCGAGACAATGTGGGTCGACGGGCAAAGACGAGGTCGATCCCATGAACGCTCATGAGCAGCGTTTTCAGGAAGGTTTTGCATCGACGAGCACAAGCATTGTCCGGTACTACGGGCATAAAGCTTATAATAACGCCTCTTTTGACAGCCAGCCACCGGTGATCCCAAACTTTGCTGCCCATGGTGACGGTCATCCGCGTTCCTGCTGTTCGCAACAGATCTTGGAATTGGCAAGATTTCCCGATAAAGGAGATACAGATATACTTGCAGATGACAGAGAGTATTTTGGAGCAGACACACAGATTGATCTACCAAGACGAGAATAATAATAAAGGATCGAAATGGCTGTGTTTAGGTGCACGCGCCGGCGAATCCAGACTTCATGCATATTAGACTGTTAGAAAACAGAAAACATATAGGAGCTTGACAACATTGTGCGTTAGTTGGCTTGTCCGATGATTGTCGATTTTAATGGCCAGAATTTTCTTTGGATGTTCGTTCAGGCATTCACAGTGTTGCATATACGTAGGAATCGAAATAAGCTAGATGACACTTGCATGTATACGTAGTGTAAATTAGCTGAGCTACTCAGGTTGTTCCGTTAGGCTTAGAACAGTTGTTTCGATGTAATATTGTTGTCTCAGCTCTCGACATTATAATAGTCCAATGAAGAGCTGTGCTTCCCCTCTGGAACATTTCGGATCAGAGGGTGGACATATGTGTGTGTGAAGAGAATAAGATGGGCGTCTGACATGTTTGTAGAAGTAATTAAGAAGATGACACTGGCTGAGCATATGTCTCTTTTCATAGGATGTGTTGACGCTGCACTTACCCAGGCGGTGACTGCTGGGGTAAATTGGAGTGATTTGGTTTCGAAGGCAAGCTTATACCACCATAGATATGACTCCTGTTCATTAATCAAATCAAAGATCATTGAGGTTTGACTAATCAATGCCATCATCATGGCATGCGTGCGGTGCAAGTCAATCTAGTGGATTCGGCTAAGCAAATGACCATTTGTTTTTTCTTTCCCGTTTTTAAGGAGACCCACCTAACAAGTGTATAGGGATGGATGTAAAGGGGACGTGGAATTCTACCTATGTGAAAAAGTGTTCATGAATTTTTAATCATAAATAAACCGAGAGCGAATATCACTGTGTAATATTAGTGTGTTAAGTAAGTAAATGACCCGTTGACTCATTTGATGGCCGGTTAGTCGATGGTTGTCTCTTTGGAAGTGGGCTTTTGTAATGACACGTCGCCCCCATTTCTTCCATGGATTGACTATTGATAGCATTACGCGTTTTTGCTCAATTGTTGTACGTACGACTGATGTATTAATAGGTTAATTATGTCTGCCCAGAGACCAGGAAAATTATCGCACAGCGACCCGTCGACGACGCCGCGCCGCAGAAAAAAGCCAGTCTTTCGTTTCTTGTCTGATTAAAGGGAATGCAAGGGCCACTCTGCTTTTCAACTTAGGAAACATATTTATTAGTGTCGTCTATAGTTATATTAAGCTAGCACGTTTTACTCCCTCGGGACGAACCTTTCTTTCTTTCTTTTTTTTTTGGCCCTAACGTGCTTATGCACTCGTGCACATTAAAAGTTGAAGTTGATTTTCATTGTCCAATAGTCTTGAAACCAGATGTTGCTAAACTATGGGTACTAGATTTTTTTGGGGGGGATAAATTAAGGCAAATTTCACAAATTATCAAATATATGAGAGAGTAGCATAACTATTCCCTTCAAAAATACAAAAACCTGCAAAAAAGAAGAAAAATATCCAATCTAGATGGACCGTGGACGATAGAGTTATGTGATCTAAAGATCCATCGACAATACTAAGATGATAGACACCCAATAGTGATCTGAAAATTTCCCACGAAATGAGTGTAGTCCCCAGCATGAGATAATTTCCCATTTACGGCCAGGAAGAGCTCGCGGGCCTATCATAATGAAGGATGGTTGGAGGCCAATTTTATCTGCTGCTATCGGGAGTGCTTTGGCCTCTGCGTGACCAGCCGAGCATGCATAGTCTCTTCTAAACCAACTGAAGACCCTGCATTTGGCATGGAACGCAGCACTAGACAAAGATACTTACTTGGAAGTCCATACATCAGTATATATGTGAATTGGTTCTCCTCCATCTTCCATCTCTTCTCCCTCTCCTTTCTCCTCCTCATCTGCCCACGAACTTGAAGCAAGAACAGAGTTGTTATCAAAAGGGTTGTCTTCAGTTAGATCTGCAACACAATTGTTCACCAGAGAAGTTGGGCATTCAGTATTAGAATGAGTACCGAGCCATAAATCTTTGTATTCCAGATAGAGCATGTAAGTTAATTCCTGTTATCAATCAGATAGGAGAGATTGTCTTCTTTTTGCTTCAATTGTGTAAAACTGAGTCATACTCTCAAAACGTGTAAACAGGAAAATTAAGGAAACAAAAATCTTGCCTACGATGTAGGGATAAGGACTAATCAATCTAGAGTGAATAGGTTTATTTTGAATGGAAATAAAGAGGAAGGTGCAGATGGAAATAACAGTGGAAAAAATGTTAATGGGTCAGGGAGTTAGTTCAGGAAATGATCAGGAGGATAAGGAGAGGACTGTGTCAGGAGATTTGGGAAACAAGACTGGAAAGACAGGGAAGAGTCTAGGTGATTTAGGAGAAGATTTCGGAGAAACTACGGAGAGAAATATGCAAAGTAAGTCTGATTCATGGAGGAATAAAGTTGAAATAGACAAGAACAAACATACTGTTGACGAATGTTCCAAATCAGACGTAGAGAATAGTGGAATTAACTCAATTAATAAAGTAGAGACAGAAGGAGTAAACCAAGAAGTTAAAGTCTTATATTATTGAATAATCTTCAGAGGATGAGGTTTTGGAAAACAAATTGGCTATAATACCGTTACAGCTTTTAAAAGCCACGGGAAATTTAAACCTAAAAGGGAAAATGGAAGATGGGGGAAATCCTAATATTAGAAATATCAGGAGGAAGGTGTATGTGGAAGAGATTCACAAAGGAGAGGACCAAAATAAACAGAGAGAAAGGAAATCCAGAATTAAAATACAAAGGAACACTGAGAGGAGGAAGAGGCAACTGAAGGGATTAGATAGTGGCGTGTCACTAGGCAGGGGCATCAATGTAACAAATAAATGAATAATGGGGGGCGATATAGCAAAGATTGAAATAGTGTTGTTAAGGTCGTTGGTGGTATAACAGAACACACCAACTGTATAAAAACAACTCTGTTGCTGCTCATACAGTCTGTCGAATAAGAAATTCTGTTCCACTACCAAATTCCTTCCTTCTCTTCTGATTCCAAGCTATCTGATAGCTCGCAGCTATCATGGCGCAGATCTGGTTGATATTGCAATTGATCTTAATCAAGACATCAACATAGGCAGTGGTGTCTTGCCTAGAAAAGCCACGGGGGAGCCATGATTTATATCAGTTGGAACAGTCAAGGTATTGGGGCTGACTTGACAGTTCGACATCTAAAAGCTTCGGTTAGGAAATACAACCCAGATATGGTGTTTCTTATGGAAACTAAAAATAAAAATGGAAAAATGGAAAATATTAGAAGGAAACTGAATTTTAATAAAGTAGTTTATGTTGAGCCACAGGGAATTGAGGGTGGTCTGGATCTTTGGTGTAAAAAAACTGAGATAAAAATATTACAATTTTTTATTGATACTAGGATTTTGAATAAATAAAAAATGTAGAATTTCATGGATATATGCTGTCTGTGATTTTTGGACAAGGTTGGAATTTTAGGATAGATTGAGGGATTTAGGAAGGAATATACAGGAACCTTGGTTATGTTTGGGGATTTTAATGAAATTGCGTGCCAAGAAGAGAAATTGGGAGGTGATCTTAATGATGAAAGACGCATTAGAGAATTCCAAAATATGATTTTTGACACTAAACTGATTGATTGTGGTTTTCAAGGTCACTTTTTTACATTGTCAAATAATAGAGAAGGGAATGGTTTGGTAAGAGAGACTCGATAGAGTTTTGTGTTCTTAGAAATTGAGCGTGTTATGCCCAAAAACTCAAGTTGTTCATGAATGCTCAGTGGGGTCAGATCATGCACCTCTACTCATTTTTTCTATTTGGAATGAAATAAAAGGAAAATGGAGATTTCATTTTGAAAATAAATGGTTGTTGGAAGAAAGTTTCTCACAAGTTATCTCTGATTCTTGGGGTATGGATAGAACTTGAAATTTTGATTTCTTTCAATCATAACTGAAAAGATGCAATAAAGAACTAACTAGATGGAGTAGGGATCTGTTTCCTAATAGTCAAAAGAAAATTGAGGAACTTAAAAAAGGATTGCAAGAGTTACAGGATAATGAAGGAAATATGGAAAATCAAGAAGAAAAAATCAAAATAATTCAGGAAATTAATGAAAATTGGAAAAATGAAGAGGTGTTTTGGCATCAAAGATCAATGATTAAGATGGCTTAATTCTGGTGATGAAAAGCTCAGAATAAGGTCATGAGAATTAAAAATGAGGGTGGAGAGTAGGTAGATCAGGAGGCTGAAGTCTCTGAATGTTTTAATAGGCATTTTCAGACTTTGTTTCAGGTTAAGCAAGGGAGAGAACTAGAGGAGGTCTTGGAAAATGTGGAGAATGTGACAAATGAGAGAACTAGAGCAGAGCTGGATGCTAGGATTGAGGAGGGAGAGATTAAGAGAGCAGTTTTTCAGCTTGATGCAACTAAGGCCCCAGGTCCAGATGGTTATAATGGCTTGTTTTACCAATCTCAACGGGATATTACTAGAGCTGACCTGATTTCTGCTGTGATGAGTTTCTTTTCTACAGAGATATTTCCAGACTCTCTAAACTCCACTGATATCACCTTGATTCCAAAGGTCATAAGGCCTGAGGATCCCTCTCAGTTCAAACCAATAAGTTTGTGTAATTTTGCCTATAAAATAATTTCAAAAGTAGATTTTATCTCTTGTCAGCAAAGTGCATTCATCTCAGGTGGGCAAATGCAAGGCAACAAAGTGGTGAGTTTCATTTTCTAAAAAGGAGGAAGAGGCGGAAGAAGGCATATTGTGCTTTGAAGTTCGATGTGAAAAAAGAGTATGATAGGGTCAGCTTTGGAAGAATTGCTAAGGAAAATTGATTTCAGTTCTGTATGGGTCAACTGAATTATGATTTGCATGTCCGTTGTAAGGTACAAAATTAGCTGGAATGGGAAAGCATCAGGGGAATTCAATCCTGGAAGGGGAATTAGGTAGGGTGATCCTCTTTCACCTTACCTATTCATTTTCGTGGCTGAAGCTTTATCTAAAATGATTTCCAGTACAGTGAGAAGAAAACAACTCACAGCAATTAAAATGAATAGGTTTTGCCCAATTGTATTCCACTTGTTTTTCGCTGATGATGCTCTGATATTCACGGGAGCAGGATGGACGAACTGTGGAGAAGGCGAAGGAGGTCCTACAGGCCTACCGTAATTCTTTTGGGCAAGCAGTAAACTTCCTGAAGTCACCTTTAATCTTCAGCAAGAATGATATCAGAAAGCATGGAGAGAAAATCAGCAGCCTTCTGGGTATCGATTTAAATATGACGGCTGGAAGATATTTAGGCCTGCCTACTCCATGGAGAAGAAGTAAAAAGGAAACTCTTTCTAGCTTGAAACAGAGAATTATGGATAAGATGAAAGGTAGGAAACAGAATCTCTTCCCTCAGGGTGGCAGGGAAGTATTAATAAAGACTGTTGAGAGTGCTATGCCAACCTATAATATGAGCTGTCTCAAACTTCCCAAAGGTTGGTATGATGAAATTAACAGTTTGGTGGCCACATTTTGATGGGGGCAACATAATGAATAGAAGGAGGTTCACTGGATTAAATGGATAAGGATGACAAAGTTGAAAGAGATGGAGGGATAGGGTTTACAGACCTACATGATTTTAATAAGACATTACTAGCTACAGGTGCATGGAGATTGCAGTCTAATCCTGATGTTTCATGGGCTCAGGTGTTAAAAGGTCTGTACTTCACTAAAGTGGACTTAATGGATACAAGAAAAGGATCAAGGCCTTCCTGGTTGTGGGCCTGTCTAATTGAAGGAAAAGAAGTTATGAAGAAGGGAGTTCTTTGGCAGATGGGAGATGGAGGAAGGGTCCGAGTTTGAAAAGATCCCTGGATACCCGGTATTAAAGAGCGCACTTTGAATCCTGTTAATGGAGCTAGTGTGGATGAAAATCTCAGAGTATGTAATCTTATTGATAGGGATACAGGGCATTGGAAGCTTGACATGATTAGAGGAGTATTATCAGAAGAGAATATCAAGGCAATTGAAACTATGCCGATTTTGGGAAGAAGATGCAGTGATGTTCTGATTTGGCCGCCTTTTGAGAAAACAGGGATGCTCACTGTAAGGTCTGCTTGAGCTTTTATTAGAGAGCACAAAGAGGAACTGGATGGGAGAGCATCTTCTTCTCACCAAGTTAATAAGAGGGTCTGGAAGAGCATATGGAATAATATCCAGTGTCCACTGTCCACTAAAAATAAAGAATATCTTATGGAGAGCAATTTCTAATACCATTGCAGTTAGAAGTAATCTTGTAAGAGGAAGATCTGTGAGACAAGCAAGTGCCCGTTTTGTTCCGAACAGGAGACAGTGGAACATCTCTTAATGGGTTGTGGGTGGACTAGTTATGTGTGGTTTGAATTGGCAAATCTGAGGCTGGATAGTAGGTCTGCGAGTTCCCTAGACCGATGGATTGAAGGTATTGTGTACTCAGATGGAGTTACAGCTTCAGTAAGAAGTGAGCTACTGGCTAAAATTGCGTTTATTTGCTGGTTTATCTGGGAAGGAAGAAACAAAGCATTGCAGAAAGTAGAAGACCCACAAATGGACGTAATGATTTCAAGGTGTCGAAGGGCTATGAATGAATTTGCCGAGGCTCAGAGGATGTCTAGAAGAATTTTTTTTTTTGTGAAGTAAGACTGGAAGAAAAGCAGAAATATAGGAAGAAGAAATGGGTTTGTCCAGAAACAGATCCGCGAAGATCAACACAGATGGCGCTTTCGGCTTAAACACTAAGACCGCAGGACTGGGTGGTACTGCAAGAAACCATTCAGGGCAGTTCTTAATAGTCATGGGTAAGAGATTTACCTGTCAATCCGCTCTGGAATCAAAAGCCTTGGCATTGAGGCAAGTGTTCTTCTGGGCGAATAGCAGAGGCTGGTCCAGAGTGGTGTTCGAGATAGACTCCAGCGTCGTATCTGAAGCCCCAAGGAAGACAACGAAGCGAGCCCCGTGGCCGGTACAACTCATCCTTCAGGAAATCAAGCAAGAAAAACAGAAGTTTCAGATGATGAAGATTGGCACGGTGAATCGCAATGCCAATAGATTTGCTGACAAGGTTTTAAGAGGGGCGAAGAGGCGAGCGAGGGTCTGTGATGGGTAGGCTCTAGGATTTCTGAGAGAAGAATTGGCCTTTGATCTGAAGGTTGTAACAGGTGTCTCTGAATGTACGGTTGAGATTTAATCTAGTAATGAATTTCTTTCGAGGCCCAAAAAAAGGTCCCTCTTATCAACTCCATCTTACAAATCCTATTTATAATTGGGATTGACGAGGGATGCACATGCAAAATAAATTATAGAATAATTTGCTGCTGGAGCGATCCTCGTCCGTGGTCCATACGTTGGAAAGTTCTGTTTCACGTCTGACCCGACCGTGTCATGCTCGTGCTCTTTCCAAGCATGCTCCACATTCCCAGTAGAGCAGTCGAAGTCGGAAACCACCCACCCGAGATCCTTCCCTAATTAGCAGTTCTCCCAAGACAGTTGCTCGAGTGATGCCGGCCGGCTTTGGCCGCCGGCTACTGAGGCTGATTTAAAAGTACAGAGGTGCTTGACAAAAGTTTTAACTCTGAGACAGTTCCATCAAAAAGTGCAATTCCTTTTCCTTATTTTCCCCAAAAACATGTCCTTAATTGTGTACAGACATACTCCCGATCGAAATATCATAATTTTAACTTCGTTAGAACCGAAGGAAAGGCAATTTTTTACAATCGGAGGCAGCCATGGATACTTCGTCACCGGCTCTTCCCGACCGAAGAAGCTACGTCCGTTTTCGAGACACCGGCATCAGAAGAGGACCCTGCTTTTCGAGTCGGCCGCTTCTGAAGACGCAAGACGTTCGTGTCATGGAAACAGAGGATCGTTGTGAGAAGTATGCACCCGACAAACATGGGAATGGGGCCGAAAAACCACAGCAACAAGGCGAGGGCGAAGTAGAGCGCCCTAAGACCAGCAGACAGGTACTCTCCTCCTCGGACGAACGCGGCCTTGACGTACTCCGTCTTGTCCTGAGCGACATCCGATGTAGTTGCGAGGAAGCTCACCTGCACAAACTGCCGGGCGGACTCAAGGAAGCATGAGAAGGCGATGACGAAGCAGATGAGAAGGCAGAGCAGTTTGACCTGCACGGTTGAGGCACTCCTGCTGCCGTAGATCAACCCTTCGATCGGGTTCGTGCAGGAGTTGGCCAGCCAAGCCCCGAGCAGAGAACACAGGGTCAGGCTAACCGACGCTAGGAAAGTCGAGACTGTGATGCTGGATCCTCTGACGATTGACCCAAACGTTCTAGACTCAACTGACACCAGCAAAATTACAAATCCATCGCCGATAATTCACTTTTGGTAGCAATAAAAAGAGGAGCGGAATTATCGGGCACACAGAAGCACGCAGATGGTTTCTGGTTACCTGCAAAATGCTGTCGACCCAGGCCATGTTATCCTCTTTCTCCATCCCCAAGACGGTGGCCATGGGGGAACAGCGGTAGATATGGAGAAAGTAGAGCTGGTAAGCTAGCATGATGGCAAATCCGCTCGGGACCAACACATAGTCAAGATCAACCTCGGAGTGCCCCGCCATGATACTAGTCCGGGAGCTTTTTCTAGGGGTTCAGAGGGCGGATCTTCTTTCGGGTTTTAAAGGATCGACTCGCCGATTTTCTTTTGGTTATCGATGACTTGAAGAAGAAGATGTCGACGAACAAGAATGTGGGTCCGTGGTTCGGTTACTGCTGAAAGGATCGTTTACTTGTGATTGAGAAAAATTTTATTGGATTAATGTGATTAAAATTGATCGTGGTAATTACTCATATGACTAATATACTCATTTTACAGCAATTTAATTTTGATACATTCTCACGTCATGTATTATTGAAATAAGACGATGGGAGATTTACTCCGTCCCTGTTCCTAGAGGAAATTGCCCTCTTATCTTTCACTCTTGATGATGCTCGCGAATGGTCGACGCGATCTCGGAGACTCTCTCCTCGACTATCTTCTCGACTCTCTTCAAGATTTGGTGCTGATTCAGAGGCTCGGAATTGGAATCGAGGTAGTGAAGCACGAGCACCATGAATATGGAGCCAACGAACATCGGTATGGGCCCGAAGAACCAGAGGAGTAGGTCGATGGCGAAGTAGAGGGCCCTGAGCCCGACAGACCAGAAGTTGCTGCCCCTTAGGACAGCGCGCTCGATGCTCCTCGACAGCGAGCTGCCGTTGTCGGGGGTGCTGATGAGGTAGTTGGCGTGGACGAAGTGCCTCGCCGACTGGACAAAGCTGGCGAACGCGAGGAGGAAGCAGACGACGAGGCTGATGTACTTGATAGAGATCGTGGTGAGCCTCGTGTCGCCGTAGATGAGCTCGCTCTGGAAGAAGTTACTGCTCGAGTTGCTGATCCAAGCGCCGATCAGGGAGCTCAGGGTGAGGGAGATGGAGGAGAGGAACGTCGCCGCCGAGATGTTGGACGAGATCACCCCGAGGCAAGTCCCCAGTTCCTTCTTATCGAGCTACAAAGAAAATTAACCGGCATCAGATTTCAGAAAGAGACAAGCCCTATTATGATTTCATCTTGAACTGGGTGGTGAAGATGTAAAAAAAAAAAAAAAAACCAGAGGATTCAATGTGGAGAAATCATTAATTTCCAACTTGATGAACGGAGATCACGGCGGGAATAAGGAGACCGGGCGTCGGGGACTCGTACCTGCACAACGGCCTTGACCCAGGCCCGCCGGTCGTGGTCCTCGAAGCCCATGACGGTGGTGTGAGGCTGATGCAAGTACCTGTAGAGGAGGAAGAGATGGTACACGAACATAATCAGCAGCCCGCACGGGACCAGCACCAAATCAAGATCTTCCTTGTGGAAACGCATCTGCAGCTCTCCTCCCTCCTCTTCCCCCTTCTTCTCCTTCTTTTACGGTGAACTTGTGCCCAGTAGGAGTCGCAGAGAGCAGGCGTTTCAGCAATATTTTCGTTGAAAATGGAGCAGCATTGCCAAATTACTTTCTTGGGCAATTGATATACATTGTATTTTTAGTGGGCCACCAATAGACTATTCTATCACTGGCGGCTTGCAATTTAGCAACTGATAATTGCACCCTTATAATTCCCTTTCCATGTGGATGGTGAAGCTCTTTTTTTTTTTCCTGTGTTTTTTTTATCATCACATATGCCAAGGAACGATTGGGCCTTTGTGTTAATTTCTCTTGGCGGATTCTCCGTGTAGCCATATGGAGATCAAAGAAATTCTCCAGACACACTTTCATGGAGTTGTTAACATACGGATTTTCAGAATGGAATATTCCGGGAGTACGAGTTGGTACACTAACCATGTTCCTCTGCCGCATAAGGTGCCCGAGGACTGTTGAGGTTTGAATGAATAGATCAATTTTTACCAATTTACAGGTCTGTGTGACATACCGCTTAGTAATCAAAGACCCATTAAAATCCAATTTAAATTTACACCGGGTTAGTCCCTAGACACATGTTAAACTTGCAGCTCCTCCTGATGACGAGACTGTCGACCCTCATCGTGCGGCGTTGTTGACCATAGATTGATGTTCTTTTTTCTCACCCCCTTATTAACCAGGCTTGATGGGTCTCTTGCTGGTGGATTTTGGGGTCAACCATGTTGACTTATTCTTCCACACGGTAATTCATCTCATTATCTATCTTTCGACCTTAATTAAATCAAATTCGCATGCCATCAGCGGGAGAAAGATCAACCATGAAATTCTTTCCGCTTAGCTCCCGATTGTCGTCTATATTAATCGATCACTTATTGCATGACATGTAGATTGCAATTTCCGACTTCCAATTTTGAAAATATACATACAACAATCTAACAAATTGCCACCCAATTTGCAATTAGATAAGTCAAAATAGAAAACTTTTACGATATAAATGGTAGAAAATAAGTGTGAGGGGAGAAGTCGGAGAACTCAAAATTCAATTCATCCAAATTGAATGGTACCCCCAAGCAATTTGCTCAATGTTTCCATATTAAAAAAAGGCAATTTACCTAGAATTCAGTAATTTAGTCAAAATTTAGACAGATTAGTCAAGAGCAATTTATTTTAAAAAAATAAGGACGTTTTATTGGTGGTTAAGTGATGTAGACTCAAGCACAGCTGATTGCTTAGCCATAGATTAAGTGTATAGGTATCATTTAATTATTTTCAAGAGATGACTATAATGTAGACAGCTAGAAGATCCGTGGCATTATCATGCATATAAAACTATCAGCAAAACACAGAAAAAGACAATGTGTACTATCACCGTTTTATATGCTGGGAATATTTGGACAAGACACATCACTCGAGCTCATCAAATCAAATCAATAGTACAATCTCACCAATTTTTTTCTAAAGTACTGTTATGATTGCCCTTTATTCATTGTTTTTTTATCAGCATCTCTTCGAATCGCCTGATCTGAAATTTTCAATCTTGTTTTCCCGACAAAAGCAAATGAAATCAAGAAGCTCGACAAATCTTCCTGAGCAATAACACCAGTCAACAAGTGAGAAGATTAAGGAGGACAGAAACCGAGATTCTTCATGAATAGAACAAATTACTATATGGGGGGTGGCAGCAGGAGAATGCGCAGCCATGCCACATTGCGACTCATCAACAACATCGAACATTCGAAGCTAACAAAATGTACAGAATCTGTATGCCCCTCCGAGGACCGACGCGATCAAGCCCTCTCACCTCTGATCCTCCTAGCGAGATGTATGTCCTTGGGCATGATGGTGACCCTCTTCGCATGAATCGCACAGAGGTTTGTATCCTCAAACAGCCCAACGAGGTAAGCCTCAGCAGCCTCCTGGAGGGCAGCGACGGCAGAGCTCTGGAACCTGAGGTCAGTCTTGGGGTCCTACGCTATCTCCCGAACGAGCCTCTGAAAGGGCAGCTTCCGGATCAGTAGCTCGGTACTCTTCTGGTACTTCCGGATCTCACGGAGAGCAACGGTTCCGGGACGGAAGCGGTGTGGCTTCTTCACGCCACCAGTCGCGGGAGCCGACTTGCGGGCAGCCTTGGTTGCAAGCTGCTTCCTCGGGGCCTTGCCACCAGTGGACTTGCGAGCTGTCTGCTTGGTACGAGCCATTAGTTGATTGGAGGCTGAAATGCAAGTTAATGCGCACCGACGATTGAAAGGTAAGGTTCCAGCGAGGATGGACTGACTGGGCAGATGAAGCATAAGAGGGATTTTATTGCTCATTTTGAATTTGTGGGGAGAGTGACAACTCGCACTGACCATTGGATTCTTTTTCTTCATCGACGGCTACGCTGGGCTTAGTCATGGATTGGTGACGTCGAGACGGGGATCATTATAGGCTTTTGGCTTCGAGGGATGATCTTGGACGTTGATTGGGATTATCATCGACGCAGCGAGGAAGCTTACCTGGACAAGACGTGGATCGCTGAGCTGGAAGTTGTGTGAGTGTGTTTGGGAGGCCGTGGGGTGGGGGTTGCGGGAGTGGCCCTCATGTGAAATGGGATCCGACAATTTTGAACACCTTACTTGGGCACTGTGGATAAGTTAAAATAACCCGGGGAGGAGGAAATCTGGAGGTTATGGATAGGAGGAGGCCACCACATTGGAAAGAGGACAAAAATGCTCTAGTTGAATGCACCAATGCCCTCCTGTTGCTCCTACTGGGTCAGAAGAGAGAGACAGATTTTACACTAATTGCTGCAATTTTGTTTCAATACATTTGGAGAGAAAGGAATAACGCTATTTATGCAGGAGCCAAGGAGCCCTCTTATAGAATTTACCAGGTTTATATCCTCAAAGATATTTGGAATGTAAATGCTTGGTCGACTTCTTCAACTTTGTGACGCCCCCTCCTCCTTCAGCGTCTTTATTGTTGCACTCTAATCACCCTATAGTTAGAGTCCGTAATGATGCAGCCCGGGCTCTAATTGAAGCCCCTCTGTGGTAGGAGTGGCATTCATAAATGGGAGTAGATGTCTATTCTGGTCTGAGAAATATCATGCCCATTCCCTGGCACAAGTTGAGGCTCACGCCTTGAAGCTGGCTGCTCAGACAGCAAATTAATACTCCTGAGAGGATGTGACCCTTTGCTGTGACGTTAGTGAGGTTGTTACTTTTGTAAATGGTGATTTGTGTCTTGCTTGGAATTGTAAAAATTGTATGCGTTGTATTTTGGATTTGGTGGCCCCTTTTGATTGCTGGTCCTGTGGCTAGGCTCCCAGAACAGGCAATTGTACAGCCCATGAACTGGCTCAGCCAGGTAGAAAGAACGGAAGCGGTGGGTCTGTGTAATTTTGAGGAGCATTAATCTCCTATCCTTTTGAAGTAGTAAATCATGTGATCATTTGCACCCCCCCCCCCAAAAAAAAAAGGGAAAACAGAATGGGAATCAATGATTCTGCTGGATGCGTTTATTCTGAAAAAAGAAAAGAAAAGAAAAGGAATACGATTCCTTCAATGGGTGGAATTGAGATCCCCAATAAGGGAAATGTGATTCCTATTTTATATCAAAGAAATTAAATAACGATTATTTTTTGTTATTAAATTACTTATCCCACCTTACCATTTTCACCATCGTTAAAAAAATAATAAATTATATTTTAACAATTATTATTTATGTTTAATATTAAAATGTATGGTTTATTAATAATATTGTTACATTTATGCAAATTCTTATTTTTTTTATTATAATGATAAATAATTAAAATAATTAGTGCTTGCTAAAAATATTTAAACATTATCGTAACATTATATTAATTAATAATTGGATCAAACTTTCTTATGTTATCTTAGGAAGAAATTATAATATGATATAAATAATCGTCATATTATGTTATTAATAATTTTATCCTAAATTTTTATTTAAATATATAAAATTACAAGAACTAAAATTTATCATTCCATTTATTGTGGTTTGATTCCGGTTCCGATTCCCCAATGGTTGAAGATAAGAACGGTAGCGCATCTAGAACTGCACTGCTTCTTCAACGAATCTACGCGACTGCAGGGAAAGAGTCTGTCAATTGAGTGAAATGTTCCCGTTTACAATTTTCATCCAATCAGATGCTGGTCAAATACTGACGAGGGAGTCAAGGGATGACCCCACAGCTTCATCCAATCATCTAATGCCATGTCAAGGAGCCTTTCAGTAGAGAGCGAAAATACTAGTTTTCTTTGGAGCTTTCCTGTGCCCCTTCCCCCCGCAAAACCCCATCCTCTGGCCTCGCATCCCCGTTCAACCTCTTCATCCCCACGCGTATCATGTATCTTCTCTATCAAGAAACTATAAGACCTGAAACTTGATTTCGTTCGCCCCGTGTTATTTAGATCCCCCATTGAACTCGCAATGGAACCTGAAGAACCCGGCAGATCCTCCTGAGCTCTAAACGGGTGCCAAGCTGTTTGCTGGGGCGTGGAAGTGAAGAAGATCGGAGCAGAGCTGAGAAATGGTGCTGCCGCTGCTGAAGCTCGGGACCCTAGCCCTCAAGACCTTGAGCAAGCCCGTCGCTAGTCGGCTCAAGAAACAGGCCGCCCTCCACCCTCGGTTCCGCGAGTTGATTGTCAGCTTCGCCCAGGTATTGATCCTCTGTCCGTGATTCATGGCTTGGTCCCTCTTCCTTCAATTAATGGTTTCTTGATTTGATCGGTGGATCTCCAATCTAGGCTCCAGATCAGCAATAAGCGATTAGCACTTGAAGATGAAATCATGGGGACTTTTTTTCCTCGCATTGTCTGAAAAGGGATAATTTGGTTTCGTCTGATGTACTGCTTGAGCGATAGGCTCATCTTGTATTTTATGCTCGAACATTAGTTTTCCGGTGATTGGTATTTGAATTGATGGTTCGATTATTTTGTTCATGGTTGCCGGATTGATTGCCTTCTGGAGAATGAGCAAAAGGGTCAGTGATGGATTGATATCTATAGGTGTCTCTGGTCAGTTTTTGTTTAACGATTTTTAGAGATGCTTACTTTTTGAGGTTTACTCTTAATGCTCTAGAGCTTGCTCCAAAATAGTCAACTGCTAGTAGGAAAAATGTTATCCATTGGGTATGCAGTTGACCTTTATGCTGCTTAAATTTCTCGTCCTTACTGTCATGTGGATGACTATTGTAATATTCATTGGCTTGTTTAGTTGCTGATCCCTTTTCTCCTCATTTGATTATTAGAATCGGTAAGTGATCAAGGTAATCATGTCAGCAGAAAGTCCTAATATGTTTGATGATTCTATGCCTTCATCAACAGTCCCGGCTGCTTCAGAACTTCACCTAAGTCAAACGCTAAGCAGCAATGCTTGGAGGGAACCTATCTTAGCTGTGATCTTATGCGCCGTTTCAGTTTTTTTCCAAGCACTTCTCAATTTACTTATGTTGAGAATAGTGTAAGTACTTGGTGATCGTGAATAGTTTGGGAAAACTAGCTGGGGGTTCCGGGGAGTATTTTGCAGTACAATTTGACATGAGTTTACTCTTTTGTAGCTTTGAATTAATAAATGAGTTGTCAACTTGGAAGGATTTATTTTTATCATTCACATTCAAGTCTCCCTCTTCATGGAAAGATTAAACTCAGTCCAGAGTCAATTGTATTGTTGAATCTCTATTACAAACTTGCCAAAGATTCTCATGATATTTCTTTATAAGGAAAAGTAAATATGGTCCTTCTTTTATTTATCATGATCTACATCTTTTTTGTTTATAAATAGGCAAACCACCGAGTGACAACAACAATACAAAGAAGAACATATGGCCATGCAACTGATGTTGAGATTAGGCCCTTGAATGAAGAGAAAGCTGTGCAGGCTGCTGTGGACCTCATTGGAGAGCTCTTCATTTTCACGGTATAATTTTCAATCAAGAAGGCATGCAGATGGCTGTATTTTGTTTTTCTGGTAGTGATACATTTTCTCTTGAGATGTTTGTGGTTGAACTTTATACTACACTCAGTGATTCACCATGTCACATTAAAACACATTCTTCCCCACTATTACAGTCTTCCTAGAAGAGGAAAATCTTGGATGGATAATTCCTTCGAATGAATGAACTCATGTGATGTTAGTTAAATGTAGTTTGATAATTCCTGTGGCATTTTCTTGTCCTTTTGACATCAGAAGTGAGGAGTCATGGACTCATCAGGATGGGTTTATAATGCGACGACATGGAAAGGCTCGTCAGAGGTATCATCTGCTTTGGGCATGGCCTGAACGGTTTTGTCCTTGAAAAGGCACCTCTTGAGGGAAAGGGGTGCTTTTGAGTCCTATAAAGAGCTCAAAGCCATTGTTCCTTATCCACATGTGATTGTAAAGTGGTACCCATCATAGCCCTATCCAAAGGACAAGGGTCTTGAGTCCAACTCTCAAAGAGAGCACCGGTGATGAGGATGGCTCATCACGGTTCAGGTTTATGCCTTCGGGTCTGATGAGGTGCCCCAATCCTGGTAAAGCTTGGGTTAATCTGGGCAGTGGGAGTCTCCAAGGACTTGCAAAATAGTCAAATCTGAGTGTGGTGACCTGGATCAATTCTCTGATGCTTAAGTCAGTTTATTGATCATGTATAGAGAATGAGAGGAAAGGAGGATGGAGAAGAAGAGGGAGAAAGAAAGGGAGCTTCAGAGTGAGAGAGGGAAATTGGATCCCTTTCACCTACAAGAGATGGGTGCTTTATAGAGTCTCGGGTCGGATGACCCGTTTAGGCAAGTCGGCCGGGTTGTAAGACCCATGTGTTGTATCCATATCAAGAAGATAGACACATTTTCCTCTTAATGCATTATTTCTCTTGAATGTAGTTTGATAAGTTTTACATGGAACAGTGTTTTATTTGGACAGGTTGCTGGAGCATTGTTGATATTTGAAGTGCAAAGAAGTGCTCGATCAGAAGCTAAAAAGGAGGAAAAGCGCAGGAATGAAATGGAGGTAGAAACATCAACTTGAGAAAATTGGCAGATCGTTTTGTATATCATGTGCATGCACATGTGTCTGTATTTTCTCGTATGAATACTGGTTATACTGACTCTCACAATTGCTCAGGAAATGAGGCAAAGGGATGAAGATCTAGCTAAAGAAGTTGAACTTCTTCAGCACAAGCTTGAAGAGTTGGAACAGCTTGCAAAAAATCGAGGACTGACTGGCATTTTCAAGTTAAAACATGCCGATTCCGAACGTGCGAAATTAGCTAAACCGGTCTGATGGGCACAAAATACATCTGACTGGTAATAAGATCGCTTCTTTCTCATTGTACCTGTCCTGTCAAAAGGAAAAGGTGTTTTAATCTTCATCAATTCTTTCAGTTTGATTGGCTGTGCTAATCAAGTGTGGCATAATTCAGAAATAAGAGTAATACAGTACCTAGTTGGGATCTTTGCCTTCTCGAAGCTTCCCTCTTCTCATCTCGGTGATACTACACAGAACTTCTGATGGTACAGTGGAAGTGAGTTGGATTGCATCTGAACTTGTTTAATTCGACTTGGCTTTTTGTTATCGCATTGAACTAGTAATGAGAGTTGGATATGAACTTATTAATAGTAGTCTTGAAGTGCTTGCAGCCACACAGATTAGGTGCTTTTCATCTTGGAAAATTGGGGGAAACGTTTCCAGTGTCTTGTTGAATGCAAGCTAATTCAACTTCCAAGCCATCTTCGTGTTTGAAGGGAAGAAGAAACGGAAAACCGAAAAATTTACGGACGACATTCTCGAGCCAAAAATCAAGCATTTCATGCTCTGCTTTCGAGAACCAAGAAGCAGCCTGGTGTTGTTCGTATCAAGGTACGCACGTTCGTCCCTTTCACATAAAAATAAAATAAAAATAAAAATGGGACGTAAATTTATGCTTTGCTGAGCCGCTCCTTTTTGTTCTCTCTCTGAATGGTTCCTTCCACATTCACCTGTCTTATCATGCGGTCTGAAGTTACGGGTGGAGTGGGAATGGAGTCAAGTGGGGTTTGTGCTCTTTATTCCTTGCCGTCCTTGATTTTCCCCATTCACTGCATTTCCACCGCAGAATGGAGCTATGGATGCACTTTTTTTTTTTTTTTTATAAAGGGTCACGACATCGGCACCACTCTCTGTGCCTTCTGTAACATCTGAATCGAGAGTCGTGATGTACGTGCGAGCGTTTTATCGGCTTCACATGTGCGTATTTGATTCACCTATTTTTTTTTATTTACACTACGCAATATCGACATGCTAGTTAGATCGCACATCGAGATTATTAGTGTACGGTCGGGTCGGGATTACTGAAAAAATTTTCATCGACCCTACTAACTTAAGAATAGATCCTTGAATTATCAATTTAAGGGTCTAATGAGAAAATCACTAGTCTAACATCGACTAACAGGCGAGAGACGTCGATGGCACAGAACCGGGGCGTTTGATCTTATTAGTTTGAAATTGCAGGAAGTTTTAGGACTACAGTGGAGAAATATGTTGGATTATTTGTGGAAAAAAACGGACGAGTTCACCGGGGCACCAAAGCCCAGTCCCGGGTGTCGTCCGTCCAATAAAAAAGACACACCTAAGATGTAAAATTTTGTAAATCGGTCCTATGCAAAATAAAATTATATTATTATAAGACTTGTCGTCTTATACGTACTATAATTTTTAAAATTAGATCGGACAATCAATTACTTAATATGATTTACTTAATTAATTTAAATATATTATAAATTTGATTATATCCATTTAAATTACTCAATTTTTTATTAGATTGTTAAACTTAATTGGATAAATGGTTAAACTAGATAAATTAAAGATTATTTTTAAAAAAATCCCATAAGCCCAACGTACATTTTTTAAAGAATATTTATATTATACATTATTTTTATTAGAGTTAAATTTAAACTAAATTTAGATATTATTTTAAATATATTTTAAAATTTAAAGTTATATTGATATATGTTGTTTTAATTCATAATCATTAATTATAAATTCTTAAAATTATTTATCAAATATGTGATTCGATTAATTGAAATCATTCTTGATATTTTCCTATTCAATTATTTTTAAAAACTATGTTTGGGGAGCAGCCAGCTAACCTCTTTTTTTTAGTGTTTTTTTTTTGCCAAAGCTTACCTTGTTTAATTGAACAAATTTGGAAAGGCGTCGGTCTTCAGACCTTTTTTTTTCCTCCTGTTAAAATGATATTTTTCTACTTTTTCCCCTGTAAAAAGATTTTTTTCTAATTAAAAACAGAGAGAAAAAACTGGGGGATTGAAAATTCGAAGAAACGCGGAAGACACCCCTAACGAAGTAAAGAACCGAAGGCATCTCTCCTCTCAACAGTTCCTCTCTCAGAACAGTCTGCTCTCTGAGCACTTCACAACTGATCTTCGCTGCGATTATTTGAGCCTGCGCCTTGGACTTTGGACTTTATTTGTGATTCTCCGTCTCCCGGCTAGTGTTTCTTCCTAGGTGCTTTTGCAAATCTCCGAGTCTCCGTGCTTTTAATTGAGCAATTTCAGGTCGGACGAGCTCAATTTCTGGTGTGATTGGCAAATTTCCAGTTTGATTCAGGTGTCATGTTTTGTAATTTAGCTCTGACAAGCTACGTGCCCCCTCGATTACTTTTTGCTGGAGCTCTGTATTGGCTCTCGTCTTTTAATAGATTACCATGTGATCCTTTGTGTGGAAAATAATGTGATCCTGTGCGCCCCAGACGAAAATGAACATTGGGGTATTGACGTTGGTTTTTTTTTTCCTTTCCTTTCCTGGATCATGATTCATGTTTGCATTTTCTTTTCTTTTACGATTGAAAACATGGCCAGATGTTGTTGCTTTGATTGCATCTCGCCTGGTTGAAGGTTTTTTTTTTTTTTAATTTTTTAATGTTTCATCTGATGTTTCCAGTCTGTAGGCTTCAGTCAGGACTGAGAGAGGAGATTATTGCCCTGATGAGGAAGGGCTCAAAGAGTTATTGCAAGTCAGCATCCCACAAGCAGTTCAAGGACAGGGCCAAGAATCGTGTGGATGACTTGCAGGGAATGCTCACGGGCCTTCAGTTTGCAAGGAAGGAGAGCCGTACTACTGATGTTGCCGTCCTCGAGGAGCAAGTCCACCAGATGCTTCGCGAGTGGAAGTCTGAGCTCAATGAGCCCTCTCCAGCCTCCTCCTTGCAACAAGTTACTACACTATATGAATCTTATTCTTTTGAGCATATTTGTTGATTGTGTTGTTGGTCATATCTGACTTTCATTTCTATGAATAAGTTAAAGATGGAAACTCAGTATGTATGGATTACATGGAAAACTGGAGAAGACAATGCGGATTGATTCTCAGTTTCTACGCTCCCTTTATGTTGCGTTGTGGGGGCAAATCAGATGTTTTTGGTTTAAAATTTCAGAAAAGAGATTGAGGGTTGTTTGGTAAGTTTAAAGAATCTGTTTCCTTTACGCTAATCAATGCTTGTAACAATTTATGGTGAAGTTCATGATTAAATATAAAAAATGCCCTAAAATTTGGTAATGTCTTGCTGCTTCAATTTGTTCTATGTGCACCTTTGACTCTTCTTCAGTTGAACTTTTTTGAGTACTTACTTCTTTATGCGGTGATTGTAGGGAGGTGGCCCAGCCTCTTTCTCGTCAGATATCTGTAGATTGATCCACCTTTGTGAGGAAGAGGATGATGCTACCAGTGCATTAGCTCCACCTAAGCCAGAGCCAAAAGACCAGACTTTGCATGTTGAAAATAAATCAGTCCCGCAAGAGGTTGTCCATTTAGCTACATGTAACTTCTGTTGTTGCCAGTAATTTGTTTTCTTTAGTTTGGTTTCTGTTGTTTATTCTGTGAGAATCTAAAAAAAAAAAGTTGTCTCTTTGCTTGTTCCATAATCTCAAAAGTATTTTCACAATTTTGGTGCACGCAGAAAATTATACTTTAGATGGCTCCTATCATGTTGAAATTTGAGAGACTTATTTGGGATGCTTTTTCCCCTGGTAGTGTTTTGTAGGGGAGCCTTGACAGTAATTATTGCCTGTGACACCTCATTATGTACCTACACTTCAATGTGAATGGCTTGTGCTGGTGACACCATATGTTGTACTTATTCTAGCTTAAAAGTTTCAGCTGCTCATCCTGCAAGCAGAACGGTTTCAGGGGTTATTTACCTGTACAAGAAATATTGGCTGTAACCTCCAGGGGATATAGGTAACCCCCAGAGGTTGTGGGTTCAATCATTGGCCTAAACACTGAGCCTCTGAAGGCCACTCACACGTCATGGAATTTAACCTGTTCTATCAATTGGTGGGGGTGTTCAGGGGCCCTGTGAGTAAACCTGGATCATGAGAATAGAGTGTGTAATAGTGTATAAAATTGTTCCATTGAGTATATTAACTGGAGAATAGTTATTTAGTAAGAATTGTTCCCTTGCTCTATTTTTTTGCTGATTATTCTATACTGAATGCATCTTACACAAGGCACACGTATATAAAAATTTATGGTCATATATTGGTTATCACCTCACTTATGCTGTCTACATGGGATGATGATTTGAAATCTGTATCAATTTATCAGGCATTTAACATGAGCCACATACCTCATGAGCATGGCTTTCCATCAGTTGACCAGGGCAAAGATTCGCTCTGTGGAATTCACACTGCAACTGTAAGCAATGTAGAAGGGGTTTGCCCCTTGGAGCAGCTACATTATGAAAGAAATCAAGGGCTGGACCTGGACTACTATTCTACTTTCAACAATGCAGGGTATGGTGGAAAAGATTCGGTTCCTACTATCTCAAGCTACCTTCCAAGTATCTGCCCTCACCCTTCTGCCTTCTTGGGCCCAACATGTGCTCTGTGGGACTGCCCAAGGCCTGCTCAAGGTTTAGAATGGTGTCAAGATTACTGCAGTAGCTTCCATGCTGCTCTAGCATTGAATGAGGGTCCTCCTGGGATGGGCCCGATCCTGCGACCTGGGGGTATTGGGCTGAAGGATGGGCTTCTTTTTGCTGCTCTTAGAGCCAAAGCACAAGGAAAAAATGTTGGCATCCCAGTGTGTGAAGGGGCCGCCACAGCCAAGTCTCCATGGAATGCTCCTGGTATGCTCTTGAAATGTTTATGTAGGATGCATTTTTTTTTCAATTTCTAAGTATTGTTACTGCTTTCTTCTGTGTGTTTTATTTCCACTGCTTGTTGTCTATTGTTGCAGAGCTTTTTGATCTTTCGGTTCTCAAGGGTGAAACCATTAGGGAATGGCTATTCTTTGATAAACCTCGCAGAGCGTTTGAAAGTGGAAACAGAAAGCAGAGGTCTTTACCAGATTACAGTGGTCGTGGCTGGCATGAGTCGAGGAAGCAACTCATGAGTGAATTTGGAGGGTTGAAACGATCTTATTACATGGATCCACAGCCACTGATTCATTTTGAGTGGCATCTCTATGAATACGAGATCAACAAATATGATGCTTGCGCCTTGTACAAACTGGAACTGAAGCTTGTTGATGGGAAGAAGAACTCAAAGGGTAAATTATCAAATGATTCTGTTTCTGATCTGCAGAAGCAGATAGGAAGACTCTCAGCTGAATTTCCCTTGGACAGCAAAAGGTCTGTTAAAGGGAGGACCAAATTGAACCACTTGAGGAACTGCATCAAATATGCCTACTACAATGAGAATCAGGGTGCAGCAACAAATGAGGCGGTGGACTATGGGTTAGTTTCTCCTTGCAGTTACCTCATTGAAAATAAATGTGAATATCATCCAACATAGAATGATTTGGAGGGAGAGGTTGAATCTTCTCATTCTACACTGCCTTAGCCGAAGCATTCCTTTAATGTCTCGAGGCTTTTGGCGGTTGTGTGGGCTGTTTGCTGCTTTTGCCTAATCCTTAAGAAGTCTTATCATCTCAAATTCTGGGATCAACTAGTCCTCAATTTTTTGGGGTGGCCATAAGAATCGTGTACAGGCTTCTCTCAGACAGTCATAGGGGTGGACTCTTCCAAAGAGTCAACTTGATCTGCACTTTATAGCTAGCTGATCTGGTTGCCGCCGGTAGTAGAGGACTATCACTCCCTGTAGGTGAGTAGATGGTGGGTTGGATGCCCTCTTCTGTTATGCATGTGCCTTCATACATGTAATATTTTCTGACATCTCTGGATCCTGAAATTCGATATAAATTGTGCACTAGAAGTCTAGAATCATACTCTGTCCGGGAGATGGAGGGTGGGTCTTAATCCAACAATCTCTGGGAAGCTCATTGTTTAATTAAATTGAGTTCACTACTGGTTTAGTACGATGTCCAATGTGTCTTACGCAAACTTGATATATTGATCGGATGTTTCGGATCTTGCACTTCCCGGACCAAGGCCGCGTGTGACATCCTCTTCTGTGGGATGTGATAATGTGTGTGTATATATATATATATATGTATGGATGTATGTATGTATGTGTGTGTGTGTGTGTGTTATATGTAGCTGTGAGTGGCGGGCGTGCCTTGCTAAAATTTTAGCGTTTAAAATCTCATATAATTTTTTTCAACTATTTTTCATTGAACACTTTAAAATATTTGCCAAATCTCGCATATTTTCCCTCATAATAACCATCCAGCACTCTATTCTCTAACTATATTTGCCCTAATTGTAGTAACCCTAATGAGAGAGGGTCAAGTAAGCCCCTGAAAACGAAATCGTTGATAGAGGTTTTCTTTCCTCTCTTATCCTTATTATTTGCCCATTTAGCCAGCTGCACGGCACCCACTAGGGTTCTTCTTCTTTGCTGAAGGCGACGCCCAGACAGAGAGAGAGAGAGAGAATCTGCTTGGTGGTAAGGGAGATTCGATTCGATTCGATTCGATTCAATTTTCCACTTCTCCTCCTTTATCCCTTTTCGATCTGTGTTTACTTCTTCATATTCGATTCCGTTTGGATGATGGTTCATCGCACTCTTCAATCGGTTCGCTGAAAGGTAACAATAAGCTGAAAAGATCTTCCCACCCCCCCTTTCTTCCTCTGTGTCAGATCTGCGCTTTGAGTTCTCACGCAATGGGGAGAGGCAAGTTCAAGGGAAAGCCCACCGGTCGCCGACAGTTCTCTAACCCTGAAGAGATACGTATGCAGCTTTCCCCTGCTCCTTCCCTCTTCTGCTCTTTGTTTCTCGGGAAAGTTCTCCCCCGATCAGATAATTGTCGAGATCCTGCTGCGCCTCTTTTTTTTTTAATTATTATTATTTCGGAAAACTGGATGCTGCTGAATCAGTGGTCAGGATGCCGACAAACAGAAGTCGAATTGAACCTTTTCTTTTGTAAGTTCAATGATTGAACTGCGGAGTTGTGCTGGTGGATCTGTTTGGTTGTAAGATGTTGGTATAATAATTGACTAACTGCTTGTGGAGAAAATGGAGAAATAAAGCATGCTTCTTTCAGAAATATGTGTCAGGGGTAGTATTTGAATGGACTGCTGAGTGAAATTATATAGTGTTAAAGTTGGTTTGATGGTGAAATAGGTTTATGTTCGGTTCTAATGGCATCCTGGGGTTTCTTTGAACTTTTGGTATCTATTTGAGAAAGGTTTGGATTGTTTAGTTTATGTAGGAGGATCCAGTGATTGCAAATGTGTCTTCAATGCTCCCATAATATGTAGTATTGTTGGCAGTAGATCTTTTTTCCCCTGATAAGCATGTGGAATAGATGTTCATGGAAATAGGGATATAGAGTGGTTCAATATTCAGGAGGAGGAAGTTGGAGATGGTAGTGTTAACTATGGTCTCAGGAAGCATAGCCTTAGGAATGGTGGATATATGAATTGAAGAACATGGTTGTGATTTGCAAATTTTCAAGAGTTTCATCTCTGGCCGAGAGATTTCTGTACAAATATTTATTTCTTTTATAATTTGTTATTTTTGTTATTTATATGGCTATCTGGAACATCAGATCGAGAGGGTTACAAGACTCTGAAGGTTGTACTGTCTTCAAATTCATTTTTTTCCTCTCTAGATTGAAATTATGCTAAAATAATTTAACAAATTTGATTTATCCTTCAACTGAGTTATTTTGTTATATCTTTCTCTCTTATCCTGTCTCATGTGCACTGGCGGGATTCTCGGAATTTAAGCTGATTAGGATTATCTGACCCTTTGCTTTTCATTTAAATGACTGCAGTTGCGGGTACCTCCACACGTCCTCGAACCTTCAAACGGGTCCCTCTCTACTCTCTCACCGTCTCACAAATACATGCGCTATTTTGCAGCTTTACCTTGTTCTCCAAAAGATAACACTTCAAGAAATTGAATGTTGAACAATTGCCGGCCTTTGGTTCTGTTCTCTACTAATCAATTGGTTTTGCACATACAGGAAGAGGCTGAGCATAGAGAAGAAGATTCTGAGGAAGAATCTAGGGAAGAATCTGGAGATGAAACTGAAGTCAGTGATAGCTGCACTTTTAAACTACTTTCCTTTTGCTTCTTGGGGTGCTAATGTTCTCATATTTGTGAATATTATAACAGAAGCAAAAGGGGACTCAAAGCATTATTGAGATTGAAAACCCAAACTTGGCGAAGTCTAAGAATGTCAAAGCTAAAAATGCTGATGTGAGTTGCATTAACTTTTTTACTGCTGCTTATTTTTAAAATTTGTTAATGAAATACTTACAAGTGCGTTGTGTACATTCTACAGATGGGGAAGACAACTGAGCTCTCGAGGCGAGAAAGGTTTGTTGAGATTCTCTTCTTTCAACTTGAAATGGCTCATTTGCTTATATCAAGAATGAGTTCAGAATGGACTGATTGTGTTAAAAGAGTGTCTTTTAAATAATCTATGGGTATTTCCAAATACTTTATTTCAAAAGAATTGAGACAATACTCCTTGTTGATTAGAATTGACAGAAAATTTGTCTCTATTTTTACAAACATACGAGTCATGGGGTAACGTAGAAATAAACTGAATCAAGGTGTTTTTGTGTCACATTTACCGGAAACATGAAAAGAATACTATATGTGCCAAGTTTTTATATCTAAAAATGAAATATCTCATAAGATTTCCTTTGTATCATGTAAATCTAATAACTTAAATTTAGAAATTCATGCTTCCAGTTTTTTTTTTGGGTAATATGCTCTCAGTTGTTTTGTCACTTTGGTTTTTTCTGGTGGATGGTTACAGTTAAAGATGCTAATGAGAAAGTGGCATTCATCATTTGACTTGTGTTATCTTGCAGGGAAGAGATAGAGAAACAGCAAGCTCATGAGAGATACATGAGGCTGCAGGAACAAGGGAAAACAGAGCAATCCAGAAAAGATTTAGGTAGTAATGATACCATTAGAGCCTTTTCTTTATTAAAAAAGGAAAATCAGAAAGGCGGATCAAATATTGCCTTTTGTCATATTATTTGTTACGAAAGAATATTCAATTGTCATCTTCCTTTTCTTTTGCACATGTTTCATGAAATAATCTTTCTTCAGTGACTTGGCTCTTTCAGATCTTTGGTTTAACAACCCCTTGATAATGTTTGATGCAGAGCGTTTAGCCCTTATCCGACAACAGAGAGCAGAGGCAGCCAAGAAGCGAGAAGAGGAGAAAGCTGGTAAGATATTTGATGCATCTACTTCTAGACTGCCAAAATTTTTCTCCTTTTACTTTCGATTTTTCCCATACTAATAGAAAACGGCATTTTGTTCTCCAGCCAAAGAGCTGAAGAAGTCCGAAGCTCGGAAATGATCAAACCACTGGAATTTGGCAAGAAAATTACGGCGTCCTCTCGTGTGCCAGAACCAAAAATATCTATAAAATGCTTGGTCAGAGCTCTTGTTAGTTCATATGGGGAGCCAGGACTTATCTCTGTGTTTGCAAACACATTTATATCTTGCTAAACAAGTGTATCAGATGCAGCTGCAATTTTACTGCTCTACCTTTGCTAATGATATTATTCACTTTCTTGGATCTGGGATGACCTTAGGATTTTTTAGGGGCAGTTTTGCCTGATCTTCAGCCAAGGAAAGTCTCCCTTATTGTTCCTGGATAAGTTGGATTAGTGCACACAAAAGACACTAGATTACACTAGTTAGATACTTAGTATATGGGGAATATTTTACTGTCAAGTGACTCGAATCCGATCATTTACAAATTTGTCTTGTATTTGTAATTTTTGTTAAGAAAATGTTCTCACTTGAAAAGGTCGCAATTGAGTTGCAATTCTTTAATGAAAAAAGATTATACCAGTAATTCATAAAAAGTGATGTCATAAACATCATAAAGAGCCTGCGTTTGTAAGAAAAAACAAAGAGTAAAATAAAATGTTTATAGGAAAAGAAAAAAGGGAAAATAAAAATGAAAACTTCGCGTGGAAAATATTTGATGATGATGTTCGTTGGTTGCATGCCGCCAGCACCAAGAATGGTCAGTGGTTCCTCCTCCCACAGGCAAATTTCAACCTCTCGCCTTCCTCTCTGCAATTTCAATGGTGGTGAATCATTTCGCATTATTACTCCCATTTTACCAAACCACCCCAAAAGTGCTTCCTTCGATTCTCAATGCTGAGATTCATCCCACAGTTCTTGCACTTGACGTTTCACCCAGAATTCACGGCCGAGTGGATCGCTAGGGAAACTATTGCTTGATGGGCACTTACAGAGCGGACGAGGATTACGATTACCTGTTAAAGGTAGTGTTGATCGGGGACTCTGGTGTCGGAAAGTCGAATCTGTTGTCTAGATTCTCCCGCAATGAGTTCAGCCTGGAGTCCAAGTCCACGATTGGGGTTGAGTTCGCGACCGGGTGCATTACGGTGGTGGTCGACGGTAAGGTCATCAAGGCTCAGATATGGGACACAGCTGGTCAGGAAAGGTGATTAAGTACCCAATTTTTCATTATGTCATCCTTGCGGAAATCGGTGGCGGGTCTCTTTTGGTTATTTTGATCTGCTTTCTTCTTTTCAATGCAATGTGGCTAGGTTATAGCCATGTTATGTGGTAAGATTTTAGAAATGGGCGCAAGAAAGGACATATAACGCGAAAGAAGGGAAAGGGGGCTTGTTGGTGTAGTTGCATGGCCCTCGATCACACCAAGGGGTCGGGTTTGCATTCGTAACCACGGCATTGGACTTTCCGAGCCCCATCAAAGAAAAAGGCAAAAGAAATGGGAAATTGTGGATCTTTCAGCCGATTCTACTTTCTGAAGATCGAAAAGCTGCATATCTTGATTTGGTTGTGAATGCATTTGAGCTTGAGAGTTTTCTACGGAGATATATATTGATGTTATATGCCCTGTTTAGCTGCATATCCATCCGATGATTTTTCATTTATTTGGGTAAATTGCAAGTCAAAAATGAAGGAAAGGAATTGTGGTGGCCCTTGTTTTGCTATTCGTAAACTAATTACGGGGGATTCAATGAGGTCAAGGCAAGCCTACTCTGTGAATATTTTGTCAAGAGATGATTGCGTGTGGGCCTGACATGAAAATCCCATAAAATTTTGGAGGAATTGGGTGACCCTTTCTTAATGGACGGCATCCAAAATTAATTAACGCAAAAAATATGGGTCTCCAAATAAATTGATGATTATTCCATGTGGTACCTGGTTTCAATCTTGGGGAGGGCACGAACAAAATTTTCATTTTAATCTCAGTTCTTCGTACCAACTTTGAACTCTGACTTTATCTGCAAATGCTTGGCTGATGAGTTTTAGATCATGTAGTACCTTGAACTTGCTATCTTGGTGGTAATAATTTGTTAGTCAAGTCCATGAACAATTCTGAAGAACCATCAAACTGACAATTCATGTGATTTCCTCTATACTGGGGGATACTTTTTGCCTCCTATACTAGATTCTTGATGAGCTTGTTGGCCCAACTATATTGAAGTCTGAAGGCCTGGTTGTGGGTGATAGGAGGAAACTGAAAAATATTTCATCCCGTTATGTCTGTATCTGAGCTTTTGCCCTTCTGATTTTTGTTATTTGCTTGCTAAAACTGCCAGTTACGAAATTGCAAATTGGACCCAGTTGCGACATTACTGTCAAATGGACCTTGATGCCCGATTGCACACTTACATGTCTCATTTGGGTCGAGAGGATAAAATATTAAGGGCAATCATATTTCAAGGATCACTTGATAAACTGGATTAGAATGATTTTTAGTTGATTGTTTTTAATTTTTAAATAAACAGAACAATTTAATTGTTATGAAGATTGTTGGACTGGACTGCAAATAGACTTTGGAGAGAAGATCCTGCTGATGATTATTCAGTCAGGGAAGCAACAGGTTGAAATCTCGATTGGTCTTTACTTCTCATATGGCTTTCAGGAATGCGGTTCACGACCTCAGTCAGGGACAGAGGATCAGACCCCCCACTTCTTACCCCGTTTGCACTGCAACAGATTCATTTTTTCCTGCTCGATGCATTACCAGAGAACCACTGTCAATCAAATATCACTGTCTGCTGTACCAATTAACCTCCCAGGTGAACCGAGGGGCTCAAAGACATGGCCAAATTGTGTCACATTTTACTAATGTTCCCAGGAAAGCTGATTGCCCTAGCTGGAACCCTTCGGTTGACTCATTTAATTAATTTGGATATAACCCAGGAGGTTTAATTCATCATCTTGCAGATATAACTTCCTTTGATGTAGAAGTACTATCGTGCAGTGCTGGACGGTCCAACATCCAGTTTGTAGCATACTCAGGCGAGCCGGCCATTATCGTGCCCAAGTTAATTGATTCGGGTCAACACTGCTCGATATCATTTATTGGGACATGCCGCAAGAGTATCGTATTTATTTTTCTCGATTTCTCAAGGGTTATCATTTCCTTGTTTTCTTATTAGATTTCTTCAATGATACCGGCGGTAGCTCTCTCTCTCTCTCTCTCTCTTTTTAAGTGTTACGAAAGCTATCAGATTTCTAGTTGAATTCCCACCTGGTCCACGGGTTTTTTTTACCAAGATGGTTTGGCCGTGCTAGTTCCGGGTCTTTAGATCAATGGCATGGGACATCCTTTTCAATCTACCATCGAGAAATCGGGTCCAGTATGTGCATAGAGCTTGTTGGAGAAAAAGGAGACGGCTTACCGAAATCGAGACACAACAGAAACCTTAACAAAGAAATGACCGAATCTGCCCTAACAGATAAAAACCCAATTAGAGAAACGGATTGTTGCATATTTTGACTTGACCCTTTTGCTTGTCTTTATAACAGAAACTCTTAACAGAACCCACGGAACACAGGACAACCGCAGACTTCCAGTCATTCAGTTGGAAGGACTATATCTCCGCCATTAATGCTGAAATCTTGGCCTGATCTCTTGACCTTCTTCTTCTTCTTCTTCTTCTTCTTCGATCTTTGATATCAATCATAAGAACAGTCAGCGCCTGTTCAAACAGTGAGGCAATTGCCCGGACTGCGAGTCTGGAAGAGGGAGCAGGGACAAAGGAGAGAGCGGAGGTGGGAAAAAATGGTGGTCAAGGAGGATCGGTTCGGTTACAAGATATTTGTCGGGGCAAAGCGAATGGAGATAAGGGTCTGCTACGATGACCGGGTGTACAATTCCTCAAACTGGACTCCTGACCCGATGGTCACAACGGTCCCAATGCTCTACAACCAGATAATCATCCAGCTCACCCTTAGCAGCATCATCTTCCTCCTCCTCTTGCCCCTTAACCAGTCCCGTCTTGTCGCCGAGGTCATTGTGAGTATCCTGTCGATCCTCTGGCAATTGCCAGTTAAGATAAATTGATATTAAACCGTGCTAATTTGCAGGCAGGGATTTTGATAGGGCCGACTTTCTTGGGAGGTTTCCCTACTTTTATCATGAACTTCTTCCCTTTCATTAGCGACACCGTGCTGGAGTACACCATGACACTCGGCACCATTTACTACATGTTCCAACTGGGCTTGGAGATGAACCTCACCCCCATGTCAAAAATCGGTAGAAAGACCACGGTGATCACCGTAACCGGGATGATTCTTCCATTAGCTGTCGGGTTCGGCTCCTATTTCCTCGTGATTCCCCCTCTGAAGCCAGGGGAATCGATTCTCCCTAAGCTGAGAAGCGCATACGTTTGGGCCATAGCCTTGACCGCCACCAACCTGCCAGACCTAACCCGGATCCTCGCCAACCTAAAGCTCATGAGGACTGATATCGGCCGGACTGCCATAGCCTCAGCCTTCGTGAGCGACATCGTGACTTGGCTCCACCTTGTGACACTGATCTCGATCTCCCGCCCTGGACATGTCTTAAGGATGTGCATCTCCACAGTGATCCTCACATTGTTCTTCACGTTCCTGGCTCGACCAGCTCTGTCACGGCTCATCTCCCTAACCACCGATGGACAGAACTACAAGGAGTCTCATGTGCAGTTCATCCTATGTGGGGTCCTCATTTCGGCTTTCATCACGGATGCGCTAGGTCTAGGCTCTTTTGTTGGGGCATTCATGTTCGGGTTCAGCCTCCCTGGTGGGCAGCTTGCGACCCTCATCTCACAGCGAATTGAGAAGGTTTCTTCTTGGATCATGGTGCCTCTGTATTGCACTGTCTCCGGGCTCAAGAGCAGTGTGAACATGATGATTCCCCGAGGCCGATCCATCAAGCATGTGATACTGTTCATGGCAATCTCGTGGGCTGCCAAGGTTATGAGCACCTTCTTGATCTCTTTCAAGTCCAATGTGAGGAGGCCAAGGGAAGTTTTCACTCTTGGTGTGCTCATGAACTCCAAGGGCTTACTCGCCCTGATCGTGATCAACATCGGAAGGGAACTTTACGTAAGTAATAAACCTGATCTCTTCCACTGGCCGATTAAGTAATAACTTTCACCTCATTTGACTGGCAGGACGATTGGAATCCTAAACTTTTCTTTGCTATTTGCAATGGCGTAGTTATCAGACATTGAAGCATCAACTGTGATGGTGTCGACAATCCTCCTCCTGATGATGTCTGTTCTGCCGATTGTCAGACACGCTTACAAGCCCCAGAAACGCATGATGCGTCATAAGGTCAGGAGCATCCAGAGCATAGGATCGGAGTCCAACTTCCGAATCCTCACCTGCATACACTTGAAGCAGCAAGTGCAAGGCATCATGAGTCTCCTTCGCATGTCAAATCCCACCACCCAGTCCAAGATATATGCCATAGGTGTCCATCTGGTGGAGCTAACCGAACATACATCTGCTGCAATGCTGATCGTGCATGACGCATTCCAATCCAAGGGCAGCCATCAGAAGAATACAAAGGGAAACCCAGATGAGGTTGTTGAGGCCTTGGAGGAATTCGGTTGGGAGAATAGCCCACTCATCTCGGTCGAGTGCATGACTGCCATATCTCGCTATTCCACCATGCACATAGACATATGCAGCATAGCAGAAGACAAGCGGGCTGCCCTCATAATCATTCCATTCCATGAACTGGTATCTGGCAATTTCAGGCATGATAAAATACATTCCATCGTTGCATACTTATGAGCTTTTACACATTGAAAAGTTGAGAGTAATAAGATAAGGTCTATGGGAACATGAGAATGATGCGATAACCTGGTGCAGGAAAATGGCAAGGATGAAGTGGAGGGCATTGACTCTCATTCCATCCGGTGCATGAACCAGCAAGTATTGTCAAATGCGCCTTGCACCATAGGGGTATTGGTCAACCACGGTCTCAGCAAGCCGAACCGCACTATGATATGCCTCATTATGTTCTATATTGGGGGACCTGATGATCGGGAGGCTCTGTCGTATGCATGGAGGATGGCGTGGAAAGCCAACATCCACCTGACCGTTGTGCGGTTCGTCCAGGGTGCCAACCCCATGGAGCCCACTCCGTTAGCCAATGGTGCAGACGACAGCAAAGGGATCTTGAACCTGCTAGAAGACTACGAGAGGCAGACTGAGCTGGACGAGGAGTTCATCAATGAGTTTAGGTGCAAGATGGTGAACAATCAGTCGGTGAATTTCTTGGAGGAGGTGGTGAACAGCGGGGAAGAGACGCTGGTGGTTATAAGGAGTGTTATGGAGGGGAGCGACTACCACCTATGCATAGTCGGAAAAGGGAACAGGCGGATCTCTCCGATTGAGTCTGGGCTATTGGACTTGGCCGAGTTCCAAGAGCTTGGAGCCATAGGAGATGCGATAGTAACGGCCAATTTCTCAACCAGCACATCAGTTCTAGTAATACAAAACTACGATGCTGTTGCTCATCAAAATCGAGGGGAGTTGGTCCAGTAAGTGTATTTAGATTTAGACAATGGAGATGACCCGACCCTGTTTCTCAGATGTCTCATAGTCACAGGATCGCACCAATTTATATATACAAACCTCGGGACCGATCCTGGAGGTACCTAGCATTTTCTGTGTAAAATCGCACGATTGCATAGGAAAGCCTTCAAGCAAGGTAGTCTTAACTGCCTGATTAGAGCCTTCCATCAGTAGATTCAACATAAAACTTTGCATTTAATGTGGTCGTTGCTTTCTCGGAGGAACTGCACCAGGAGCCACTTTCCAACTCTAGTGTCAGGTCGAGTTTCGGCCTGGCCTGGCCTGGCCTGGGAGCGGCCTTGTCCATGCCTGTTTATAACTAACTTTCAATTTTACGATTATGAGTAGAGTTATGGCAATAGTTTTGACGGAAAGATGGTATAAAGTAATATCTATTAAGGCGACGTCTCATTAACTGCTTTTATCGGAAAGTTGCCACAAAATGATTAACGCAAAGCCGATGTCATGCAACAGAATTTCAATACGATGGTCAAAGAAACATCGATGAAATTACATCAAAATATTGTTGTCAATGACATGGTCACTGTAGGTTTATCTAAAATCTTGTGCGATGGAACAAACTGCTTACTATATGATCATTCGCCAGGGGTTGAAGAACCGTGTTGTAAAAAAGAGCTGTGGTTTCGAGGAAAAACGGGTTGTCTGTGATTGATTGTTCTGAATTATTAAGAGTCTACTTACTGCATATCAAATCTTAGAATTTATCGGCGGCAATCAAGTCACTAATCCCCGCATATTCATATAGCCGCTTGCAAAGAGACAGGTCGATCAACAACTACTGTGAAAGCTTCAAGCAAATGCAGCATAGGCAGCGGGAGGAGGGATCCGTGTGAGAAATACATCGAGCAGCTGGTCGGTGCATCATTGACACCTCCAAGTCATCTTCTATTTGGTCGTAGCTCATCATATCGCCTTTCACAAATATGGAGTGAACGATGGACACCGGTATGTTCTCTGGATCTGGTAGGGCTGCGAGCAGAGACAATGTATCTATTATTACCCATCTCAAGTTTTCAACGTGACACTGATGGGCGGACAATCAAATTACTACCACATGCATGTCTAGCATGCTTTTACATTGTCACTTGGGCATATTTACTGCATTTTTCAGGATCCTACCATACGCGATTGATGAGGACTAGTCTTAGTATAATCTGATTCATAAAAAAGCGGTGTATATGGAAGATGTAAAAAAGAAAACTGGCTAGGATTTTCTCACTTTGAGAGAGAGAGAGAGAGAGCTTCACAAGTTCTTCCTCCGGGACATGGACTTGCTCGAGAGTCTGACCCATCCTCATCTCCCAGAGTGAGATCAGTTCATTTTGAGCTGTGTACTAGATGAGGAAGTGAGTTTTCACAAAACATTATTGGTGATATTTCGTGGAGCCGGGGACAAAGACAACCTGCGATAAGAAAAAAAGGGGGACCATAGAACCAACCCAAATGTAGATAAATCAAGCTCATCTTTCTCCTCGGTACCTGCAGTCACTTTCATCCCCCAACGAAAGAATGAATGTGTTTTGTTTTTCCTTTTCATGGTCCCACGAAGAAGATATCTCAAATAAATAGAAGACTAAACCCACTCGAATACAAATTCTCTCTTCTAGCTCCTTTTCTTATGGCTCCATCCTGCCCGATAGAGCTCCCTCTCAATGAGAATGACTCGCAAGACATGCTCATCTACCATGTCCTAAACGAGGCCATCTCCTCAAACGGATCGTCTTTCCCACCGCATAGCAATCACAAGGCCACTGCTTCCACGTCACTGAAAAGTACCCTGGAACCCAATAGAGCTATTGGGAAGAGTAAGCACTACCGGGGGGTCCGCCGCCGGCCATGGGGGAAGTACGCGGCTGAGATCAGGGACTCAACACGACAGGGGGCCAAGATATGGCTGGGAACCTTCGACACGGCCGAGGAGGCAGCTCTAGCTTATGACAAGGCGGCCTTCGGGCTGAGGGGAGCCAAGGCGTTGCTCAATTTCCCGGGAGCGTTAATGGCTGCCGCGGCTTCCTCCTCAGCATCGTCCGTGGCGGCAGATAGCCGTAGGACAAAGTAAATCCTGAAAAACCAGAACGAGCGCGACATCGAGGTAGGTCAGTCGAGCACTAGCAGTGTCACATTTTTAACTGACGGGTTTCAACGGGAATCGGATTTCAGCAACGTCGAGGGATCGACGGACAGTAATCCCAACCGTGTCGAGAAGAAGTTACTCAAGGTTCGAGATTGACTCGAGGGGTGCTTGTTTGCTTTGCGTTTTCATGTCTCTTGTACTTGTACGAGGGTAGATCATGTGAACCTTTATAAATTAAACCTGGTGTTCCTCTAGTCTACTGGTTGCCTTCGATTACACAGTAACTTCCGACCTAGAGTAATGTTCACTCCTGAGGTTGTGTGTGTCTGTCGTTGGTGTTTGCCGAGAGTGCGGCATTATTAAATCGATTGAAAGTCTTGTCTTCAATCGTGGGCAGCTGCCTTCATCAATTTTCTTCCACGTGACGAGGAAAGAATTCCTCGTAAAAAAAGTCAAATTGAAATTCATTTTATGGTGAGAAGATGGGACAAAAATGATCGAACATTGCCTTTGAAATTCAATATCCGTCGACAAGCTGGTCCTATGTTTACACCACGACGAGCGACAAACGTCCGCCTCCAGAAAATAATTTATAGTTGTTTTGCTTTTCTACTTTTTTTTTTGGGGTCTAATTAAAGACATATGAATTATTAATAGATTTAATTTCCGAGTCCTTCACAAGGTTAATCTCATTAATAAGTTTTCGAATTATAAAATTTTTCTACTTATAAAAAATTTCGGAGAATAGCTGAAAACTACATCATGAACTTAATGGTAACAATCTACTGCTTGAAAAATGATCTTATTATTATCAATATAATAATTAAGATGTTGTACACTTGATTCTTATCGTAAAACCTTCAAAAAAGAAAAAAAATCACTCCAAATAGGTCCAAAATAATATTACCATTATATTAAATCAAACACTAAAATATTAGAAGTATAATGTGACAATTTATAATCAATTGGCATATAAATCTTCCGTTTCTACGAATTGATGTGATGCGGCGACCTTCAACAATACGTTTTGATTTCGTCGAAGAGCCAGAGAGAGTGAACTCGATTATCAGCTAATGAGGCTCGTGTACATATGGTGCTAGCAACTTGGATTAATCGAGATAATTCGATGTATTTCTCTCTCGTATAATCTATCGGATACGGATTCCGTAAATGAAGGAAAATTATGATTGAAATTTTTTTTATCTTTATTAAGCTGATCTTACTTGAATAAAATTTAGTCATATATATAATACTTTTATATATAAGAATAATAGTCATATGTACCGTTTGTCCTTTTCTCTTGTTTGAGACTATAATCTTATCATGTCCTTGTTAATTGACTAATCTGAATGTGAAATGATGCAAACTGACTCATAGGGGTGTCGAATTGTTGCCAAAGTATCGAGCTCTAGACGTTAGATCTAAGATGAAGACATTATCATTGATGATGACAAGAGCCGTGGATTGTCCTCTGTCACGACCCGAAAATCCGGCAGAGTTTCCCATGTATTTAAGACTAACCAGAAGCGCAAAACCTGTTATAACTCAGCTCAACACACCATATCCAGCCACATCCATCCACAACCATTTCCAAAACAACAGTTTTCAACCACCAGATATTCAGGTCGTGATATGAAATCACACTATACAGAACTTCTATACATACCCTATCAAAATAAACTTATCCTAGTTGATCCCCGGGTCTATTTGGGCGGCTCCACACGGCTGAGTGTCCTCCCTATCTGTAGAAAAACAATTTGCAGAGAGTGTGAGCTGCAACTCAGTGAATACAAAATTCCATAGTGGAATAACATGTGGCTCACCTATATCCTTACACGACCGTATCAACTCATACGATTTATCTACTATGGACATGGGGTCGTTGGCAACTAGGCCAACTTCACACGACCCACCTAATGTAATGCATGTAACAAGCATGTCAAACAATAACCATGGGGTCGCATTACCTCTGCGACAGAGTTATGGCGGTACCGTTACTCCAGCTCTCCCCAAAACAGTACCGCGACCCCGCACCTCAATCATTTCCTAGCATTCTACTTCCCGTGCCCCTTCCCTTCGCACGCACGCGGGGGCCGCCTATTGACCTCTGGCGGTAAGAGTGGACCCGTCATCCTCAAGTCTTTCTCTTTTTCTTTCCTCTCATCTCTGGTCTTTGTTTTTCTTGACAGGGTCCGTGGGGAGTCAACTCACATTTTCCACTGGGGTCACAGAGCCAGTGTCACTCACGTCCCATGCTTATATCCCGCCGGGAACCCGCGGCAGATCAGTACGGCCCATTTCTATTCCGCCGGCTTAGCGGTCACCATGGTTATACACAAGCACAAGCAAGATGCACAATGAATGAATGAATGCATGTTCACTACCGGTATCACACAGCTATCTCACAGCTACTCAATTCTCGATCATGTATGCTATAAACCAAAACACAAACAGATCATTCCACAATGGAAGAATGTACTCACAACCCCTGAGTCGATCAATCACAAGGCAGAATCCTCTAGGTGTTGATCCCGGTTCTCTTCAGCACCTATCATATCACTCGCAAGGAGATCAATATATATAACCACGTCAGTAATCTATCTTCACCCACCATATTCAGGTCAAAAGGTATTCTAGCAAGTTAAGGAAAACTCCTAAGGATTTGAGAGGGTTTAGGGCTGTTCCACTGACTGATCTAAGGAGATGAGTCCCTCCTCGGCATCCCTCACTACTGTTATCTCTTTTTCTCTTCACCAGCAGTTACTCCCGGCCACACAGAGGAACAGAAAACCCTTCAGCAGAACCGAACGACCACACTAGCAGCACACACTGCACTTCTCAGCCGGCCTCAACTCGAACCCTAACAGTTATCGAGACTCGAACTCCCAGCAGCAATAACACCTAGATCTCAGCCATAGCGATTCCCGGACACCAAATCAGCAATAACCTAAGGAGGGTTTTGGGTCTCCGAGATTCTCACCTCAACGCCCGAAGTCGTTCGTAGAGCAATGGAGTCTAGAAACCGAGGCTTGTCCGCAGAAGGCCCTCTCCTCTAGGCTCGATTGCCTCCTGCAATGGCGGATGGAATGGAAACGGGGACGGATCGGAACCCTAGCGAAACCCTAATTTCTCCTCTCTGTCGCGCTGGGGGAGGTCGGGGGAAAAGGAAAAACGCGAAATGAGGGAGGAAGGAAGGAGGGAGGAGGAAAATAGGGCCGGGGGACATACGGGCCAGCTAAATGGGCGGGCTCTCCTCGGGCCCAAGCCCGTGGGCTCACAATTCCTCCCCACTAATTCAGAATTTCGTCCCCGAAATTCAGTCACCTATGCTAGGGAAAAGGTCGGGATAGTTGCTCCTCATGGCTTCCTCCGGCTCCCAAGTTGCTGTTTCCCTTGACTGACTCCTCCACCGGACCTTTACTACCGGTATTCGTTTGGTCCTTAAAACCTGTTCCTTCCGATCTAAGATTTCCACCGGTTCTTCCTCATACTTCAAATGTTCATCCAACCCCACTGGTTGATAAGTAAGGACATGGGTAGGATCGTGAACATACTTGCGCAGCATGGAGACATGGAACACATTGTGTATGCGAGATAGGTCCGGAGGTAGTGCCAATCGGTATGCCACCTTGCCCACTCGCTCTAGGATCTCATATGGTCCAATGTACCTGGGGCTGAGCTTGCCTTTCCTACCAAATCGCATGATACCTTTCCAAGGAGATATCTTCAAGAAAACAAAATCGCCTACTTGGAATTCTAAATCCTTTCTGCGCTTGTCAGCATAGTTCTTCTGTCGATCTTGGGCGGTCTTTAATCTTTCCCTTATAACCTTCACCTTGTCTGTGGTCGTATCCACAATCTCTGGCCCAATCAATTTTCGTTCCCCAACCTCGTTCCAGCACACCGGAGTTCGACAGGCCCTTCCATACAGTGATTCATACGGTGCCATTCCAATACTGGAGTGATAACTATTGTTGTAGGCAAACTCTATGAGTGGTAAGTGTTCATCCCAGCTACCTAAAAAGTCTATAACGCAAGCCCTCAACATGTCCTCTAGTGTTTGTATGGTCCGTTCTGATTGTCCATCAGTCTCTGGGTGAAATGCAGTAGAAAAATTCAATCTCACACCCATTGTCCTCATAAAACTGTCCCAATATTTCGAGGTAAAGTATGAACCTCTATCTGACACAATAGATACCGGGACTCCGTGTAACCTCACGATCTCGTCAATGAACAACTTTGCCAACCTCTCCGCTCCAAATGTGGACTTTGCTGGTAAGAAATGGGCAGACTTTGTCAACCTATCCACTATCACCCAAATAGAATCATACCCCTTCTGAGTTCGAGGAAGTCCAGACACGAAATCCATGGTAATCTTTTCCCATTTCCACTCAGGAATGGGCAACGGCTGTAGTAAACCTGAGGGACGTTGATGCTCGGCTTTCACCTGTTGGCAAGTTAGGCATTTGGCCACAAATTCAGCTACATCTTTCTTCATACCATTCCACCAGTAGTTTCCCTTCAAACCGTGATACATTTTTGTGCTGCCTGGATGCATGGCATAGGGTGAGTTATGCGCCTCCGTGAGAATCTCCTTCTTGAGCTCATCACTGTTTGGAATGCAGGTTCGGTTCTTAAACATCACTATGCCATCCTTGTTCACCTCAAACTCAGCTCTCTTCCCTTCCATCACTTCCTGTCTCACCGTTGTCAAGAACGAATCCACTTGTTGGGCATCTCGAATCTGGTCCACAAGAATTGGTTTCACCTCATACATTGACATTAACGATCCAGTAGTGGTTACCTGTAGGTTGGCTCTCATGGACCTCAACTCATTGAACAATGTACCTTGAATGTTATAAAGATTTGCTGAAGCTGAGGACTTTCGACTCAAAGCATCTGCCACTACATTCGCCTTCCCCGGATGATAATGGATCGTACAATCATAATCCTTGATCAACTCTAACCATCGCCTTTGTCTCAGATTTAACTCCTTCTGCGAGAATAGGTACTTTAAACTCTTGTGGTCTGTGTAGATTTCGCGCTTCACTCCATACAAGTAGTGTCTCCATAACTTCAAGGCAAATACCACCGCAGCTAACTCCAAGTCATGTGTGGGATAGTTTCTTTCATGAGTGCGGAGTTGACGAGAAGCATACGCTACCACCTTGCCCTGTTGCATTAACACGCAGCCTAACCCCTGGTGAGATGCATCACTGTAAATCATGAACCCTTCATTTGGGGAGGGAATGACAAGGATTGGGGCCGTAGTCAATCTGTGTTTCAACTCCTGGAAGCTCTGTTCACAAGCGTCTGTCCATTCAAACTTCTGGTTCTTCCGTGTCAGCTTGGTTAGAGGTGCGGCAATGAGAGAAAACTCTGCAACGAACCTTCGATAATAACCTGCTAAGCCCAAGAAACTTCGTACTTCTGTTGCATTCTTCGGTTGTTCCCAGCTTAAAACAGCTTCAATCTTCGACTGGTCTACTGACACACCCTCACCTGTGATCACATGTCCAAGAAATTCCACTTGGTCTAACCAAAACCGACATTTGCTAAACTTTGCATAGAGTTGCTTCTCCCTCAATATCTGCAATACTACCCTCAAATGCTGTTCATGCTCGCCCCTGTCCCTCGAATATACCAGGATATCATCAATAAAGACTACCACAAACTTGTCAAGATAAGGCTGAAATACCCGGTTCATCAAATCCATAAAGACTGCAGGGGCGTTTGTTAACCCAAAAGGCATGACAAGGAACTCATAGTGTCCATACCGAGTGCGGAAGGCAGTCTTCAACACATCTGACTCCCTTATCTTCAGCTGATGATACCCTGAACGAAGATCAATCTTTGAAAACACACTAGCACCCTGGAGCTGATCAAACAAATCATCTATTCGAGGTAATGGATACTTGTTGCGCACTGTGGCCCGATTCAGCTGTCGATAGTCCACACACAATCGTAGAGTACCATCCTTCTTCTTCACAAATAACACTGGAGCACCCCAAGGTGATACGCTAGGCCTGATGAATCCCTTCTCCAGGAGTTCTTGTAACTGGTCCTTCAATTCCCTGAGCTCTAGTGGAGCCATACGATATGGTGCAATAGAGATCGGCGCGGTGCCAGGTTCCAACTCTATAGTAAACTCAATCTCCCTGTCTGGTGGCAACCCGGGCAGATCTCCTGGAAAAACATCTTGGAATTCGCAAACCACTGGAACTTCATTGACACTTGGGGACTCTACCCTTGTAGCTACAACATATGCCATATACCCTTCGCATCCCTTCCTCAACAGTTTGGAGGCCTTAAGGTATGATATAAAACTGAATGGAACACTCTCCTGGTCCCCGCACCATTTAAACTCAGGCTCGTCCGGTATTCTAAATATCACTTCCTTCCTATGGCAATCGACTGTGGCAAAATAAGAGGAAAGCCAATCCATACCTAGTATCACATCAAAATCTTGAATACCCATGGGTATCAAGTCAGCTATCATCTCTCTATCTCCCAACTGTATAAGGCACCCTCTATATGCAGTATAGACTGCGACACTCTCCCCCGTAGGTATTGCTATGGACATTGGGTGAACTAATGATCCTTGAGGCATAGTAGCATGTCTAGCATATGTAAATGATATGAAGGAATGAGTAGACCCTGGATCTATAAGCACTTGTGCTGGTCTATCAAACAAGGTTAAAGTACCTGTTACTACTGCATGAGTGGCATTGGCATCCCGTCTCGTTAAGGTGAAGACCCTCCCTTGGGTCATAGGTCCGTCGGTCTGTCTCACGCGAGGGTTGGGCTGACCAGCTATGCTTGCACCCGATTCAGTTCCTCGACCCTGGAAACTTCTGGTCCCACTGGCCGGTCCTCGTCCTCTACTCCCAAAGGGTCTCCCTCGAATCCCACTCCCTCTAGTGATGCTCCCAACCGACAGATCTCCTTGCCTGCACTGTCGTTGCACATGCCCCTTCAATCCACAACGGTAGCAGGTCACTTCTCTCGCACTTAGCAAGGGACAATTTCTCTTCATGTGACCCACTTGGCCACAATGGAAGCACCCCATGGATCCCGCTCGGCATTCACCCATGTGTGGTTGACCACATTCCCGGCAAGGAACTGTCCTGGGACGGTCGGTTGATGTTGAACTTGACTGATAGACAGACTTGCCCTTAGCCGAACTGGAAGCAAGTCCACCCCTCTTGGACGTCCTGGAAGATCCTTCCGGACTAGAAGCATATCGGGTCTTCTTGTGCTGCCCCCTTTCCATAGCCTCATCCTGCAAGCCTTGTTCAGCTATGAGAGCCTTGTTGTACAGCTCAGAAAATCTTGAAAGTTCAAGGATGGAGAGTCGAGATCTCAAATCAGTGTTGAGTCCTTCCAGGAAACGGTTGCATCTTGAGACTTCATCGTTGACCAAGGTTGAAGCAAACCGCGACAAGGAAGTGAATCTCATCTCATACTCAGCAACGGACAGGTCTTCTTGCTTCAGACTCAGAAATTCCCTCTCCTTTGCCCGTCGGTATGAGATTGGGAAGTACTTGTCGAAGAACACTTGTGTGAACTGGGACCAAGTAACCTCAGTTGTTGGAGATGGGTCAAGTCGCCTTTGAGTGGCCTCCCACCAGTATCGAGCATCCCCTGTCAGCATGAAGGTGGCAAGGATAACTTGTTGTGTGTTGGTGACATCCATCACTGAAAAGATCTTCTCCATGTCAGCGACCCAGTTCTCTGCCTCTATAGGGTCCACAGTCCCTGAGAAGGATGGAGGTCCCAACTTCTTAAAGGCTTCATATGGCACGCGGTGCTGCTGCTCGGTAGAGTGAGCCTGTATCGTAATCTGTTGCTGCACCAGAATTGCCTGTTGCTCCATAAGCCGTGTCTGTTGTTCCATCATGCGTGCAACTGTATCTAGAGTGTCTCGGACATAGGTGTCCCTCTCAGCATGCTCTCTAGGAATTTCCTGAGGGATTGTGTGAGAATGTTGCCCTTCATCTGGGGCCTGAGGTGTCTCCTGACCAACTACATTTTCAGTCTGATACCTTCGTGGTACACGACGAGTGCGTCTGGGCCTCATATCTAATTTGTATCCTATCAACATGAGCAACTTAGGCATATAAATCACTAAGTAGTTAGTAATAACTCAGCCGTGGGATTCCTAACCTATCCTAAAAGTCATGTGGGGATCAACCAGCTATTTAGAGTCTATAGAATCTCATAACCTAAGCTCTGATACCAAAAATTGTCACGACCCGAAAATCTGGCAGAGTTTCCCCTGTATTTAGGACTAACCAGAAGCGCAAAACCTGTTATAACTCAGCTCAACACACCATATCCAGCCACATCCATCCACAACCATTTCCAAAACAACAGTTTTCAACCACCAGATATTCAGGTCGTGATATGAAATCACACTATACAGAACTTCTATACATACCCTATCAAAATAAACTTATCCTAGTTGATCCCCGGGTCTATTTGGGCGGCTCCACACGGCTGAGTGTCCTCCCTATCTGTAGAAAAACAATTTGCAGAGAGTGTGAGCTGCAACTCAGTGAATACAAAATTCCATAGTGGAATAACATGTGGCTCACCTATATCCTTACACGACCGTATCAACTCATACGATTTATCTACTATGGACATGGGGTCGTTGGCAACTAGGCCAACTTCACACGACCCACCTAATGTAATGCATGTAACAAGCATGTCAAACAATAACCATGGGGTCGCATTACCTCTGCGACAGAGTTATGGCGGTACCGTTACTCCAGCTCTCCCCAAAACAGTACCGCGACCCCGCACCTCAATCATTTCCTAGCATTCTACTTCCCGTGCCCCTTCCCTTCGCACGCACGCGGGGGCCGCCTATTGACCTCTGGCGGTAAGAGTGGACCCGTCATCCTCAAGTCTTTCTCTTTTTCTTTCCTCTCATCTCTGGTCTTTGTTTTTCTTGACAGGGTCCGTGGGGAGTCAACTCACATTTTCCACTGGGGTCACAGAGCCAGTGTCACTCACGTCCCATGCTTATATCCCGCCGGGAACCCGCGGCAGATCAGTACGGCCCATTTCTATTCCGCCGGCTTAGCGGTCACCATGGTTATACACAAGCACAAGCAAGATGCACAATGAATGAATGAATGCATGTTCACTACCGGTATCACACAGCTATCTCACAGCTACTCAATTCTCGATCATGTATGCTATAAACCAAAACACAAACAGATCATTCCACAATGGAAGAATGTACTCACAACCCCTGAGTCGATCAATCACAAGGCAGAATCCTCTAGGTGTTGATCCCGGTTCTCTTCAGCACCTATCATATCACTCGCAAGGAGATCAATATATATAACCACGTCAGTAATCTATCTTCACCCACCATATTCGGGTCAAAAGGTATTCTAGCAAGTTAAGGAAAACTCCTAAGGATTTGAGAGGGTTTAGGGCTGTTCCACTGACTGATCTAAGGAGATGAGTCCCTCCTCGGCATCCCTCACTACTGTTATCTCTTTTTCTCTTCACCAGCAGTTACTCCCGGCCACACAGAGGAACAGAAAACCCTTCAGCAGAACCGAACGACCACACTAGCAGCACACACTGCACTTCTCAGCCGGCCTCAACTCGAACCCTAACAGTTATCGAGACTCGAACTCCCAGCAGCAATAACACCTAGATCTCAGCCATAGCGATTCCCGGACACCAAATCAGCAATAACCTAAGGAGGGTTTTGGGTCTCCGAGATTCTCACCTCAACGCCCGAAGTCGTTCGTAGAGCAATGGAGTCTAGAAACCGAGGCTTGTCCGCAGAAGGCCCTCTCCTCTAGGCTCGATTGCCTCCTGCAATGGCGGATGGAATGGAAACGGGGACGGATCGGAACCCTAGCGAAACCCTAATTTCTCCTCTCTGTCGCGCTGGGGGGGGGGGAAAAGGAAAAACGCGAAATGAGGGAGGAAGGAAGGAGGGAGGAGGAAAATAGGGCCGGGGGACATACGGGCCAGCTAAATGGGCGGGCTCTCCTCGGGCCCAAGCCCGTGGGCTCACAATTCCTCCCCACTAATTCAGAATTTCGTCCCCGAAATTCAGTCACCTATGCTAGGGAAAAGGTCGGGATAGTTGCTCCTCATGGCTTCCTCCGGCTCCCAAGTTGCTGTTTCCCTTGACTGACTCCTCCACCGGACCTTTACTACCGGTATTCGTTTGGTCCTTAAAACCTGTTCCTTCCGATCTAAGATTTCCACCGGTTCTTCCTCATACTTCAAATGTTCATCCAACCCCACTGGTTGATAAGTAAGGACATGGGTAGGATCGTGAACATACTTGCGCAGCATGGAGACATGGAACACATTGTGTATGCGAGATAGGTCCGGAGGTAGTGCCAATCGGTATGCCACCTTGCCCACTCGCTCTAGGATCTCATATGGTCCAATGTACCTGGGGCTGAGCTTGCCTTTCCTACCAAATCGCATGATACCTTTCCAAGGAGATATCTTCAAGAAAACAAAATCGCCTACTTGGAATTCTAAATCCTTTCTGCGCTTGTCAGCATAGTTCTTCTGTCGATCTTGGGCGGTCTTTAATCTTTCCCTTATAACCTTCACCTTGTCTGTGGTCGTATCCACAATCTCTGGCCCAATCAATTTTCGTTCCCCAACCTCGTTCCAGCACACCGGAGTTCGACAGGCCCTTCCATACAGTGATTCATACGGTGCCATTCCAATACTGGAGTGATAACTATTGTTGTAGGCAAACTCTATGAGTGGTAAGTGTTCATCCCAGCTACCTAAAAAGTCTATAACGCAAGCCCTCAACATGTCCTCTAGTGTTTGTATGGTCCGTTCTGATTGTCCATCAGTCTCTGGGTGAAATGCAGTAGAAAAATTCAATCTCACACCCATTGTCCTCATAAAACTGTCCCAATATTTCGAGGTAAAGTATGAACCTCTATCTGACACAATAGATACCGGGACTCCGTGTAACCTCACGATCTCGTCAATGAACAACTTTGCCAACCTCTCCGCTCCAAATGTGGACTTTGCTGGTAAGAAATGGGCAGACTTTGTCAACCTATCCACTATCACCCAAATAGAATCATACCCCTTCTGAGTTCGAGGAAGTCCAGACACGAAATCCATGGTAATCTTTTCCCATTTCCACTCAGGAATGGGCAACGGCTGTAGTAAACCTGAGGGACGTTGATGCTCGGCTTTCACCTGTTGGCAAGTTAGGCATTTGGCCACAAATTCAGCTACATCTTTCTTCATACCATTCCACCAGTAGTTTCCCTTCAAACCGTGATACATTTTTGTGCTGCCTGGATGCATGGCATAGGGTGAGTTATGCGCCTCCGTGAGAATCTCCTTCTTGAGCTCATCACTGTTTGGAATGCAGGTTCGGTTCTTAAACATCACTATGCCATCCTTGTTCACCTCAAACTCAGCTCTCTTCCCTTCCATCACTTCCTGTCTCACCGTTGTCAAGAACGAATCCACTTGTTGGGCATCTCGAATCTGGTCCACAAGAATTGGTTTCACCTCATACATTGACATTAACGATCCAGTAGTGGTTACCTGCAGGTTGGCTCTCATGGACCTCAACTCATTGAACAATGTACCTTGAATGTTATAAAGATTTGCTGAAGCTGAGGACTTTCGACTCAAAGCATCTGCCACTACATTCGCCTTCCCCGGATGATAATGGATCGTACAATCATAATCCTTGATCAACTCTAACCATCGCCTTTGTCTCAGATTTAACTCCTTCTGCGAGAATAGGTACTTTAAACTCTTGTGGTCTGTGTAGATTTCGCGCTTCACTCCATACAAGTAGTGTCTCCATAACTTCAAGGCAAATACCACCGCAGCTAACTCTAAGTCATGTGTGGGATAGTTTCTTTCATGAGTGCGGAGTTGACGAGAAGCATACGCTACCACCTTGCCCTGTTGCATTAACACGCAGCCTAACCCCTGGTGAGATGCATCACTGTAAATCACGAACCCTTCATTTGGGGAGGGAATGACAAGGATTGGGGCAGTAGTCAATCTGTGTTTCAACTCTGGAAGCTCTGTTCACAAGCGTCTGTCCATTCAAACTTCTGGTTCTTCCGTGTCAGCTTGGTTAGAGGTGCGGCAATGAGAGAAAACTCTGCAACAAACCTTCGATAATAACCTGCTAAGCCCAAGAAACTTCGTACTTCTGTTGCATTCTTCGGTTGTTCCCAGCTTAAAATAGCTTCAATCTTCGACTGGTCTACTGACACACCTTCACCTGTGATCACATGTCCAAGAAATTCCACTTGGTCTAACCAAAACCGACATTTGCTAAACTTTGCATAGAGTTGCTTCTCCCTCAATATCTGCAATACTACCCTCAAATGCTGTTCATGCTCGCCCCTGTCCCTCGAATATACCAGGATATCATCAATAAAGACTACCACAAACTTGTCAAGATAAGGCTGAAATACCCGGTTCATTAAATCCATAAAGACTGCAGGGGCGTTTGTTAACCCAAAAGGCATGACAAGGAACTCATAGTGTCCATACCGAGTGCGGAAAGCAGTCTTCAACACGTCTGACTCCCTTATCTTCAGCTGATGATACCCTGAACGAAGATCAATCTTTGAAAACGCACTAGCGCCCTGGAGCTGATCAAACAAATCATCTATTCGAGGTAATGGATACTTGTTGCGCACTGTGGCCCGATTCAGCTGTCGATAGTCCACACACAATCGTAGAGTACCATCCTTCTTCTTCACAAATAACACTGGAGCACCCCAAGGTGATACGCTAGGCCTGATGAATCCCTTCTCCAGGAGTTCTTGTAACTGATCCTTCAATTCCCTGAGCTCTAGTGGAGCCATACGATAAGGTGCAATAGAGATCGGCGCGGTGCCAGGTTCCAACTCTATAGTAAACTCAATCTCCCTGTCTGGTGGCAACCCGGGCAGATCTCCTGGAAAGAACATCTTGGAATTCGCAAACCACTGGAACTTCATTGACACTTGGGGACTCTACCCTGGTGGCTACCACATATGCCATATACCCTTCGCATCCCTTCCTCAACAGTTTGGAGGCCTTAAGGTATGATATAAAACTGAATGGAACACTCTTCCTGGTCCCCGCACCATTTAAACTCAGGCTCGTCCGGTATTCTAAATATCACTTCCTTCCTATGGCAATCGACTGTGGCAAAATAAGAGGAAAGCCAGTCCATACCTAGTATCACATCAAAATCTTGAATACCCATGGGTATCAAGTCAGCTATCATCTCTCTATCTCCCAACTGTATAAGGCACCCTCTATATGCAGTATAGACTGCGACACTCTCCCCCGTAGGTATTGCTATGGACATTGGGTGAACTAATGATCCTTGAGGCATAGTAGCATGTCTAGCATATGTAAATGATATGAAGGAATGAGTAGACCCTGGATCTATAAGCACTTGTGCTGGTCTATCAAACAAGGTTAAAGTACCTGTTACTACTGCAGGAGTGGCATTGGCATCCCGTCTCGTTAAGGTGAAGACCCTCCCTTGTGTCATAGGTCCGTCAGTCTGTCTCACGCGAGGGTTGGGCTGACCAGCTATGCTTGCACCCGATTCAGTTCCTCGACCCTGGAAACTTCTGGTCCCACTGGCCGGTCCTCGTCCTCTACCCACAAAGGGTCTCCCTCGGATCCCACTCCCTCTAGTGATGCTCCCAACCGATGAGTCTCTTTGCCTGCACTGCCGTTGCACATGCCCCTTCAATCCACAACGGTAGCAGGTCACTTCTCTCGCACTTAGCAAGGGACAATTTCTCTTCATGTGACCCACTTGGCCACAATGGAAGCACCCCATGGATCCCGCTCGGCATTCACCCATGTGTGGTTGACCACATTCCCGGCAAGGCAACTGTCCTGGAACGGTCGGTTGATGTTGAACTTGACTGATAGACAGACTTGCCCTTAGCCGAACTGGAAGCAAGTCCACCCCTCTTGGACATCCTGGAAGATCCTTCCGGACTAGAAGCATATCGGGTCTTCTTGTGCTGCCCCCTTTCCATAGCCTCATCCTGCAAGCCTTGTTCAGCTATGAGAGCCTTGTTGTACAGCTCGGAGAATCTTGAGAGTTCAAGGATGGAAAGTCGAGATCTCAAATCAGTGTTCAATCCTTCCAGGAAACGGTTGCATCTAGAGACTTCATCGTTAACCAATGTTGAGGCAAACCGCGACAAGGAAGTGAACCTCATCTCATACTCAGCAACGGACATGTCTCCTTGTTTCAGACTCAAAAATTCCCTCTCCTTTGCCCGTCGGTATGAGATTGGGAAATACTTATCGAAGAACACTTGTGTGAATTGGGACCAAGAAACCTCAGTTGTTGGAGATGGGTCAAGTCGCCTGTGAGTGGCCTCCCACCAGTATCGAGCATCCCCTGTCAGCATAAAGGTGGCAAGGATAACTTGTTGTGTGTCGGTGACATCCATCATTGAAAAGATCTTCTCCATGTCAGCGACCCAGTTCTCTGCCTCTATAGGGTCCACAGTCCCTGAGAAGGATGGAGGTCCCAACTTCTTAAAGGCTTCATATGGCACGCAGTGCTGCTGCTCGGTAGAGTGAGCTTGTATCGTAATCTGTTGCTGCACCAGAATTGCCTGTTGCTCCATAAGCCGTGTCTGTTGTTCCATCATGCGTGCAACTGTATCTAGAGTGTCTCGGACATAGGTGTCCCTCTCAGCATGCTCTCTAGGAATTTCCTGAGGGATTGTGTGAGAATGTTGCCCTTCATCTGGGGCCTGAGGTGTCTCCTGACCAACTACATTTTCAGTCTGATACCTTCGTGGCACACGACGGGTGCGTCTGGGCCTCATATCTAATTGTATCCTATCAACATGAGCAACTTAGGCATATAAATCACTAAGTAGTTAGTAATAACTCAGCCGTGGGATTTCTAACCTATCCTAAAAGTCATGTGGGGATCAACCAGCTATTTAGAGTCTACAGAATCTCATAACCTAAGCTCTGATACCAAAAATTGTCACGACCCGAAAATCCGGCAGAGTTTCCCCTGTACTTAGGACTAACCAGAAACGCAAAACCTGTTATAACTCAGCTCAACACACCATATCCAGCCACATCCATCCACAACCATTTCCAAATCAACAGTTTTCAACCACCAGATATTCAGGTCGTGATATGAAATCACACTATACAGGACTTCTATACATACCCTATCAAAATAAAATTTTCCTAGTTGATCCCCGGGTCTATTTGGGTGGCTCCACACGGCTGAGTGTCCTCCCTATCTGTAGAAAAACAATTTGCAGAGAGTGTGAGCTGCAACTCAGTGAATACAAAATTCCATAGTGGAATAACAAGTGGCTCACCTATATCCTTACACGACCGTATCAACTCATACGATTTATCTACTATGGACATGGGGTCGTTGGCAACTTGGCCAACTTCACACGACCCACCTAATGCAATGCATGTAACAAGCATGTCAAACAATAACCATGGGGTCGCATTACCTCTGCGACAGAGTTATGGCGGTACCGTTACTCCAGCTCTCCCCAAAACAGTACCGCGACCCCGCACCTCAATCATTTCCTAGCATTCTACTTCCCGTGCCCCTTCCCTTCGCACGCACGCGGGGGCCGCCTATTAACCTCTGGCGGTAAGAGTGGACCCGTCATCCTCAAGTCTTTCTCTTTTTCTTTCCTCTCCTCTCTGGTCTTTGTTTTTCTTGACAGGGTCCGTGGGGAGTCAACTCACATTTTCCACTGGGGTCACAGAGCCAGTGTCACTCATGTCCCATGCTTATATCCCGCCGGGAACCCGCGGCAGATCAGTAAGGCTCATTTCTATTCCGCCGGCTTAGCGGCCACCATGGTTATGCACAAGCACAAGCAATATGCAAGATGAATGAATGAATGCATGCCCACTACCGGTATCACGCAGATATCTACCAGCTACTCAATTCTCGATCATAATTGCTATAAACCAAAACACGAACAGATCATTCCAAAATGGAAGAATGTACTCACAACCCCTTAGTCGACCAAATCACAAAGCAGGGTCCTCTAGGTGTTGATCCCGGTTCTCTTCAGCACCTATCATATCACCCACAAGGAGATCAATATATACAACCACGTCAGTAATCTATCTTCACCCACCATATTCAGGTCAAAAGGTATTCTAGCGAGTTAAGGGAAACTTCTAAGGATTTGAGAGGGTTTAGGGCTGTTCCACCGACTGATCTAAAGAGATGAGTCCCTCCTCGGCATCCCTCACTGCTGTTATCCCTTTTTCTCTTCGCCAGCAGTTACTCCCGGCCACACAGAGGAACAGAAAACCCTTCAGCAGAACCGAACGACCACACTAGCAGCACACACTGCACTTCTCAGCCGGCCTCAACTCGAACCCTAACAGTTATAAAAACGTAACTCCCAGCAGCAATAACACCTAGATCTCAGCCATAGCGATTCCCGGACACCAAATCAGCAATAACCTAAGGAGGGTTTTGGGTCTCCGAGATTCTCACCTCAACGCCCGAAGTCGTTCGTAGAGCAATGGAGTCTAGAAACCGAGGCTTGTCCGCAGAAGGCCCTCTCCTCTAGGCTTGATTGCCTCCTGCAATGGCGGATGGAATGGAAACGGGGACGGATCGGAGGAAATCGAACCCTAGCAAAACCCTAATTTCTCTCTTCTCTCTCTCGGCCGCAGGGGGGGGGGAAAGCTGAAATGAAGACGACGCAAGGGGGAGGGGAGGGGAAAGAGAAGTGAACGGGCTGATGGGCCAGCTAATTGGGCGGGCTCTCCTCGGGCCCGAGCCCGTGGGCTCACAACTAATAACATAAGAGATTCAATATATATAGTTAATTTCATGTCAAATGGCTGACTACAAGTTTTGCTGTTATTTCAGTTCTTCCAAAACTAAAGAGTACGAGGTTAGTTGTCGCTTCGAACCAAAAATTACTACAGGAAGCACAGTAGTAAGTTCCCTAGCTGCTGATGAGCTGAGGATGCAGTGAATGCATTATTACTTCTGTCCATTCATAAAACGCGTGGACAATGAATTTATTATGACATTAACAGGTCAAATCGGCGTGAACACGTTGTTGGAATTAATGATTGATTCTGCCCTTTGCTCCATATATCACGTAAATGGAGGGGAGGATCAAGTCAAGGAGCATAGCAGGTCACAGATGTAATTAACTTCTGCAGATTTCACTATCAACCAACTAACAAGTCAAAGAAAGCCTTCTTGGGTCTTGAAGAATGACCCATTGACTGAGATGCAGTGTCATAGCCCGCTGTGAAGAGGGAACCACCCCTTTAAGCACATCACACATCCGCCTCTCGAGTAGTGTGGAATCACTCCCTCGCACTAAACCCTGTTGGTTTTGTCAAGAAATCATTCCATGAGCCGAATAATATACACCGAGGACTATGTCTACGATCAAGCCAATGGAGAAGGTAATCGTTTTCCACCGGGCTGGTTCTATCGACCTTCAGGCATTGTAATTGTCACAGCAATTACTTGTGTGGACTTCTCCACCAGTTGAACTTGACTCTGAGCTCAATGTGCTTCTCTCCATGAAATAACTGGGCTGTTCAGGTTAGAAGGCTGTGTAGTCACTAGTCAGTGCCACAAGCGCTATCAGAGTCGACTGGACCCAAAAATCTAGATTATTTTGACTGTTATTGATCCTACTGCTCTAACAGGAATCTGTGGAACGGTGAGTCCTTGGTGTGATGAACACGAGTAATCTAGGGCCGGCACAGTCTAGGAGATTGCAACATGGGCCTAAAAGGCCCAGCCCAGCCCATCAATTCACTGATCTTTAACACCAACATTACACACACACACACACACACATATATATATATGACAGCCTTTTCCCCAACTCTTGCAAGCCACAACACGAGGCCCGATTGGGAAGATTTGGCACGATACACTACAAGTGTCTTGATCTAAAGTTTGTTGTAGCATCATGATACCACCAACTTTGCCCTATAGCTTATGGGTTTTTCCCCCCCGGTAAGTTAGCCGGGCAACTACCCATAATTAAACCAAACCAAACATAACATACCCAGGTGGGGGTACCATGACCTCTCCAAGATCATCTTACATCTATAGGCAGGGATGCATCAAGAAAAGTTTGGTCAAGGGCCCAGAGTTTAATGGAAATCTATATGAGAGAACTCGGGGACAAACTAAACTAATATAACAAAAATTAGACAAAATTAAGCAAAATCTATGTACGATCTCAAAGTTATTGCTGAGTTCAAGGAGATGACCGTCCCTTGCACCCCTTAAACCCAACAATGTCTATATGTTACAATTTTTTTGACTGCACCGTTCATTATTATAATCCGAAATAATTACAATTACTTTTAAAATTTACTCAATAAAATTTTGCCATACGTTTTAAATTTTACCTTAAAAAATCTTAAGATTCATTTAATCCAACTTCCTCATCGACCACCCCCTCCATCTTCTCCACAGGAATTGCCATTTAGTCTCTCAACTAATTTGATTCGATGGACTTCTTTATATTCATGCTTGCCCTATAAACGGACCGCTCGTGGGACCAGTTCCATGTTCAATGTTCATCCCCCAAGAATATTCGTCTCAATTATTTGGCCATGCATGGATCCATCCTTGATAACACACATTTACATATATATATATATATATATATGCGAAAGCACTTATATGATATCCCAATATCTATCAAGGGGGTCATGAATCCACGATTCTCCCTCACTTTGTATGGAAACCCCAATAATTTCTAGTGAGCCACAAGACGAACAGTGTTTTGGGTTCAAATCAAGCGGGAAAGAGATGATAGTGAGAGGGAGCTTGTTGATTAGTCTCTTCTACTTTACGCGAATAATCTAAGGAAACTTCATGGCAATTTCCTCTTTGTCAGTTACACTCGCTCATTGTCATCATCTCTTGTGAGGCTCTCACAAGCCCGCTCCCCCCATCCGAAAAATACGAAACCCCGGAATCACAACCCGACGAATGGCTAACTCATCTGCCATATAGGGGACTGTCGAGGTCGCACGCACTCACACTAATTCGATCCTTGAGCTCTAACAGTTAGAATGAACGTAACTTGTGAGAGAGATCGCACCTCGTAGACACACACACACACACACACCTAAAACACAATTTATCTAGAATCCAAAAGTGATTTGGCAAGGGATTCCCAATTATAGATCTATATTCATGAGACTGGTTAAGTGACGTGGGGGGGTTTCTCGGAGTTGCTCCTCTTCAGATCTTTCTAATCCCAGTGGGCCTGTAAGAGGACTCGTCTTTAGTAAAAACGAATTAATTTTGCCCGAAGGTGGATGATGCTCGGTACGATTACATATGATGTGCTTTGGTTTTGTTGATGCGGCGACACAATGCTAAAGGACATCCAAGGATACGGCAACGTACGATAAGGGCATCTTACAAAGAGAATATAACTAATTAATTAATTTAATTGACACAGGGCAATCCTATCAGATTCTCTTAGCTTTACATATATCAGGCTTTACTACTAGTCTTCACGGCGACGGCTCACTCACACGAAACATAAAACCAATAATAGGAGGATGAGAGCGAGGTCTGTAACGACAATCGATATCGTTCTTGACGTGGGTGCCAATCTGAGGGTCTCCGTACAATAATAGATTAGCTGAATTAATTACGCATGCCATCGGGACTTGCGCGTACATGTGTGTGCACCAGAGCGGTCGTGTGATATTAAGACCTACACATACACGACTTAATATTTTTGTGGGGGCGTGGACTCGTGTTGATGTCATAGTGTCGTCGAGGGAGGAGGTAAAATAACGAGCTGAGTCTGCCCCGGATAAATCCGAGTATAGATGTGATGGAATTTTCAGACCGACAGAGATTTTGTAGTGTACCTCTCTTCAATTAGATCACACGTAGTTGTTATTGTGACAGATTTTACCGAAAAGAGTCCTTTTTGTGACATGATCTGTGATATTACTAGTGGCACCAACGGGGTAGTTCATTATGAGCTTTAGCTCCATATGTAATAAGTACATGCATAGGGATTGTGACGGATCATCTCTCCTTGAAGTTCACACCTTCAACTTCCACGAAAGAGTGAATTTCAATTCTCCCCGAGCAAGATGGCCACATAAAACATGTGCATCGTACGATCCACCTTCTCCCCCAAAAAAAATTCGTATTATAATAATTTAAATCGAGTTTGAAAGATGAAATTATAGTCTTGAGTGTAGTCCGAGCAATTGCTCATAGCAGTGGGAAATTATTCGAAAGCAGTCGTTGTGTTTTGTCATGTACCAGGGTGCGTGCCCAACACCCATGTCTCTATTTAAAAGCCCTCATCTCTCTTCTCCATCACTCACCCTTTTCACTCGCGATCGCTCAACGTGAAGGGAAGCGCAGAGACAGTCAGACATATGATAATAGCCGGCGAAAATGAGGAAATGGCTACTGGTGATGATCCGTTCTTCGACTTCGAGGACTACTTCCCCTCGATGATAGTCCGACTGGGAGCGGAGGGCTTCATCGGCGAGCTCTGCAACGGGTTCCAGCTCCTGATGGACGGGGAGAGGGGAGTCATCACGTTCGACAGCCTGAAGCGGAACAGCCTCGTGCTAGGGCTGGAGGACATCCACGACGACGAGATCGTGTCCATGCTGAGGGAGGGTGACCTCGACGGCGACGGGACGCTTAATCAGACGGAGTTTTGCATCCTCATGTTCAGGCTCAGCCCGGGGCTGATGGACGGGACCAAGCAGCTCGTGGATGGCTCAGGCAGATCATGATGATTCGCGTGAATGTAACTTAGTTTATTGGTGCAGCCTCTCGTCTCGTTCAATGCGTTGTTCATGCTTGGGATTGCAAAAATGAGTAGTTCTACCTATAGAGAAATCTGATTTAATTTCTCTGATTTACCCACCATATATGGAGCCAATAATCATTACACGTAAAAGCTATGATTAATTATATGGACTTGTCATATAATGTAGGTATTGAAATTTCCTTCGTGTTCCTCGTCAATCAAATCAAATGACGAAAGTGTATCATCATGAGTAGCTGTGAGGTTTCAACTTTTAGAGAGTATGACAGGAAGAGTTCCACCCTTTATTATGCTCCATACAATTCAAACACATTTCAATAAAATTCATATAAATCGATGAATTCGTATACATTTCAGAAAATTCAACAATTTTTCCATAAATTAACCGAATTTTGGTATTTTGCTTTTCCAGATTTTGGTGATTTCCTTCCATAATTCCATTACACGGTCCTGTTGAGCTGGCCCTAACAAGTAAATTCCACGAATTTAATGATAAGGACCATTAAACACTGATTTTTTTAATTTTTTTAATAAAAAAAAGAAGATAAGGACCATTGAATATGTTGCCCATTTAGGCGGGGCCAAAGTTCCAAAATATGTAATAAGAGCTGTATGTGTATAAGAAATTAATGTACAATATACACCTACTACATATATACGTATATATATTCTTCCTCGGAAATGAGAACTCCAGGCTTGATTCTGGCTGCTACTCAAGCAATTCCAAATAAAATTGATGGTGGAGGTTGCTGTCGATTGTCGATATTCGTATGCTCTCTCGGCTCGACATGGCCTTCTCCCGTCTGCGTCGAGCCCCGGACTGGACATCCCTGCCGAGGCACATCGCCATCTTAATATTGGAGAGATTGGTGCCGGAGGTTTCGGACTATATCCACTTTGCCGCTACGTGCAGGAATTGGCTCTCCGCTGTGTGCGAACATCAGTCTATGGCTCGCAAGAGACCGTTCTTCCCGGAGTTGCTGATTCCGCCTAAGGACCAGAGCGAGATACATCGAGGTTTGCATAATATAGCTGCTGGTATGGCCATAGCTAGACCGTGTGAATGGGTGCACATGCAATATCTCACAATTTGTGCCTGTATCATGGGCGTGGGGTCCTCTCGATGATCGATGATTGATGATCGATGATGGTGGTACTTTTGTGTCAACCTTCGCAGGTTTCTACAATGCCATCGAGGACAGGATCGTTGACACCCGATTGCATACACCTAACAAGAGGTGTTGCGGTTCTTCGCATGGATGGTTGATCTTCACTGAAGAAACTTTGGATTTAGTACTCTTTAACCCCTTCACGGGAGCAGCCTTCCATCTTCCTCCCGTAGATAGTCCCCTGACCGACGAAGAAATCGATGAAAGAGACTTTTACGACCATGAATATCAAGTCCAGAAAGTTGTGCTCTCCGCTGACCCTTCTGTGTCTCCGGATAGCTATGAGGCTCTTGCCATCTTTGAACACGGTGACCTCGCCTTCTTTAGGTGCGGATCGACCACTTGGACTCATGCGATGTGGAATTCAGAATGGGGTACTTACGAAGAAGTAGCATATTCCAATGGAAATTTTTACGCGGCAAGTCTTGAGTTATTGGTGCGCATCGATGTGGTCTGTGACAATCCCCAAGATAACTCCATGATCTCCATTAACTTGAGAAAGGTTGCCAGTCGGACGGTCGATGACTGGGTTCACAAGACATACCTCGTGGGAACACCGTGCAGGCGTCTCCTTTGGATCGATAGGTTCTATGCGTTTAAGGGTGTCAAGATTGTCAGAGACGACAGTAACAATATCGTAGATTATTTCGAAATCGACGATGACAGACAAGAAGACGTCAACGTTGAGTCTTGGATCCACCACTTCACATCAAGCTTTAAAGTCTACGAGGTGAAGGAAGAAATGGAGGGGGAGGCACAGCTGACGGAGCTAAAGACGCTCGGGGACAAGGTTGTGTTCGTGGGTCACAACAACTCGGAGCTGGTTCCGACTCGTGACTTTCCGGAATACAGAGGAAACTGCATCTACTACATGGACGACTGTCTTCACTTGGATGAGGATGGAACTCCTTACCCTTTTGGGGCGGTAGACATTGGTGTGTTCAACCTTGAAGATCAGTGCTGCAAGCCGCTCGACACAGTTCGTGGTGGCTGTGCGAAGGGACTCATGCCACCGCCAATATGGATCCTCCCAAAGGCAAATCTGATGTCGAAGCCAGCTTCCTTCTAGTCGATCAATGTAATGCATCTGCTGGAAGTACAGTGTTACATACTATGGTCACATTCATATGCTTCTTAGCAATATACAAATTTCCATCAATCGAACACTGAAATAGCTTCAAGTGCTCTCTCACTCTCTCTCTCTCTCTCTCGCTCTGTGTGTGATGATATGGATTAGTAACCTGGTGGGCGTTTTATGCGGGGAGCCTGATATCCAATTGAGGCCCATTTTCGGCCCATTTACTTGGGCTCTGAGATTCATTTCTGGCCCAATGCCGAGTCGGAGCTTTTAACTTTTGATTTCGAATCATCTGTAGAGGGAGAGGGACGGAGAGTGAGCGAGCGAGAGGGAGATCGAGCGCGAGAAGGACCATTGAAGCTCGTCTTCACCACAATCCAAGCAGTACGATCTGTGTGTTTTGTGGCCATCGCATGAGGTCCTTCGTCTCCAGCATGCCTCTGGTCTTTCCAGATTTCACTGTCCGAAGCATTGGAGCTGTTCGACGATCGGGAAATTGTTGCGGTTCATTTGATTGGAGAGCTTCGGTTAAGGTCTAATTCATATTCTGCTTTATCTTTGCTAGAATCGCATCAGCCTTGGGGTTTCTGGTGGAGACCTTGATTTTTCGTTGTGATTGGGAAGGTCGCGTCTCTTTGCACCAGATTTTGCTACAACAAAGGACCGTCTGCTAACTTGTACGCTTCTTTCGCCATAATTTGACCGCATTCCTTCCCTCCTTTGCGATTTGATCATATTAAATGTTGCCTGGCCTTTGTACGAGTGTGTAGCGTTGTTATAAGGGCATTCTACAGGATAGGGCTCATGATTTGCTCAGTTTCTCCAATCGATTAGTAGACATTGTCTTCTAACTTGTGGCTAGCTCTAAGCTGATGGAATTTATTATTATTTTTCTTTACATAGTGAAGCTGACTGCAGTAAACTCGAATTGGAGAAGAATAAGAATGTGAGTTAGAGGAATTGAATTACGGAGTTGAATGATCTACAAATGAAATTGATAGTTCAAGTTGATTTTCAAGCTTTATGTTTATTTGTGTGCTAGGAAAGAGTCTCAAGTGATTAGTTGCAATGCCATGACAGTTCACTATTCACTAGTCACCTGTACTTTGCTAAGGCCGATGACAATATCTGGTTGTTGCTTTTATATGTTTTTGAGTCTTGTGATGCTCATTATTGGGAATATGCTGTCTTATTTTGTGCTCAAGTTGATTCATTATTTTATTAGCGGAAACCAAAGTAGTGCAAAATGTAAGTTGTTGTTCATTTTATGGATAACATTTGTAGTTCAAGTCAACCACTAGTGGAAGTCTTTTATGATGGTGAAGTTTGTTGTTAGTCTTATGACTGATGCATATCTTTCACATACCACTTTATAATTGATTTATATATTGATTTTATTATTAATAAAGAAATTACATATTAAAATACATCCTGCAGAACTTTTATATAGACCTCACAAATCATTAATTCCTATTGTGTTATCATGTTTTTTCATTTATAATGGTCATGCGGGTTCTACCAGACCTTGGTCATTATTGCATCAGTTGTTGGACGATGTAATGTAAGCTCATATTCATCTATTCTTATGGTTGTTTAAATATTTAGGCCGCTTATTTTCCCAGAGAAAAAAAGACCCAACGGAGGAATGTTCTACTGCCCAAATTCAATGTACAGTTCTGTTTGACATTTGGTTGCATTCAAGGATTTCTCTTCCATCCGTTCCCTTATTTGAATATTGTGAACTCCTCTAGTTCCCTGTTTATTTTCTATTGGTATTTTCATAATTTGTGTAATCATTATGCTGATCGAACATTATATTGAGTATGGAGAAGTGTTGGAATTCCTTTCTCTATTTCATAGATTTTCCTGAAAATTGATATTACATACACAAGTATAGTTGCATTCTATGTTGAGCGGCCTTTAAATTGAATACTTCTAAAAGGTAGAAACAGTTGTTTGCATTACACTGTATTCATTTTCTTGAAAAAATGCAATTCATCACTATCATTTCACGTAGGGCATGGAGAGGTTTATTGAGTTCTCTAATTTTTTTAGGAATTGTTAAAAACAGTCCGCTGTATCCTGAATCTTTCATGGACAGCACATGACTCTTAGTCTCTGCAAGCATGAATTTTGTTAATTGAACCACTCAAATTTTACTCTGCTTGTATGTTGCAATATGCAATTTCCACTTGGTAGATGTAGCGGAAATAATTATATGTTGAGTTTATAACACTAGTTTATGTATGTAGTTACATATTTTGGAAAATTGAATATGGTGATTTGCTATATACTGCTTCTCACAAAGTATGCGTATTATGTCTTCTCTTACTTTGCTAGGTGGGCAATTGTATATCTCGCACAATTCAACTCTGATATTCTCGATTCTGAGTGAAGGGGAGTGAAGTTTGTCAGTGAGATACATTTAAATGCCTCCTAGGTAAATCAGCGTCATAGATTAAATTCTGCTGCTTGAGAGCATTATACTATTGGTGCCTGTCTAATTAGTAATCTTTGTATGTAAATCATGGCACGAAATTTCTTGTGGTTCTGGTGATTCGCATGATCTGATCATTCCATCAGCTCATTGTATGTTGTTGTACATCCTTTTTTTCTGTTCATTTTTCTTTTTTTGGTCACAGGGAGATCCCTGTGGCAATCGTGTTTTTTTCCCTTAATTTTGCGTTGGTGGCGTATGTTTTAGTTATATGCCATAATGGCAGAATCTTATGGAGGGTGAAGTGAGACTTGGCGAAGTTTCAAGAGTCACTTTTGTGTGTTGAGGTGGCGGCTGGCGTTTCATTGTAATAATGATCGAGCTTCATCCTTTTTTTTCTCGAAATTTTGTTCTTCTACATGTCAAGACGTCGCGGTAAAGAAGGCCTGTATAAGCCCCGAAGACAAAGGTCAGTAAGGGTAGTCTGGGCGTATGAAAAGGACCCACCACCTGGGGATTGAGTTGGGAATGGCTGAAAAAGCGGTAAAAGCATTAAAATTGGAAGGTGATAAGTGGGCCGTGGAGGGGCTAGGCCAGAATAAGTCGAATAATGGGTCAGACTGTGGGCTTGAAAGTGGACCATGTTTTGGGCCTCAGGCAAGGAATGTGTAGCATACAAATAGAAATTCCATAGTCTCGGCAAGGCCCATGTGAGGGACAGACGCTCGACCTGAATATTGACCGGGCCTTGAACCGGGAAATAGGCTATAAATGCCCCCAAAAGGGCCACTGCATGCGCTTGAATGTGGGCCCAAAATGGGCATGAATTGCATGATAATGGGCCTCCAATCTGACGAGCCCATGGTGAGTAATGGGCCAAATGGCCGTTGATGGGCCTGAAAAGTGCCGATATAGGGCCTATATGTAGCCCACAATGCGGCTTTCGGTCCGAAGATGGGCCCGACATCAGGCCTAAATATTCGACAAAATTGGTCCTCAATGGGCCATATTGGTGGGCCTAGAGATGGGCCGAAATGTGGACATGATATGTCCAACTTGTGGGCTCAACATGGACCCAACTGTAACGTATCGGGCCCTATCCTTGGGCTTGAGATGGGCCTATAACTAATCATGGGTCACCAGGCAGGATAATGGGCTTCCACCAACGATGGGCTTAATTGTGGGCTCAATGATGGGCCAGGCCCTTCACCTGACATATCACCCCTATCATGGGCCCACTTTAGGCCACACGAGAAGCCAGACATTGGGCCTTTGGTGTAAATCGTCATATGGCACAAGAACTGGGCCAGATTATGGGCCAGAACTTTGATAGGAAATACGGCTTTAAAGTGGCGCATCCAGGGCATTGGTCAGCCCATCAGCAATCTCGTAGGTAACCAGTTGTCAATCTTTGGGCCACAGTACATAGGCTTGGCTTGGTATTACTTTGAGCCCATCACCCCGTACAATACTTCCTAACTAAATCATTGTGAATGGACTCATGCTAAAGAAAATACACACATGGACGCATGCTGAGCAATATGCGCATTTCAAATATGCATCATCCCAGGAGGATCACACATTTCCAATATCAAGCAACTAGAAACAAATATTATTTAGGCAGGGACCATTCTTCATCGGACACTCCACACATACATCAGCAATCTCGGGTTTGGGGGTAAAGACAATCACATTCTAATTGAAGACTCCGTAGAGTGAAGCTATCGTACAACCGAACTGCTACCACATCTTCCCGTCATTTCTCAATCACCGACACATCCCAATATTCAGACCACGCACTGCTGCAGGAAACCCGCTTGATTTCTCCACCATCCATCTCTATTGAGGTCGCGGGCATAGCCAATTTTCTAGAACCAGTTTTTTTTTTTTTTTTGGGGTGGGGGGGGTTTGGGGGACGCTTACATCTGAACTCGCTCTCTGTTTATCTCGAAAGCAGAAAAGAAATTAGAAGTGATAAGAGACAGAATTGCATAATCATTGGTTAAAAAAGTTCCATGAGTAGACGAGGTATATAACCAGAATCAATAGGAAGAGTTTGACTACAAATTCGAATCATACAAACATCCCAAAAAATGATGGAGACTTCAAATCCCATAAATATTTCCATGTAAATTGTGTAAAAGATCAAGAACCACTCGATTGATTTTTGGCACCTTGTTAATCAGTTTATTAGAGAGCGTAGTATCCCCAAGCATGCCAAGTGAAAATATCCACATGGAAACGAAGAGAGACAGTGCTCAAGAATCACAAGATGAACTAGTGAAACAGAGGACCAGATGAGGGATGCAAGCTGAAAAGAAGTCAAGAAAACAAAGGTTGATGTAACTCACCACACAGCATAGAGGGGACTGGGTTGATAAATCCTTTTTTAAGATATTATGACCACAACCAGAAACACAATACCAATCATCGCCAACATCATGCACATGCAGGTGCAGCCTCACTTGGTGTGCTTGTTCAGAAGTGCAAGGTTCTTCTGCACTCGCTGTTAATATAAGAAAGGTAGACATAAGAGCAAAGTGGGAAGATCTGGTTGGAATAAAAGAGAGAAAATACACATTTCTATTATAGAGTGTTGATGCTGAATTTTCAACATTTCAAAGCCAATGGAAAGACCACAACAGTATCAGAGAAGAAATTCTTGATCCAAGTACAGACCAGGTAGGATAGTTCATGCTTGGAACATGCACATACGGACAGAGCAGACAACAATCCTCAAGCCTCTGCTAAGAGGGAGTGATCCATCATGGCATTGTTATCAGCCAAAAACTTATAAAAGGAAATTTGTCTATCCTACATAACTTAATGATGGGCATGTGATGTCATTAGCAAGAAGCAAACCCATAGTCATGCTGCAGTATAAAAAAGAAGGTTTCCAACACAAAGCAAACAATTCTTTTTACTGTCTTAGAAAGAATATAACAGTCACATACTCACATGAGAGAAATTCCTGCATAATCTTTAGTCAAGCCAAACGAAATTTAAAATATAATTGAACACTGTCCAACTTCTAGTTGATGTCTACAGCTCAATGACAGTATATATCACCTTTTTTTCTTCCAACAGATTCCAACATGAAAACTTATAAACCTCATCACTTGGACTAAATTACCCAAAATAAAAATGGTAAACTTCATCGAGTAAGAAGTTACCTCCACATTCTTAATTTGAAGCCACTGTCCAAAACTTCAGATGTCAGCACAGTTCACCTTGACTGGTGCAAGAATATGATGGCCTCCTGCATAATCAAACAGGAAAATTTAGAATCGTCTCAACTCCACACTGACAATCCTCCACCACTACAAATCCTCTTGGAGAAGCCAATGCACCATCCAGTTTACCGATTCATTAGAACCAGCGATCCTTCAAGTCCTCAAGTGTTAAACCCCGACACTTCCCAAATGGCGAACACACACAGTTTCTACCTAGGCTTTGCAGTCATAATCTAGAGATTTCACAACATTGTAACTTCTATCTACGTGATCGACACGTTAATTTTAAGAGACCTCAACAGTTACCTGCTCATGTCGCGGATTCGGTACTCAACATCAGGTGCAAGATCCACGCCGACATCGGTAGATAAGTTGTCGACGCCGATTCGCTGAGCGCAACTCATAGCTCGGCAACTCAATTGCTGAAGATTCACATGACGAGATCTCGCGTCAGAGATTTTTACGAGTCGATTCAACATACACCCAGGAACTCGATCAGGAACCCCAAATCGCACGCTAAGCACCGAGATCATCCAACAAACGCACCTGTCTTGGCGCGGACCTCAGGAGAATCTATAAATGAAGGCCGAGGGAACGCGAGAGCGTCGACCCTCCGAGCCATCACGACAAGGTCGACGGAGAATTTGCACCATGGGAGGGTTCGCATCACTGTCGCTCGCTCTGGCGCCCCCCGCGAACAGTTAAAAGACACCCCCATTCCCAACCGAATGACGGGCGCAACGTCCCCCACCCGCTACTGACGACGGAACCCTTTATGGGCCAATATGGGCCCAGATATATTATGGGCCTGTGTTATATTAGGCCCATAAAAGTGTCTGAGACTCGATTGGGCCTAAAAGGCGTCATAGGTCCATCGACATAGCGGATAGCTGTAGTCAAGGCTCACGCACGTACGATCTTTTTTTTCCCAGAGACTTGTACGCGTCGGGATCCGAATGCCGCTTTTCACGTGACAGTAATACCAATTTTCCAAGAAAAAATAAGGAGAAAGTAACACTTTTCTTCCGAATCCGAGGCACTATTTGTTATATCTTCACTTGTATCAGAGAAAAAAAAGGGTACCAGGAGCCGATGGTAACTGTACACTCCTCTGCCAGAAGCATTGAGTGATCAGAGGGAAGTGGTTTCCGACGGCAGATTTACCTTTGGAACGATCCATATGGGCGGTGGCATGTGCCCCTTTCCACCGCCTCCGACGGTTTCAAGCGGCTTACAGCACTGATCTTCGAGGTTGAATACACCCATGTCCACTGCCCCGAAAGGATAAGGAGTCCCATCCATGATCAAGTGGACGCAATCGTCCATGTAGTAGATGCAGTTTCCTCTGTATCCTGGGAAGTTACGAGTCGAGGTCAGCTCCGAGTCGTTGTGACCCAAGAAGAGCACATCATCATCGAGCGTCTTCAGCTCTGTTAACTGCGTCTTCCCGTCCACTTCTTCCTTCACCTCGTAGACCTTGAAGCCCGATGTGAAGTGGTGCATCTGGGAGTCGGTGTCATCGCTGTCGTCACTCTGGTCGTCGTCGTTATCGATCTCAAGATACTCCATGATCCTACCGCCGTCATCTCTGACGATCCCAATGCTCTTGAACGTATAGTATCTATCTACCCAAAGCAGATGCCCATACGGAGTTCCCACGAGGTATGTTTTGTGAACCAAGCCATCGACCATCCGGCTGGCAAGCTTTTTCAAGCTGACAGAGACGAAGTTACCCTCGAGTTCGCTTTCACAGACCACATCGAGGCGCACTAGTGATTTGAGATTGGCGGCGTAAAAATTCCCGTCGAAGTATGTTATTTCCTCATACGTTAGCGATCCTGGATCCGGTACCACGTAAACCCAGGAAACGCATCCGCACCGAAAGAAGGCGAGGTTACTGTGGGCAAAGATGGCAAGAGCGTCGTAGTTATCTGGAGCCGAGGAAGGGTCGGCAGAAAGCACTACTTTCTGGATTTCGTATTGGGTGTCATAAGAGGACTCTCCTTCATCAATTTCGTCGTCACTCGAGCAACTGATTACTGGGGGGAGATGGAAGGTCACTCCCGTGAACGGATTGAAGAGTACTAAAGCCGTCTCTTCGCAGAAGATCAACCATCCATGTGAGGAACCGCAGCATCTCTTGTTGTAAGGTACACGCAGTCGCGTGTTCACGATCCTGTTCTCGATGGCATTGTAAAAAGCTGCAAAGGTTAAAAACAAATTTAAGTATCACGATCATTATATATCGAGAGGATCGGATGCCCTTGACGATATAAATGATACGTATATCTGCCACCTGCGCAGTGCACACGATGAGAAGAAGAAGAAGTAACAGACCTCGATGCATCTCGCTCTTGTCCTCGGTTGGAAGCAGAAGCTGCGGGAAGAACGGGCTCCTGTGAGCTAAGGACAGGTGGTCGTGCGCAGCGGAGAGCCAGTTCCTGCATACGGCGGCAGCGTGGATGTAGTCCGAGACTTCCGATACCAATGTCTCCAGTATCGAAATTACGATGGCCCTCGGCAGTAATGCCCAATCCGGAGCTTGATTGGAACTGAAACCAGCTATCGTCTTCAGTTGAGGAAAAGCATTGAATCGCAATCATCTACGCCAATCTCCTCCATTAGTCCTCCTTTATTATTATTATTATTATTATTATTATTTTGGAATTATATCTAAGTAGCTAGCAAGCATAGGAACAAAACATATGTATACATATATATATATATATGGCAGCTACCAAGTCAAAAAGAAGAAGAAGAAGAAGAAGAAGAAGAAGAAAAATTGAATGATGGAATGTGGATATACATACCCAATTGAGTTATGCATTTTGCAAGGCTAATCTGCACCACTATTCGGTAGAACAATAGGCTGCATCAACAAATTAAAACTAGCACACGATCGAGCCCCTGCACGGTGAGTATCCGCAAACGGTAAGTGCATTGACACAAATGGATTGAATGAATCAGATGAAGAAGCACAAAAGATCCATCCCATCCAACCATCAAATGTTCAAAGCACTCTAAAGTGTATGTCCTGTTTCATACTTTAGGTAAATTTTCCACTACAGCTATACTTGATACCAAGGAAGAAGAGAACAAAAGGTCAACGCAATGAAAAGACATAATATCACAGCCACGTTCAATATGATGAAGGAACAAACCTTCGAATAGGAACCTCCGTGCAAGGACGATGGCCGGAGGCGGTGCAGCGATGGATGGATGATCTTCACCCGAACCGAACCGAACCGAACCGAGGAGCTAGTGAGGGAGGGAGACAACTCGCTGGAAGATCGTGGGTGGAAAGTGGAGACGGAAGATTCTGGTTGAGGAAGATCTTGTGAATGTGATAGTTCAAATTCTTGAAGAAGAATGGAACCGTTGGGGGGAGTTAACTACCTCAGAAATTGAAATGACAATTAAGGACCCCACATATGTAGATGATAAAAATCTAATGCATGAGCTGCTTGCTTAGTCTCCCCCCTTCCGGTCCATTAGCACGAACATTATGTGTTTCTTCGATGGGCTTGATGATCCGATCCAACCCGTTATTACCTTCACAAAATGCAGTGCAGCACATCCATATCCGAGCCTTGATTGGGCCTGAGAGCACCATACGGTACCGGTTCCAGTCCCGATATAACTCTAGACAGTGGGCACTCCTGCCAAGTGACACTGTTATCTCCGTACTGGAGAAATTGGTGCCCGAAATTTCAGACTACGTTCACTTTGCTGCTGCGTTCAAGAATTGGCTCTCCGCCGCACGCGTTCATCAGTCCATAGTTCACAAGAGCCCATTCTTCCCGGAGCTTTCTTGTTCCGACCAGGGACAAGAGCGAGTTACGCCGAGGTTCGTTGAGGGCTTCCTTCCCCTCTTAAACAATAGTATAATTTACAGACTAGTATGTGGCATGACTATAGCTAGACTATGCAGATGCCGACATGGTTTACTTTTCTCTCTGGATAAATTCGAGGCTCTTGTTATCCTTGATCATAGTAACTGTCATTGGATCAATGCAGGACACAATTTTTTCCGCATCATGCTGGCGTCAACACTTCGTTTGCCAACCAGCCACACACCACATGTACCGTCCAGGTCATTCGATCACAAAACCGCAAAAGCAACACAAACGAACACAAGAACACAATTAGGAAAAACGTAACTTGTATTAACATATATTACAAGTATACAAAAACCCAACCTAGATCAGAACACTTACACGGAGTGACATGAGTATATGCCTCACAGTCTCTAACTACTTGTACTCCCTACCCGTCTCGTGCCTCCTCTCAAGAACACCGGACTGCTTGCTCTGACTTGATTTCCACTCTTTTGGAGTCTTTGGCTATCTGTGTCTCTCCTCTGAGAATTCTTGGTTGTCTTTGAGAATAAAACTGACCCCCTTTATATAGAGGAGTCTGACATACTAGATATGGCAACTGATATATCTGAATTCATTGATTCTCTCAATCAGATTTCAATCTGTTCAATCTCGACTGTCGATCTGCAATATCCAAGATTATTTCCAGGGAGAATCTTTCCCCAATTGTCTATTTGACTAGGTACGGATGACTTGGCGCTAACTCAGTATGGTCGATCTGATCCACTCTCCTCTATGGCCCACGTCCATGATTGCCTCCCACGATCACAGCCATTTGATTGGGATTGCAGCATCCAACAGTGCTCAAGCATGGTCAAGAACTTATCCGATCTTCACAAATAGTCAACTCGCCAGCCGCTAAGTGTTGAGCATTCCTTTAGCATCTGCCATGCCTATCGGGTAGCGTGCACTCCTTGAGTGCCTTTGCTTGGTCACATCTTGTTCACCAAACATCCTTGAGCGTTGTATCATGCCTTACTCGTGGATATCATTGCCACCCATTGTGCATTGGCCTACTTGTGAAATGTGACCCTCCATGGCCATCCTTTGATCTTTCAGCTCTATTGCTAAGCCTTGATCGGTTGTCCACTCCACTGGTGCCTCTGCACACGCCGGCGTGACCATCTTCCTACTTGTTAGCTCACGGACTTGCAATTTATCCCAACACCTTGCAAGTGTTAGCCCGCGCATTGTCGCGTGCTTGCTATGTGCTACCACTGCCCCAAGGTATGGCTTGTGGTATGCATTCTCCGGGGTTAGAACTCAAGGGTCTAACAGTAACCTTGCTCTCTTTAGGTTCAGGTCGGCCACGTGGATTCATGTGGAGTGGAAATCAAAATGGGGCACCTATGAGGAAGTGACATATTTCACTGGGAAGTTTTATTACGCTGCAAGTCTCGAGTTATTGGTGCGTCTCGAAGTCGTCGGTGACAATCTCCAAGGTCACTCCATCTCTATTCATAACTTGACAAAGGTTCGTTGCTAGTCGGGGCGGTTGATGACTGGGTGTGAGCCCATGGGCTTGGGCCCGAGGAGAGCCCGCCCAAATTAGCTTGGCCCATCAGCCCACCCACTTTTTCCCCTTTCCCCCTTCGTCGTCTTCATTTTCAGTTTCTCCCCCCCCCCCTGCCACGCGCGAGAGAGAAGAGAAATTAGGGTTTCGCTAGGGTTCCGATCCGTCCCCGTTTCCATTCCATCCGCCATTGCAGGAGGCAATCGAGCCTAGAGGAGAGGGCCTTCTGCGGACAAGCCTCGGTTTCTAGACTCCACTGCCCTACTGTCGACTTCGGGCGTTGAGGTGAGAATCTCGGATACCCAAAACCCTCCTTAGGTTATTGCTGATTTGGTGTCCGGGAATCGCTATGGCTGAGATCTATGTGTCATTGCTGCTGGGAGTTTGAGTCTCTATAACTGTTAAGGTTCGAGTTGTTGCCAGCTGAGAAGCGTAGTGAGTGCTGCTAGTGTGGTCGTTTCGGTTCTGCTGAAGGGTTTTATGTTCCTCTGTGTGGCCGGGAGTAACTGCTGGTGAAGAGAAAAGGGATAACAGCAGTGAGGGATGCCGAGGAGGGACTCATCTCTTTAGATCAGTCGGTAGAACAGCCCTATACCCTCTCAAAACCCTAGAAATGATCCTTAACTCACAAGAAGATATTTTCTGTGAATATGATAGGTGAGGGTAATTTACTGATGCATTTGTGTATAAGTGTGTATATTGACCTCATTGCGGGTGATATAATAGGTGCTGAGGAGAACCGGGATCAACACCTTGAGGACCCTGCCTCGTGAATTTGATCGACTAAGAGGGTTGTGAGTACATTCTTCCATTGTGGAATGATCTGTTCGTATTTTGGATTATAGCAGTTATAATCGAGAATTGAGTAGCTGATAGATATCTGCGTGATACCGGTAGTGGTCATGCATTCATTCATTCATTTTGCATATTGCTTGTGCTTGTGTATAACCATGGTGACCGCTAAGCCGGCGGAATAGAAATGGGCCTTACTGATCTGCCGCGAGTTCCCGGCGGGATATAAGCATGGGACATGAGTGACACTGGCTCTGTGACCCCAGTGGAAAATGTGAGTTGACTCCCCACGGACCCTGTCGGGAAAAACAAAGACCAGAGAGGAGAGGTAAGAAAAAGAGAAAGACTTGAGTGCGACGGGTCCACTCTTACCGCCAGAGGTTAATAGGCGGCCCCCGCGTGCGTGCGAAGGGAAGGGGCACAGGAAGTAGAATGCTAGGAAATGATTGAGGTGTGGGGTCGCGGTACTGTTTTGGGGAGAGCTGTAGTAACGGTACCGCCATAACTCTGTCGCAGAGGTAATGCGATCTCATGGTTATTGTTTGACATGCTTGTTACATGCATTGCATTAGGAGGGTCGTGTGAAGTTGGCCAAGTTGCCAACGACCCCATGTCCATGGTAGATAAATCGTATGAATTGATACGGTCGTGTAAGGAGATAGGTGAGCCACATGTTATTCCACTCTGGAATTTTGTATTCACTGAGTTGCAGCTCACACTCTCTGCAAATTGTTTTTCTACAGATAGGGAGGACACTCAGCCGTGTGGAGCCGTCCAAATAGACCCGGGGATCAACTAGGATAACTTTATTTTGATAGGGTATGTATAGAAGTCCTGTATAGTGTGATTTTATATCACGACCTGAATATCTGGTGGTTGAAAACTGTTGTTTTGGAACTGGTTGTGGATGGATGTGGCTGGGTTTAGCGTGTTGAGCTGAGTTATAACAGGTTTTGCGTTCCTGATTAGTCCTAAATACAGGGGAAATTCTGCCGGATTTTCGGGTCGTGACACTGGGTCACAGGACATCCGGCAGGAACTCCAGATGGTTAGCTCCCTTGGATTGACAGGCATATATATATATATATATATTGAAATCGACGACAACGGACATGAAGATGACGGCATTGAGTCTTGGAACTAGCACTTCACATCACGCTTCAAAGTCCACGAGGTGAAGGAAGGAGTGGAGGGGGAGAGACACAGTGAACAGAGCTGGAGGCACTCGACTCGTGATTTGCCGGAGTACAGCGGAGGAGACCGCATCTATTATACGTGGATGATTGCCTTCACATTATTGAAGATGGGACTCCTTATCCTTTCGGGGCGATGGATACTGGCGTCATCGACCTCGAAGATCGGTGCTGTAAGCCAGCCACTTCAGAGTGCCATCGGTGGCCGTGCTAAGGGGCACATGCCACCGCCAATATGGGATCCTCCCGAAGGCAATGTTCTTGCCGGGGCCAACTCTCTCTGGATGATTTGATTCAACATATCAAATTTAGTCATAATCAATTCACATCCTTGTTACAAATTAAAAAGGGTAAACATACAATTAGTCAACCAACAGTTTGGTCCCTAATTATTTTTCCATCAATTTGATCCGTACATCCACAATTTTGGTCCATACATTAAATTGCCATTAAAAAATTGGATGCGGCACTAAAGTGGATTAATGACGTCAGACGTATATACTATGCCACATAGATTTTTTAACGTCCGGAATACCATTGCAGCAAATTGATCGGTGTATGGATTCAATTGGTGGGAAAAAAATAAAGATTAAGTACCTAATTCTTCGCTCAATAAAATAGACCTTATTGTGTCGACACCAAGAACAGGCCAACCCGAGTCCACATTCTTTGGACTCATGCACACACCGGTTCGTCTCTCGATATGTGTCTAAGTTCCATGATTCTCTCACTAATGTGAAGTAGTGTGGATTTTCTAAGTTTTGACTTCACATCCACGCAAGTATTTTCAAACCTTAATTCGATTTTTCAGTGATCACGAGGATAGATGGACCTAAATTTTATCGTTCTTGTTTATGGAGGATTCGGAGGATCTTGTCAATGTCCGCGAATGATAGATTATAGATCCACCTGCCAAATCGGAAACATGAGGTGCTGTCATATGGTTTTTTTGTCGGTTAAGTTCATGGGTTGGAGACAAGCGGACTCGAACCGCTGAGATCTGCCGCAGGGTAAACGACTTTGGCCAGCTCTTTCTTCTTCAAATCGTGTAAGTGCTCTTCGGCAGTTGGATCTGTAAACCGCAGCCGGAAATTTCATCAACCCAAGAACCAATGCTTGCAGCAGGACCAGAGACGATGAAACCTCAGAAGGAAGAGCTGATCCGGTGATTTGTGCTGATCGCAAATTATCAGTAGTCATGGAGCAAAAGAAAGCTCTGCATTCTATGCGGCAACTGATGAAGAAGCAATCCTATGTGATTTAGATTACCAACTTGTGGACGTGGGGTTCTCTCTCTCTCTCTCTCTCTTATCACAATATCCACCCGACTCTTCCCCCAACAAATGCGACTCCCAGCAACAGCATTCGAATCTCCACCAATGGCAACCTCCTTCCACCCTCTCCTCTGCTTCCTCTTCTCAGGTACTTCGCTTCTTGCAACGATCTCATTCCCGAACGCTACCTGTAATCCGTTTCCACAGTTGAAGCTTCCGAGCTGATGACCTTCGGAAAAATTGGAAGTCTCCCTGTAACGAGTAATGCATACCAAAACAAGACTTGATCCATTCTTTTCACTGTTCTGGTTACGTTCTTAATAAAAATCAGAGAGATTTCAATCAGAATGAAGAGAATATAGTGTACCAGGATCATTCCTGGAAGAGCATGGGCTTCCAGTTTCAACCAATTTCTGCGATGCAATTCGTTATGGTGAAGTCCCTTCTGCCGGGGATCTGTGAACTTGAGCCGCACATGTGGATGCCAAGGGTACTTCTTCCGATCATCGAACATTTGGCCAGATTTCAACCGAATGTCCTTCCTACTGTTTTCTTCATATAGGAGAAGCTATTGCAGGATTCAATTATGCACCGATTCCACTCGAATTCCCTTTGGTATGACATTTCACACGGCATTTCTTGTGTTACAGGGATGAGATACATCCTTCGATCCTTCTACAGTCAACCGTGTCCCTAATGGACAAAAGGGGCTGGCTGACCGCAATTTGAACCTGATAAGATTTTCCCTTTCATCCAATCGATCCATCAGCTACCCTCCAAGCCACTTGGCAAAATCCTACCGACAGAGCCACGGGAAATCGTACATGTGTCATAGATAAACTGGGCCAGCGACAATTTTTATCCCCTCGTTCACCCCCAATTTCATTTTACACGGCAAGCAGTCGTTTGGACTCCTGGCTATAGACCCCCTCTTTGCAATTTGGGATTCCATGTGCCGTCTTTCCTCACCAATGCAGTGCCAACCGCAGGCAGTTCGGCTGCCAAAATCCAACCAATTGCTCATCCAGATAACGGTCCACTTCTTTGGCTCATCCAAAGTGCCGTGAAGCCAATATCCACGTAGAAATCAGTTCCACAACCATATCTTAATTCGAGATGTTGCAGGATGGTATGATGCCGTTGTGCCTACTGACAACGTGCATGCCTGACTCATAGTATTGTAAAACAAGGATTATTTCATGGGTCGGAAGTACGGGCTGTCGGCAAGGCAACGAAACGTGCTGATTCATCATCTTAGACCAGCCATTGGATATTCCCCTTACTATCTGGAGCAAGAAGTCGAGGGCCACACATTATTGGATCCTAAAATACATGGCCGAGCCTGACCCAATCCGTCTTATGCTCCCTGACTCCATATAAATCATCTTCTCAACTGCATATCTTCCTCACGGAACACATCACTCACTCACAGCAACGCGTGTTGATTTTCTTAAGCAGGTCTAGTGTGGGGGTGGGAGAGAATCATTAGCAGTTTATAAGAGCGATCAGCGTTTCATTCATCAGGATAAATGCTGGAAGGGAAGGCAGTGATCGGGGAGACAGACATGCTGCAGAACATGCAGCAGGATGCACTCGACTTGGCCGCTAAGGCGCTCGACTCCTTCGATGTCACCGAGGCCACTGATATTGCCCGTTTCATCAAGAAGGTGCTTGTTGATCCCTTATCTAATCTCATCTTACTCTTGTTCACTCGTCGCATCATAAGCATGCTTACTTCCTGTAGGTCTTACTGACAAATCCAATGAATTTATTTGATGAGAAGGTCTGATCGATAGCTTTCTCGTGCAGGAATTTGATCGAGCATACGGGCCGGGTTGGCAGTGTATCGTGGGGACAGATTTTGGTTCATTTGTGACTCACTGTTGTGGGTGTTTTATCTACTTTTGCGTTGGAAGCCTCATGATTTTGCTCTTCAGGGGATCAGCAGGACCCGATGCGGAGGCGACCCAGTTCTCTGCCATGGAGGCAATTGAGGCATAGAATCAATTCAGTTCAGTTCAGTTCAAGATCCTTCTCACTCTCCCTCGTGCCTCTTCTTAATCAGATTGGAGAAAAGAGAAGAAGCATCTGTTGATGATGCATGGCTTTGTCTCCTGTAATTTATGCCCTCCTCATCATTCATTTACTGTTCTGAGATACTTTTGCCTTAGATCGAACAAGTAAGTACTCTGTTGTTCCTTGTATACTGTCAGTGTTCCCTCAACTGTGCATTTGGTTGCTCAAACTCTGTGGCTCTTATGCTCCTCCTATATATGCCAGATCTCTGGGAGAAAGTAGAGCCCTTTTGTTGCTAACTGTTAATTAGTCCGAAAAATGGTGACTTCTGTCTTGTTCAACTCCTCCCATTGCTTTCCCTTTTAAATGTAACTTCAGCATTACATTTCACGCCAGTTGAAGATCAGGCAGATGAAGATATAGGTAAGGATCAAATCTAGTTTGAAAAATCTTCCTGTCTGCATTAGTTGGGTCTGTTCCTGTCAACCTTCCTTAAGATGTATGCATACGCCGAAAGGATCGATTGAGTAGCAGAGATGGATTTAAATCCCTCTTGAGCTCGACAAAACTCCCTTTGGACAATTTTTCTAGATCCACAGAGGCGACAACATGTATAAGGTGATCCGACTGTGTGTCATCCCTAAGTTGCATACATCAGATGTTCACATAACATGTCACTCTCCTGCCTTCTGCTGCTCCGGCAAATAAGATGAATCTCGGGACCTCTTCGGCACTAGAACTCTGACCTACAAGTTATGCCTCAACTACAACTATCTCGGCTGTCGGCGTGTTCTTGATAACTGGGACAAAGATTGCAAATACTCCGTAAATCACGCTCGAGAAAGCATTGCAACAGCTCTCCTGGCATCTCCCCCCTGAAAATCCTCGGCGGATTTCTCCTAGATTCGAATAGTAACGAAAAGAGAAGACACCCCTATAGCAACCATTAGATAAAGAGAAATCACGTACTGGGTAGTTAGCCAATGGCCCATCCACCCTCCATAACCCTCTGTTTCGACGGTAAGTAGGAAACTGAATGTCGCTCACGGCCTAGCCCATATTATGAATACAAATAGTCTGGGCCCGGCCCATTACCCGATCCGAGTCGGTGCTTCCTTGCCGCTATATGATGTTGGTAGTTTTACCTAACGCTCTTCTCACGGCGCTGCAACCGCTAGGGTACAGCCGTGTTTCTCAGTGATTATGGCCAAGAACAGAAGCAAGAAAAAGCAAAGTGGTGTCGTCTCCATGGACGTTTCTGAACCAACCGTCTCCTATGGCGTACAACGTAAGCGTTTTTTTATGTATTTTTTTCCATTTTTTTCAATCGTCGTCGTCTTGGTTGCCGTCGGAAGAATGTCAGATAAGGAGTGTCTAATATCTCTCTGTGATTCTCCTCTGATTTTCCTCCTTATCGTATGTGCAGCGATGGATACTTCAGGATTTGGAGTCAAAATTCCAGCCGCTGGTTCTCTCAACAGGTCAGTACGATTGCATCTCCCCTTGGGGTGTTCAATTTTCTGGTCAAAGCCCCTTACTTTTTTGTCAAAAGTGATGTAATCTATCTAACACTCATCAAACAAGCCATAGATTGTCGGAATTGACTGTGCAATGGATGTTCGGATGGATCTGGTAACTATATGGTACTATTGCCAAATTTCTGCCATAATTTGGTTTTGTTCAATAATCAATGTGGGATTGCTGTAATGCGGGAAGTTCTCTCCACCCTCTTTTATAATCGTCTGTTGCATATGATTCACTCAAGTCGTGTTCTTGGAGCAGTAAAGTGAAGAAGGGAAGGCAAATGAAAAGATCAAAGAACGTGCGGAAGATGAAAGCCATTGCGAAAGCCATTTCCCAGAACGAGAAGGTCGTGGCAAAGGTTTCGAAGAACGAGAGCAAGGCCATGAGAACCCAGTCTGCAAAGACACTCTATGACTGAAGTTTGGAGTGGAGAGCACATGACTTGCATAGTTTACAACTTTGCTGCTCAGCCTGATAGGATTTTGACCATTGCTGCCTGAATTCTTAGTGGCTTTACAAGTCGTCCCGTCCTTCCTTGAGGAGTGATTTTTAAGTCCTTGTCATCAATTGTTAGAGAGCTGCAGTGCTTCGATATGCTGCTGTGTTCCCAGATTATTGGCAGTAATTAATTTTGTGATGGTAGTTCAAGTGATGTGTTATTATTCTTTGAACCTGCATGAATCCTACCTATATTATATATATGCACTGCGCAATGCAGTCCTCAATTTACTGGTGATATTGTTGCAGTGATAACATTCAACATCTTTAGCGTTTCTGTTGCAACCACATTCAAATTTGTTCCCTCTACTCAATCCATTACAATTCAATTAGTTCATGGGTTGGAGCAACTTGCCCTCCAGAATACCTGCACCGGCACAAATGCAAGAAACTCGAGTCATATACCTTATATTTCTATTCATCTTGTGATACTTATCCTCATTTGAAGAATGATGATGGCGTATGGCATGCCTAGTTAGTGGGTGAGATGATCAGCAATCTTCTGCTGCTGACCAAACAGGGGGGGTTGTCGGTTTAAGCTTAAACACTGCTCTCGCTTGAGCAGCTGAAGCGCAATGATACTAATCATATTCAGATACGCAAAACCAGCGAACTGACTCACGAGCTTACAGAAAACAACACCTACACAGTCAGATCTGGGGGATAATCAGGATGATTGGATCGATCTATCAATCGAGCGGGGAAATCACCTTGTCGTTCGTGCCTGGCATTGAGCTCCTGGTGCTAGTGACACAAGATACAAACAAGCCACGAGAGATAAGCCGATTGGGCCACCTGGGCTGGGCCGATTATTCGCATATCCTGGGCCACGGAAGCCCAATAACCCACGGCCATGGCTCGGCGGCCGAAGCCGAGCGCCCGACGTATTAAGACCGAGCTTCAGATACTAGGGGTTGGTTTCATCCGTCTTGCTTGATTTCCCAGAGAGCAAGGACTGGTTCTTCTGAGAAGAGGAAGGGCACAAGTGGGTTCCGTACGTATCATGTCTTTCTTATTCTTGGAGAAGTCGCTGGTTCAATTCGCTTTCTTGCGGACTGATTTGTTGATGGAAATTTTTGGTTTTTGCCTGCTTCTAGCACTCTTGGGTTGGGAATATGATTTAGGTTTTTCTGGGCAAGCTCTGATCGAATCTAGACAGTGCGATTTCCTTTTGTCTTTCAGCTAAATTGTCGAAGTTCTATCCTTTAACTATTAAATGTTTCCGTTGAACTTATGGCTAGAAGGTTTGAGGACGTGCAACTAAAGTGAATTGGCTGCAAATTTACATTTTAAAAGGTTCAAATTCGGACGATTAGATCTTGCAAAATCTAAAAAAGAGAAAACATATGAGCAAGGATGTTTGACTGATACTGCTAGGAAGTTGGGAGACTGCAAATGGCAGAGACATGAAAGCTATTTGATCAATAGATTTTCTGTTTTCGGGTTCTCTTCTTTTTCTCCTTGATCCTTTCCCTGGGTTGCTTGGAAGTTTTACCCTGGTTGGATTGGATGATTTCTGTCTTCAAGTATCTGGTGTATGTTTAGATTGGTTAATGGTCTGGTCTTCTGTTTTCAGGCATGAGCTTTGTGCCTGATCACATCATGGATACTAAACCAAGTCGTAGGGGTAAGTGGAAGCTAATGGGCTTCGATGAGAAGAAAGCAGCGGTTCATGAAGAAATGAAAAGGATGAACCAACTCCCTGCAAACAGCTCGTACGCGACACATCGCCTGCGAGTTCTTAACAAAGTATTGCAGCTCATCTCCACTCAGGTGACAAGCATACTTTTTAGTGTCTATCAACGTCATATATGTGAACTGTGCATCTTTCTAATGCTTGCTTTAATGAGGCTGATCCAAAGATGTTGTTCATTATCCTTAAAACTGTTTCCACAGAATGCAACTTTTTGTATGAGAGTCCTAGGCTTTTAACTTTTAGGAGTTGCATCTAGATGTTTGTTCAATGTTTAAAAAGTTGGATGCTCTATATTTCCCTGCATCAACTTGTATAGCCTTTCTTTGTCAACTAAAGTTGTTCAACTAAATTCACCATTGGGCTGCTACATTATATGCCTTGAAGCATGAGAGAGCCCCACATTTGGTGGAATCTCCTTTGTCTATGAGTTGCTCAGAAACTGTGGTATGAAATAGAAATTGACTTCTGAAGTACAATGTGTTGATTTCCCCTGGATATAAGGTTAATTTAATGACAGTTTCTTTCTCTGTCTTGTTCCCAGGGGACGCCATCACAGGAGGAGGAGTTGGAACTACTTTTTGCCAGTCTGTCTCTGTAACTCATCTCAATAAAACATAGCTCTGCATGTAAATAAACCGACTTCTCCTGGTGAGTACTTCATACCATTTGACAGGCGACAGAGTTTGAAACCTGTTGAATGCATGGCAGAGCATCAGCGGTGGAGTCTTCAGGGCCAAGTGGTCACAGGTGGACCTGTTCTGTAAATTTGTTTCCTTATAGTGCTGGCTGTCTGTTTGATGGGACGAGTCTGTGTATATTCTTCCACAGAGGGACTTAATGGCCTTCCTTTTCCTTCACTTTGTGCAAAGTTAGGAGGGCTGAACCTTGTGAAAATGAAATATGAAGAGAAGTTTTGTCATGGTATATTATTGTTGAGTCCCCCATAAATGTTTCTGCCGACAGTATCTTATTGTTTCTCTGACAGAAAATAGAGCCTCTCCTCCCAGCAAGAGAGCAGTTCTTGGCACCCATGCCATAAGGATCATTCCGGTCCAAGCACGCAGCAAATAAATTGGAAATGCAACTGGCATTGGCATATTTCCGAGGTAGCAAGGTGCTAATAGGAGAGCTGCTTGTCCTCCCATATTATGCGATTGCCTCAAGAGTCTCAAGAACAGACCCGGCTGTTCCCCCCAGTATTCGACCATTCTCTATTCTTGTTCGACGATAAAGGCAACATTGGTAGAAAAGACAATAAAAGACGCAACATGATTATTTCTATGTGCATATACATGGAAGGCGAGTGTAGCAAAGTTGGGGTCTCAGAAGTTATCATCCCGTAAGTCATTAGATTGCATTTTACAATAGTAAACAAGGACAGAGTTTACTTCAATACCACTTTATCAGAGTAGCCTCATCGCTTCGAAAAGCCACCCGCTTGAATTTTGGGTAACATCTAACTTGCAGGATACGATTCTCCCATATCTATCTATCAATATAAGCGTTTACGAACAGAAGTTGGGAGTCAAGATATATAAGCTTTTAGCAACTCATTTGAGGTGTACTGCACATTTTGGACCTGGTTAGATTGTTTGGACGTCAGTTTCCGCGGTGATGTATGATCAATGAGGGAATGGATTGGCAAAATTCTAAGCATCCCGTGTTTGCTTCCCGACAAAAAGATTGATCGTGGCCTGAGATTTTCTTTGCCCAGTGGTTGCTATCTTAGAAAACGTCCAGATAAGTGTAAATTATCAACAATTATGATTGCAACTCGTGTGGATACTTCGAGTATGCAAAAGCCATTGATTCAAACAGAGAGTTATCTGCGTAGCCATCGAATGCGTCGATCCCTTTCAGAAGCTCGAGAAGAACGATGACTGATCCGGAGGAGGAGGAGGAGGAGGAGGAGCCAGCTCTATTTCTTATCTGAATTGACCTTGAAGGTTTTTTTGGGGTTGATATCCAACACGGTTTCTTGAAATCATAGGCACATTCATATTCATAGTCCATCTCAATTTTAAAACACAATGTGCGACTCACGAGCACGAACCCCGAAGCATTGACTGACTCCAAAAACAAGACAAATAGCACGAGCAATTCAAGGATCCGAACATTAAGCCATGTTCTCACCCTGAGCACCGCCTCATCAGCTAATTCAATGCAAGACCAAATTAAAAAAAGAGGATGGAAGGTTCTCTAGAATTTGTGTACGTTGACAAATGGGCAGGGCTCCTAATTTTTTGCTAGGTCCCATGTTCTCTAAATTAATATGATTGGTTGAGTATAAAAAATGAAGGGAAATATCAATAAATTAGAATGCATGGTTCTCATTTTCTATCCTGGAAATGCTATAAATGGTCAGTCGAATTCAAGGCTAACGTACCGTCGTGAAGGACTCGAAAACTTGGGAGTGAGCAAGAAGAGAGTGAGATGGGGGTGTTGAAGAAGGAGAAGAGCAGCAGCAATGGCGCCCTTTTGGCCCTCTTTATGGTCTATGCTGCTTGTGGCTTTGTGCATGTCTATGGGGCCAGCATATCTTGCACCTCCAGGTCAAGTCCATGCTTTCTCAGGTCCATGAGCTGCCCCGCCGAGTGCCCGACAAACTCTCCCAGCAACCCGAATTCCAAGGTCTGCTATGTCAACTGCAACTCCCCCATCTGCAAACCCGAATGCAAAAGTGTGTACAGCCCACTATACATGACTTTAATTTCTTCACACGCACATCTTCTGAGTATGTATTCACTTTTTTCGGTCAGTTCTGTCCTATGCAAACATTGATCATCACCAATGAACACCAGATGTTAAGAAACAATGAATGAGGTTCCTTGGGAAGTCGGGATTCACCCTAGTAATCCAACTGATTGATTGCATGCTGCTATATGTGTGCTGAGATCTAGCTAGGATTACCAATATCTTGGTAGTTGATGAAGTTTTGGCTTTGGCTTTATGATTCATACAGATAGGAAACCCAACTGCAATGCCCCGGGAGCTGCTTGCCTTGATCCGAGATTCATCGGTGGGGATGGCATAGTCTTCTACTTCCACGGCAAGAGCAACGAGCACTTCAGCTTGGTGTCCAACCCGAACCTCCAGATCAACGGGAGGTTCATTGGTCTCAGGCCTGCAGATCGAACCCGGGACTTCACCTGGATCCAGGCCCTTGGGCTCCTCTTTGGGTCCGAGAGCTTCTCCCTTGAGGCCACCCAAGCCGCCACATGGGACCCAGAGACCGACCACCTGAAGTTCACCTACAATGGGGCGGTGCTGGCAATCCCTGAAGGCCACCTCTCGGCGTGGGAGTCCCCTGAGGGCAGCATCCGAGTGGAGAGGAGCTCCGACAAGAACAGCGCCACAGTTACCGTCTGGTCGATGGCTGAGATCTCAATCAACGTTGTGCCGGTGACAAAACAGGATAACCGCATTCACAACTATCGGATCCCGTCAGACAACTGCTTCGCTCACTTGGAGGTACAGTTTAGGTTCTATGGCCTTTCCTCAGAGGTTGACGGAGTACTTGGGCGGACTTACAGACCGGACTTCGAGAACCCAGCAAAGCCTGGAGTGGCCATGCCGGTGGTTGGAGGCGAGGATAAGTTCAGGACGACATCCCTCTTGGCAGCGGACTGTGCTACATGTATCTTTTCACCTCAGGCAGCAAAACTCAGCCAGCAGGGCTTGTCAGCCGTGGACTTTGGCACTCTGGACTGCACCAGTAGGGCCACTAGCGGGAATGGCATAGTGTGCAGGAGATGAATTATTTCTGAAGTTCTGAATTTCCTTTCTCACGTTTAACTGAAGATTCTGCTCGTTAGGAATTACAGGATGTGGGCTTGTCAGCAATAAATCGGATCGATCAGTGACTCAGTGCTTCTGTATTAGATGTTCTGGTTTAATTGCAAATATACATATCATTTGCTAAACAAATTCGATATGAGAATGCACTACTCTAGAGATGCTGAAGAATCATTTCAGTACGTTGCTCTTACACCAGAAAATACAAAGGCTTTTGCAGTTTGCTCCCAAGAGTTTGAATTTAATCTCTTTCAATTTATGAATAGAATACCTGCAAAGATACTGATTGAAGGCGCTTACATATTTGTTCTTTGGTCCGAAGTCAAATAAATTCATTGAGAACGCTGAATAACATGCCTGGAGATGGCTGCCTTATTGAATAAACACCAACTTGCTTGTGTTTTTCTGATATCTAGGCAATTACTGTGTGTGATGACTCAGCAGAAAAATGAGCTACTCTAGAGGTGGTTCCGTTGAGTCCTGTATCTGTAGATCCCACTGCAGCTGAAACTGCATTCGAACAATAGGAGTGATTGAACATCTTGAGTTTTTACAGCAAAGGTACGCAATCAACCCAACACCTAGTTCCCCCTTTTTTCAAAACCATATGACTGAAGCAGCATTCAAAGACACTCTCCGTCTAAAACTCGATCAAGAGTGCGACCAACCAAAGGATTTGATGCCAGTGCAAGATTAAGGGAACTCCTTCCTGTAATGTGCATAGACATACATGACGGGCACCAAAATTAAGACAAACTGTGCAATAATCGATAACTATAGCAGTAGCAGCCAAGTAGTCTGCTCAAGTTGATTCTCTTAACCTTCCATCAGTCAGAACTTACTCAAAAGCTGTAGACAACAATTCAAGAGCATATGGCTGCGCGGAGCTCATATAAGATAACTGGATGGGATTGAAATATAGCTAGTTTTGCACTTGACAATCTCTGAAAAAGAAGAAGAAGAGAGGAAAGTATGAGTTTATTCTTCTTATGATCTATCTATTCTACCTATAAGATTTGAGAATGGTGCCGCAGAAGGTGCAGATTATGGCTCTCCTGGACCTCCAGTAGATCGGGACATAGCAAAACCTCGTTGCTGTAATCATGTCCACCACAATGGCCCCCCTACCACATCGAGAGCATAGTCCCGCCGCTGGCTTGCTCCATTTCACCTGCCTCGTCTGATCCACTAGGAAACAGAAACAGACCATGTTCACCAATGTACCTTGGAATATTCATCAAGAGAAATATGCAGGACAAGCAATTGGATGAAACTTCCAAAATGGGGCTTCAATACCCACAGCCCATTCCAAGAGGTTGCTGATCTAAATTCGTTTCAGAAAAAGGATCTTTTCAAATCAAATAAGAGGCAAAATGCAGTAATCAACAGCTGCTATCGACATATTTAGCAACAGTGTTAGCAGTTAGTGATAATCCTGCCTCCCTCATACATGTTATGTCATGCGAACAGTGCTCAGTATGGAGTACTAACTGGCTGTTTTTCATGTTCATCACACCAGCAGGATTTACATGACGAAGCACTTCTATTGGTTTCTTTTTGCAAAGGCTTCTCTACAATATCGACACAAGTATTGCATGAGAAAGTCTCTTCGTTCATTGACAATAACAACTCCCAATAACGGTCCAACAACAGATATCAAGTTCTTTCCCAAGTTGATGTCAGGTCCAGTGAGTCACATTCCTCGCAAGCATTTGGTTGGCTTCTCACTCTGCAAGTTATTCCAGTGAGAAATCTTAGGTGGGGATCTCGAAGATCCCAGCAGAACCAACATTGAGTTTACCAGCAACATTGATTTCTTAACCTTGATGCCAAAAAGTTCCATGTCCATGTCTGAGACTACGATGTTGGCCCTTTCCCGCAGGAAAATGCAGACACGTGAAGGAAGCAAGGAGGAATTTAGATCTTCCCTTCTACTGAGGTTTAAACATGTCTATGGAAGCCTATATGATATTACGGCAACCAAGCACTCTGATGCCTAATTTCTCAGGCAGTAAAAGGTTTGCTGGCATGTAACTTGGAACAATAGGATCCCAATGTCTACTGTCACTCCGTCCATCTATGATCTTCCATGTACCGAAATAGCTAAGATAAAGATGTGGCACAGCATATTATATGTTCTGAAACCGCTTTTCAGTAAGATTCAAACGTATAGACTAACGGTTGTGATCGATCCAATCTTCTACCAGAACCTATGCGCCGGGTCCTAATCAAGACGGCACCAGAACAACTAACGAGTGACTGACAAAACGATACTGACAATGTTGCGCTATATTAAAGGCTCCGTCACAATGACTAACTATTACATGAAGAATCATATGTCAAGGGTGAAGCTTCCACACACCAAACAGCCCTTAATACTTCATCTGAAATAATTGAATTATCCGCGCAGGCACCAAAGCTTGCAGCTGGATTTTCCATATCCGGGGCCAGTGATTGCTATAAAGATATAACATTTGACGCGTGGGCCTATCGATTGGTGATTCCGATATTGGATATATGGATATGTAGATTGCTTGATGGGTCCATAATCAATTCATTCTTGAACCTGCCCTTATATATATCTTCCATCCATCCAGTCCGTGTGGGCTGATCTAAAAATTGGTTTCATTCTAAAAGTGAATTATCACAGTACGGCTGGTATATCTCAACAAGTTGGCATAGTTGAGGCCTTCAAATACCACCTTCCCGTCCTATTGTTCATTGACTCACGCAGTTGATCCGGAATCGAAATTAAATGTACTGAGACACGAAAATACGTGGAGCCTTACATCGTTCCATTTGTGAAAAGGAGCGGAAAACGCAACCTCTTTCTCACGAGCGCATACGGCGTTGGACCGGTGTAGCGGCGTAGTTTCCTAAGGCCTCGTCGATGCGCACCCCCTCCCTCCACAGTAGGGAAAAGAGAGACCAAAGGAGGGTGATTCGATACTCTTCGGTTTAAGTAATATGCATAGAGTTTCATCGGTTCATGAACTGATTAAATTCGAGATTAAATCGATTTCTTGCGCGGTAGAAACACCGAGAAAAAGTGTGAGAGAGATAAAAGATAAGGTGGGGTTAAACATAGGAGTGAGAGAGAGAGAGAGAATGTGCATTAGATAGATGTTAGGTGCTATGTATTACCAAAATTAAGAACATAGAAATTATAAGAGGAAATGGGGAAAGCTATTTTGGACACTTTACTAAGAAAGGAAAGCAGCAATTAAATTCTGATTAAATGCGTGGTGCCTTTCTTTTAAGGTAATGATTCTCCTTTGGGTGGTGATGTCGATGTCGCGGCCATTAGCAGGTCCTGTTAGTCAACAAGGACAAAGAAATATCAAGTATACTTAGCAAATGTCTCATCACACGTCCTAGTCGTCCAACACCATGATAGATATCAATTTTTTAGGGCATCGCAAACCAAATAGATAATTAACGCTTTTCCAACCCCATCACTTTTTCTATCAGGACGATATGATCAAGAACTGGTGTGGGTGTGTGTCTCGTGTGATCACAACTATAACATGATGGGCTAAGAGATTAAATAGTTATCATATGGCTGATATGGCATAACTCGTATGATCATGTATGAACACGTTTGGATTTTCCATCTTCAACCACAGAGCTGTGATCACATATAATCACAATGACAGGAGATTGATTATAACGTCAACCTTAATTACGGGTTAATTGGATTTGTTTGGTATCAACCATTTCTTTTAAGTAGGATATCGTGTTCGAATATTATAAATTAATAAAATCATAATTAAAAATTCTTTCTACCTCTTAACCGTTACCATATGTCAAAATCAAATTATGTAGTGTGGGAAAAAGAGAATGTCCTCCTAATTAATTAACTAATTCCTCCTATTAAATGGATTTAATTCATTAATTATTTAATATATCCTTGCTTCCCTAGAACCCGAAAGAGACCAACGCTACTTTAATATTACTTGTAAGGTAAAGTCATTCGGCCTTTTTGAGTTTTAGCTCTATCTCGTGAGATCATGAGGATGAGGCTTCATCAACCCTAGCTAGTTTGCTGTCCACTTCCTTCCATGATCGAGCAAACTGTCTCTTATTCGCATGGATCATTACGAAAACAAAAACATATGTTGTATTGTATGTCGTTAGTGTCGTCATTTGGTATTATTTTGGAGAATGTATGGTGTATGTACCATTCAACATATGCTCGAGATTACAAGAGAGCAAAGGATCTATATAATATAAATCTCGAGACCCTGTACATGTACATCTACTTCTTATTGTTCATGGCTACAGATGAGCGCCTTAATTAGCATCCTCTGGGTTTTCACCCACCCCCACCTCAAAATCTCTTTACATATTCAAAACAAACCCCATAATTATATCTATATATATATATATATGGAAGTGCATATACATTTTCTCTAAGGAAGCATACCAGTTGGTTTTCCGTATCTTGGGACTGAGATTCTGACCCTCGGACAAGCTCCACGATGCAGCCAGTATTACTAACCGGATATAATTAAGTAATCGACCGTGCCTATTCTACTTGACTTCCTAATGGAAAATCTCGACTCCGACAAGATAAAAACCACCCACGACTCTATACCCACATATACTGTCTGCAAACCGGTTGGCTCCTGGTGATTCTCTTTCTAAGGCTCTGTTGCACTCGCGCTCTCAAATTTCCCTGTCATCCTTACGAGAATTCCTCCATGTACTAACCAAATACCGAGACTAACACGGTTGCCGTGTGACTCTAGGCATACCAGTTGAGCCCTGGGAGCTCATAAGGTGGAGGCCGGTAGACGTTCTCTCCGATGGACCCCATACTGGGCTGCGGCTGTAACGAGGTATTAGCTGCCACCGCAGTGATCTGACCGAACAAGGAGGAGATGGTGCCGCTGTTGTTCCCTTCCGAGGGTCTCTGGGTGGTGCTGTTGCTCCTGAGATCTATATCGAATAATGACTGCTTTCCTGGGTATGGTTCCATGTTGATATCCTTCTCATCGCAGTAAGGAGTCAGGAGCGTTGATGACCTGAGTGGAAGATTAGGCATTGTGCTTGGACAGCTGCTGCCATTGCCGTTATTCGTGATCATGCCTTCAAACGTCTGGTCGTTGTCAAACATTGGGCCATACAAGGTGGCTGTAACTGGCTTGGAGAGGCCGTGAAACCTTAGACCCTGAGATCCGCCCATCGATAGAGGAGGCGGCAGGATCGACTTGAGGATGTCATCCATCGAGGAGTCATCCTTATCATGACCAATCAGTCGATACGAGTTGCTCTTCTTATAGATCCGGCAGAGCACCCAGTCATCAAGCTGAGTGAAGACCGTAGCCAAAATTGAATTTAGGGACAGGAAAAGATTTAGATATGTACTCTTTCTTAGTAATTAAAAGGATTTGGATTTTATGGGTTTTTTGTTTACCCTTAGAGAGTTCTTCTTGTTGCCCAAATCGCATCCCGGAGGTGTCCTGATAGCCTTGTTCTCGGCGAGGCGATACTCGTGCATGATCCAGTTGGTCTTGATCCCTTTGGGTGGCTTCCCTCCGTAGAACACAAGTGCCTTCTTCACCCCCACCTTCTGATTCCCACTGGAGGACAACACCGGTCTATCGGTTCCTGTGGCCTTCCAGTAGCCCGAGGTTGCTGCTCGATTTGGTCTCGCCCCATTCGGGTACTTCCGGTCCCTTGGGCTGAAGAAGTACCACTCTTGCTCGCCATAAGCGGCCCTAGCTGGAAAATTAGAAGCAATAATAATATGTCTGGTTTTATGTATTATAACAAATGAAGGACGCATATGTATACTCGCAAAATACTATTATCATCTCTTTAGAGACATCCGACGAAATTAGAAGGCTATAGAAATCATCAAATAGCTAAAATATCAAAGATCGCATACAGATATACCAGCCAGGGATGGCAGTAAAACTATTAATTCTACATAATCTAAAAGCGGTACCTGGAAGCTCCCAGGGATCAAACTTGTAGATATCGACATCTGCAATGATCGAGACAGGCTGAGGGGACGAGGTGGTCTTCTTCTTGAGGTAATGAACGATGAGCTCCTCGTCGGTCGGGTGGAACCGGAACCCGGGCGGCAGCTGGGGCTGTTGCTGCTTAACAGCAGATGAGTCAGTGCTCTCCATTCGGAAAAACCTGATCTGACAAGCTACACGACAGGCGCAGACATTAGAGTTCCAGAGATCCCAGAGAACTGATGATGACGAAGGGAGGAAAAATTGGAGCTTTCTGAGGTTCAGAGGGGGTGTGGAAATGGTGGACAGAGTTGGGCAGCTGCTCTATTGAATGGGAATGACAGGGGAGAGAGAGGAGGGGAGGAATGATTATATATGACGCGGACTACGCCGAAGATCATCCGAGGATTAATCACTACGCTCCACATTAGTGGGTCTTTTTTTTTTTTTGATAGGTCGTTGTATCAATTCTCTCAGTCAGATTAAGAGATCAGCCCCTCATGTTTGTTTTTTTGTTTTATGTTTTATGTTTTGTTTTGTTGGAGTTAGAGATCACGTCGAATCTAAAAACAGTGTAAGAAAATAAAATTGTAAAAAAAATGATGAGGACATTTAAAATAAGAGGCCGTACAGAAACCCTAACTCAGGAAAACTGAACTAGTTCTTCTCAATATGAATCCGATAACATTACCAACTCTCATTTTTTAAATTCAGCTCTCTGGTTTAACTGTAAAAAACCATGCATGGCGGGTGACTTTATTGCCGCTCCCGGTGCGCCGTGAACCCGGAGAGCGGTGGCTTACGACATTGCTCCTGGGTTGTGGTGGACCGGAACTACCTCAGCTAATCGCAAGGCGGTGCGAGAGGGATGGGGACGGGAGTGGGACCCGCATGGAAGCTGGCGCCGCTAAAAGGTAGACACGTGATAGGCAGGAGTGCCTAAGCGGTCGACACGTGTAGAGCACGGTCAGCGGGGGACCAACGGCGCAACATAGAAGGGTGCGGGGTGCACGCTCGTACGACCGAGTGTGTCCTGCCTTAGCTGCGCAACGCAAGAGATAGAAAGTTGTGTCGACGAAGGAAAAAAAAGAAGAGAGATTTCATATGCTTATATTATACTCTCACATATAATATGAATACGAAAATGCAGATGTAACCTCAATTGAATCATATTTGGAGAGATTGACATTGATTATCCTTTTCAAATTTCTCAATATATGTAGTTGATCTCATTGAAATAGTAAAATGTAATAGTGATTCTCAGTTTGATTATTCAAAGATTAAGATGAGTTGAAGTCATCCGTTAATCTTTTTCTCCCTAATCACATCTTATATTTGTATTTTATAAAAAAAGGAAAATCCATACCTGATCGAGAGTTTAAACCTCTAATCAATTGAAATGATGTGAACGATGATAAGCTCGTTGGAGTCCTACATATCGGGCGATACATGCAAAGACAATAAGATACACGGCGCTTGATCGATAAAGATCTCCGGTCGACCACTTTAAATTAGATTATATAGATCATTTTATATGTTATCCAATCATTTAAAAATAAATCAGAATTTCACACGAATTACTTTCTAATGAGATAAGTTGTCGTATACGTAAGTACCGCCTTATGTAGAAAGAGACGGTGTGAATGGGAGTGGCAATTGATGGTCTACACGTAGATTTTTATCTAGACTTTATCTTGACAGGTGCCATTGATTAATTTGTCGAAAATCTTTACACCTTTGCAATCAAGTCCAACAAACGGAATATTATCAAGAAAGGGTGAATTGGGGAGGTGTTGCTGATCGATACTTGCCTGGCAAAGGGGGCTCCACTAGCAACCCGACTTATGGGCACAGGGAGGAGAATCATGAAGCCCTCGAGGGCGGAGCCACGGGTCCACCGGCTGGGCCATAGCTCGACAGGTGGGTCCCACTCTGGTCCATCCCCTCTCCCCCTTTGTTACCCCCGCACACACCCTACCGGGACCCACATACATAATTGGGAACACTCGAAATTAATTACATATCTCTGCATCACAAATAGTCTTCGGTCAATGAGCTCTCCACCTAAAATAAAAGTTATACGATTTAACATTTTTAATTTTCATTACATTTTATCTTTTTTAATTCATGAGTTCACATTAAAAAAAAATGAAAGAAGGAGTAGTGATTTTTTTTAAGGGAAGAAAATATATGCTAAGAATATCCTATTGCGTGGATTGACAGCCTAATAAAGGTGCAATCCTTCGTCATCTCTGATTGATCAATCGCAACCACCCGGATCAGACATATCTTGTTGGTGACGTGGGCCTCATGGATAGAGGTGTCATCCATCCATCACATGAGATGATTGATGTGTTTCACGAATTTGGTTCATTTAAGTTGAACGGATACTTATCATCTCATAATTAAATAAGTGGGTTTAAATAATCTAATTCGAATGGATACATTTAACCCGCAACCAATGTGATTTTAGACGTTGGTGGCCCCGGTTAGACATGAGATGTGGTTCAATGTTTTAGAATCGAGCTACTCTAGCAATAACCGGTCAATGAAGTCGACATAATCGTACATAATCCATCATAACTATCCACATGTATTTGTGTGTGCAAACATGATCTAATTATTTCTTATTTTTGTATGGATGAATTTTTTTTTTCCATTCTTCGTGTGATCATGGATAATTTTGGTGGGACCTTTTAGGACAATAATTTTTCAAGTATTTAAAAGGTAAATTAATACTGAGTAGATGAATTTTAATTCACACTTGTAACAATAAAATAATTTTTTTTACTGAAAATAACAAAAAATCATCTTTCACAATATAGAGATGAGAGAACAAAGGATCATATATTCATATTTATGCATATATAAATTATGGAAAACATACTTTTAAAAAAAATTAATTAGATGATATTTATAAGAGGGGGAAATTTGTGACCAAAATTTGGACAAAAATGATGATAAAATTTTGCATCAAGCACTTTAGCATCCAATTCTTCGTGGAAACAAAGTGGACGCTAACTGGGCGCAAATCATGCATCCAGTATCTTGCAAGTTGCGTCCGATATTTTTATTCGCTGGTAGATACTAATTCATGAATTTTAAACATATATATATGCACATATGGTTGGAGATTTGATATTATATTCTAAATATCAAATTAATTAGATAATTTAAATTCTCAAAATATTTTGAATTTAATCTAGATATTATCACGATATTGATCACTATATATTTCTAGATTTTATTATTATTTGAGTCCATAAATAAACGAATTATCTAATACCATTCACTTAATTGCTCAACAAAAGATTATCGAAGACTCCCATGTGTTTTGGCTCCCAGGCCATCGTGTTCTATCTCTCTCTCTCTACTTCTCCTCCACCTTGTATGAAATTTAACGCATGTCTATCCATGACTGATCTCCCTTGATCATAAGAAACAAAAAACCAAATTTCTTACTTGATCGAAATGATGATTACAGGAATCGCTCGATATTCTTTCTAGGGTTTGAATGACGACATATATACCGCGCATGTGGAACACATTCAAAATTTTCAAGAACATGCACGGGGCTAGTTAGTTCTTGAAAGCTGTCCATGTGAGGCTGCACATACGTGTATATATATATATATATATATTGGTTTCGTAACTCGAAAGTCATACGTCCACATTTCCGGTGAAATGTTGTTGTGGGGACGGTGTAGTTAGTCCTCGAAAGCTGTCCATGTGAGGCTGCATATATATATATATATATATAAACACATATCCATATATTACATCGCCGACTTATGGTATCGGTCCATTCTCATCTCTCTATATAAAACATCTCAGCTGATGAGTCTTCATGGTAAACCTAACTTCACCCTTTTCATCGTTTCTCAAAAGGAGCAGCATGAACTGTCGAACCGTCGTTCTTGCGAGTTCTCCTGTGATCTTGTAATGCTGGGGCTCATGATACGTAGTTGTCCGCCGCATAAATAGTGTGTGTGTGTGTGTATATATATATGTATATGGTCAATTTGCTCAAATTAAACCTCCAAACAAGAACATGTCTGCTATAAACAAGCGTCCTGCTGCAGGATGAAGTTGCTGCCCCGAACCCATTTGATCGTATAGATATGTACATCGGCTCTGTAATCTACATGTTTGTCGGCCCTCTGTGTCTTGGACCTCCCAGCATTTCAGCACAACTGATTAATGTAAATGGGTCTCGTGTGGGAGGCCTTCCTCTAAGTGTTGATCCAAGAGATTAATTAGTAATATAGTCTTTTGTAAGCGCCATCTTTCTTTGATGTCACCACGGATTATACGTGTGTATACATCTCTGCACACAATTATAAATTTTATTAATTTACAGGATTCTAATCAAGATATTTTTTTAAGAGACTTTAAATTATTTTAATTAAGTTGTTTTGATTTTTCGGGGCGCATTTTCTATGGCAGAAACGACGATAGGTCTTTTAAACACATTATATGTTTGTTTTCCAATTGGGTATATTATCTGTCGGCCAAAAATGAAATTGGGTACGTACATTGTATGTTCTCCCGATTTCCATTTTTTGCCCCGTTTCGCAGTTTTCTCATACAAGCTAGATTCCTCGCAGGTTGTGTTTGACACGATCAAAATTAAAAGGAGATTCAATAAACATTAATTATTATTATTATTATTATTATTATTTGAAATAAGAAAAGGAGAAATTAAAAGCAGATGTGAGACAAAAAGCCTCCGGGATCTTGGGTGACACAGCTGGCCTAACTCCTCACCTTGTTCATCTCCTTCCCTTTCTTTAAGCTACTTAACAGATTCGGGCAAAGTCCAAATCGCGTGATGGAGACTCTCCAGTGATCAGATGATCCCCCCCCCCCCCATTGCTACGAAACCCACGGTTTGCTCCAACTCACCTAATTCCGCAGCCGCATTCTTCTCTCTCACATCTTTGACGAGACATGATATTTTTTGACCGAATGAATGACGACACTGAACCGCAAGAAACTGAGATGCATCGTCGCGATGGTTCTAATGGTTCCATGACCACAACCAGCCACCTGCAAAATGCCCGGCCATGTGTATATGTTGTTGCCATGCAACACTTTCGCTGTTTTAGATATGGATAATAAGCGCACGGTTGACAGTTTTCAGGGTGGCTCGTGACTGAGAAGGGCTTTCCGTGGTAATCCATTAATTACTTATAACCTCCCGACAAGTAAGTTCGATAGTAGATGATGCTATCCATATATGAGGAGTTCAGCGAAATCTCAGTATACCTTATTTCAGACCCGGAGGCGATCATTTTGACTCCTTGTAAGCCCTAGCTAGCAGATTAATGGATCAACCGTTGGCAGATCATAGCACTCGCCATAGCTTCATATTGTTTGGGCATTCAGTTCCATCAAGAGTAGTTCCGATTCCATTCGGTAATAGGTTCTCGAAGCGGCCGAATGATCCGCGCCAGAAAAAACCCATTTTCTTTGCTTGTTTTTACAACTGTTCCATCACGCGAATCAGGACAAGAGACCAAATACTAGGCTTTGCTCTCTTGACATGGACACCCATGTGGGGGTAGAATGAAAAATGGGTGGGACTATATCTTCTACTTGAAGGTGCCTCCCCATGTCAAAATCCAACCGATGAGAAAGAGAATACCGGTGCATTAATGTTCATTCATAGTCTGAAATTGAACGGCTCTAAAGTCAATTATCGTTAGTTTTTCCATATATCTTAATTTTCATCCATTCAATTAACTACAAGTTGACGAAGCTCCCTTTATGACTGGGAGGAAAAATTTCTAACCCATAAATCTTGTACAACCTAGCAGATGAGGGCGAACTCATCGAATAGTGGAATCTCTTATCTGACGTGCCGCTCATGAAATACCATCCATGAGCTAGCGTATGTATGTATGCGTCAAATCGGATCATTCCGAGTTCGGTCAATTCTTTGAATTGAATTATCAGTTGATTTGATCTCTCTCTCCAAGCAATCAGCATTAGGTTGAAAGCAATCGTCCATCTTGTAACGGAGGAGATGAGATAGGGTTTCTCACACGTCCGTAACCGAACAAAAAGATACTAAAGGAGAAGGATCGGGAGACTTAATGAAAAGGGGCTTAATACGGCCAAGGGAGATGGACTTGGTGGCAACATCCCGCTTTGCCTTTATTCAGAATGAAAGGTAAGTCAGAGATGGGGAGATGGGGATTGGGTTGCTTTCACTACATGCATTTGCATTAATATTTCTCTCTTATATAGATGGATGGAATCCGGTGACGATTAATCCTCTCTTTTCACCGGAAGGCACGCGAGATTAATCGTGGACAGTAATAAGAAGAGGGCATACAGAGTCTTGTTGGCCAGAATCGAGTCCGGAGTACACCTCAATGTCGAGGTGAGAGCCGGCGCCAAATGCATCGGATCACTCTTTCTTGTGCTTAAGAAGGCTTTCCGGGTCCAACTTTTGAGCTGTCTCAAGCCGATCAACATAGTTCTCGGCCCGGCCCATCAACCCGAATCAGTAAATAATTACGACCATAATTAAATTAGGAGACAGCATGTATACGTGTTCAAGAAACTGATTAACGTTTTCTTAAAACCCGTGATCGGCAATTCCCTCCCTGTTTGTTCAAGAAAAAGCCTCTATAACCCAACTGGTTCAAAGGAGAATCTGATGAAGCCTCCTATTAGAGACTGTGAACTTGACAGTGACCACATCCGGCTTCGACCTTGCTGTCATCCATGTTGTGCTCTCGGCGAATCTGAGGTTGTTTCAACTTTCAATTCATTGCGCAGTAGTAGGGCAAGGGCAAGAACGCGGCTGTGACCTGTGAGCGATGCTAGCGGCTGCGTAAAAAATCCAACTACCTAACACGTACATTTGCCCACGTGCAACTCATGCTAATGACTTCTCACATTAACCGACATGGGACTGTCCATCGTGGATGAAGATTTTTTCTCAAAGCGTTGCCATCAAGTCCTTTATAAATATATTATAATTCTTTTCATAAAATATTTAATTATTTTTATTAACTTATATTTATTTTATTATATCTTTTATAGATTTTATAAATTGGGGACATAGTTGTTCTTCCTCATGTACTACTATTGACAGACGTGGCCGAATCAAGTGGACCGGCGGCTACAAAAGCGATGTGGAACAAATCAATCAAGTTACAACCTAAATTATAAGGTTGTACAAGTTACATGTCCATGTGTTGATTGAGTGTACGTTAGAACCGGCCCCACGCTGACCACACAAAATTAATCGAGCAAGTTGCTTCTCTTCTCTGACCAAACAATCCCATGTATTTACATAAATGCCCTCCTCCCAACTATTCATTTCGCATTCCATTTCCCTCCATCCACACAGGTGCCCAGCCACTCGATCTCATTGACCACACCCGAATCCAGTTGACTGGGCCGGGTAATGGTATCCAAATGGGTCAATCAGGTTGGTCAAACCCTGAGTCTGCTGATGGATCCTGATGCCGCTCTTCACCTCCTCATCCACCATCGTGTTGTCGAGTCGAGCTGGAACCGATGGGGCACATGCATCTCCGTTGGCGCAACCAACCATCTGCGGTTGCAACTGGACCTGGTCGAGTTCGGGTTCAGAGCTGAGGCTTGCTAGTGCAGCCCAGTCGAACTGGCTCCAGCTCAGTGTCTGGAGGAGATTGGGCTTCTCCTCTTCATGGGGCTGTAATTGCTGGTGGTATTGTACTTGTACGGCCGCGGCCTTGAGAGAGTTCATTCGCGGGAGGGCGAAGAACCGGTCGTCGATCTCCGGCAGAGATTCGAGCATGTCGTCCAAGGAAGAGGACGGAGACGAAGACGCATGACTTTGTTCTTTGCTCGTGGGCTTCTGGGTGCTCGAGTGCTTCTTGTATATCCGGCAAAGCACCCAGTCATCCAACTAAAAGATTCGCCAGAAGAAAAAAGGGGGAAACCGGATAAACAACGATAAGTTAACACTCCAAGACAGAAAATCTAAGACTATGACGGCCGGTAACGTTTAAAAAGATGGGATTTGGTACCTTAGAGCTCCTGACACTGTGAGGAGTCTCGACGAGCCGGTACTCATGCATGATCCAGTTTGTCTTGGTTCCCTTCGGGGCTCTGCCGACGTAGAAGACGAGGGCCTTCTTGATCCCGACTCTATGGCCTTCGGCGGTGATGACCTTGTCGGTCCCGGTGGCCTTCCAGTAGCCTGATCTGGCAACTCGGTTAGGCCTGGACCCGTTCGGGTACTTCCTGTCCCTTGGGCTGAAGAAATACCATTCCTTCTCTCCAAATACGGCCTTGCCTGCAAGAAATATCCATAAATTCATTCAAAACTCACCCTTCTTCAAGAATTGTGACGAATCCCGAATAACTAGTGTTCATGATACGTACTCGGCAAGTCCCACGGATCGAACTTGTACAGGTCAATTTCTCCGATGATCTGCAGATTGAAGTGGTGCCCTGCAGCCTTCCTACAGAGGTACAGAAGTAGGAGCTCCTCATCGGTTGGGCAGAACCGGAAGCCCGGTGGGAGGCTGAGCTGTGCCAATGGGTCAGTCGCCGGAACACCCATATCTCCACCTCCGGCGTCCAAATTTTTGGATAGATTAGCAAGCCTCTCTTGTCTGGAATTTTCTTATCGGGAGTCCTCCCAAGTTATTATTACTACCATATCTTATAAGGACGACGATGCTGAGGCTATATATACTGGCGTGACGAATTTGTGGGCTGAAGCCTGAAATACTGCGGAGCTGAAAGTACTATCGATAGTCTATTTCCGGTGTTGGGCGGCAATTGGGGCCCGCAATTGCACGGGAATAATTAATATAATATCCACCGTGTCGTGGAGAAAGAAGGTAAATATCTTAAGACAGTTCACATGTCCTTGGATTATTTACTATGAAAGAATGCTACATTTGATGCATCTTCACACCCCATTGCAACATTATAAGGATCTCCATAACTTAACCACTGAAAGTTTAATTCATATCACAATCTCCATGCTCGACTTTCTTGTGTATTCGCACGAAGCTTGTAGGACCACAGCCAGCTAGCCCAGATAGTAGCAGGTGGATCACACGAAGCAGCTCGGGAATATCGGAACTGAAGAATCGACATAACTAACCATTCCACGATAAAGAAACATTCATAAAGAGCAAGAAGGGCAGGAGAGGCGTTTTCCACGCGGGGAAATGGAAGGCCGCACCGTCGGCGGAGGAGCGTCCGACCGACATGCCAATCGACACGTGGACAGCTTGGCCGGAAATTTTAATGAAATAGGCACGATCATCATTTTTAAAATTAGACCCACTTGACCAAGAACTTGATAGTCTCTTGATCTTAATGCAAATACACTCTAAATTCAGTTAAATCCATCAAAACTAATTGTTTCTGATTCAACGGCTAATATTAATTGAATCAATAGATTAAAATTATTTTAAAGGAAAAAAACCTAATTAATCATAATGTAAATTTAAAAAGTATTTATATTACATTTTATTTGTATTAAACTTAAGTTTGTATTTTTTTACTAAATTTAAATACTATAATAAAATATTATAAATTAAAAATTATAAATTGATATTTAGTGTAATATTTTGGATTATAATCATTAATTATATATTATTATAATTATTTTTTAAATATGTACTTTATCTCATTGAACTATTGTTCGATTTATAAACATATAGAAATATATCTTAACTAGTTATTTTCTATTCGATTTTAAAAATTATGCCCCAATTAATAATTTTCTTTCTCTTTATAATATTTTTTTGGAAAAAAATTATCTTCTCTCCTATTTTATGTTATTATGTTTGGCTTTTGAGTGCGTACAGTGTGATTTAGTCAAGGTTTCTTCCACTCCTCAGCCTCTCCAATCTCTCCTCCTTTGCTTGTTGCCTCGCATCACTTCCAAGGTATTCAGTCGATTCTATTTAATTCTTAAAAATATGTTTAGATTGAGAATAAATTTATTACTACTTATATATATATATATACTTGTGCACAATTACTTCTCTATAAGTGTTTGCCTGAGAAAGGTTTCATAAGTGGGCACTTGTCTTGGAGACAAAATTGGATTTTCCCTTCAAAACCGGACTTAGAACTATCATCATTTTGATCTCTTTCATCCAAAAAAAATGAAAAAAGAGGAGGAGTTTGATTGGGCCGACAAGACAGGTGGAGTGATATGCTCACTTGAGCTTCTGACGCGTGGAGAATTCCTATGGTTGGGAGTTCTGACACCTACTGTACTCTGTTTTATCATACTTACGTCAGAGCTTCCGCGTTATATGGAAAATAATTTACAGGAAAGATGCAATTAAGCTTTTTTTTTTAAGCCACGTGCCCCGTAATTCTTCCTTCGTTGTCGACATGTCATTGGCCGCGATCTAAGAAAGCACTTTCCATCGGAAAGGGATCGTGTTGCGTCGACAGCACCTTCTACCAGAGACGACCGTCACTGAGAGTTCATAGATACTTACAGCCGATCGAGTTGTCCCTAAAGCAAACTGATCGGCTACGACTGAGAGATATACCAGAGACTGAGATTAAACCCGGAGGGCACAGAATAATCCAATAGCCAGTAATGAGGTCGGTACATCCTCGTACGTACAACATACTTAGCCGCCCGCCCTCTGAAACAGTGTCTGCGCAGCCAATTGGACTTTTTTCTAACTATTGCTGTTTGGCTTCAGATCTCTGAATATGCCATGGAAGATTTTTGGTGCATCTTCCTCTGAAACAGTGTCGGCCGCAGCCGACAGGGCCGAGCAGCCTTCAATTTTGAATGTCCACTTCAGCCTCGATTGCTTAGGTGACTGGTCAAGGGTAATTCGAAAATATGTAATGGCTATAGAACAGTAACCCGAGCCATGTGGTCTGCAATATGACTAATTTATTCCCAAGTACATATTTCCTTCCATTCGAGTTTAAAATAATAAATTCACACATTTAAATTTTCAATAAATGGGATCTCCTTTTATCATTATATGTCTATTTCTTTCTCATGTCCCTTCTTCCGCTCGCAACCTTTTATTTTTAATCCAAAAATGAATATATCTAGACACATACATAAATTAGACTATCGAAAATCTCAAGTACATCCGCTGATGAGGTGAGACTGTTTCCATATGAGCGGGCCACTAGATTGCCGTAAATGGGCTCAAAGATATTCGAACTTGAACGGGTTCCAGCCCAATGGTTCCGTTCAAGGGACATGTTACGTTACAAAGTCGAGCTTTTCCCCTTACTCGAGTCGAGGAAACCAGAACATGTGAAATTTTCTCAGATCTGATCAACTTCCAAATTTTCAATCAGTTTCCCCAACTTGCACCTGTTTCCATATCAATCGAAGAGAGAGAGAGAGAGACATTTTGAAGGCTTCTGTGGTGTTTGGTTTGTGGTGGTTGCACCTAAAATTACACCCACAATCCAGCACTCATGATGAAATCACAGACCAGATTGAAGGAGATCAAAGTACCGAATGATAATAAGGATCACGACCTATATATATATATATATATATAAAATAGGGAGCCTAAAATCTCATAATGACTTTATAAGAATGAAAATTTGTCGGGTTGGGAAGATGGGCTAATTTGATCTTGATCGAACTAGTGTTCTTTCTGTTTGATCGAGAAGATGGTTGTTTGGTCGTAATCATACTCGGGCAGGATGTCATAGTACTTCCAGCTAAGCTAAACTAAGGTGGTGGGTGATGTACAAGTCATATTACGTGGTGTGGGCTATAAACCTCATCCCTAGACCTTCCCCCGCATACTAAGATCGTCTCACGGTGTATCTCCCGTTAATAATTATATACCGCGCGTCGCATTTCGATTAGCCATTGTGCGAATACACGGAGAGAAGTTGATAATGTGAGTAAGAAGAAGAAAATGCAATGCTAGATGGGCGTCTATTTGGATTGATTGAAATATGGTCGGATATGAGAAGGACGCACATAACTTTGGTGTTGAAGATTAGTTAGGTGGGACTAATGATTGAAGTCCTTCTAAAGGAATTGGAAGAGGTGGGTAGGGAACTTGCCATTAGTCATGTTTGATAACTTCATGTGAACCGACAAGTCACTTTTAATGGTTGTTCTAATTAAACCGGTACATCATTTCGGGTGATTCAACGTTTCTTCTCATTAAGCAACATCTTCAATTAGGAGTTTTTAAAGAGAATGAAATCTGCAATAATAATAATTTTAAACCTTATTCAGTCAACTTCATTTGCATCCAAATTAATTGAAATCTATCGAATGTTTAAGTTATATTTTTCGATGCCGAAGCTCTACTTAATTCTGTCGTCTTTTATCATACCAAATATATAGCTATATTTTTCTTTTTTTCATTGAGTAATTATTTTTTTTCTCGATTACATATAATGCACATTAGTCTAGAAAGTGATAAGAGAATAGCGGAATAAAGAGTACGATAAATCTAATTATTATAATCAAATTTACCTAGAATTTGCGGCATAGTCTTTGGCCAAAATCATAAATTATTACATATATAATTCAGCGTTGTTTATTGTAATGCTCAATTAAAACATTGAGTATATAAGTTTAAGTTTTTTAAAGCCCGTTCAAAGATGATAGAATATTTTTATGATCATGGTTAACAAAATGATTTTATTAATATAACACGGAAATTTTTATTTGTATTTTATATAATAAGTATGATTGCATCCGTATTTCCTTCTTCTCAAATAAAATCTTGGATTCCAATCTTTTAAATGAAAATTGTGTTATGTTGTATTTCCGGCACTGCATACTCTAGAGACAGACGGATACTATCCCGGTGTCTCAATAATGAAGCAGCTTCATCTCCCACTCAAGCAGGAAACCTCGTGCCGTGGGACTCTGCGCTGTGGATGGCAAAGAGCAGAGACCGGAAGGAGCTAGTCACCTTAATCCTTAACTGATGCACAGAGGCATAACCCTCTGCCAGCAGTGCAGGGTGCAAGCAAGAGACCCTCCTTGGGAGGGAGCCGCAAGGCTGTTGACCAAGAAGAAATAGGGTGAGATGCCTGTAGATCCTGTAGATCCCTCAGAACACAGAGTGTTCCCCGCCCACAGCTTGTGTAAACAAGGGAAGCAAAACACACTCGGGGAGAACTAACTTATGCCCTCTCTGAACCATGGACTACTCTGGCAGTCCCACAATACTACAGCACAGCAGCAGTTCCACCTCCATGGTGGCGGCACGGGCAACTAACATTACGGATAAAAAGAAATCAGAATCGGAATAAAAAGGTGTCCGAGCCAAAGTGGCCCTCGAGACTCTGCGTGAAATGACAATTTTGCCCTTCCTGTTCCACTCCCCCGCGAAGTCCAGCCAGACAGGAGGACGACGAGAGCGACGAGGAGCCTGCCGTATTGCTGTTGGAAACTCTATAATCTATTGAGAAGAGAGAGGGAGGGAAGAAAAAAAGAAAGAGAAGGTCAATGGAGCCGCCTCCTTCTTCGTCACTGCTCGCCTCCTTCATTCCTTGCCCCCACCCTCTCACTCCAGCTTACATTTTACAGACTGGAAAGCAGAGAAGAAGCAGAAAAGGTGGGAGAGATAGATGGAGAGAGGGAGAGAGAGAGAGGATAGAGACTTGTGTTCTTCGCCATGTTTGATTTCACTTGAACAGACAGCAAGGTTAAAGAGATGAGGAGAAGGAGGAGGAGACGTGACAAGAAATGAGGTGACTTCTCAACCAAGCGAATTCGTACACTCACTCCCTTCCCCTCCCTTCCTGTTTTTTACCCTTTACATCGAAAGGGTGCAACCTCAATTCCGCTCCACTCTTTACCTTAGATTTAAGATTCCACCGTAAGGAGAGATGTCGGCGTATTCCCTTGCGGGACCCGCATTCCCGAACAAACACCTCGCAGCGCACCCCCGCCACCCCGCCACCATCAAATTCTTCCCCTCTTCCTCTTCCTCTCCCGTCCCTCAGTGCTCACTCACCGGCTCCTTCTTTCTCTGCCTCTGCCTCTCCCTCTCCCTCTCCCTCTCTTTTAGCAGTCTCCCTCTGTCTTCATGGATTCCAGAACCCATCTTGACTATGCTCTGTTCCAACTCACTCCCACGAGAACCAGGTACTTTTCCTGTTCGCTGCTCCTCTTTAACGCATGTTTCATATTTACGAGCCCATCAGAGAGCTTTACTGAATCATTGAACTCGTCTTGGCAATAGGAGCTTAGAGTTTGCCATGGATTTATTAGTGTAGGCATTGAAGTCTGATGGAGAGTTTGCTTCTTTCTGTGTTTGTTTGTTTGACTGTGCTGTGCTGAATTCTCGGGCTCGATCGAATTCTAGATGTGATCTTGTGATATTTTCGGGAAATGTGAATGAGAAGCTGGCGTCCGGTTTGTTGGAACCTTTCCTGTCGCATCTTAAATCTGCGAAAGATCAGATTTCTAAGGGGGGCTACTCCATCACGCTAAGATCGGATGCTTATTGGTTCACAAAAGCCACTCTGGAAAGGTAACTTGACATCATCCATCACCTTGTTACAGTTCTTGCGCTTTCTGTAGCGAGGCAATATCACCTTCTCTCTGAATGTCATTTGAAATAATGTAGCTTGGAAATGAATACAATTCAACTTAGAGGTAACTTCCTGAAGGAATGTAACTGCACAATGCCCATGATTCAAACCTAGCATCAGTTTCTAGTTCATCCGAAGAGGAAATGCTAATCTAATCTACTTTTCATAGATTCGTGAGATTTGTCAGCACCCCTGAAGTTCTCGAGAGATTTGTCACACTAGAGAGGGAGATTGTGCAAATAGAGAAATCCATCCAATCAAATGAACTACCAAACAATGATCCAACAGGTATAGTGATGATTTATTCAAATCATGCATAGATTACTTCAGGTGATTATAGATCGGTTGTTTTTTCTTATCCCTTAAATTGTTTGGAGCAGGGAAGTCAATTCCTGGGGAAGGAAACTTTGGCAACTCGAGTACATTCTCGTCCTCTAAGGTACTGTGTTTTTCAGAGTACAAATTGTGTATAAAGCTTCTCAGGGTGTTCGATAGCATCTGCATTAATGTTGCAAACCTCTGCTGTGAGCTGTCTAGGACGGATCAGCAGATTCAGACACTGTCCACGAAGAAAATTCCAAGTAAACAATCTTCTTAAACTGTTTGGTCACTTACATATACATATATATGTATATATTGTTGATAGCTCTCTAATCTCAGTATAGTTTGGGCTGACATATGCTCAGGGTCCGTCTTCAACGTGTCCTGGAGACTAGAAGGGCAGTGCTCCGTAAAGAGCAGGCAATGGCTTATGCCCGAGCGCTCGTTGCTGGTTTTGAGCTGGAATATATAGATGATCTTATATCCTTTGCTGATGCATTTGGGGCTTCTCGCTTGAGGTACAGGAAAACATAATCTCATCTAGCAACTGAAATGTGTAGGATTTTGACTGCCCGTTCTTTTGTTTAGGGAAGCATGCGTAAACTTCATGAACCTATGCAAAGAGAAGAACGAGGATCGGCTTTGGATCGATGAAATAGCAGCAATGAAGGCATTCTCTAGGCCTGACTTTCCACACATGGGAACCTCTGGAATTATTCTTGCCAATGAGGGTGATGATCGTGGTGGTCAGATGATGAATCTTCCGGATGGAGGACCATCACCATCTCATGGGCACCGTAATGGTTCAATAGATATGTTTCTTACTGACTCAGCCATGACCCATGGAGGTTTGGATGCTAATCAGGGTATGCTTTAGATGTCCTTTATCCACCTTAAAAATGCTGACAAAAGCATTAATTCTTTACTCCCTGGTCATTCTATCTTAGCAAACGGGCCACTGTAATTCCAAAGGATATAGATTTTCATTTTCATGATATGTAAGAACAACTTGTTTTAGAAAATTCTTGAATCACCTCATCTCTAGGCTGTTGCAGAAAAAAAGCAGAGATATTTTGTTTCTGGAGAACTAGAATTGCAAAGTGATTCATGTGTTTATTTCCCATGCAGTTCCAACTTTACCAACAGAAGGGAAGCCTCAAATGCCATTTCCATGGCCCAATAATCTTCAACATTACATGAACAATTTTCAAGGTCCGGTCTTCCCACAGGTTTCCCCTTATCCACAGGGTTACCTTTTTCCTGGTATGCAGGTTCCCTCCTCATACTACCCCAAGTGGCCTCCAAATGTAGACTCTGATGCACAGAGTCACAAATCCTTTTCAAAGAGCAAAAAGAAGCATTCGCACAAGAAGTTCTCAAAAACTTTGCAAGAAGAAGAGGAGGAGGAGCAGGAGGAGGAAGAGGAATCATCCACTGAGGAGAGTGACTCCAGCAGGTCAAACAGGGGCATGCAGAATGGGAAAAAACATGGGAAAAGGTCTTCAAGGAAGGTTGTTATTCGAAACATAAACTACATTGCCTCAGAAAGAGATGGGAAAGAAAGGAGCGGTTCTTCTGAAGGAAGCTCGACTGATGAGGAAGATTTCAAGCATCAGGTGGAGAAGGCTGTGGAATCATTGCATAATAGACGAAAAAGCTCGTCATCCTCGCATCACCAGAAGAAACGAGAGATCAAACATGAAAGAGTTAAGGGTGAGATGAGCTTTGATGCTGCAGGTGATGATAGTGGGAATAGGCATGCAAATAATTCTGAAGGGGGAATCAAGGGTGACCCCTGGGATGCTTTTCAGAGTCTCCTGATGAGAGATGAAGAGCCTGCACGCTCTCAGGAGGAAAGTTTCATTCTGGCAAAGTCCGAACAGGGAAGTTTATCTGCTCGTGGACTCAAGTCTGGAATTATGAAACCCCAGGCTGTTTCGGATGATTCCTTTATCATAAGAGGGGATGATATTGGTCCTGTTGTATCAACTGGTTCGGAGGAATTTGCGTCCAGTCAAAATCACCATCCAATTATGAAGAAAAGGGAGAGCAATCTTGAGGATTCATTAATAATGAACAGAGTTGAAGATTCGGGAACTTCTTTCAGTCCATCAGATTTTGCGGCTGTAGCTTCTTCAACAGTCAAAGTCCAAAGGGAGGGAGATTGGTTTATTGGTGACCAAGCAAATGAATTCGCGAATTGTGGACGGAGTTTTGACTACAAACCAGTACTTGATGACTCGGCATTTGGTGAAGGCGTTTCGCAAGTGGATGTAAAAAGGAAGGAGAGAGATAATCTTCCAGTTGATGACTCTTTCATAATTGAAGGTCGAAGGATGTCTGATGGTCTTGACTCTGATTCCAGGCTGCTGGCAGATATAAGCATTGTTACAGATATTGTGGAAACTAAAAATACCCACAACGAATCACATGACGGAAAGATGGAGCCAGAGGATCTCTACATGATGCTGCATCGAAACACTGATGTGGAGCCTGCTGGGGCAACATGGACACCGGAAATGATTTATGAGAACAACGTTTCATTGGATGAGGTCAGCAGAAGGCAATCTCATGTTGAGCATGTCGATGGCGATGAGAATAAGTCGCCTTCAAAGGGGGCGACCTCAAGCAAAGAAGCAAAGTCTAAGCCTGTGACCGGTTCTCTCAGGCGGAGCAATCCTGAGACAACATTGAGGACTAGGAGATTGACTTCCGGTAGTAGAGCTGCTGCTCCAAAGAGCAAAGCTGAAAAGGTATATCGCGTAATAATTCTCCTCTTATTGCCTTGTTTCTATTAGCTTATCATGACATCTGTTTCAATTTTCTTCATTGCCTTTATTTCACTTTGACACAGGATGAAGAGAACAGGAGGAGAATGGAGGACCTGTTGATTCAGCGGCAGAAAAGAATTGCTGAGAGAAGCACAAATAATGGATCTAAGCTCATAGGCACGAAGAAGAGCTTGAGTGAGAGCAAATCTGCCAAAACTTCGACCCCGCAGATCAGGCCTACAAACCTGTCGCCTAGTCCGGAGGCCCAGAAGTTGCCAAAAAGGGTCCTTAGGAGCTCCACCATTGAACGTCTCTCAGCTGCACATATCACCAAAACAGTCCCTTTGACGAACTTGAAACCAGCTGAGCCCACAAAACCAACATCAAAGGCAAGTAAGACGCGGATTGCTGATGTTAAGAAGCCAATTTCGAAGAAAATTGAATCTCCAAAGAGGAAAAATGGGCCACGAAGTTCAGGTGGGACGGGTCAGCCTAAGCCTAAAGGGCAAGCGAAGAATGAAGCTTTGGCAGCTGCGGAAGTTCCAGTCACTCAGCCTGCTCCTCCCTCCGACGAGTACTTCAAGGACATCAAAGTGTTGCAAAGCACTCCCATCGAAGGAAATGGAGAAAAATCCGAACTGGTCACTCCAAATGACACGTTGGATGATGGAAGCGGCAACGTGGATGTACCGGAAACAATTTCTCCCCCAGCTTCTGTTCACAGAAAAGCAAAATCAGTTCAATTTAAAGCTGACCCTGAAGTCACATTCTTGTCATCTCCAGAACCCCTTTGTCAGGGTGAGTTTGTTCAAGAAGTGACTACACACCCTGCGCCATCTCCAGAAAACTTGTCCTTCGAGTGTTCCTCCACTTACACTGAAAGTCCTGCTGAAGCAAATTACGGAGCAGTGGTTCCACAAATTTCTGGAACAGAAATAGGAGTGTCGACTCCACCCAGTGACAGGATGAACCTAGAAGAACTGGTTCACTCGAGGAAGAGATGGAACAGCGAAGCGAAGCCTCCCAAGACCAACAAAGGGTTCCGGAAGCTGCTTTTATTCGGGCGGAAAAGCTTGAATTCCTTGAAAACTTGAATGGTGTGGCCGGTCAGTGTTTCCTATTTGATTATTTTTGGTATCCCATGCAATGATTGTGTTGTCAAATTGTAGATAAATTTTCATAAAGTGCGGTAATAAGGCTTTCGGGTTTTGCTGCCATGTGAAGATTTCTTTCTGTAAGTTATGTTTATCAAGTGATGGTAGAGGAAGTGCGGAATTTTTTCCTTTTTGCAGTGATGTGTGTGAGAAGAAATTCTTTGGGATTGCTTGTAATAATTAATGAAGAGATCCTGCATGTGTTCATCATCAAAATCCTGCAAGTGTGCACTGTTGGGATGTAAGGCAGAATTGTCAATCTCGTGTTATATGAGACCATAACATAATAGATCTCTCTCAATTATCAACCTACCTGCGGCCTCAACAGCAGACTGAATCTTGGTACAGATCCTTCGGTCAAATTGATAGAGGGGGTCAAGAGACTACTTGAACTGCACCAAATAAAGATTGAACAAATCAGTGAATAAGGTGTAATAACCCTTTACAAGAAAGACAATAAGATGGTTTCATCTTAATATGCAGTCAGTGGTTCTTCATTCATCTCGCAACGTTCAGTGAGATGGGAGACACATAATCCAGTGTCTTGAATTTCTATAGAAGCTCAAAAGATTCTGTCATCCACAAATCAATATCGTTGGGTAGGATAAACCACAAAATATGCCTATCTTGCTCTAACTTTTGTTATCCAATTTGGGAAAGGATGGAGCAGTATGCGGACAATGGATCCAAGGTAGCACAGCTACCTCCATTCTACCGTTAGGACACACGACAACCTCTGTTCCAGCAGTTAGATCTGCTGGGTAACGGAACATTCACAATGTATCACGCTTCCCTCGGAAAGGCATCTCTGTCTTCTAGGCTACAGCATTGCTTCATTACCATTCAATCCCACCACCGTCATACTTGGATTCGAGATTGATTTGATCACAGATTCATTATTTTTCTAGTTGTTATGAATATTTATCTTCACCAAGAAGATCCGGAGGATAGACATGTGCTTATGATAGATCATTGAACCATCTTGAGCTCTAGGTTCCATCTTATCCCTTACCTCGAGCATATCATTTCAACGGTAGATCCGGGCCTTGGTGGTAATACACACATCATAGCAGATTAAAGTGGGTGTCCGTGCGCCCGAATCAATTGGTTATTCGCTGAGACATCACTAGGTGGGCACTTCCTGTGACCCATTCACGAGCTAACCCCAGCAAAATGCCATAAATAAATAAAAAAAGGTAAATGGATTGAATGCAGACATCTAATCCACAGGCTGGACCTCCGATGCCCATGACAATGGGAACAGAAGCCTTTCCTATAAGGTGACCAAAATATCCCTTACCTGGGTCCACCAATCTTGATCTCACAAACATAAAAGAGGGAAACAAAATAATCAGGAGAAATCCAAGCCTCAAAATCTGATTGGCTGTTGGGAATTGATGTGGCACATAAGTCACTGACAATTTATCTTATCCACACATCCTCATCGAATCCGCTAGGAATATGATTATGAACGGCACTTCTCTCGCTGGCAAAAGGAACCGGAAAAGGAAATGTAAATAAAAATCCTATCCTCTTTGTTCTATAAATTCTGGATTTGTAATTGCTTACTCACAGACACAGAGAGCTTGTAGAGTAGAAATTTCGGATCAAGACCATCACAGAGTAGTCAATGGCCCTTCAGGCTGCTGCATTGGTTCACCCTGCCATCTCCATTCCCAAAGAGGTTTCCTTCAACCTAGATGTGTCTTGTGAAGTTTGAACCTTGTTCCTCTCCTCTTTGTTGTCTTTGCATGGAGATCAGGACTTAAGACTGTGTGAATAAAATGTTTGCAGGGCAAGTCTAGTAAGGACTCCAGTTTGTTTGGAGTTTCATTCGCTGACCATCTCAAAGCCGACTTCAGCTGCTCGTCACTGAAGTCCAAGGTAACTTTAAAGCTTCTTCTGCAGTTCTCTTTCGTTTCAACAGGCGTTGCACCTTTAGAAATTCGAATTAGGATTTTAGTACATCACTGACATGGCTTCGGTTAGAAGCAAATGTGGGATATTCTGGATTCCAGTGTACAAGATGTAATAACTTATGGGTCAGTACATTCCCCTGCTAGTGTGTGATCTCTTCGATCAAGCATTTAAGCTCTTCAAAATTTGCAGTGTTGGTGTTTGCTAAAATGCCTTGTCTATTTGATTCAGAGGGAGCTATGCTTCAGAAATGGAGCAGTCAGGGCCGAGACCATTACTGCAACTCCGTTGGTAGTCCAGACAGCCTCCACTGGCAAGAAGACCCTCCGAAAGGGCTGTGTTGTGATAACTGGTGCCTCATCAGGGCTTGGCCTTGCCGCTGCCAAATCCCTGGCTGAGACAGGGAAATGGCACGTGATCATGGCCTGCCGGGACTTCCTCAAGGCTGAGAGGGCTGCAAAATCTGCTGGAATGGCCAAGGAGAACTACACTATCATGCACTTGGACCTTGCTTCTCTTGACAGTGTGAGGCAGTTTGTTGATAACTTCAAGAGATCGGAAAAGCCATTGGATGTGTTGGTCTGCAATGCTGCTGTTTACCTGCCAACTGCTAAGGAGCCAACTTTCACAGCTGAAGGATTCGAGCTTAGTGTCGGGACGAATCATCTAGGACATTTCCTGCTTTCTCGGCTTCTTCTAGATGATTTCAACAAGTCAGATTACCCTTCAAGGCGTCTAATCATAGTTGGGTCAATCACAGGTACTAGCTCCCCCGAGCTAACTGCATCAAACTGGTTTGCGTGCACTTCTCTGTTTTTCATATGAATTATGTTCGAACTCCATTGCATTCCTCAAACCAGGGAACACAAACACTCTGGCTGGGAATGTTCCCCCAAAAGCTAACCTTGGGGACTTGAGAGGTCTTGTGGGAGGTCTGAACGGGCTGAACAGCTCATCAATGATTGATGGAGGAGCCTTCGATGGGGCTAAGGCATACAAGGACAGCAAAGTGTGCAATATGCTAACAATGCAAGAATTCCACCGGCGTTACCACGAGGAAACAGGAATTACGTTTGCCTCACTCTACCCAGGATGCATTGCCACCACAGGTCTGTTCAGGGAACACATTCCCCTATTCAGGATGCTGTTCCCTCCATTCCAGAAGTACATCACCAAGGGATACGTGTCTGAGGACGAAGCTGGGAAGAGGCTCGCTCAGGTAAAGTCAACACAAGGGGCAGATTTTGATTGATATGTAGTTAGACAGAACTCTCATTTGCTGTCTTGTCTGCTGGATGTTGTTAATTTGTGGGTTGTTATGTATATGTGTAGGTTGTTGGTGACCCAAGCTTGACGAAATCTGGCGTTTACTGGAGCTGGAACAAGGATTCAGCATCATTCGAGAACCAGCTTTCTCAGGAAGCTAGTGATGCCGGGAAGGCTCGTAAAGTATGGGAAATTAGCGAGAAGCTTGTGGGGTTGGCCTAACTGAGATGCCAGTATCCACAAGTTTTCCAGCACTGTTTTTCTCTCTATCATGGAGCAGAAGGCTGCCAAATGGCTGAGTTTACCTGCGAGTTTGGGTTAGGATTGGAGACTAGAAAAGAACCCATGCAACGATTTTCTGTTTTCTAGGATTTGGGAAACTTTCATGGTGATAACTGTGATAATAAAATTGCTCCAATCCTATTGGATGTTGTCTTTCTCTTGTAGGTTTGATCTATGGGCAAGTCAAGGAAGAGGGAAAGTTCATTTATCTAAAGACAATTTGAACCTTGTAGCTATAAAACTAGTTACCTGAACAGCAGACATGCAAGGAACTTCTCGAGCTTACAATTCCAGATTCTCCTGCAAGGAGGCGGCTATTGCCATATCCATTTAATTAGATCATAACCGATCAGGCTGTCAGCAAGATTAATGATAACTTCAAATTGCACTTCATCTCTCGCATTCGAACAATGTGCTGCAAATTAACACCTTCCTACATCGAGATCTATACGTACATTACTCTACTGCTTACACCGAATAAGAAGACTTCTTCCCTCTTGGTCTCTATAGTCCCATCGTGAAATAGGATTCAACACGGTCCAACAGGATCTCTGTGATTATCATTGCTGCTGTAATCCGTTGTTTCATCTTACACCATTCTTAAGTCAAGAGACGCTCCGATTGGAACTCCTCCAATTTTCGGTCACCCCTGCATGGATTGACAAGTAAGATGAAATATACGACTCTAAGGTGAATTATCCGACATCTAAGATGGGGCTGTAGGAAGAATTGGATGCGAAGATGAGCCCATGAATTGTTGGAGCCTGAAATTGGGCCTCGAGACAAAATGAAAAAATGAAAAAGTCTCTCTTTCCCTCCAAATGAACCCTCCCTCTAGGGTTTATCTACGGTTTTTCGCTAGTCGATTTGCTTCCACGATCCAGCAGAATGGGTAAGAAGCGAAAGCAGAGAGATGCTGAGAAGACTGAACTGGAGATCAAAGAGGGCGAAGATGCTGCCCCGGAGAGGCCAAAGCGAACCATCCTCGGATGGAAGGAGAAACCTCAGGAAGATGATAGCACCCTCTCTCCCAGTTTCAGGAATAAGGAGAAGGCGCTTGTCACCTGTTCCCGCCGCATCAATTTCAGGTGGGGATTGCTTCTTCTTTTTCTTTCTCTCCCTTTCAGCTCCAAAAAAAAAAAAAAATCAACCTTTTCGCTCCCAGTTCTTGTTTCTGGTTGTTTGTGTCAATTGTGAATTAGTTATTATCAAGCTATTGGATATGACCGGTCGGTTAATTTTATTTTCCGTAGAAGAAATCGAATTTATTTCAGAGGCGCCTTCTATTAATCGGTTTATCTTCAAAGATTTATGCTATTGTTGTTCCTTGCTGTTTCAGCTCGTACAGTTTCTGAGTTGAGATACTGGGAGCAGTTGTGGTGTTATGAGTGGGGGGTTTTTGAAATTTTATATTTCTGATGTGTTAGGTGCCGGCATCTGATGCTTAATATGGTCTCACTTTTACCTCACTGTAAAAAGGATAACAAGGTTGAATCGAAGGAAACTAAAGGTGCCACTCTTAATGAGCTGGTCGAGCTTCGAAATTGCTCTTCATGCCTGTTTTTCGAGGTTGAATTTCTTTTCTTTTCTTGAATACTTTTCCTTTTCTAGATTGCGTTACTTGCATATTGAGGCCAAAAAAAAAAAGGCTTTGATCACTTGCATATGCCTGTCAATCTATCTCTCGATGTAGCGTGATTGTTTAGGCAATCTGTTGATACTGTCGATCTTCTTTTCCTTTCTTTCTTTCTTGTTTTTCCCTGAGTCACGACTTGAGGGCAAATGTGCTGAGTAGAGTTATTTGCTCCTGATTTCAGTGCAGGAAGCACAAGGATCTGTATTTGTGGATGGCAAAGTGCCCAAATGGCCCGTCTGTCAAATTCTTAGTTAATGCTGGTAATTGTCTTGTTGGCTTTGAGGAATCCTTTATCGAGCATTAGATTGGCGTGGATTTATTTCTTTTAAAATCCCAAGTTGTTGCTTTCTGATTCATTAGATTGTTCTGAAGTTGACTTTGAAGTTAGGTATTATGAGTTTACATCTAAATTCATTTCTTCTTTTATAGTGCATACTATGGAAGAGTTGAAGCTCACTGGCAATCATCTTAGAGGTTCACGTCCTATTTTGACTTTCTCCTCAAATTTTGATAAAGATGCCCATTGGAAGCTTTTGAAGGAGATGATCACACAGGTACATTTGGACATGCAATTGCTCATTCAGATATGTTAATACTGGCTATTGATGGCTGCAGTCCAAGTGAAGTTTTTTTATGAAAAAATGTGTAAAATTCGTAATATGGTGACCTCTAATGAACTGTATGCAACAGTACCTTGCTTTACTTGACTTTGATATGGTATCCGTGCTATTTGAATGGAAAATTTTCTTGAAGTATTAGCAATTTATAGTTCTTTGTATTTTCACCATGATGTATTTAACGAAGGTTTTTCAAGTTATATTCCGGTCTCTGTAAAATTTACTACGATTATATCCTAGATGCTAGTTTGTTGGGTTTATGTTGCAGATATTTGGAACACCTAAGGGACACCAGAAATCAAAACCCTATCATGATCACATCTTCATCTTCTCTATTGTTGATGACCATATATGGTTCAGGAACTATCAGGTCAGTGATGGTTTGGAACCTAGTTGCTACTATTGAGGCCTTTATCCATTACAAAATAGTAATTCTGATATTAAACAATTTTATGCCCTCGTATGCACACTCCAATTGTAATTCTGGAGTAGTCTCCATTATCTCTTATGGTGATTCTAACTTCCCAGTCTTGTTGCAAGTCAGATCTCTGTTCCTCAGTGAGTCGGATAAAGTGTCTCGAGGAAGCTTAGAGAAGATGACCCTTGTTTAGGTATATCTTTAGGTTGTTTGTATTTGTATGGTCAGTTAAATACTGACATTTTTCTTGAACTTATGTCCATGAATTTGTATTCATCACTGTGCTTGACAGGTTGGCCCTAGATTTTGCCTGAATCCGATCAAGATATTTGGTGGTAGCTTTGGTGGCCCCACACTGTATGAAAATCGCTTTTATGTATCACCGAACCAGGTAGACTGACAAATTCATTTCATTACTGATATTTTTCAGTAGTACTTATTTTGCCGGGCAAAAAACTCTTATCTGATTTGAACAGGTTCGAGCACTGGAGAAGAAACAGAAGGTAAATACTTTTGCGAAGAAGGTCAAGGCCAAGACAAGGAGGAAGATGCACGAGCTTTCAAATCCATTGGAACCTGATGAGTTTGCAGACATGTGGAGAGAATGAGCCCTATTCAGCCTATTTTTCTCTTGTTGGGTGAAGAAATGGGTCAATCTATTCCTGTTCTTAACTTGTACCACTCTTTGAATTAATACATGACATCATTGTCAACTTCGAGGACAGCTCTGACAATTTAGTGATTTCGACTTTGTCTGAAGAATTCATCTAATTATGCAGTAACAGAGAACTGTAGTCATTTCTATCTGTTATTCTGCACAATCAGAAAATTGGAAGTGCAGAGCCGGGATTTGTCACTCTTGTAGCCCAACATTCTGAAACAAACATGTCAGTGAAATTCCAATTCCCCTCCCAATCCCTCAATACAAACACAGGGTTAGGTTAGAAGTAATTCAGTTGTCCTTCACTAGTTGACTGGACTTGAATTTGAATGGGTTGGAATCATGGCTGAGCTCATCAACCATTGTAGATGGAACAATGGCTAGGTTTGTTCGTCTGCAATTCTAGATGGGTGTCAGATAATTCTGCCAGTACACTTTGGATCTTGCCGTGTAGAAATTCCACACACCACTCCATATTAGAAATGGCTTTGTTCGGAGCTGTTTCTTGGATCAAAAGCAGATACTACTCTTCCTGATAACTAAAATGTGTTAGATACCTGAATCTAACCGGGTTTTGTGAGTTAGGAGCAACTATGTTAATAAAGAGTGACTCAGCTGTACGTTAACGAATTGGTATCAGACCTAAACTGAAAACGGAGCAAAAATGGTCTTAAGATTCTAGAAACGTTGGGGGATCTGCTTCGGAGTGGTCTCATAGATCCCCATTCCTAATAGTGTGATTGGTTTTATATATTCATGCTAGATGCAGTGCTCATACAATCCTTCTTAATGATAAAAACACTCGAATAAACATTTTTCTGGCAAGCAACTGTTGCATCAAAATGTTTGCCAACATAAATGATTGAGATCGTTAGGTATTTACGGATTGAGTTAGAGACTCATAATGACTAAAATTCATGATTAGGGAGATTTATCCTTAAGTTCAAATCCAGCTCAATCAAAGATATTGATTTTTTAATATCAAATCGTCCACAGCCAAGAAATATTGTCTCATCCACAAGCCTACTGCTCAATGTGCAACTATCTTTTGCTGATATCAGATGCATGTACATAAAGGGATTCACTTGATGCCCACGTTTTACACATTCAGCTGAGATAGAAATACTCCAAAAGGAACTAATCACACTTATACAGAACGAAGCACCACTGATCAGGCAAAGTTCTTGATCTTTGGTGAAGTGAATTAATTTCAACAGATGCCTAAGCTAATGGGAACAACTAACTGTTACACGACAAAGACCTGTCCCAGCAGCATGAAATTGCATACAACAGATAAACTAACTAGAAGTACAAAAAGAGAACCGACTGAAGAACCTGCATCATGCCCCTGCACTTTCTGCGACCATGCCCACGTTGTCCTCTTCTGCCTGTTGAATTAATATCTCAGTTGGTTCCAGGCATCCTCTCAGCATATCATGCCCAAGCTGTGCCCTCTCATTGTCTCCAAATCCAAACATCCTTCCTGTGCTTGTTATCGCAATTGTGTGGTATAGCCCTGTGCTGATCTGGGAGATCTGGTGGCTTCTCAAGCACTCAAGGATCCTTGGCCTCAAGACTTTGTCCGATGCTCCTCTGTCTGGAAACCCCAAGCTACCAAAGCCCATCCACCCAAAGCCATAAACAAAACCCTGTTCAATGAGCACAAAGGTTTTCCTCTTTCTGGCACAGACCTGCAAAATGATAAAATGTGGTCAAGGCTACTCATGAGAAGCCAAACAAACCCGGTTCTAACATGCCGCTGCTACCAAACTATGATGAATTGAGATCAGGGACAATATGGGAGCACTTCTCAGTGGATAACATTTCTGCTAGGCGGCAGTAACCTTTTCATGTCTTAAACATATGGAATCAACGGGAAAACATTGATTGAATTATACAAGATACTTATGATCCAATGCATCATATAAAAATGCACTAATATGCTTCATTTTAATAGAAAAATGGAGATTCCCAGCTCCCCAATCTCAACAACAGTTATATTTAAGTAAAAACCCAAGCTGAAGCAGTGTGCTTACCTGCACAGAAATTTGGCTCTTGAGGGTATCTATGAGCTCTGGAATTGTTTTATCAATCTCATCTCCATGGCCTAATGCACCACAATAACCTTTGCCCCAGGTATACACCTGAGATTATTGATGTAGAGTTAATGCAAAGTGCTTAACTAAGATTTGAAAAGAAAAGCAAACAATCTCAATTTAGGTAGCTGACCAGGCCATTGGAGTCCAGTGCCACTGCATGCTCATCCCCAGCAGAGACCCGAACCACATGGATCGCTCTCCTCCGAAATGACTGAATCTGACGCGGCTGCGACTCATTGTGCTGCTCTCCATGGCCAAGGCAGAAATTCTGGCCTGAACCAAAAGAGTAGACTGCACCGCTCTCTGTTACAGCTAAAACATAACTGGGGCCAGCGGCAATCTGCACTATAGGGCCCACAGACTCGAAATGTTCGACCAATTTGGGTGTGGGCCTCTCCAATGTATCTCCGTGACCGAGTTGACCATATGTGTTGCTCCCGCATGAATATACATGGCCATATCTTGTAAGAAAGGCTGTAAAACTCAAACCAGCAGCAACCTGCCAGATGCACTTGGCCCCTCAATTTAGGTTTCCATAGAGGTAAAATATCACAGGAAAGATGATATTAAGGATGTAGGAACAAACTTGAACAGATTCACAGCACAACATAATCAAACCTGCTTGCAAGGAACTTCCTTCAATGCCTCGACAAGCCTAGGTCTGAAGACAGGTCGTGCCGTATCTCTATGTCCACAACAGTAGGATGAATTGTCTCCACAAGTAAAAACCTGTATCAGTAAAAACAGATACCAAATTGCTCAAAAACCAGCCTGTGATTTGGACACATTAGCAAGTTTTACAGTGTAACCTATAATTGCATGAGAGATGTGAACAGTTTCAAACCTCTCCAGATTGCATGACAAAAGCAGCATGATTGTGGGAGGCTGAGACTTGCAATACATGTGCTGGATATGGAAAACTAATTGGAGTAAACGCTACACATTGTGTTATTTCAGCACTATGACCGAGCACACCTGACAAACTAGATCCGCAAGAATACACTGATGATTTATGAAGCAGCAAAGTGTGATATCTTCCCGTTGTGACCTGCATCTGCATTAGAAATGAATACAAAATCAGAAGTCGTGCAAGAAGCTGCAAAGAAAATATCATTTTTGGCATACATAACATGTAAAGAACCCACTGCAGATGCTTTAAACCTAGATCAAAAGTGTGCGTGCAATTAAATGAATAGAATGTTAAACTTCAAGAACAAAAGAAACAGTACATTGCCTGCTGATGTCTCGACCATGTCAGATGATTGCTCCACAGACTGCAAGAATCTAAGAAGTCTTTTCCAGTTGCCATCACAGCGATCAAAGATCTCTTTCTTGCACTTCAAACTCATTGGTGCATATATAGGATGAGACCCACAAAGCTGAAATGCTGCAAAGTCCACCAAAGACCGGAACTTGTGGGGGTATAATCCATGGCTTCTACCAAAGACCTTTGAAGTCAATTCTAAGTATACAAGGTCCATTGCACTGAGACGGCCGCAGCTCAGAATCTCTAAGATCAAATGTGAGGGCAAGTCATCGAGTAAAGGTAACCTATTTCTATCCGCCATTTTCACAAGATTCTCAAAGTCCTAGTATTGAGACGTTGTACAGTCGGCGAATTGGTAAGGACCGTGGAAATGATGATTTTGGGAGAAGGTCCGCAAAGGTCAAATTTTTAGGCGAAATCTGAGGCAATTAAAGCAGCATATAAAGAAAACATCAGAGGGAAGGAAGATGTACGAGATTGAGGACAGCAATGGCTGTATATATGAGAAATTATTAGGTGTTTGAGACAGTAATGGTGAATAAAACATCAGAAGGAATAATTCGTGCCCACGACTCTCGTAATTCAGGAGACTGCAGATCTTCAACCTGATGTAATTATGCACAGACGAACCAATCAAATAAAAAATTAACTGATACGCCGATTCACAGAAGAAACAGCAATGTCGATTCGAAGTGAGAAAACTTACGGGGGAAGGCGAAATCGAGAAGCTTTTCTTTGCCGATCCGAGCTTTTCTCCCCCACCGAAAATGAGAGAAGTGCGGCGTGTGCTGTCACATTTAACTGGCTATCGGTGAAAGTTGATAAAAGCAGGGCGGGGTCTGACGAGACTTCCACTAACTGACCGAGGGGAGAGTCTGCTTTATAGGCGGATCCTCCCGTCCAATAGAGTTGCTGAAAATGGCGAGCTTTCTCTCTCTAGACTTTCCAACGGAGACTCGGGAAGAGAGAGAGAGAGAGAGAGAGCGCTCGCTTTAGGGCACGGGAGGAAGAATCTCTCGACAACAGTATGAGCAGCCTGCTCCTCCTCCTCCTCCTCCTATTCTTGTCGTCTAGGTGATTACACGTGGAGCGTCCAAGCGGGTGCCACGTCTGCAGAGGCAACGGGGTTCTGCGTCACCGTTGGCGGGCATTTTGATTGCTCTGTCGGAGACTCGACGCCCAACTCGCGCGTGTGTACGCCAAGCCGCACGCGCTCGCCCTCAGCTCAGCTCCATCAACAAAAATGGTAACAATACTGTGAGACCGAGGAAGAGAAGGAATAACGAAACTCGGAGTTGATCGCTGGTACGTGCCCTTAAACCGAACTGCAAATCCCTCATTGATTAGGTCTCGACTCACAACCCCTTTTTCAGTGTATGTCATTGGAGCAAAGATCTCACTTTGTTTTCCACTTGGTCTAATGAGGCTCTCTAGAGATGTCCAAACCTGTAATATAATAATAATAACAATTATTATTATTATTGTAAAGGATCTTCGTTGACCCGAAAGTTGGATGCATAGTTTTTAAAATTGAACCGAACCAAGAATCAGTATAGTATAAATCCATGGGTTCAATGGATCAAACAACATATTTAATAAATGATATTAACAATAAATTCACATAATATCATAATTTAAATATAATTTATAACAAAAATTATTAATATAATCATAATATTAAATAAAAATTTAACATAAAATATAAATATGAGTCTAGTAAAATAAAATAAATACACTATAATATATATTTTTAATTTTAAATCAAACCGATTTTCTTACCGATTCAATCGGATTCATCGGTCGGATCAAAAACCGATCGGTTCAACCAAAATTGACCTCAATAAAAGTGTAATTAGATTTTTTTTATAGGAATTGAACCGGTCAAACTGACCGGTCCGATTTAATTTTTAAAACTATGACTAGAGTAGGAAGAAGAAAATATAAGAATTCGAGAAGTAGAATTCAATTCCATTGGTTGGAGTTCTGTCCACTTGAAAGTTCACTTAGATATAACTATTATATTACTTGTCCAGCTTGAACCCAAACTGAACCGACAAGACGTGCACTCGCTCTATCCTCGCTGCGCGTAGAGCGAAGTGGGCCCTTATCCTTCACTACTTAGCAGCTACTTCACCTCTCCTCCTACTTCCTAAGAAACTTCTCTACTAGCTTGACTGGAAAACCCTCCTTTTTTTCCTCCACTTTTAATATCCTAAAACAATTTCAATGGTCAACCGAGTGAACAATCAGAATGCTCGAATGGAGTGCGAAGGAAGCCGGGCAAATGGTTGAGAACAGAGGTGGATGGAGGAGAAAACTTCCATTTCGATAGGTAACAAGAACTAAGAATGAATTGGTATTTGTAATACAGTAGTGACCACGTGGAGCTTTCAACTAGGACCCTGAGTGAGTCTTTGCATCTCGTTTTGGTCGTTGAGGGTCTCCATGAGAAGGGGAGGGGCATACTGAGCATTCCCTTGGTGCTCTTCAGAATCCTGACAGAACGAGAGAATGATCGTGTCGATCGACATCTCAATGACACCGAAGAAGAGAGTTGCAACAACATACCCAAGAGCCCAACAAGCCTACAAGAGATTTTAAAAGAACCAAAGGCAAGAAACCAATCAGAAGTAGATATCATTCTCTAATTATAAATCTATTGAGTTCAGAAGCCTATCCACGTACCAGTACTGGAAGGAGTGGAGAGGAGATTTTGTTGTGGGAAGATCTGTACTTGTGGGCATCCAACATGAGGAAGGCAAAAAGCGCACTCGAGAGGCTGACGCAGAGCTTTCCAAGGGAAAGAATAATGTCTCCAATGACGTTGACCTTCCCTATGCGGAGAATGTTATTGAAGATAAGCTCTGTTGCTATTGCTGACGCCCTGCAGAAGCTCTTCCCAGTTATAGCAATCTGCAAATGTCACAGGAGGTGTGAGATGTCAATGAAAATCGACCTTTGATCTGTTTAGCTTCAAAGCCAAGCTCCAGTTCAAGTTTCTTGTTTATTCATCAGCTCCAGTTTCATGTTTCCCTGAGAAACACCTCTTTAAGAGCAATTTCGCATTTACTACACTAAATCTACTTTTTTTTTATCAAGATAAAGAGTTTTCACAATTACGTTAAAACCAAATTTCTAGGCATAGTCTTGAGTACTCCAAAAGTTCAAGAAGATTACCATAATATATGCATTACGATTTACTGACTTGATGGTCCACTCGATGCAGCTTAAGAAAAACTGAGAAGAATGAAACACCATCTTCCCAAAAAATCCATCAGGTCTGGAGCTTGAGACTTTTAATTTACGACGAACTGACTCGAGTATGAAGCGGATTGATTCCACAAATGAAACAACAAGAGAGCCGAGAGCGATGGACCCGAGGCTATATCTGATAAGTCGTTTCATTGAGGCAAAAACTGGAAGAAAAGGAACTTCAGTCTGCATGAGGGGAAAAAAACAAGGAAATTAGGACCATTTCTTCAAGAATGGAGCAATTTTTCAGCTTGGTATTTATCTTCTCTAAGAAAATGAGGAAAATAATGCAATTCATAAGAAATCAGACAGAAATATTTTCCAGGCTGAAGACTAAAAAATAAAGATAAACAGTTTAAAAGTGAAAGAGAACTATAGCAATTCAATAAAGAATTGCAGATGAAAGGACCAAAATCTTTCACCAGATGATTTATTAAGTAAGATAACAAGTGTTGCAGGGAAGAGGGGAAAGAAAGTTTATTGACAAGATCAGAGGAAAGCTGGTATCTTACTGAAATTTCACTTGGAGTCCAGTAATATGAAGCGACAGAACCAGCAACGATGGTAGCAGAGCAAGCTATGAAGAACTGTGTAGCCCAATAACATCCAAACAGGTGGAAAAATATGGCAACAGCAATATGAGGAGTGTAATGGATGCTGTAGCCACAGCAGCGATCACAGTTGACCTTTTTAAGGACTAGATCATAAGCACAGCAGTTGGAGCTGCAGTTGTTCTCCAGAACCCGGCCTGAACTAAACAGGTTTAGAGTGGCTGATAACCAGAACATGTAGAAGACTGCCAGGATGGCGTAAGGTATGATCGGAAAGATTATTAGTGCATGAACCTCTCCAATAACCTTTGCAGCAACCTGCATGAACATCAAGCACCAGAAAGCAATGCAAAAGGTATAATAAAACTAAATCTCACAGTATATCCAAATACTGAGATAGGATATTCTTTCTCTATTTTTCTTATACTTGCCTTGAGGACAGATGTTGCCATTAGGATGCGGCGAACAATGGCAATCGATGCCAAGATGGAAACAATCATAATAAATGTCATGAGAACAGCGACAACACGAAGATGATGCAGCTCCTGACGGATTGAAAAATTAGCATCAGAAGAGCAGTCAAACAAGATGGGGCAGGGGCCAGAGGATAAAAGAAACTCACCCTCCCTGATACATGATAATAAGGATCGTGCTCACCAATGATCGGGGAAATTGAATCATGTCCAATCCATCCAGCTGAAAGTAAGATAAAAGCATCAGTGTTTCATCCCATCATCTATAGAAGCTAATGTAAACCATATGATGCTAGTCAATGTAACATGGATAGTCAGATTGAAATATGGAACACTCATTTCACAACATAAACAGTAATATATATTTATGCAGACACTGAATGGAGAAAAATGGGCAAATGAAATAATGTGATTAGTTCAATGGATTGTCATCTGTTTTACTTAAAGGCATTGAAAAAACATAGAGTTTAGATATTCCAACACATTGATCATCAAAGAGAAGCATGATCATTCCAATGCTCACTAGTATATCAATCACCTTCTCTGGCAACATTTTATGTCCTCACCTTTTAGATAATAAAACATTGTGACTGAAATTATAAAAATATTGAACACAGCCACAGTAATCCAGGGCATTGCGGCAACAAAGTGCCTAATCAGGAGCAGCCAAATGATTGATAAGAAGAGGGGAAGCAATCCCCCACACACGATCAGTACTGGCCACGACTTTGCAATATCAGCCACATACCTCTGCAACAGAAAAACCCATCAGAAAGGAAGAGGCAATACAAGCAATAGCTGATTACTTGTGAATAATAGCTTGGAACCTTTAAGACAGATGATCGGGCATTAATTGACCGGTGAATAGATTTGTCTATAACAATACCCTCATTGATGTTCACTCCACCCATCTGTTGCCAATGTCGCAGAGACATATTTGATACGCGTGCAATAAATTGGCAGTTCCAGTAAACTTCACATAGAGACGAGGTTAGATTGTTCCAATAATGGCATATGGAAAATAAAAAAAGAAAAAATGCCACTGGATGTATCTTACTAACCATTTACACTTGGGAATATGACAGGGTAACAAGGTCCCTGAAGTTGAAGAGAGGTGTTTCGCATCTCTGGTGTAAGGAACTCAAAATAATCGTAATTTCGATCAATCCAGTCATCCATCGAGAGGCGAATTTCTCCCTCAGGATAGTCGCAGACCCAGTTGAGTCCATCTTCTGATGGCATTGGGCAGTCCAATAAACATATACTCCGAGCATTAGAAAGGCCAAATTGACTGTCCTTTAAGCCACTCTGGTACACCTGGTTAGGGTTTAACCAATATCTGAGTTCAAGCTCCCTGAGGCCAGGATTCGCATGCTTGTCTCCGCATACATTTCCTTTGTAGTCCAATCCAAAAGTAAGCCTAGCAGCGTACAGCACAGCCATTAGATGAATTATTGAGAATATAGATAAAGTCTCAGTGGGAACTACACAAGATCAAGACACGGACAAATTTACTTCAAGTTGCTCCGTGGCACAGGTTCACAAATTACTGACTGCAGAAACTCCTGCAATCATTTATATTCAGATGATAACAACAAGCCGCAAGATGAGCACTTTAGTTTATTCTATTATAGTCTAGCTCTATAAAACTACGCATCATTGGAGCCTATAAATTTTAATTCACCACGTTTACCAGAGAGGCCTCGAAGTTCGATTTCAAACTAAAAATCTTACTTCTATTTTTTTGCAAATTACCAAAAAATTCTAAAGAATTAGAATGAGAAGTCGATCAGTTCTTCCTCTGAGATTGTGCGTGCGCTGTCTGTGCGAGGACAGGCATTAACAGGAGGTCCACCATCACAATTCAAAAGTTAAAGAGCAGCAACCCACATGGGCAACGCCAAATCTCTCCTTTTACAAAACCTAAGAAAGATCGAAGCTTGGTGAAACAGTGAGCACAGAGGGATAGGTTACAGCACTAACCTTAACGGGTTTCCCTGGTTAAAACCGAAGCTGGAGTTAACAACCATTGCGACCCAGAAGGCTATAAAGATCAGGAGAAAGACGATATCTCTGCATTTCCTGTTGTGCCTTATGACCCCTCCCAGCTGGGTGCTCCCGTCGCTTGATGGGAACCCCCCAATGACTGGTCCAAGAGGAGGACCCCTCATGAATTCTTGAAACAGAGGAAGAGAGGACTGAGAACAGGAACAGCACAAACTGGTGGAGACGAGAGGGAACAGTGAGTGGGGTGACTTCCTGGGTAGAGTGGGAGCAAGGAGAGTGTGGAAACAGGAAGAGAAGACTCGGGGGGGGGTTTAGATTAAGAATCTTTCTCCAAGTAATGGAGAGTTAAAAAGTCTTTTTGAAGACAATCTAACCCAAAAAGAAAAAGAAAAAGAAAAAGAAACGGAAAAAGACAGACTGACAGACAGACGGGCATATATCACTGTTCTTTTCTTTGGGTGTTGAATTTTTTTGCTTATTTTCAGGAATCCATGTCCGAGGGCGGCTTGGGTGGTGACTAAGGCTGCATGCAAACTCATCTTCTCTCTCTTTCCAGTTGCAGCTTATTGATTACTCTCTCCATCAATTTGCAAGTAATTTTCAAGCATGTTATAGTTTTAGCCATTTCTTGAATAACCTGTAATTAAGCGGCTCCCCCCATTAACTAACCACTGGTTTGACTGTTATGTACGTAAGCGTTTTACTGAGGGTTGTCATCAAGATAGATAATAAAGAGGACCGGTCGCATGAGATCTCGAGCTATATTATCTACTACTCGAGATACGTCTTTGTTGAGCATGGCAAAATTATGTTGTGTGTGTGTGTGGACGTTGTGCAACTCCCATGATTTTGGACTCACCATAGTGAACGTCTTATATTGATGGATAGATTTGGCTCATGCGGAGATATAAAATTATATTTTTCCTCTGCAGAGGGTTAAATATTGAAAAAAAAAAGTACTTTAAAATTAGGTAAAAACAAATGGTGAGCTGGAAAACGAAAAAGCCAGTATGGGAAAATTATTCACTCTTTTTTTTATATTTTGTTTAGAAATTAATTAATGAATGCAATATCCGCTGCTTAACTGATAAGGACACCCTGAGGGGAAGGGAGGGGAGGGGAACGTTAAATACTTGCCCACATTAATATGAGTCCCACTTGCCTCCCACTGAATCCTTTTCCGACCATTGCACAATGACTAACTCCATTCTTCTCTGCCCCAATTCTTCTGCAGCAACGCACGGCCTACAACCAAAACAGCAGGCAGCAGCCTAGGACCCCGACTCATCAGACCGCAAATTTTGCGAACGCAGAAGCCTTCTACCATCAGGTGCATAAGCAACATTATCGACATTTAGGTCGGTAGCAAAATCTCATTGTGCACACCTCAATTGATTAGAGGAAGAACCCTATGTACATCCACAAAATATCCTGTAGTATCGAAATGTAAAACCATTCGAATAAGAGCTGATCTGCTATCCGCCTGATCATCAGGTCTAAGATAAGTCTGTCAGTGCCCAGTGCCCAGCGCCTGCAAGTCAGGTCTCAACTCAGTCAAGGCCATCAACTATAGTAACCCCCGCCAACTTGCCTTTTGGTGTCCTTGGTGGGCGGTGGAGGATCGAGGTATTTCTTGCAATCCTTGACCCCGATCTTCGTGAAAGCCTTCACCAGGAAACCAATGTAGTTCGCCAAAGTCTGCCTGAATTGGCTCGAGCAGCCCTTGTCCCCTGCATCAACATCCTGCACTCCTTTGACAAGGCATCCTACCTGCGCCCCTTCTATGTATCCTTTGCATGCCATCAAAATATCCTGGGCTCGCTTGTAGAAGTGTCCAATGACGAAGTCCTCAAAATGCTATTGCATGACAAAATAGAAAATAGAGGAAAGACATGATTTTGACTTCCACCTGATAATGTTCATGCATGCCCATACGCATATTTGTGAAGAAATATAAGATTGGGGAGGCATGTCAACCAACCTATAGTTGAATTAAAACATTTGAGTGCAAAACGATCCCTATAACTACTTTAACAATAAAACTTGAACAATTTTCTTGTTCAGAGAAAAAGTTCCTCTAGATTATATAGATATATTAGGTTCATCCCTAGCAAATTATCCCATAAAAACTGCTCCTCAAACATAAAAAATGCAGTCATCTCAACTTTATCTGAAGGTGCAAGCAAATATTCTCTTTTCTTTACGGACACAATAAATTTTTTGTTAATATCAAATCATTTCCTATTTTCATAAGCATTTCCAATACCAATCTAGATGTTTTCTTGACTGATTTACCCGATCATTTTTCAAAATTAGTTGACTTAGTAGGAAAATAGGTATACAAGAATACAACATAGGGACCCACAATACAACTGATTCCGAAAAAGCTGTCACAAGTTTCAGTATAGAGAGAATAAGCTAGTTCTAGAGTCTTACTACTGCAGATTTCATCAAGGTAAGCAAAATTCATACAATACCTTCGGTGGTCCTCTGATCACGTACATCATTGTTTTCAGTGACAGGATGAATGTATCTTCATTATACTTGAGGGACATCTTCTCACCATTTGCTGAGCCTCGGGTTTTTTCATACCCCGGCTCATTGAAGTACGGTTTTACATTTAATATAAGGCCCTGTATGGAGACCAAAACTTGCAGCATAGTTGAGACACCGGGCAACCACTTCTCATTGTTGTCGCCAGACCAAGTGTTGAGAAGACTCAGGCACACTTTCCCACAGTTGTAAAGATTTGGATTGAGTCGAAGGCCTCTAGAGTGATAGTGGACGTGCTGTCATCAGGATCCTCCACGTTAGAATTACAGAATATTGAGCAAACGCAGAGCAATAAAACTCACAAATGTATAAAAGGATTCAGACGCATACCGGAGGATTATTTGGATAGCCCAGCGGAAAGAAAACGTCAAAGAAATAAAGACCATCATGGTATGGGGTGCCTTCCGCTCCAATTATTACAGCCCTCAAGAGATCCATCCTTGTTTCATAAACCCTTACGAATATGGTATCTGTACAAATTAAGAGAGAGGAAAACTTAAGAGATCAATAACTGTCTCCTAAAGATCCTAATTCTACCATCAAGATCATGACTTTGCTTCCCAGTTTCCGTTATAATATAGTACCCTTTTTTTTTTAGTAGCATACTATAGTACCATTTTTTTAAGTACATTCTCTAAGCACCATCCTGAGCTTAAAACTCCAAAAACCATCTGATCCGACTCTTAAAACTTTAGCATGCAAAAGCAGAAATAGACCCAGACATGAGAGGATACACAGAAGACAGATTGTAACCAATATAAGTATTAGAGGCACTATGGCCGACCTGGCAAATCCTTTTCCAATATCTTCCACTCCTCCTGGATCCTCTTTGCCCAGCTTTTAGAAGGCTATCAACAACAGCATATGAGAAAACATAAAGCACAAATTGTATGGTAAAAGAAGAATAAAATTCAAGTTCACTCAATACAAGCTCACTTGCTTAAGTGCAGAGCCACAATTACTGTAGTGGTGATCTGAATGATCTTGTACGATGTCAAAATGTTTAAAATTCTCGAACCTCCTCAAAGCATCATTAATATTGTTGGCATGGTCCCCAGAAGAACTTTGAGCCAATTGACTATCTCCATCTTCCTCAGGAAGCATGTGTACAGAGGGTGCAAATGGCTGAATATGGCTAGAGTGAGCTGCAGGAGGGGCATATGAGTTGTTGACAAAATACTTTGAAGTGTCCTTCAGCCATGTCTTAAATGGATCTAGGGTAGAAGCCTTGTCCTGTGAGGAAAATTCTTGAGGAAAACTGGGATAGAATGAACCACCAGAAATAGTCTGTGGAAAACTTGGATAAAAAGAACCGCCAGAAACAGCATGCGGAAAACTTGGAAAGGATGGACCACCAGAAACATTCTGTGGAAAGCTTGAATGGGATGAGCTGCCAGAAACACTCAGCTTATTTACTCCATGAAGCATGATTGGATAGGAAGAACTGCCAGGAAGAGTCGGCAGAAAACTTGAATAGGATGAACTACCAGAAAAGTTCTGCTTATTTACACCATATGGAACACTTTGGTCTGAATTAGAAGGGTCAACTCCAAAAGGAGGCTTAGAACCAATAAGCTGATTTAGAGAGCTAAAATTAGTAGAATTACTCGAAGAAATGGGTGATTTCTTATTCCTGAAAGACTCCAGAAGTCGCCGACTTTTGAATGATTCTAACCCAAAGGAAAAGTTCCTATTGCTGCCTTTACGTTGAGGACCAGCTTGGTTCTTTTTACCCTGCACGGATTGTATAGGTAGCCAATGTGTTGGGAGATCCATCTGAGGTGGGTGAGTCACAGGGTAAGCTTGGCCATGTGAACCAGAAGTGCTCGTGAGCGTACCATTCATCTCAACTGGAGCAGGCACAGTCAAGCCAGAAGATTCTGTTTCCTTGAGGAAGCCTGCAGTTTGTGCATGTGGGAGTCCTGAATTGTGCAGACGATTTTCAGCATCTGGTTCCTTGATATTTTTGCACACAGCAGGTAACCATGGCACAGGCACCTCCACACCAGGAGGTACATCCATACTATCAAAATGAGCTTGTAGGAGATCAAAATCATCATCCACATGCATCACATCTTCAAGAATGTAATTCATATAATCATCATCATCTGTAGCTAGATCATAAATATGCCCATCACCATTAATTGATGTTTTTAAGCCCTCTCCAGAATTTGGTCCCATACCATTTTTTGCTCCAACCAAATTATCAGTGGGGATGAATACATCTTCTGCTAAAGATTCCTGGCAGAAAAACAAGGTGGGTGGAAGTGAAGCAAAAGTATCAGTTTAAAAAGAACTCTGAACCTCCACCTTATTCATGCTGGAAAAAAGATCGAGTATCTCAGGACTGAGACACAGCTTTTTTACTGAAAGTAATCAATATCATACCTCAGAGTGCCCATTTAAGAGACCACCAGAAACATCCATCACAGACTTCCCTTTCTTTATTTCGTTCAGCTCTGTTTCCATAATGGCGGAATCAGCAATATCTTCATCACTGTCGATATCAATCACTTCATGAACGAAAGCCTGCAAAGTTTTTTTTTCCCCAAGAACATGCAACTTTATGCTCAAGAGAGGGACATCTTGCCACAGCAATGCTGAAATTAGAGCAAGTTCTCCAAAAATAATATAGATAAATATCCCACAAATATGAATCTACGTTAATCATTTATCTAAATGAGATAGGATAGAGCAACTTCAGGTTTCACAGTGACAAAGTACTTTCAGGAACTACCTGAAAGAATATTCAACAATCAAATACAATTTCATGATTGCTCATTATCAATGTCCTCTTCTTGTCACTAGACTATATAATCTTCTAGTGAAACTAAAATTCTGCATTTCAAAGTAAAAGAGGAATAGCTAAGAGGCTATACAGACATAAAGGTTGCAGGTCACTGAGTTGTCCACCGAGAAGAAATAGAAAAGAAAACAGCCAAAAAGTTTACTGAAGCCGCTAATGGCACAGCAGACACACGCCTAGACTAAATCCATATGAGAGAGAAGCAAAACAAACAAGACAATGGAAAATACAACTTTTAACCATTTCCACGGAACCCCTAATCTCACCTTGGCTCCTCCTAATAATTTCACAATGCACAGTAATGAACCATCAACCATAAGGACCATAACCAGTAGCATGCCAGTCAGTGACGCTACGAGACTTCAAATTCTCAGATAAGAATTCCTCGAAAGAATTCACAGAAACAGTTTGATGGATATCTCCATGCGACCACCCTAAAACTGAAAAAACATATAACAAAGATTCCATAGCCTGGACAAGGTGGAAGACGGGTGGCCGGAGAAACTCTCCCTGCATAAACCTTTCATGATGCGCCCACTGCATCAATCAAAGTCACTCGAGCAAAGAAGAATTCAAGGTAGATATCGACGAATTTCAGCTACAGCACGACTCAATATTTAAAAAGGGAAAAAAAATTAAAGAACTGCGCAGAACGCACGTAACCGCGAATAACTCGTCGAAATTCGACAGTCTGCTGTACCTATCCAACTGCCAGTATCAGTCACGGCAAAAAAAAAAAAGAAAGAAAGAAAGAAAGGAAAAAACTCTACGCATCAAGGTAGGGGAATCGATGATCAACTAGTACGGACACGGTGATCGGAGCGGATTTTCAGAATCTACTACATGATCAAGATTCAAGAGGGCGAAGACTGACTCACCTCTTTCTGCTTGAGCGGCTCCGATGACCGCCGGACCGGAGGCGAAATTTCGACCACTTCCGGGTCCATAGGAGGAGCGGAGCCGGTCCCCCCTTCAATGCCCGTGTCCTGTCGGGCGGAGTTATGCGGCGGAAGAAGAAAGTGAAGCGAAATAAAAAGTAAAAAGGGGCGACCGATCGCAAGAGGGAAAGAGAGAGAGAGAGAGAGAGAGAGAGAGAGATGAAGGAGGCTTTAGATAGAGGAGACTGAGACAGAGACGAAGAATCCTGCTGCGCGTGTGGCTAATGGAGGGGGAGGCGGCAGTGGCGGCGGCGGCGGCGGTGGCCGGCGGAGGTCGCCCTGCATGAGTCGACCCGGTGATCACGTCGCGAATGCAGAGAGAAGGCTCACTGGACAGTGGCGGGTACAGAGGCCGGCTTGCAGGAAAGTCAGCCGACTCGGGACTCTTCTATAGAATTTAGTGTTACATATATCAATAATTGTCTCACCTTTTCTTCGGGTTAGATTATTCACCGTTTCACATGCCAGAAAGTCATGCATAGACTCGAGTGAGAGTTCCCATATTGTCAACACACAACTCACGCCCGTTGGCAACGTAATCTATCGTCCCTTGAAGCTTCCGCAAAATTCCATGTATATAATCTTCATAAAATCTTAAAATGAGATTGAGATCGTCAAGTGAGTAGTACATCCCCCCCCTCCACTTCCTCAACATGAATTATGATTGGGCCATGGAACAGGGGCCTACGGCGGCCCATAGAGCACATCCAGCCCAAGCCCTCAGAGATGGGCTAATGGGCCAATAATAGGCCCACTCCGATGCCGCTGCTCTCATCCAGGTCCAGCACGTACTCTTCTCATGGGCTTGGCATCGCGTTAGATATTCTGGTCATGGACGTCGGCTGTCCGTCGGCCACGCTTCCAGGTCCCGAGTCACCGGCGGAATACGAATTCGACTTGGAGTCTGGCGAATTTGGAGGTTTCGTTGATTAAAGATATGCGATCATATATCAATCAAATAAAGAAAAGATTATGAGTTTACAACACCTATTAGTTTATGAGAAAACTAATCCGATCTCTTATGAGTTTACAACAAATTCAACATAGTATTAGGATCAGTACCTCGTCCAACCCAAATTGGAAAGAAAGCATGGCTCATGATCAGTTTAATATTAAGCTTGAGTAAGGAAAAAAATTATCCGGCTTGTTCCATTCGTCCGAAGCAGGTATTTGATGGTACGCGGTAAAGTGGACCACGTTGGCACGTGATGGTAGATGTTGATATATACGATCCCGCACCGATCAAATAAAGAGAAAGTTGCGAAATTTTTAAGTGAAAATGAACCCGATCTCTTCTGCACTAATAACAAATTCAATACTTGATAGTATCATAGTCTCATCGTAAGAAACCCGATTCTACTGAATTCCGCTTCAGCCCCAACCGCATATCGATAGAATGATAGCCACTCGATATTTCTTACCCTGAACTGAGGTACGCCTAGCCGTGTGTGTTCCAAGGGAGGAGGAAAGGGAGAGGGGCACTACAGGAGAAGCCATTGATGGATGCCTGCCATCGAAGAGCTCTCTGTGTCTTCTAATTTCAAAGTCTATGTCGCTTTTGAGAATCGGATGGAGAAAACTTATCGGGAATTTATGCCTCTTTTTTTTTCCCCTTGCTTTTCGTTGCATAAATGAAACAGTTTGGTATTAGCTGTCGAAAGGAGGCACAAGACGATGAAGAAAGAATCAAAACATGCGTCACAAAACTACCTCTGGAGAACTGAACGCCTGCATCCCTTTTGATATCCCTCTGTTTTCTCTCCTTGTACCTGAAAAATCGATACTGTTCGATTTCACAAGACCCCACATGCAGCATGGAAGATGACACAGGGGGTCAAGTCCATGGAAAATTTCTGTGGCGCTGAGAAAGAACAACATTTCTCCACATCAAGACAGGTGATCGGACATCGGCATTGCCCTTCATCCACATAAACAGCAATAGCAATAAACAGATAAGAGAATAGTGAGGTATCTCCGTCCCTCCTCGTAAATGAAACCGGAAACACTGGCTCCATGCATCCGTGATTTTGAGTCTAGGTCCCCTGATCAGTGGATCACTTTGAAGCATTTCTACACTAATCTTTGGTGCTAAGATTTGAAAAGGGAAGCTAGAACAGAAAGAAAAAGTTTATTCATCTTCATCAGCTCATCCTCCACCTCCTAAAAGGCTAAAAAGAAGATTGAAAAGGACATGAGAGGAGGATACTGGCCTGAGCATCTTTCCATTATCAAGATTCCTTCGGACCGATTCTTGAAGAGGCGTGTGCCACTCTGATGCATCTTTAGGCACCTGTGCCCCGGGGGACCACACTGAAAGAACAACAACAATCGCCCATTTCTTCCCTCCTAGCTCTCCTATAAATAGGGGACTAACTCACGGAGCTTGGGGACATAGCGATCCACACAGATAGTTGAGAGAGAGTCTCCTGATACACATCCTCTGCCTAGTGCTCATCACAATGTCGGACAAGTGCGGGAACTGCGACTGCGCTGACAAGAGCCAGTGCGTGTAAGTGTCTTCCTCCCCTCAGATACTCTCTCTCTTAATCCAGGTCTGTCGAAGAATTTACCATCATTCCGAGATTTTCAGAGAGAATATGGAGGAGTGCTGGGATAGTATCCTAGGCTAGAGACGGTGCATGCGAAATTGTGAACCTGTTTTTGATGTCTAAGAGGAATTGGGAAAAACAAAGAGAGAGCTCGAGACTAGGAAAGACTCTTCCAAGACTCGAATGGCTATAACTACGAGAGACACTGTACCCTCAAACTTTATACATGATATGCAAGTTCAAGCACTCTATATGAACTATTGAATCGGAGAATATAGACAAATGGAATGGAAACCAACCTATAAACTGTTGCTATTACTTTTATGCTATATTAGTCGCTAAAGCATCTGATGTTTTCTGGTCGCAGGAAGAAGGGAAGCAGCTACTCAGCTGATATCGTTGAGACTGAGAAGAGGTATTTCTCTAGGATTGTTCTATAACATTGATAGTATAATACCAAGAGCAACCAAAATATCAAATGGAACAGGATGCATAAATAGCCATGATGGTTGTTAATATGAAAGTTAAAAGAGGATTTGATGAGCACTGATAAGCATATTTGGCTAATACAACTAACTATCGACTTGTAGTTACTTATGAGTAGGGTTTGAATGCTGCATCTCAGCAACTAGTCTGGCAGAAAATTATAATCCATAGTTGGAAGATAGTATAATTTGATATTTTCTCTAGCAGTAAATCCATTAAGAAGCAAAACTTGTTTATCAAAATCAACTCTGATGTACCTTCACTTGGCAGCTACACCAGCACTGAGTATATGGACGCTCCAGCAGTGGAGAATGATGGCAAATGCAAGTGTGGGCCTAGCTGCACTTGCACAGCCTGCACCTGTGGCCACTGAGCTGATGAAATGATGCTATGAGCAATAGGGTGTGTGAGAGTTGCGAATAATGTGACCGTTGTGTTTAAGTTTGTCGGTTGTGTCCACCCCTATCTTGTGCTGTTTGTGTCCTTCTATATAGAAGCAATGTGATGGTCTGATATGAAAACTTGTTAGCCATTCAATCCTGTTTCCCCTGCCTTTACTGTTTTCTCATGGAGCTTGGATTAAGAATTGTGAGTAGTGAATTGAGAGGGTATACATTGAGAGCTTGGTGCTTTGGAAGAAATTTAAGAAAAAACAAAGCAATTGCAAATTGAAAGAAAGATCTTCCAAGTAATCATAGCCAACCAAATTAATTCAAAGCAAGGACCAACAAGGTCTGAAACCTCATCAATGAATATATAGCCACAGGGTTGAGGAACTAAGGGAAGATTGAGCGACTCTTCTCAGGCTAAAAGCTGAATATACCCAATGAAGACAATAGTAATTTCTTTGACAATCCAACAGTTTATGTTCCCAATAGTTATTAAGGGGCAAAACAATGGAAACTTAATAAGAGAGAACATTTAGAATGAAGTCATGATATTCTTTAGAGAACATTTAGAGTTACAACCAACCATTTAAGCAACCTTCTTAATCATCAACACCAAAGAAAAGAATCAAGTTAGTTCACCAGCATGTCATTTCAATGCTACTTATTTTACTTATATATGACCTAAGACATGAAAAGGAAGTGACAAGCAAAGACAAAAGAGACGGTACACAAAAAAAGAAAGAAGAAGAAGAAGTAAATCTCCGAGTGTGTGTGTGTTCTCAACGATGGGGGGTCAATAGCATCTGTTAGATAGTATTCACTCAAAAAGTCAAGTTCCCACAGGCATCAATTAACAAAAGCCACAGTACTTGTACTTTCCCCCAGCTTTGCTTCTGAATCTGTTGTATCATCAATCTTCTACGTCCCATTAGCACAAAACTACCTACTCCACAGGTTCTCATCTTTCAGTTTATGAACTCAAATAGCTCCCTGATTTCAAACATTAAAGCCCTTTGCACGAAGGCCTTTGAGATGGGCCTCGATCCATTTCCCACAAGCATCTTCTCCATGCTGCACTACACATTCATCTCTAAGCCTTTTCGTTTCAGGACAAACAGAGCATATCTTCTTCTTTGCCTTTGACTCTAGGGATGAAGTTGCTATCGCCACTGAAATTTGGTTATCCTCTAATCCCATCATATCTAAGTTTGGAAGAGCAGTTCTTTTCATAGAAAAACAACCCATCCTTCAGTAAGCTGACTGCTAAGATCCACAAAACTGTAGAGGAAAGAGGAAAACAGGGAGAACAAGATCAGAACGGGAAGAATCTTATACAGCATGCGTTAACTCGACATGCAAAATGAAGATCAACCGACAAAAATGTACATGGAAATTGACAGACAGACGCACTCAGTCGCATCTCTGATCTCTCTGCGAACACATATACAAGGAATCTTCCCATTTTTGCTTGAGCTCAGAAACTTATGCAGCAACAGTGCATATACTTATAATGACCAATAACTGATTAGGAAAGTAAAACATACATATGCACAAAGAGAGAGAGAGAGAAAGCACTCTTACATGCCGAGCTTATGCGCTGAGGAGAAACAGAAGAGGCCAACTTTCTCAAGTAACGGACCAGGCGGGGAAGGAGGAGGAGAAGGAGAACTGTAGATTCTGGCTTAGATTCCCGCGTATATGGGAAGCAACAAGCACCGGCTGTCGACTGATTTGCATGGTTCTTTGTTCATGGAGGTTGGGTGATTGAAAATTCTCAAACAGTAACTTTTAAAGTCAGACCAGATCAAAATTAATTAAAATATGAGTTTATATGTTAATAGATCAAATAACATATCTAATAAATAATTATAATAATATATAATATGTAATTATAAATTAAAATATAATATACTAAATACCAACTTCAAATTTTAAAATATTTATTATAATATATAAATTCACCTAAAAATATAAATATAAATTTAATAAAATAAAATATGATATTGATGTTTTGCTAAATAGATATTGAGATTGACTACGCTTTTTTAAAAAAATAATTTTTAATTCAATCAGTTAGTTAGACTATCAATTCAGTTAAATTTGACAGTCAAATCGAGAACTAGTTAGATTAGATAGATCTGACCAAATGTAAAGTGCATTTGAATTAATTAAGTAAATGGAACTGAATTGCTATCGATTCCTTGTTAAACTGGTTCATCTTATCGATCTGGTCTGATTTTAAAAATTATGATTTAAATTTTCATAGGATGAACGGATCCAATCAAGGCTGGCATAAAAGGAAATAGATCTAATTGATTATGATGCCTATCAATTAGAACCTCTTACTGTTCCATCCAATAATGGCATCTTGCGATGGGCTGTATGGGACATGAGTTCGATCCAAAAGGCACAAGCATCGCACGATGGCAGTTGATCGACCCTCCTAATCGATCGACAAGTGAGAGATAAAAGTGCAAGGCTTCGAGCAATTCCCAAAGGATCTTCGGTACTAGAGAGAGGAGTCCTGTTCACGACCTAGATCTAACCTTGGTACATCAGCATAGCTCTCCCTTTTTGTTTATCTTTGGCCAGACGATACTAAACTTCTAGTGAAATGAACACAGGGTTTACACCCAAGAACCTCTTGAGTAGAGGACTGCAATCGATACTAATCTGAGATCAAAATGGGGAGAACTTGCACGTTCCATGCAAATGGAAAACGATGGAGACTTCAAAAATTTTCAAACACTGATTGGAAATTATTCAGATCCAAAACCGTATATACAGAGAAAGAAAGAAAAGAATAGATATGGACAATTTCCATAGAACAAAATTTCCGAGCTTCCACCTAACTAAAAGTTCAACCTAAGGCCTGTGAAAGAATCCACTGTGCGTATAAATTGAATCATAGGGGAAGAACCAAGGAATTATGGATTACTTCTCAGGATGGAAAGGAATTTAGAACACGATCTTGTCCCTACCTCCACCTGAAATTACCTTCCGGTGCCTCCTTGAGCTCGGTTTCCTCTCTCCCCTACTGCGCTTGCTCATGCTCTTCTTGGGAGGTGGCCGACCAAGTGCGGTTGATACTGGTAGAACTATTCGAGGACGAACCCTGGGAATGACTGGAGGAGACATTTGCTCTAATAGATCTCTATGGTATGCCTGTTATAAAACAAATTGCATGCGTTTATACAAAGATGTGAAAGTCAGCCTATCAGAGACCGGACTAATGACATATCAGGGTGGTTGGATACCACTTGATCTTGAAGAAAGTAGAAGACGGCATGTAGCGGAAACTAAAATTAACATTAGAGTTGCTGGGAAAATGAGGACTCTGAATGCAAGAAACATGTACCTGTATCACAAAGTTGCGTCTCTCACAGTCCAAAAACATGCTGACGGTCCAGTTGACTTTCGCAGCTATCTTGTCTCTCACAGTGGAAAAGCTCAGCTGATCTCTGGAAGTGAATCGATCAACTTCATTGAACCATAGGCAGGTAAAAAGATTTGTGATGGGAATGTGTTCCCTTATGATCACACACCCCTCAGGAACATCTGTAGAAGTCAGAATCATACATAAACTTTGATCTTCAGAAAAGGATAAGCAAGCCAAACAAATATATACATGCCATAATATTCACTTGCATCTAATGCAACATACACATACCGCTAGTTATTGGAAGCTTGGCCTCAGAATATGGGGTCAAACCCTCTTTTCTGTAAAAACCTATCTGGAAATCAATGGAGGAATTGTCATACTTTCCAGCTGCTTTGTTAGCTTCAGCCTCTTCAAATACATCAAAACGCCTGTAGTGTCTTGATATCCCAAAACTAGCATTCTGCCGCCACAGGAACCTGACAAATGGAATAACTATTAAATGTTCTTCTAAAGTACACCCCACAAATAATATAAAAAACGACTCCAAAGTATCACATACAGCGGTATGTTCTGCTCACTGAAAAAGAAGCTATGGATGATCACATATAAGAAAGCTAATAATACCAATCTGCATTTGTCATGTACATATATTCACTTACCTATCCGGAGTCACATTGCATACAACACACACATATATATATATATCATATACTCATGTATACAACAGAATAAAGAAAAAATTATTTATGTATGTTACTGGACTATTAATATGGAAGTACCATCTAAAAATCTAGCTTTGAATTCCATAGTTCATGAAACATCTTGTAGGCATACATATCAAAAGATGTTACCAACCTCTCAAGAACTTGATATGGGTCCACAACAAGCTCAAGTTTTCCATCAATCCATATGGAATATCTAACATTTGGGAAGAGCCTGTGAAGTAATAGCTTTGGTACCTGCAAGATATGCACTGCCGGCTGAACAAAAATAGCAACTTTTTTCCCTGTTAAATTTGTGACCATCCTTTTTAGACGGCATACACATCTTAGGATATTGAGCTACCCACCTAATTTCATTTTATACTAATCTTCCTCTTCTACATCAAAATGTATATTATAATCATTTGAGGGAACAGCATAGCAGAGAGAGAGCAACCTTTATCTGAACAAAATTTAACAGAGAGATGGAAGAAAATGGTATGCTGATTAAAAATAGCACAAGTACCTTTCCATTTCGTCTTGCATCTGAGAAGGGGGTGTTATGTACGACAATAATTTTCCACAGTCCAACCCTCATATTGCTATCCAAAACACTACTGTTTTTCATGTATGCTTCTGTCTCTTCGTCAATAAACATAAAAAAAGGAACGTTTTTCCTGGCTGCTTCACTGGTGTTCTTAGGCTGTTGTATGACATCATAATTCCCTGAAATGCATTAGTACATTAAAAGGCAATCTGAAGATAGACAAAGTCTGATTGTATGATTAACCAAAAAGGGTATATTACCAAATATGCCTGATGCCACAATAACATCATAAGACTTTTCCATCTCCACAAGGTCAGCTTCATCAATATCAAATCCAGTCTGGCGACCAGGTTTACTTCCGTTAACAAATCTGATGAGATTGGGGAGAAAAACATGGATTCAGCCACAAAATGGTGATAAAAGACTATCATAATCACTGAGGAGCAACAAAGCCTGCCATCTTTGTGATAATTGATTGGTGCACAGGATAATAACCTACCCACAATGCACTTTCATTGACTCTTTTATGTCAAATGAACCATTCCGCTCCTCCAAAGAAGGATATCCTCCAAAATATGAGCCTCCATGTGGTTCAACTTTCATGGGATTTTCATCGTGAATGTATGTCAGGTTTTTGAGCACTGGAGATATTGTTGGGGAATTTGGCATGCTAGATATAGCATCTTCCACAGGAAGGTAGCATACTGGACATGCTGAAAGAAAAGAACAGTGAAAATAAGAGGTGAAGGAGTCTAGTTCAATCCATTTTCTGTCTGATGGAAGAAAAGATAGACTTAGCCTCAATATTATCTGACAGAGGAAAATAACTGACAACTTACGTCGGTGTCCAATCCGCTTTCTATTGGGAGGAGGTGGAGGAGGAAATGCAAAATTTTCACAATGCTGGCCCAGTGGAGAGGCATGCTCTACTGGGGTTGAACTTGAAGAAGTCACATGTGGACGAGAACGAACATGAAGTCGGGCACGAGGGTGTGGATGATGTGGAATGGGAACATGACCTCTATTTCCATCATTTTGGGAAACAGTCTTCCTTCTAGAAGAACTTCTATCTCTTTTTGCATCTTCAGCTCTTATAGAGGATGGCGTTGGAAATTGCAGTGACGCCTTCCCACTGAGCAATCTTGCATTTTCAATGTGTTGAGCAATACTTTGTACATTGCTTTCTGCCAATTGGGACGGAAAGCACACAGAAACAGTGATAGATCGTTTTTCAGAAGAACATCCAGCAAAATCAAACAAAGGCAAAGTTTTTTTTCTGGAAAAGAATTTGGGTTAAATCTCTGAAACCTTAATTGTTGATCAGCAATATGGGCAGCTTTCTATTTGTGGGTCAGACAATTCTAGAAATCATGAAACTTATCTAGAAAAGTGGAAAGATTCCACTTGCAACAGCGGGTTAATCTTGCGGAACCCAATTTCATCACGTTGTGAATTATGTTATGAAAAGAAAATTTTTGAATATCATAAGATGCTACCCCTCTTCAGTTCAATCTCCTCTACCAAATCAAAGTTCGAACTTTCCATGCCGCTTCATAACCAGTGAAACAGACAGAATTCAACTAGCGACGTTTAAAAGTTTCCGCTCAGACTCCAGTATAGAATGCAATAATTGAACTCTGATTTCAACAACTGACAGTAACCGGCGCAAAAACTATCATCATCTTGAACGCACACGAAGGAGGAACCAAACCTTTATTGACCGTGAAGGATCCGAAGACGAAAACGAGGAGAGCGAGGACAACAAGCATCAGCATTGCAACCTTCCGCCGCCCTAAATACCGGCAGAGAAGAGAGAGGAATCTCTCCTTCTCCCTCGAACTAGAGAGTGCCATCTTCGAAGGCTTACGCAGCAATCCAGACTGGCTGTGCGAGACACCATTCGGAAAATGAAGATGCTGCAACGATCCATAGCTCCCGGTGCGAAGCCCGATCGACGCTCCACTCATGCCTCAGCACCGAACAGCCGGCAATTCATTCATCTCCCTCCCCGACCTCCGATTCGGTCCCGTATCCGGACGTTAACCCACACTTTGCCTCCCACCTAAAATCGGATAGCTCCGCTTCGATTGACCGAATCAACAAACAACAACGATGGCGGATACGATTCGAAGAACTCAGAAGCGAATCAAATCTTCCCCACTCCCTCGCCCGCGATCCTGCAGCTCACCTAGGCAGATCGCAATTGAAGATTTAGAAAATTCACTTTTTCGGTTAATATTATATCATATTTTAAATATATTTTATTTTTTAAAAATATTGTCCTCTATTGTAGATTTGACGGTGGATTTTGAGATGGGATCTGCCGTATCATATCTGTATCCCCTCTAAGTATAGCCGTTTGAGGTCAACTGTAATATATATATATATATATCGACAAGTTTGTGTATATGTGTAATTAACTTTCATTTTCATTTTTTTTATTTCAATTGTATCCAACCAACTAATCTAACAATTGTATATTATTTAGTTGAAACATGGTATTAATTCAGCAATTAATTTTTGTAATTAAAAATAATAATTCAGAGCTTTTTTTTCAATCCACACGTAATTAATCTAAAATTAGTCTTTTTAAATAATAAGAATAAAATATATATTTCCTTTATTTTTAGAAATTTAAATATGGAAATTTTGCAAAATAAGGTTTGAGGTGTGCAGCCCCCTTTCAAATTTAGCCTGCATACTTGCGTGTTTCCAACTGCGCATAATATATGGATATGTTGCGATCAAATTTGATAGAGTCAAGGATCACATATCATTGGAGTGTACGTGCATTTGGAATTGAATTTTTACACGATAGGTAGCTTGGTATAAGAAAGTAGTTTATATAAAGTAGTATATCTCCAGTTTCCTTTATTTATCTTTTAATTAATATTTTTATAATTCATTAATATATTTTATTATTTATTTAATATATGTTAGCTTCTTAATTATTTTAAAATTAACATTTATCATCTTTTTATATAATGGTTATACCACATTCACTAGGGCTGAAAATAATTTTGGCGGAATGGTTTTCTTACCAAATTATTAACATTGACTTTTCCTATTCAGATTTTTTAAGAAGAAAAAAATCATAGGAAAACTATTGAGATGATAAAAAAAATCACTCCTCACCGGTTGAGGCATTTTTTGGTGTTTTTTGGGCTCCAACTCTTGATATAAAATTATAATTAGAGTATATTATATAGAAATAGTGAAGAAATGAAATTAATTTTGAATAATGGTGCAATAATTGAGAGTGAATTTGCATAATTAAAATTAATTTATGATATATTAAATGCATAATTAAGGAAATGAATCACAAAAATTAATATTAAATAGAGGATAGTGCGGTTTTATAATAAGGACTCTCTCTCTCTCATATTACTATTGGCAACTGCTCACTTATCTCCTCCGGTCGCTCATCGGCACTCCTTGACCAGGCCACTCACTGGCGTTCCTTCGCCAGGCGGCTTGCTGGCAACTCGTCTAGGCCACCTGTCGGTGCTATTTCACTCTCCTGGTCGCCCTCTTCATCAGGTGCTTTGTCTTTGTTGCTGTCTTCGTTGGGTGTTTTCTTTTTTGAGCCACTTGACCGATCCAAGGTGTAAAATCCGTCAGGTTTGCTTTAGTCCGTGCCACTCAGGGTCTCATCGGATGTCAAGCACGTGAGAGATTTGGCACCAGAAATACTATCGCAAATTGGACTAGAGGAGAAGCTCTAACAAAAGAGGCTGGCGCACACGGATTTCGTGAAAATACCGGGACTTTGGAGGGGTTAATCGGGAAATTCAGGCGAGTAACTACCGGGATCCGGCCGACCGCGGGGGCTTACGTGGTTTCGATCTGTAGATGCCGATCAGTGTGCGTGGTCCCCCCCGAGATTTACGGACAGGCTTTCGTCTCTGAAGTCCCGCTGGGCTCCAAGTGATCAAGGTAATCATAGATAGAATTGTACAAGATATTCTATACGATTTATCATTTTTCTTTATATTTTAAAAAATTAAATTTATACTACGCTTTTCTTATAAATCACATAATTATTTGTTATATAATGAAATTATTATATATTATGTATTTTTTTAAGGAAACAACTCTTTCACTTGACAGGTTCCACAATAATTTTCCCACTTTATTTCAATTGAAATATAATAATTTTTAATACCAAACGATAATTCGATTTGACACAATATAGAGTTAAGTGAGTTGGAGTTTGTTTTTTTGGTATAAACTGCCGGTATCCAGTTGGACTTTGTCCAGCTGACTAATCCGGATCGCCCCGGGTCGGCCCATTTAAGGGGTTAAGAGCTCCCCGCCGCAGGTGGGATTCGAACTCGAGTCCTTCCATTGGGATAATGAGTGCCGAACCACTCGACCACGCTCATGATGAGTAAGTGAGTTGGAGTTGAGTTATAGTAAATTTGTATAATTTAATAATACATATCAATTTTATATAATTAAATATATTTAAATATGTATTAAATATATGAATATATTTCACTTATTTAATTATGTGTATTATTTATCTAATCAGTCATATAAAATGTGTTAAATTTTATTTGTCATATTTTATTGTAACAATTCAACTCTTATAATCTTATGGTAAATATTTTGATTGAATTTTTATTATTATAGTATTAAATGTATTAATTATGTGTAAAATATTTACCATAAGATTATATTGCATATATAATTAATACGTTTAATTTATATCGGTTAAATAAGTATATTGCATTTTGAGAATTTTTTATATAAACCATTTAGACATAACATGACATAAATTATCAGCCTTAAAATCATTAAATTGATTTTTTTCCACATTTATATTATAGAATATGTGAAATTCAATAAGTTTTAATTAATATTACAAAAATAATGCACGAGCTCCAAAAAAAACCTGACCAGTTATAGAATTTTTAAATTTAAGAGGGTGGATAAAAATGTACGTAATTATTGTACCATAATTATGTATATTTATTAATTTTTCAAAAGGGAGGCTTTGGAAAAAGAAAAAGAAAAAACAGAGGGAAATATACGACGGTCCCTTGAAAATGCCCAACATGATGAGCGGCTCTCTCTCATCCTCAACCGTCATTATGTTGTTGTTGCCCCAGCGGGCCATGCAGCACTAGGACGTGGGCCATCGGTGGGCCCACAGTCCCCGGGGCTCCTAACCGCGGTGGGTCCCAGTGTTGTCGCGAGCAGGCCCGACACAGCCATGAATTCGATCGCTGGGCGTCAGCATTATTTATCATGTGGGATGACTGACTGCCCGTAATTAATGGATGGGGACGGCCGCTCTTACTTCTCCTCTCCATCGACTCGACGGGTCATCTTGTACCGCTGGGGGGAAGGGAATAATTCTACCAGCCGAATACTTAGGGTGAAATCTCAATTATCGGATTCGATGCAGTTACCGTGAGACCTTGTAAATATAACGGATAATTAATAATTTGATGTAATGACTCTTTAAAATAAGATATAAAATCAATTGAATTACATATATATATATATATATGTTTTCCTACTTGAAAAGTTGCTTTTGGATTGGGAGACCTTAATCAGATGGTCAACACCGAGGACAAACGGGTCAATCTGATAGGTAATTTAAGTCAAGGGAAAGAGTGGCTTGATCCATTTCCATACTTTCCCCGTGTAGGTGTTGACTTACCCCATAAGGAGTCATATATTGTTATTATCATAGATATTATTTGTTGGCTCATATACTTAAAATGATTCCACACTTAAAAAAGGACGACAATTACATCATGTGACTTTATTTGGTTAGTCAAAACTGCTTTATATGCTAGCATCACAATCAAAGAGTGGTGGCTACAAATATTATTGGCTTAAAGGTTGAACTAGTGGTTCTTTTGATAAATTAAAAAATGTGTAATTTACATATTGAATTTTTAATGGAGGGTTGATAGAAATTTTTTCAGGAATTTCATTCTAACTGAAAATTAGTCTCAAGTTACGCTTTAACTGATTTGAGAATACTGTGTGGTGCAAAAAAATACATTATCAACATAAATCGACAAAATTATTTTTGATCAATCTTAAATTTAATTAAATTTTATAAATTGATAAAATTTATTTTAAAATAATTTTATATCTTAATAAATCAGAATTCAAATATAAAATAATTAAGATTCAACCACTTTTAAATATGATGTTATTTATACTGGACAACTACTACTGATATCAGACACATTACAGAACTAACCAACGGGTAAGTTCTCTTCATAATGATTTTTTTATAAAATAATTTAATTTCCGCAGATAATTAATTTGGGGAAATTGATTCAACTCCGCACTAGCCGCGCGTGGGAGAGCTGAAAGGACAGAGAAAGGAGAATGTCTTCAAAAGGACGCTCGGGGCTTCTTTTTCTCCTGTGTCCCCCGAGAAAAAGCTGCGCGAGTGCTATAATCACGCGCCCCGACAAGTAAACTAAAATTTTACCTAAAAATCAGACAAATGATCGTCTCTAATTAATAATTACTATTTGCTGTTATTTTATTATTTGTTTTTTTTCTTCTCCTCAGATACAAAGCTCACTCCCTCTCTCCCTCTCTCCCTCCCTCTCTCACTTCTCGTTGTCTCTGTTGCTCTCCCTCTCTGTTTTCTCAGATCCGTGATCTGTGTCCAATTCAAAACCCTAGGTCACGGTCCCTTAGGGCTCCAAAGTCCAACTGGGCGGTATTTTGTGCCTCTTGGCTCTGTCTCGGGTAGTTCGTGGATTGAGCAGCTTCTGCAGCTGTATCAGGAATAGCCACTGTAGAGGCATTCTCATTCCGTTGTTTCTATACAGCATCGTGAAGATTCCGGCGATTCCATGGAGGTGAAGCGGTTCTTTGGTTGTTGATGCCCTTCATTTATCAAGTTCTGCCTCCTCATTGAGATCGCCAGCTTATTTGGGAGAAGCTCTGGACAGTTAAGGAGCGCGGAAATCGAAATTTGGGGGTCTTTTTTGCTTCCCATTCCGAGAATCTTCCAGCCCTCATTGAGCTGATTGTAGTTTTGCTTCACATGCATTGTTATATTTGGACTGCTGTGCTTTGATTGAATGTGCTTCATCAATAATTTGCCCCGGATTGTCCTGTTCTGGGAAGTTGTTGAAGGCAATTTAGTGTGTTATGAGAGCGCTACTGGTGTCTTCACTTTCTGGTAGATGGGCTCGAGTTGTATGAGTTGGGTGTCTATTGCCAGTTAGTTTGGTCGCTCTCTGTATTTTTGGAAGTCTGGTTTTGTTTAACAATTTCAGGCTTGCAGAAAGTTGATATCTTCTGAAATGCCATGTGGAGGTAATTATTGATGCTAACGAGGGTCTACCGTTGAGGTTGTGGGGGTGGTTTTGGTTCATAATGGGCTGTATTTGTTGCAAGCCATCTGCCATTGAAGATAGCAAGGAGAGCCCTCGAGTACCTAGCAAGACCTCCTCAGACCTGCAGGCTTCAACGGAAGCACTGTCAAGGAGGGAAGAGGCTCGTCGTGTCAGGAATCGGTACAGTATTGTGAGTGATGGGAGAGGAATGTCGATTGACAAGCAAACAAATGGATCAGTAAGATTGCATGCTGACAGCTTAGAGAGGAATCGGGAGAAGATGGAACACATCGTTGCTCAACATCCTGCTATTGGCAGCATCCCAAAAGCTTCAGAGGGAGAGCAGGTTGCTGCAGGTTGGCCCCCTTGGCTTGCTGCAGTGGCTGGAGAGGCTATTAAGGGATGGTCGCCACGCCGTGCTGATTCCTTTGAGAAGCTTGATAAAGTATGCTTCTTGCTCTATTTTAATTGTATATTACCTTGATTTAGTACTGTATGCATAAATACTCTTTTTTTTGTCACTCTTGTTTCTTTGTGACTAAACAATGCTCCTTGTCGAGTCCTTATATGACCAGTTTAGAGATAATCTATTCGTGGTCATTATGGTACAAGCAATTCTCTACATAAGGTGTGTAAAAACTATATTCTAGTATCTTATCTTTAATCTGGGTTATTATTCATGAATTGCTAATCTTACTCACTTTTGTGGTCGTCTCTTTTTAAAAGACAAGATTTGCAATGGTTAAAAATTGGCTCCTGTGTGTTGACTTCTCTGTTTGCAGATTGGCCAGGGAACTTACAGCAATGTCTATCGGGCTCGTGATCTTGATCAAAAGAAAATTGTTGCATTGAAGAAAGTAAGATTTGATAATCTGGAACCAGAAAGTGTGCGCTTTATGGCTAGAGAAATTCACATTTTACGCCGTCTTGATCATCCAAATATAATAAAGCTGGAAGGTCTGGTGACGTCAAGGATGTCTTGTAGCTTGTATCTTGTGTTTGAGTATATGGAGCATGATTTGGCTGGGTTGGCTTCACACCCTGGACTGGAATTTACAGAAGCTCAGGTGCTCATAAAAGCCCTGATTTGTTTGCTCTAATTTGGATTTTCCCTCAAGGCTTGCAATATCAAATAATTGCTCATGCAATAAAATATGTATGACTGCTTCATTGACAGGTCAAATGCTACATGCAACAACTCTTACATGGACTTGATCACTGTCATAGTCGTGGCGTTTTGCACCGCGACATAAAGGGTTCCAACCTTCTCATAGACAATAATGGCATTCTGAAGATTGCAGACTTTGGATTGGCGAGTGTTTACGATCCTCATCAAAATCACCCATTGACAAGCCGGGTAGTGACTCTTTGGTACAGGCCACCAGAGCTTCTGCTGGGAGCCACCTACTACGGGACTGCCGTTGATCTCTGGAGTACAGGTTGCATAATTGCTGAATTATATTCTGGCAAGCCTATAATGCCTGGAAGAACAGAGGTACCATTCTTTAAGTTCTTATTATTGAAGATAGGATTTGATGTTATTCATGTCCCCTATAACTCACACACACACACACACATGATATGAGATGTATTTCTGTCTTCTGATTTAATGACCAAAGTGAAATTTAGGATTCGAATCAAACATCTGCAGAAGCATGCCATAACAAAGTCATAAATAATGCCTGTCATTCATAGAATGACCCATGACCATCATCAATTTGGTACTTGAGATTGGACTAACATTTTCAAGTAGTGCTTTTTTTTCCCCTTGGGGGATGATATGACTGAACTGTGTTTTAAACTCACACTCTCATTTTCAGTGGGCTGGATTTCTTGTAGTAATGAGTTTGAGTGTAGAAAAAGCACAAAGGGTTACTGCCCTATGTATGGATAAAAAAAGTTTCCAAGATGTTCCTGGAAAAAAAACCAAATGTCTATTATGTCTCCAAATAGATACAATTTTAGACTTTCTGATCTAGGAAATTGTACTTGTCTTTAATATTATTAGCCCTTTTATTGTAATATAGCCAACTTTTATGCTAATGGTTTGGCTCAGCTGGAAACTTTCCCGTCCCGTTTGCTTTTATTAAAACATATTGACCTTAGCATTTGTGAATTTTCTGATGATGTAGAAATTTTTTGAAAAATATAATGTAGAGCTCAATAGCATGCAGCTTATGTCCTTTCCCATAGTGCCTGGGAAAACAGATTAGTGTTCTGTTGTTTCTTTCTGGGAGTAGATGGTTTAAAAAGATGCAGTTACTCTGGCTTTATTGATGCTCTAGCTTGCTTTTTTCATGTGTGTTGGTCTTTGCTTGTGGTTAGTACTTAGAATGTTTCAACTGAAGAGAGTGAGACATATATCATTTCTTATATCTTTTGATCGGCATGCCTTGTATTTAATGTGCTAATCTTTCTTTCCTTAAGGTGGAACAACTGCATAAGATTTTCAAACTTTGCGGCTCTCCTTCCGAGGATTATTGGAGAAAATCAAAGTTGCCTCATGCAACTATCTTTAAGCCTCAACAGCCTTATAGATCCTGTGTGGGGGAAACATTTAAGGATTTTCCTGCACCAGCTCTCGATCTGGTGGAGACTTTACTTTCAATTGATCCTGTTGATCGCGGATCTGCAGCTTCTGCTCTCAAGAGCGAGGTAAGAGATTTACCAGATAGCTTTCAGTTTATAATTTCTTTAGTAGCAATAGCAATTCTTAGGGCGACTTTGTACTTTTCTTCCTTCTCATTCCATGGAAGTATGCATAAGTTTTTTTTTTTTTTGGCTCCCAGTTCTTCACTACAAAACCACTTCCATGTGATCCTTCTAGTTTGCCGAAGTATCCCCCGAGCAAAGAGTTTGATGCTAAATTACGGGATGAGGAAGCACGAGGGTAACGATTGTTATTGTTATAGTCTTGTCTAACTGCATTTGGCTGTTTAAATTGGCCCTATGCCCTTTTATATGTTGTGCTTAAAGTAACTTTTAAATATTAACGGGCAAGCGGTTTTCCTGGCATTTTTCAAAATTACAGATGGTCTATCCTCAAAATATATGCATGTTAATTGGCATAGATGCTTACTTGTCTTTTCCCCTAGGTCTGTGTTCGGGCAGCTGCTTTAATATTTAGTTGATATCTACTATTAATACCCTAGAGATGAATTATTCTTGAAAATTTTTTGAAAATTTGCAGTTGAACTCCTTATATGAAAATCTTACTATTAATTCTTATGTACTTCTGACATCCTGTTTCTCAACTTATTGTTAGACAAGGAGCAGCAGGAAATAGAGTTCAGCGGCTTGACCTTGAAAGGAGGGGTGCCAGGGAGTCACGAGCCATCCCAGCACCTGATGCCAATGCGGAATTGGTAGCTTCTATAAAGGTAGAAGAGATAGCTTCACTGCATATTCTTTCCATATATGTACTCTCTTAACGCCTTCTGCACATGCACAGTTTGAGAAATTTTTTGGATGACTTCCCCGTTAAGGATTTCTATTGTGTGGATTTTGAAGAAATTACATGTTGAACTGGTCTCTATTTTTTGTATATTTACATCAAAATGTCTCATCTTACCTTTCCAGAAGAGACAACATCAATCTAATTCTAAGAGCCGAAGCGAGAAGTTTAATCCTCACCCAGAAGAAGTAGCTTCTGGCTTTCCAATCGATCCTCCAAGACCATCACAAGCTGCAGAAGCTAGCATCAACCCTCAAGGCCCTCCCCATAACAGAGCCTCTCACTCTGGCCCTCTTGCTAATCGAGCAGCATGGGCAAAAGAAGTGAAAAAACTAGATAATAAAATTTCATCTGGGACTCATAAAGTTTCTTCAGGTGTACTGACAGGAATGGATTTGCCTTCTGATGATAGAAAGGAGCGATCCATTACTTTGCAGCGGGAAGTGCCGAAACTAATTGGGAGGTTCCCAGGATCATTCAAGGAGACCTCAGAATTATTGATAAAAGATCAGAGGCATCCCATGCAGGGAGGTTTCCATTTCCACAATAAGGAAGAGGGAAAAACCAGCAATAAGGATCCAATTCTTGTAAGTAGTCCTACTTCTGCTTTAGCTTCTTGTTATGTTTATCTTCTAAAATTATAGGTCAGTTATTCTCTCTCTCTCTCTCCTTTTTTTTTTTTTTGTCCCTTACATCTCAAGAACATTTTGATAGTTCTCTAGTTGAGGTCTATTGGTGCATCTACTGAATGTTGTCGCTTCTTCCTCATAAAATTTCCCGAGCTTGTTTCTGTAAGCAAAAATTTGCTAATGGCTCCAGTTTGAGAAGATTGGTGGATCTGTGAGTAATGTGATTCTGTCAATATCCAGCAGGGTTATGGGTCCAAGGGCCACAAGATTCACTACTCGGGCCCATTACTTGTACCATCAGGTAACATGGATCAAATGCTAAAGGACCAGGATCGCCACATCCAAGAAGCTGTCAGAAGAGCTAGGCTAGACAAGGCAAAAGCCCGGAAAGCCCAAGGCCAGCTATCAGCTACTTCGTTGTTTGTCTCAGGCCGCTGATTGATTGAAAGAAGAGGAACTGCATGAGACTGTGGCAAGTGATGTGGGGATTGTCATTTTATAGGCGCTTGGGCCAGCCGTAGTTATTGAATGGGAGGAAAAGTTTCTGTATATGAATGAACTTGGGAATTGCTGCAGGTGAGTACTATGCCTGGTGCCCAGGTCAGCGTGGTCCAATGATCGCACGCTGTAATTTGCAGTTTTAACACGGTCTGATGTCTCTGGATGTGCGAATGTAAAGTGTTGGCAAACGGGTTCATTCTTGTAGGGGGCAATCGGGCAGGCATAAACCTCTTGATCAGAATATGTAATTCATCTTAGAGCATTGAGAAGCTACTCTTATTTTTAAGTAGCTATTCCTTATCTGCTCCCTGGTTGCTGCTTCTTAGCCCTCTTCCATCTCGGTTTGTTACGTGAACCCTTGGTCTACCCACACCAGTTGAATTAAGCTTAACTGATGCATGTCCCACGAAAGTGTAATGCCTTTTCTGATGCTGCTCTCATGACCCAATCCGGCACAGGTAAAATATCTCTTCACAGAAACCTATGATTATCCCTCTGCATACATAATGTCTTTACCGTGGAATATGATCGGAAAATGTCTCTTAACCCCTTTGTTGAGCCAAATATGTATGCTAAAGCTCGGAAAACATTTCCATACGTACCATGGATGAACTTTACAGTTTCAGGTGTGGGATGTTAAAGTGAATATAGTCCTCATGGAAATGAAGGAACGTGAGAAGTGTGCACCGCGGGTCAATCGACATATCGACTACGGATCCATCAGCTTTTCAACTGCTGATGATGCTTCTGTCAAGCTGCGGAGAATCTCAATAAGAGAATGCTACCGTCACATTTATAACTACGGTGGATCACCACTGGAATTTAAAGTTCCTCACATCTTCTTACTTCGGTGGATCAACATTTTCCCTTCTTACTTGGGATGCTATTGCAGGGCGCAAGTACTGCAGTAGTCAAGACCAACGCCAACATCTGCTCTGTTCAGCTTGCCCATGGATCGGGCCAGCCACAAACGTTTGGTTCATCTGATCGTATGATTTACTACCACGATCTCTGAAACTCAAGATTTCATCTGTGCCACTTGAATCAGAAATAGCAAGACTAGTAATGATATGAAGTTTGTAGATTCAATCTAGTCTCTTCATCGATTGACAACACACTCGAGCAGTGGATACATCCATACCCCAATGTCCGCCGCTATTCCATTAATGAGGAACCTCTATTTCAGCATTGGCGGGGCAATGGTCTCGCGTTTCAGGACAGGAGACCCATTGTCTCCACTTTTTCCTGAGGCAAAACACAAGAAATCTCTAGGGAACGGTGTAAGGATTTATTGCATATATATTGCATTAAATAAGTACAACTGCATGAACACAAGTTCCTGGCAAACAAAAGTGCGCACTCAGCTAAAATTTTACTCAAAACTCCAATAGCAGCTTTATTTTACTGAGTCCAACCACTGATAGACCATCAGCAGCATAAGCAGAGCAGCCGCAGAATTGCTACGATCTCCTTCCTTCTATAGAGGATGAGAAACAATTCCAGTTCCAATTATCTTTCTCAAGACTTCAATCTTGGTAAGCAAAACAAGAATAATTTTCCTGTGACTAGTCTATGTACACTGATTCTGACCAAGTTTCGCCGCCAAAACTACCCTATCTATGAGCACACGGAGCCTCTTAGCCCCAGGTCCAGGTCTTAGCTTGTTGGGGTTCTTGACCTCTGAGCACTTGGGCTTTCCAGAGCACCAACTTCCAGGGGTGAAGCCCCCCTTCTTCCGTCTCAGCAGCTCCTTGTCGATCTTATCAAGGACTGGATCGTCCCGCTTGAACTTCCGGGCAAAGGCAGCCCCGCTTGCTATCATCTTATCCGTGTCATTGAGGGTGAGGGTGTGTGGGTGCTGCCTCGGGGGAATATCCCATGAGATGTAATGCAAGTCATGGTTCACTGCTGTCTTAGCAAACTCAGGAGCATTGCAAATGACTGTATGGAAGTAGCCTTCAGGGGAGGAGACAAAGTTTGTATAGTACATGAGGAGGGTGCGAGGTAGATTGTCCCAGCCCCAGACGAAGTATTCCACGAACGAGCGAGTGAGAACCATCCATGCAGAGCCTGCAAAGAAGCAGGATATGTGATATAAAAGGCTGAAGACCAGCCAAAGTAACAAATCCAATTTTCAGTATTCTTACAAGGAAATTAAAAAAAAAAAAACTTGTATGATTCCGTAATAGGCCACATCTTGTAAATTGCAATCCAAGAAATATTTTTTATCAAATGTTTTACCAAAAAAACCAGTAAAACGAAAACTGGAACAGTGAACTTAATATCTCCCCTCCAAAGTTATTTGGTTTCTCTAAAGAAGAATCATTTTCAGGAAGAAGAAGCTATATTACCCAGAAAAGGAAAAGAAAATCAAGCAGCAACATGGGAATAACTGATGGTAGCAACTTCTACTTAAAAAAACTAACATGATCATCGCTGAAACTGGGTATGACAATTCATGATTCTGCACGTCTCACAGTGATGAATGCAAAACAGTAACTGCAGAACAAGAACTTCCTGACATCATAGAATAAAACCATGGCCAGCTTGTTGATGTGAACTGATACCAGCAAAAACCAGTGGGTTACTAAAAATGCAAAATTAAATAACAAATTATATCCTTAAGACAAAGTAAGCCTTTAAATTTCAGGTCATGACAATTTTCTGATGTGTCCATATTCACACAGGTGCGAAAAAATGCTCGGCATCCATAGAGTACAAAGACTGCTTTTTTTAAGTAATACTGACCAGTGAACAACTTAAATGCCGTAGGCAAAGCTCTCCTTGGTGAAACCCAGAATATATTGGATTTTGTTGTCAAGTATAAACCAGGATCTACCATCAAAGGCATCGCCCGCTTATCCCTGCCCAAGTCATCAAATGTAACTATCATTCCTTCCATGAAAGTTGAATTAGCCAATCATATGTCAGGCTCCATTTACTTCTGGTCCATTTTCAATTTTAATTAGCAAACAAAAGGAAAACAGGGGAACTGAAGTCGGATCTTTTGTTCTTTACAAGATGTTTTTAACCTAAACTTTGATAAAGTGAATTGGCAACATTTTTTCCTTCTATGGAAACAGGGACACCTTCCTTACTCTCCAAAACCAAACAGGAACCAACAAGTTCAGATCAAATACATAGATTGTAGGGAGATAGAGATGGCTGGCTCACTCTTTCCACCCCAAATGGCTCGTGTGTTCAATAAAGTTCAGGTCTCGATCTAGACCCGAGAATATCAACATCAGATCTACACAGTCAACAGATTAATCAATCCAACTGTTGATTTAGCAGCAAATTAAAACACTTCAATACCATACCAATGAAACTAGAAAGACATATTACAGACTATAGACTAACCGTCTTGAGTCACCAGAGGATAATCAGATGCACTAAGGTTAATAAACCAATCCCAATCTTTACTCTTCTTGAGGAGAATGGCACAGGCATGAAGAGTATTAGCAACCATCGTGGGCCCTGTGTAGGTGACCATGTTTGCCTTAGTGGTCATGTGAACATTGCCGACCTTTGAAAACATGGGATCCTTCTCGACCCTGGAGGCAAGTTCCAGTCTTTCCTCTACAGGTGACTCCACATCCAGATGCACAACATATTGATTCATCGGGTGATAAAGTGCCCGAAGAGTTCTCCACAGCTTCTCTAAATCTCCTTTCGAACCAGAAACCAAGTATGCGAAGCGGGGAATTTGTACACTGGGAGGAGGTGGGGATTTTAAAACCTTTGCCTCAGCAAACTCCGCAACTGATTGATTAGTTGGGAGGCGAGATGGGATTCTTGAGAATATTGCATTGATAGAATGGAGTGAAGATACAAGACCCATGTTGAAGGACGTGGCCAAAAGGAATATGCACATAAGGGAGCTCATGATAAGTGGCAGCACCCATCTCTTCTCCATGTTTAATGACCCCATTGCAAGAAGCTTTCATGGAATCCAATTCATAGCCCTCAGAACTCAATCCTGTCAAGCAGCTGAACTGGGAATTTCGAAATTGGGATGAGCAGCAAATTGAACAACCAGCAGTCCTTTGAATAGAAGCCCGAGCCTTCTACAGGGGAGGCGTTCAAATCTAAACCGTCAAACTTGGCTGTTAATCTATTCCAAGATGCAAAAGGAGACTGGGAACCCGTTAGAATATCATAAATGAATAATTTGCTTCAAAGAGAAGGTACAAGCATTGAAATCGAAGGTGTTTATTAAAATAACTTGGAGATAATAAATATAAAATATCATCAAAGACAAAACTCACATAAAGAAAATCGACACAAGGAATCAAATAAATAAAAAAAAGAAATCAATTGAATCCCTGCCGTGAGCTAGCTAAATAACATATAATTTTCAGACAAATACATCGATAATGACAACATTCGCAATGCCAAATCTTTAATAGAAACAAGGAATCAGTTGGCTCGAAGAAAGTGAAATGTTGGGATGAGACCAATTTACATTCATGGAATCAACAAGAGCCCGTGTGGACACACATGCGAGAACAGGAGACCCCAATTAAAGAAGCCAAAAACCCAGATCCAAAATCAGGACTTTCCATCGACCCAGTTCAAGTTCGTGAAAGAAGAACAAATCCCACGAATCATTACAGCTTAAGATGAACTCAAAGATGAATCTCTGCCTAGTTTGACACATAGAAGTGGAGCGCAAAAATAGAAACTTACAGCGGGATCTGGGGCAATCGGGCCAAATAGGAACAGGTACGGAGGGGGGTATATAATGAACGTAAAATGAAAACAAAGGAAACAGGAAGATGAGATGGAGTGGAACGAAGATGGGCAGAGGGGCGAAGATAAGCGTGGGTGGGGCGAAAAAATGGAAAAAAAGTGCCTAGTTTTGCGCAGAGCACAGGGAGATAAAGGCCGTGGGAGCACGTTTGTTGAGCACGACGTCGGCTCGGAGAAAGTGGTACGCTTGGACCAATGAATGCCACTTTTCTTGGAATTAAATTATTTTTGGAACTTTATTCTTTTTTTTTTTGCCTTGTCACCAAATTTCCCGTATTTCTCATTTATTTATGAGCCATCTGCATGAATAAAATTTTCAGCGTACGTATCCTATATTTAGAAACCCACAAGATTAAGGGAGATTGACGGTGATCATTATCGGAAAAGAACTTTCTGAGAGTAATTAAGGGAAGTAAATTATTTTCAATGTAAATTTTCTTTATTCACGAGAATTAAACCCGATACCTATTTTAAAAGGATAGGGATGATAGAACCCATTTAACTTAGTTAAGCACGAGAGCATTTCATCCATAATAGTCGAATTAAAATCTTATTTTTATTTTAAAAAGTGAACTAAAGTGAATATACTCATATCAGTATAATTATATATATTAATTTTTTAATGAATATCTTTATTAAAAAAAGAAAAGAAAAAAAAATCCATCCCACACTGAAAAAGTTAAAAAAGTCATGGACACTCACAAGTGCTACAAAGCAAATGTGAAAAACACACTGGCACGATGCTTTTATTTCATTTTGATTATTTTCGGTAAGGCTTTTATCTCATATAAAATCTCGATAAAGCTAACGCAGACCGACTCACCCACGGTCCAACCCAACCGGGCGAGTTCTCAGTAAATTTTTCCCCTCTGAGCGGACTCCGTATCGTACGGCAACATTCCTACAAAAAAGAATAATATAATCCGCCGGTCGAGAGAGAGATTACATGATCGCCCGACGACGCGACGTCGTCTCCTCTCCTCTCCTCTCCTCGGATCAATTCCTTCACCTTGCATTGATTCCTGGCCGTCCGATCGAAACGTGAGTCCCAGGGGCAGCCCGCGTGGGCTCAAATGATAGGCTGGATTCGGTTGGATTGACTCGGGGGCCTGTTAGTGGGCCGGAAAAAGTCACTTCCCACCTTTGGGCCTCATTTTGGTTATGGGCCTCTGATTATGCCGGAGACGACGTCGTTTCCCGATCCTTGGAGTTGTATACGGGCCATTGTCTTTAGGCCGCTCAACTCAGCAGTATACGAGAGCCGTGTCAGAGTTTCACGCGACACGTGTTTGAAAGTCAGGATAACGCGCTGCAAATTAAGCGGTTCGGGGAGGGCACTTCTGTAAATTCGTGATCCACTCGGCGTTGTAAATATCGACGCGTATTGATTACGTGTGGTGGGGGGCGTGACTGTCCCCTAGCTGCAACCACTCGGGACAGGACAAACCGAGAAAGGTGGCTATCTTAATCTTGTTGCCAAACATCCCACCAAATTAGTAGATAAATTGGTCAGTTAATTAATCAATGTTCCAGGGTTGAAAATGTTCTTAAGCTTATTGTCTCCGCCACTAATCCACTCTTCATCCATTCGTGAGTATGCCTAGCCCTAGCTCTCCCCAAATCAGCTTTTGTCGATGAGCTCGGAACTGACCTGCCAATCGGTTGTTACTGTGCAGTAAGTTTTCCCGGGGACCTTCTCGACTGCATCGTCATCTACATGGGACAGCAATTCCTCAAAGCATACCAACCGGAACTAACGTACTGGGATAATACATATGAGAGAGAACCGATGAGAAAGCATCACATTGACATGTTTTTATATTTCTATTTTACCTAATTATTAAAATTTTATCATTCGTTAAAATGGTGTAGAGTTTATTTAATAATTTTAACTTTTTAGTAATTAAAAGAATTAATGTTTACTAATTTTTTTATTAGTCAACATACACTTGTCAATAGCATTAGCTTAAAAAGAGGAAAAATTATAATAATTTCCCACGCTCACATAATAATTGATTAAAAGTCAAAATGACCGCATAAAATTTTCCTTCGTGTAATATTTTGGACTAATTAAAATATATTTTAAAATTAATTTACGGTTAAATTAGAATTTTGAAAAATGTATAGGAAGCAAAATCACCCCAATTTTGGGTGTACATGTAACTCCGGCAGCACAGATATTCTGTCAGGCTCACAAATGGCAACAGGGAAAAAATAGGAAAAATAGGAGTAAAAAATGAGAAAAAAAAATAATCTTCCATAATAATAAAAAAGAAAGAAAGGAGAAGAGAAAATAGAAAACCTGTTTTCCACGAGTTGCAGCTCCGAACTACAAAACCGGCAGTCCGACGTTTTTCCATTTACTCCTCTCCCGGAAATTGAGGGGAAAGCAAAAAAGAAAGTGGAAAATGAGAGGGGAAAACGAGAAATACTCTGTTCGTCTCTATCGTCCTCCCTATTCCTGTCCGTGTAAACTCTCTCTCTCTCTCTCTCTCTCTGATCCCACTTGGAAAGGAGAGAGACTCCGTGGGCAGTCTTGGGCGTGAGAGAGAAAGGAAAGGGTAGACGAGATCTGACCCCCTCCATCCAGCTTTTAGGGGTTTCTTCCCTCTCTATCGAAATCTTGAAGGTCCTCCTCATTGGAAGGGACTTCCTTTGAATCTGTCTCTAGCCCCTTCTCTGCCTTCTCTCTCTTGCTTCCGGTAAGAACCGTACCCTTCAACATTTGTTCACTGAACCGCCAGTATTTCTGGGAAAAGGATCCGTGAGCCCTGTTTTCTTGTAATTGTTTCCGATCTTTCTTAATGATCTATCCACGTCTCGATTGATCGCTCGAGATGAAGATTAGTCAAGAGGAATTTTTTGGCCGATTGCATGTGTTGGTTTGTAGATTGTTGTATGATTGGCTTGCAATTGCTCAGATTGGCTCGTGTTCTAAAATTCCAGTTTTGATCTGCTGTTAATTTGTTTTCTGTTAAGTGAAATGACGCGTGCAGCCTTTTCATTCGATTTAATATATGATCTGCATGCGACATGTTGAGCTAATGGGATCGCGTAGATGATTGTTGATGATCACCCGATACTTCAGTTGATCCTGGGAATCTGGGATTTTCCTTCTTCTTGTGATAACCTGATGTTCCGAATGTTCTGCCGAGGCAGAAATGAGAGGAGAAATGCATCTGGCTCCAAATGTTTGCCAGACCTGATTGTAATGTTTTGGCTCTCGCAGGTCTTTTTGGGCTCGTGAACAAAACATGGGCGTTGAGGTTGTGGGATTCGAGAAGGCGTCATCACCCATTGAGGCAGAAAACAAGTCTATGTCACACGAGAAAGAAAATGGCAAATCTGATGAACACATAAAATTTGGGTCTCAAGAAAATGGTTCTGTTAAGGGAGAAGTGAATAAGGTCTCTGATGCCAATTTCCCAAAAGATGCTGTCGACGAGTGGCCCGAGCACAAGATCCATCAATTCTACTTTGTCAGGTGCAGGCCCCTCGATGATCCAAAGGTCAAAACTAAAATGGATCATGCCGATAAGGAAATTGTGAGATGGAGCCAAGCCCGTTTCAAAACAATTGAGAAACTTAAGGCTAAGAGGGTAAGCTGGATATCACATGGTAGCATGCCTTACAGATGAAATTTAGTACCATTGCTTGATAGTCGATGGTTATTCTTTTCGTTTTGCAGTCAGAGCGAGGGGAAGTTATCTCCCAGCTGAAGCCTTTGGATGTGGAGAACAAGCAATTCAATATAATGGTGGAGGAGAAGAGGAAGGAAATGGAACCTTTGCAGCAGGCCCTGGGAAAGCTCCGGACTGCCAACACTGCTGGTAGGGGAGGCGGGCTGTGCTCATCAGAGGAAGAGCTTGATGAAGTGGTATGCTTTCAAGCCCAAACCCTTTTTATTGGATATTTCATTTTTGTACTTTCAAATGTTTTAATGCTTGTAATTTAATCAATTGTTTGCAGATTCAGAGCTTGAACTATCAAATCCAGCATGAAAGCATGTCACTGGCAGAGGAGAAACAAATTCTGCGGGAAATCAAGCAGCTTGAAGGGACAAGGGACAAGGTGATTGCAAATGCCGCTATGAGAACGAAACTTCAGGATTCTCTTGGTCAGAAAGAAGTCATTCAAGATCAGGTCAAGGTAAGCTATTTGCATCTAATTAGTTGGAATGAGCCTTTTTCTAGAAACAACAATCTGCTGATCACAGTGAAATTGTGCAATATAGCTCATGGGAGTTGACTTGGACGGAGTAAGGAAGGACCAACAAGCTGTTAAGGCCAAAATCAAGAACCTCAGAGACGAGTTGGAGAGAATAGATGCTGATATTAATTCCTTGCAGGAGGAACTCACAGAAGTGACCGAGAAGAAGGACAAAGCCTATGAAAATATGCAGGAACTTAGGAAGCTGCGCGATGAAGGGGTATCATGTTTTCCATTTTCCCTTTTCCCCCCTTAATTTTTTTTCTTTTGCGGTCTGAGGACCACTTTTTCTGTGACGTGCTTGATTGTGGCAAAGCACAGGATTTACTTTTCTGAAACTAGATCTCAGATCTTTCCTACAGTCTTGACTGAACTCTCTTCATAAGAATTTTGGCTATTTCAGTTGATGAAAAATGTTAATCCTAATTTTTGTGCTTCTGCTTCAGAATACCCTTTTCTTTGAAAACCGCACACTCCTGAACAAAGTGAGAGATCTTGCAGCAAAGAAGGATGTTAAAGCCCTTCGGGAGCTTTCACACCTTGAGGTCCGTAATCCCAAACTTCTCAGATTAGCAGATGTCTAACCATTGAAAAACAAAAAGAAAGAAAAAGAATCATGGAAACTTTTAATGTTGTCTCAGAGTGTCCTTAATTGCTGCTTTTGTTTTAACATCTTGATTAGGTGGAAAAATTCATGTCCTTCTGGAGCAGTAACAAGAGTTTCAGGAATGATTATGAGAGGAGACTGTTGCAATCATTTGATGTTCGTCAGATGAGTAAGGATGCGAGGAGCCGGAACTCTGATGAGAAGCCACTGTTGGCTGCAGAGAACCCAGCTCCTCCTGAGACGGAAGTAACCGTGAAAGTCAGCACAAAAAAGACAAAGGAGGAGACCAAGGGTGGTGCTCTGCAGATGGAACCTGCGCCAAGCCAGAAGGCTCAGAAGGAGGCCCCAAAGCAGGCAACTGAGCCTGAAATTGCCTCTGAGGTTGTTGGATCAGTCACCAAGGAGAAAGCTGGCTCCAAAAAATTGGCTAAGGAGCCTGAGGTGGAGAGTCAGATTGATGCTGAAAAGTTGAAGGAGATGAAAAGAGAGGAGCAGATTGCAAAGGCGAGGCAGGCTATGGAGAGGAAGAAGAAGTTAGCTGAGAAGAATGCAGCCAAAGCAGCCCTAAAAGCTCAGAAGGAAGCTGAAAAGAAGCTCAAGGTAATCTACTTGCATGTGTCCGTTATTTCTGATTTTCCCAGTTTTACTTTTGGTGTTTTAGGGCCTGTTTTTATGGAACTAGCTTTCTATTTTGTGGATATCTTCTAAGCAGCATCAGAACTAACTCAAAATGAAACATGTTCACTGAGAGACTTGGGACTTTTTGGACTTCTATGGTTTTCTGTTTCCTTGCGTTTTGGATGCGTTTTGTTGAGGTCTTCTTGAGCTTCTTATAGAAAACCGAGACAAATATTATAGTACTTTCTTCATGGGAAAACCCAAACTTCTAAGGTGTGATGTGACAGTTATCACACATCTTTCAGTCCAATTTCATCAGCTGTAAAACTCAGCCTGGACTCCAGGTTGTTTGTATTTTGTCGTATGAGATTTCTCTCTTGCAAAAATCAAAGCAAGACAATAGCCAGAATTGATCCGGTTCATTCAAGGGAAAACAACATTTTTTATGTCCTTCCATTGAGAAGTGGATGGTGACTGTTTGTATAGAGATAGAAAATAAAGCCAGAAATCCAGAGTGGAGATTCAAATTTACAAGAAACTCGTGTTGTTTGCTACAGGAGCGTGAAAAGAAATTGAAGAAGAAAGCAGCTGCATCTGCTACTGCTACCAACTCAGAGGAGCAAGCTGAGGAGACAATTGAGCAGGAGTTGGATGTGACTCCTGAGGCTCCTGTTCTGGAGAAGGAGAAGGTTCAAAAGGAGAAAACTACTGTTAGGCACCGTGGAAGAGTGAGAGGTTCAGAATCAATCCCGAAGGTAATCCCAAGGAGGAAGAAGTCAACAGACTACTGGGTTTGGGCCGCTCCAGCTGCAGTGGCCTTGGTCATGCTGCTGGTGGCCCTCGGCTACCAGTACTTTGCATGAGGAGCAGAAAGGTTTTAGATTCGAGGACTTCCAGACCAAATTTTCTGCATGTCAAGAATAGGTTCGTGGCAGTGGCTGTTCTTTTTAAGTTTTGTTCCTTTCATCCTTCCGAGGATGGACTTGAAACTCATAATTTCATCTGTCTCTCAGTTTTGGATACCTTATGCTCTGTTGAATAACATTACTTTTAGCTACATGTTATGTTGCCTGAGTTTTAGAATTTTTGGCCTGAATCCTTCATTATCCTCTGTGGAGTTGGCTTTCTTTCCCCCCGTTTGTAACTTATATGAGCAGGCTTAGCTGCCGAAGAAGATCAGGGTACATCCGTGTCCTGTTATAATCGGAAGTTTGGCATGTCTGATGAAGAAAAATCGTTACGTACAAACTTTGGAGGTCGTCATCTGGTCTGGAGTTTGGGCGAACGGTAATTCAAGAGATTGGAATGATGGAGCTGGACAGGGTCGATATTGTCTGAGCTCCGATGGGGCGTTCGGCAGATTTGTTGTGCTTGGGCTGGTGGATGGAGACCACCTGGGTCGAGAAAGCAATTGGATAGTGGAACACTTCTCTTCTGTGGTTGATGAAGCTGACAAGAGATGCAGAATTGATGCTAAATGTGAGCTTGATCGGGTCGGCCAATTCTAGCTGATAATTCCCGATCTTGTTGAAAGTGGGCGCACATCGGTCAGTTTGAGCCGATTATGTTCCATTTACGCCTTCTCTCAAACTACTTACGAACGCTTCAATATGACCCATTGAAATCAACTCTTACTCTTTACCAACTTACAAATGGTAGATCTTTAAGAAATTGAACTATTTTGTTTAAATCGGTCTTACTTTTATGTTATAATAATTGACTAATTTATTTCATAATATATGATGTGGACTGAGACTTATAATTAACCATCAAATATCAATTTACAAAAATTCTAAACCCTAAACTTGACTATTTGTATCTTATTAGTTCAACAGCAAACTAACTACTCGGACCATACAGACAATGATATGATTGGGTGATACGTCAGATTTAAGGATAAATGATATAATTAATAAAAATAAAATAAATATCAATTTTTTTATTATTAAACATAAAAATCTTAAATAAATATAAGCTGAAATATATATATATATATATATATTAACTTTAAGAATCGGGAGTGAAATACGGAGATCAGAGGGACCTCTTACCGCTCGGTCGGGAGACTGCAGCCATGGCTACTTCTTTCTGCTGTACGCCGTGGATTCTCAGAAGATCAGTCGGAGCTCTTGCGCTCCCTCTTCATCGTCACGGTCCTCATCTCCATTCTTGGAACATCGAGAGTGTCAACCGTCGCTCCCTCTTCAACGCTCTCCGTCTGTCACCCCTCGCTTCTCCTCTTCGGCAGTCAGGTTTCTGGACTGCTCTGCTCCCTGCTTCTCCCGCCATTTTCAGAATCGTTAGCTCGGAGATTCACTTTGAGCATTCTGGCCTCGTTATGAGATTGTAGCCTCTAGCGTGGAAGAAATACACATCCGGCTGTTAATTGTTCCATTGTTCTGACATAATTTGGGCACCGCTTTTTTGTTTATTCCAAAAGAAGGAAATCATAAGTTTAAACAACTTCGAGCCCTGAAAGATTTCGTGTTTAAAATGCTCGGTCTAATCTCATTCAGCTCTCGTCAGTATGGGAGTTTGACTGCTGTATTCGCGAGGGTTAGTACCTGTTTCTCCATTGATTTCCCCATAATCTCAGCCAAATACGGGTGTGAAGAATCGCGAGTTTGAGTAGATGCAATCTTCATTTTAATTGAGCAGATGGTTCTTGAAAATTACAAGGTCGATAACAGCAGTCAACTCTTTGATTGCCACAAACTATCCCTACCTCAGCGATCAATTTCTTGTCCCATGGTTCTCCCAGGGATGGGAGCCTATCTGGAACAATTCTCAATCAAGAATCGGTTTGCTAGTATTTCTTGGCTATTGAAACAATAAAATGTTTTTATCAATGAAGTTACTGCCATTTCTGATCATTTGGCAAGTTCCTGTTGCACTGGTCATGCTATAATTTGCGATTGAAGCTTTTTATGCTATTCCTGTTTTTACATCTTGTGACTGAGGTTCAGTGCAATGGCAATATAGCCTCCCAGGTATGTCAACTGGCACAAGCTGTAAAAGGAAGTGCGGATGATCTAGTCAAAGGAGCTGTGGACCAAAATATTATCAACGAAGTGAAGCATATTCTTGAAATGGTACTTCTTCTTGTTAAAAAATTTCATTTCATGGCAAATTGCACCTTCAGATGCACCTGCTCCATTAGTGTGCCATCTTTCTTTGAAATGTTAATGTTTTGGATGCATTGAATGTTCACGTAGGCAAATCGGGCATCATCGAGGAACATAGTTTTGCACACTGATTTTCTAACCCCACCAGTGTTGAAAGAGTCCCTGCTTCTGCTGGAGAAGCTTGCCAATGTCAAGGCAATTCCTCAAGGAGGATACCCACAGGTCAAATTCAGTAAATTTAGTTGATATTGTTTCATATACTTATCTTTCATTGCACTAATACGTTTCTAAGGTTTGCAGGCAGAACGTTGTAGGATTTCTGTTGGACATGTTGAAACTTTGACAAGTGAACCTGACATAGTTGCAGCACTGAGGTAAGGAAACTTCAATTTTCAATTTTCAGATTCCATCTGCAATTCAGGTAGATGTTAAAAGCCTCTGTTTTTATTTTGTTGAATAATTGGTATTACAGTATCACAGGTAACTTTTCCTTTGAATCTTATTCTCATGGAGACTTCCTTGGCGCAATTCTTGGTACAGGGATTGCACGTGAAAAGCTTGGAGATATTATTTTGCAGGTGTAGATCATAATCTATAATTTTTCTATGGTGTACACTGCACTTTAATTTGGACTTCCATTCATATGCGACTACGTATCCCTCATAATCATTAAATATAATTTTTTATTGATACTCTATCAGTCTCTTTCATGTGTTTAGCTGGGGAATTAGCCGTTATGTAAAATAATGATTTCAAATGACAATGGTGTTGGTTCAGTTTTAAGTGTTACTCATTTATTTTAAGGATTTTGTGATGTCCATAACCACAATCTGTGCTCCCATTAAATATTATTTAATGTTGACAATAATCTGCATGAATGTCTTCCTAAACATGCCAATGAGAAACTAAATAGAACCAACATGCACTTGTGATTTATGAGGTATTCCAGCATCATTTCAGTTCCTGATTTAGTACATGTTGGTATTCTTATCACTTTCAGATTGAATCACACCTTTCTAGAATGAGTTTTTTTTGTTCTGTTATTATGTTTGTTTTTACTTTGATATTGGCAATAGGGTGCAAAAGGGGCTCAGATCCTTATTGTTCCTGAGCTTGTGGATTATGTTATGTCAACATTGGACAGGGTACAATACTTATAACATCCTGTGTTTTCAATTATTGTCCGTTTAGAATGACCAATATCTTTGAGATGCTCTCTTTTGAAGCTGTCTGATGTTCAGCTAATAGGTGGGACAGTATAACGATTAATGCTGGACATCGTCATTTTATAATTCCTGGCCATGGTTTCTCTGCTTAGTGCTTATCTGCAGAGGGAGGGCATGTAAGAAATACTGTCGCCTTGTCACTTTGGTGACTAAAATATGAACGACTTGAGCTTGGGCTCTTGTTGAGTTCATGGATAAAATAAAAGGAAATAGTTGGCTGGGAGTAGTACTAATTGAAGGCTCAAATACATCCAAGACCAATTATCTGGCATGTTAAACTCTTAAGAGATACTAATTTATAGTTGGGTGAATAGAAGAATACAGGCTGTGGTAATTTTTGATGCAATTTTCAACAATACTAGCACTCTTGCTGCCACTAACTGCAAGGGATTTTTCTCATACAGATTGGAAGTATTCGAGTTTCCTGTACAAAGATACCATTGGATGCCCTTGAATATGAACCGCCGAGGTCGGTCAGAAATTCTTGGAGTGTCGTTCTGTGTTTGTTTCATCTTGCAACTTAACAAAGAGGTGCTTGTGCTTTGACTATCTGCAGGACACAATCATTCAGATCTGTGGAAGCATCCCTAAGGGTTGATGCTCTTGCAAGTGCTGGATTTAAGATTTCCCGAACAAAACTAACTGCTCTAATCAGGTATTTGTGTTAGCTTTTCGAAACAGTGTGATTTGGAAATGTCAGCAGCATGCAGAGGTATTTTGTCACATATCTAGCACGGCTAACTAAGAAAAGATGTAGTGCAGGTCTACCTGCATTGTTTTTTATTTTGCTTGGTGCTAGAACTCACGTCTCTTTTGATTCATTAATCCTTGAAGAGGTGGTGATTATTTGATCGTCTGAGATTTGTTCTCATAGTAATGGAGATGTACGTGTCAACTGGGCCACTGTGACAAAAAATGGGACCACGCTGAAGAGTGGTGACATTGTTTCTGTAAGTGGAAAAGGCAGGATAAAGGTGAGCTGATTAAGATAGACCTTATGTTGACAAAAATTTCTAGTTTTACATTATTTACTAGATTGTGTCATGATATAGATTGGAGAGATAAACACAACCAAGAAGGGCAAGTTCTCAGTCGAGCTTGTGAGGTATCTTTGAGTGCATGGAGATACTTCATCGTCATCTGGAATATTCTCAGGTCAACATAAAAAGGCAGGTTTTTCCCCGGCTAATTTTAGCCCTTGAGATATTTCATCATGGGAAATCAGAGCAGCTTACTCGAAGATGAAATCGTGACTCAGAGAAAAGTAATTTGTGCTGAATCTATTGTTCGTGATGCTTCAATGCCGTCAATGTACTCATTTTGGCAAGCACCTTGATAGTACAAGCGGAGTAAACCATTAACAGAATGTAATGTTGCATAGGTCTGGTTATTTTTCCAGTAGATTTAGAAATTTAAGATCTCCTCCTTGTCTCATCAGGAAACATAGAAGTTTCTCTTTTCAGCTGCAGTTTTGTTTGTTGTGAGGAAATTTCAACTCCCTTGTGTTCATTAATTCTCTTATCTGCATCTTCTCATTCGCATGAAGTAAAGATGCTCGTGAACAGCATTGAGATCATATACTCATGGCCCCCATGTGAATGCCGGGCTGAGCAGTCAAAAACTATGATGGCATAGCAAAGCTAAGCTCGTGCCAGAAGAGGATGGGCAAGAGGACGAGCAGAGTCAGATTCTGCGTATTTGTGACAGGTAAGGCCACGATTCTTGTATCCAAGCTTCTGGCACCTGCACTCAAGCACGGGCCCTGTTAGGTTGCTGTAAAATCACCTCAGTGAGCTTCCGGCTGTCGACGTATAAAACTAACTTCAAACAATGACAACAGAGAGACATGGCTGTGGGAGAAGGGCCCATCACAGTACAACGCAGTGATATCAGATAGGAAGTGCCGGACTGGGCCTGTAGAAATAGTCTTTGTGGGCTTACTTTAAAGATTCCAATTTCCCACCATTGCTGAATGGGCGTAGAGAGCATCGAAGTGTCGGCCACTAACCAAGCCTACCTTCCTTCCTACTCCCACCTCCCTGGTTTCGATCGACTCGTGACAAGAGCACGTTCGAGAGGTTAGAATAGGTATTGCACCAGAATTATATGGTCTCTTAAAAGAAGCAATCTCGAGGCACATTCACTTGTTTCCTCGTAAACAGATAAAGTTCCGTTCCCTTCGGTACCTTCACATGGTAATCAATGATCCTACAAAGTGATACACATGAATCTATACTTGTATACTATAATTAGTTTTTTTTTTTTTTTGTTATCGGTGAACGAGGCAAGGCCTGAAGTTCTAGAGGTACAATTTTTTTAATGTATATATTTTTCAAAGAAAAGGGAAAGTAAATATAGGAGTTAATTGGTCCGCCTCCCACTTGGTTCAGTCAAAATTGGTGGTGGGATATGGCTTGCCCCTTGCTTGGACTTGGGAGAGAATTATGATGGTGATAACTAACGGAAGAACATCATAAATTGCTGACATTTTCAGCTCCAAGGGAAAAAATATATAATTCGGTACAATAATAATACCCCGTTCTTAATATAAATAAAATCATAGGATTTTTAAGATGGATAGTGGTTTTAGTACCTCAATTACCACATATGAACCACTACTTACTTAATGAAGAGTTGGTGGAAGCAGGAATAATATTGTCAGCCGGGTTTTGCTTTAGTATATATCTCTCTTCCCCTGTACAGATACTTTTGAAGGTTAACATAGTCTCTCACTTACGGAAAAAAATAAATAATAAATATATGACCCGAAGTTTGGTACCATTGGTCAACATCATATGTAGGAAGAGAAAAATATGGGTAATATTTTTATTTTCAGAACCATAATAAATTCTAATTAATTCGTTAATCTATTAGATTAAAAAAAATTGATGTTATGAAAGGGTTATAAAGAGTAGAGATTGATATATATATATATATATTTGTGGCAAAATGATTGATTAATAATGTGTTGTGTTTTGGGGCTTGAATTTAGTAGTTTGAAGTTTGAACGAAAGAAAAAGGAACATTAAGATAAGGGAGGGGGTGGGGAAGATGGATGTGAGTGTCAGCACTAACTATTCGGATGGCAATTCATGAACCTTGTCGAACATGTAACATGAATTGGATGTCCCTTACAGTTATGGTCCCTACCCCTCAAAACAGGTGGTCAACATCAACCATACATATGTTTTTTTCTCTCTCTCTACTATATATAAGATTCATAAGCTTAGGATAAGATAGTATAATATAAAAATAAATGTGATATTATCTTAAGAGCTTATAATTCCATAAACACATTAGGATCGATTAGATACACTATCTCCGTGCGTCAGTTTGTGGAGAATTTAGGAACCTGTCTTATTATGGTTTCCTCGTCAGTTTATTCCACCGAGTTGGAATTCTCCACCTCTCAGCCGCAACACTCTGCCCCCTCTATCATCGTCGGCCGTATGGGATAATCGAGAAAATCTTTCTTGGTAAATAAGAAAATTCAAATATAGGACTTATAAATTAAAATAGGATTTATTATTAAGAAAATTTTATCTTTTTAATAAATTAGTCAGATTAGTGGTGTTTATATGGAAACCCTCCACGCATGCAAGAGAATAAATATAAATTATGTTATAGAAAAAATTGAGTTTGGTGAGTATTAAATATTAATTACTTAATAATAATTTGGCTAAATTCTCCTTTTTTCTTGTCGACTAAGTGACTTGTTCCTCTTCCATGATGGGCGGGTTTGAATAATCGGACAATTTCTGGTCTTAGGTGTGGTGTGGGGGCTGGGTGAGAGGGGGAGAGAGAGAGAGAGAGAGACTAATAAAGGGATGATTATCTGCCGTGCAGCCTTCTTGCGGTCCACGAATTGTTTGACTCTTGCCTTTCGTCTTCATTACGGATGCACGAAAATTGAATTTTCAACTCCTCGAAAATATCATATACGCGCGCGCGCGTGTATCAAAACTGATTGTCATTTTGTGAGGAGGATCTTCCTCCTCCTACTCCTAGTCCTCGTACAATTCAGACCTGGTTGTCATGTTATGTATATGTTTGGTTGTGGTATATAATTTTACCTGGATTGAATAAGAAAAAATGGTGAATTCGTAAAAAAAAAAATTGATATAATAACTTATTAACTTAATTTTTTGTGGGGAAACGGATTTAATTCCTCGTGAATTGTAACGAATTTAATATGCTCTGATCAAATAAATAGAAAATTATTAACCTATAAGAAAATTGGATATTACCATTTATAAGTTTAGACACTTAGGTGAAAACGAGTCAAATATCTTTTGAACTTATAACAAATTCAATACGATGTTAGGATAAACTTATATACGAATTCAATATGTATGTGATGATGGGCACCAAAAAAACCTGCCAATGAATTCAGCTCAAATTAGAACTAGTCATATTTTACTGTAATACTCTTACCCTTTTTTTTTTTTTTACTTACATATGGAATGAGGTGGGATTATCAAGGAATTTTTTGGAGCAGGACAGACCATTTGAAAGGAAGAAGATCAAGAAAAGAAGAAAACATGAGATTTGTTGGATCTAATCGTAGGAGTAATTAAGGGCTGAGGCCAAGAGTTAGGTTAGGGCAGATGGAACCTTGACTTCATTAACTCCTGCAAGTGCCAACACTTAATTCATTTTCTATATGCAAGTCTAACCAGTAAAGGAGGGCGGGGGGTGGGGAGTTCGCCTTTAATTTAATAATTAATAATTCATGAATTATTCTCGTTTAAAAAGTAAATAACATTCACTCAAATGCAGTTAAATAGTATATATAATAAGAAACTTTCTTTTATATAGAATAAAGATATGATATATATATATGTATGAGATAAGATGATGAGAGTTTATGCGCACATAATGGAAGTTGAGGCAGATAAGATCAAATGATGCCAATAACCTAATAAGCATGGACAAGGAAAATGATGAGAGTCTTTGACCAATTTGATAGTGTTGGGAGGGATGATGCAAGTCAAGAACAAAGTGATGATGGCGTGGCAATTTACTCATTGATGGCCATCATTCTTAAGACAAACGAAGGAGACTTCACCTCCCCTCCCCTCCCCACAATCTCAGCTGCCTCTTGCTATATTTCTCGATTTGTCCCTTTCACATTGAAAAAAAAAAAGGGGGGAGGGGGGCTTTCTGCTACTGTGGAACCTGGAAATCTGGCCGAATTTATCGTACATTTCTTGAGTCGTGGTGGTGGACACCCGAAATGAGACTTAGTGAGGGCAACCACTGCACCTCCCACGGGTGTAGGCATCAGCGATCACTGTATGAGCAGCTCACGGCAGCAACGGCAAGTGTCTGATGAGCAAAACAGCTGCGCTTCCATTCTCTACCCATTCCACTGTGGGGAGAATCCCTCGCTCTAAATTCAAGATAGGCTATAGGAATTCTGAAAATCTCATGGACGAGCAATTGAATTCGAGACTGTTTAATCGTAATTCGATAGTGATATGGTTACGCTAATATCCATTTTCTCTCTCCCTCCGATCTTTCAAATTTTAGGAGAGAATTTGATTCTTACTTTCTCTCTCTCTTTTTTTTTTTTCAAATTAAAATAACAGCTTTGAGAGAATGCGTCTGTGGATGGAATTCGATTCGAGGGAGAAAAAAAAAGGGGAAGATTCATCGCGTTGCTGTTAACCACTGGTACATGGATTCGATTATTTCCCCCCCAATGTCTTATTTTAACATCTAAAGAAAATTCAAATCCGACCATAAATTATAAATTTTATTGGGAAAATATTTGTTAAATTAGCTCAAATAATTCGTTCATCTATTTATTTATTGACATTTGATTTTTTTTGCAAGGGAAAAAAAGGTTCGACTTACTCATAAAGTGTTTAGCCATCCTAAGATTCCTAAAGCAACCAATGCTATTTATTGCTCTCTCACCCTTTTCTTTTCTTCCAATAATCCTCAAAACTGCTTCTGTCATGTTTTCCCACAGCCCCACCCCACCAATCGATGCTCATGAACTCATTTCTCCCCACCACATATATTCCCCATCTTTAATATGCCAATCTTATTATTCTCATCAAATTTGAGATTCTCATTGCCCATAAAAAATAATTTAAAATCCATTTGGGGAAAAAAATAGTTAAGATATTTTTGCGACAGTTTAGCAGTGGCCGGTGAGAGATTTTTAATTCCGTCTTATTAGTGGGGTTATTTGTTCTTGTGCATTATATGTGTACCGTGTGGCTCACACATATTTGCCATACTTAATTTCTTTGATTCCATCAGCTCCAAATGTGAAAATGATCTGAAACTATGCAATGACTATAGGAAATTCAAAATAATGATAATAATAATATTTCTAAGAGGAGGGGAGGGGAGAGAGGGAGAGTGTGTGTGTGAGTGTGAGTGTGAGTGACACGACAAAGCAAAACAGCAGAGGCAGAGAAGAGAAGTGAACACTCATTGCCTCCATCTTCTCTCTCTCCTCATCAAGTCTTGCATTTCACTCACCCACCGCTTTCTTCTCCACCCGAAACCAACCCAACTTCTTTCTCTCTCTCGTCTCTTTCTGTCCCTGTGAGTGAGCGGGGGTTGAGAGTTTGATGCTCCATGTCGATGGAGAATTCCACAAGAGTACAGGTGATGATGATAGATCAGACCCACCAACTCTCTCATTTAAACCCCCCACAAGGCAACACCAACGTTAGTCTTCATGGAGGAGGCGGAGGAGGACTGGTGCACAACTCCGCCGCCAACAGTGGCGGAATTGCCATGGAAATTCCGGCGACGCCCCTAACCCCGAAGTCCATCTCTAGATCTGAGCCGAATCCTTACCCGACAACCTTCGTCCAAGCGGACACCTCCAACTTCAAGCATGTCGTCCAAATGCTCACTGGATCCTCCGAGACCGTCACCAAGCATCAGCAGCAGTTCAAGCAACAGGTCCACCGATCAGATCCATCCCTGTCGGGGTTACCGGGCCCCACGACTTCTAAGAGCATGATCCCGCCGATACGGGCGCCGCCCAAGAGGAGTCAGCAGCAACAGCAGCAGCGGGGGTTCAACCTCTACGAGAGAAGGAACCACAGCCACCTCAAGAACAGCCTCATCATCAACACCGTCGTCCCAGGTGGCCTCGGCTTCGCTGGCGGCTTCTCCCCAAGGAACAAGCACGAGATCCTATCCCCGAGCAAGCTCGACTTCCCGAATCTCACCCTCAGCCCCGTCACCCCGCTCGTGGACCCGTTCAACAGCTCCTCCTCCGGCTCCGGCTCCGGCTCGTCGCCTTCCCTCGGCAGCTCCTCTTCTTCATCCTCCGAGGAGGAGAGGGCTATCGCCGAGAAAGGATTCTACCTTCACCCGTCCCCGGTGAACACCCCGAGGGGCGCCGAGCCCCAGCTGCTACCGCTCTTCCCGGTCACTTCTCCCCGGGTCTCCGGCGCCTCTCCGTGAAAATGCAGCAGGGCTATTCGTCGATCCTGAGGTACTCCTGAACCAACAAGTCGGCTGTCTGTCCGCTCATCATCGTACGTGAGAATCTGGGACCGGAATAACCGGGATGGCGAGATCACCATCTAATAATTTCTGGGTGGGCGGATCAAGAGAGTTAGTGCACGGCGGGTGATTACTCCAAATTGTACACAAAGTTGTAGGGGTTAGTGCTCGCTTTCTCCTATGCCAAAAAGAAAAGGAAAGAAAAAAAGAACGAAGTGAAGAGCGTCTTTTATTCCTGGTGTTGTGCTAGTTTTGCCTTTTGGAATGACAAAAGTCCCAACTGCCTTCTTAACGACGGAAAAGATTCTAGGGGGAAGGGCCTCACTTTTAATTTGGTGCACAACTTATCGCCTGTTTACTGGAGGGATACATCCATCATCAATCAAATTAATTAACAAGGGTAATTGTCTTAATGAATTTAGGAAGAAGTAGAAAAAAAAGGGATTATTAAAAATTAAATATATAAAATTTTAATTATTAAATCATTCTTATAATTTCAAAGAAATCTCCCTTCCAAGAGAATTATGCGAAATTATCCCATATATATATATATATATATATATACGCGCGCGCGAGGAGGGAAGAAGAAAATATCCAATTTTTTTTTCATTTTTTTTATTGCTCCCTGTAAGTGCTTCTGTTCTTTTCTACCTGTTTCTAATCTCTGGCTGGGCCGCCGACTGTAAAGTCGACCTTTTTCTGAGCATTGCGGTGGGCCGCTCCCCACCTCGTCGAGAGAATGTAATGAGTTGTCCTCCCGAGAAAGCGCAGTTGACTGTGGGGGGGTTGGTGCCACTCACGTCAGGTAAAAGTAAAACTAAAAGGAGAATCCTATTCTTAGATTTGAATTCTTAAACAACATACACATTTTTTTAACTCGATAATTCTACTCAGGAGAATACAATTTTATTTCCCCTTTTTTTTGTAAAAAACAATTCTTAGTATTTCCATTCCGAAAATTGAAAAAAATAAAGTATTTCCTTTTACAGCTGACAAGGTTGTAGATGGTATGGTAGCCACTACCCACTCTCTGGAATGTATTAAAAGCTCTACTTCTTCGGTGGGTCCGATGATTCGAGCTCGGAGATCGCATCGAAATCCACGCTTGCGGCTTTTCGTCGAACGGGAGGAGAATGCAGATGAGCTGCTCTGATTGGCGTTGGATCTCGGTTCTCGGGTATTATTACGCATTGCAGGTTCCATTTGAAATGTCAAAATCGAAATCACAGTTGTCGGTTCACGGATGTAAGGAGCAGATTGTTGCGGTGTTCTACGTCCCTTTCTCTGCTCGGGATCTAGACCAGAGCAAGTACGGTTCTGGGTCCATGCGTGGTTGATCCTCTGCAGACGAGGAAGGACGTACTATGATAACTAGCCTGTGCTGTTCAGTACCAGGAAGTGCGACAAACCGTGCAGCAAGAAGAGAGACATATCCATGGACCCACTTCCACCGAATTAGAAACTGCTTCAAAAGTTATCATCAGTTCTCTCTCTGTGCAATTCATCGCGAGCTCTCGGGCGTGAGACATAAGAGAGAGGACGGAATGGTTCGGTCGCAAGTCGCATTGCCCTCAACCATGGGATGGCTCAATAGAAGAACAATTTTGAACTCTACGCTGTCTATCTAAGCGCCGATTTCTAAAATCTTCCCTGTCTCATTAATTATGAAGTTACCACGAAAGCCACTGCGAGGACGAAACCTACAGCAGACGTGCCCATCCCCGAGGGGCAACTAGGCCATGCCGATGATTTCGACGGTGATGGGGTCGGTGAATCTGTGCCGTTGGCTGGCAAGCCGGGAGACACCGTTCCTGACGGTGCAGTACTGCCTGGCGGACTTGGCGGCGAAGTCGTGGAAGGGGATGTCGCCGTGGGCCCTGGGACCTGAGGAGGTGAGAGAGCCGAACCGGCTGGTGGCGATGTGGGAGATATAGTGGCAGGGGGGCCGGTCGGAACTCCCGCACCAGGACCTTGTGATGCTGGAGGTGACGTTGGCGGAGCTGGTGCCAGAGGAGGTGAGAGAGCTGAACGGGCCGGTGGCGATGTGGGGGGTATAGTAGCAGGGGCGCCAGACGGAACCGCCGCTCCGGGAGCATGAGATGCTGGGGGTGGTGTCATTGGATTTGGCGTCAGGGAAGGCGAGAGAGCCGGAGCGACAGGTGGCAATATGGGGGTCACAGCGGCAGGGGCGCCCGTTGGAGCCGCCATTCCAGGAGCTTGCGGTGGTGGCGAAATCCCCGGAGTGGGTGCCTTGGCTGCGGGAGCCTGTGATGGCGGCCATGTAGTTGCTGGAGCCGGTGCCTTCGCTCCGGGAGCACCTGATGGCGGTGGTGAAGTTATTGGAACTGGTGGCGTCGTCGGAGTCATCGCAGGAGGTGATGCTGCCGGTGCTGCGACATGAATATCAACAGCTGTCGCTTAAAAATGATGACCGCCTAAATCAGCACGTGAAAAATGCAAATGACAAATGGCGAACTAACAATGAAAACTGAGGGTGAGAGCTGGAGAAACGCGATCATCCGAGAAACAAGAAATGGGAAAATCAAATCCAGAAAAAAAAAATTTTTTTATACGATTCAGGTCGGTGTAAGCTGGCACTGCAGTTCCGATCGATTGTAATAAATGTACAGGGTCTGTTAGCAACTGGTTGAGCCTGACCTTTAGGCGGCTGCCTCCTCAACGACAAGACGAGGACGACGAGCTTTTGTCCGTTCTGGCAGTGATCGTCTTGTCCGCTGATGAAGAAGAAAAGGCCCGAGCGGTTGAAGGTGAATGCGGTGCCTCCGTCGTCCCATTTTTGGATTGGGCTGTTATTGTTGCAATTGTCGTAGTCGTTCTGGTCCACTAGCAACACCGAGTCCTCTCCTTTCTCGTACTTGAAATCTGCCCCGTAACAACTCGGTGAATCCTAAGATCTCAACAAGCGCAGACCACATGGAAGAGGCCGGTCTAAGATTGCATTAATAACTGGTAAATTTCATGCAGGAACGAGTCGTTACACTCCAGGGTCACTCGTTCCGGTGTTATGAACTTACGATTGTTCATTGTTACGTATATAGCAAGAAACTGGAGAGGAACAAATGACTTACAGAGTGTGTCATTGATCAAGAACCGGTTCCGGCTGGCCCATTGGTTGTAATCCTCGGAAGGGTGGACAACCCATCCATCCCTGCCGCCAGCGTAGAACGTGTAAGCAGAAATGGTGGAGGCCGAGAGACAGTAGCAGGCTACGAAGATGATCGCCCTCAAGCTGAAGCTCAGAGACTCAGTGATGCGCAACTCCATTGAGAAAGTTCAGGTTATTAGCTTGGAAACCGAGTGATTCTACAGAGGGAGGGAGTGAGAGAGAGATGAGCCCAAATTAGAAGATTATGAGATCCCGACAATGATATGGATGTGCTTGGAAGGTACCCATATATAGAAGAGGAAAAGGAGCTAAACATGGATCCTTCACAGACAAATTCACACTTGTCGGATGTCTTGCTCTGGAGATCTTCTAATCTAACAGTGCCGGTCTGAATCTCCGAAGGAAAGAGAGAGATGGAGCAGTCAAAGAAAGGATCTGTGCTTGCTCGTCTGAGAGTCAGTTACACTAAAGAGCGGGAATGGTGCTCAAACATGGTCTTCACTTTGAATTCAGGCATCGTAGGGTTTGCTTACAGCCACAAAGTAGGTAGGAGACCGAGCATATTACGGGGCTGCCTCGAGAGATTTGCGTGATCCGATTAGAGAGAAAGAAGAAGAAGAATATGACCGCAGTGGGAGAATTAGGTAAGCGCAGAAAACTTGCATAAAATAGGCTCTAATGTAATCTTGGGTTCTCACATTTATTGAATGAGAGCTGCCTGAGAACAATCCCACAATCGTCTCCGATCTAAATATAGATCACAGATGACATCATCTTATGCATAATGCTTACACAGTAACTGGATCCCCGTCCTCGCCATCCACGGCGAGATCAAGCCTTGTCCATCTGGCTCGGAGGGAAATGATCAAGAGAGCGAGAGCTTGAGAGGAGAGACCACATATTAAGCCCATCCACAGCCCCTGTACCAGCAGAGACATGAACAGAACGGAATCGTAACACGTTCAGCAGATGAGAGTTGAAGAAAATGATGTTGCACTCGATGGTATCCTCACCTTAGCATTGAGATTCAACTTAAATGCGAGAAGAACCGCCATCGGCATCCCGATAAGGTAAAACGTGGCCAAGTTAACATAGACAGCTAGGTGTTGCCAGCCACATCCTCTAGCCACCCCTGAAAGTGAACGCTCAATAGGATGTTTTCTTTTTCTTCGGAAGAACAATCGAAAAGAAAAAGGGGATTCGTTCTGAATTGTATGTATGGATTGGAGTATTTCCAATCCATAGTTTTAAAAACCGAACTGGGCCAGTCGGTTTGACCGGTTCAACCAGAACCGGCCACTCATCCTGTCCGATTCCTATAAAAGACCCAATTACACTTTTAATGAGATCAACTCCAGTTGAACCATTCGGTTCTCGGTCCAACCGGTGAACTCAATTGAACCGATAAAAAAACCGGCTGACTTAAAATTTAAAAAAATAAAGACCTATTATAACGTACATATTTTATTTTACTAGACTTATATTTATATTTTATATTAATTTTTTATTTAATATAATGGTTATATTAATGATTTTTGTTATAAATCATATTCAAATTATGATATTATATAAATTTATTAGTAATATTATATTATTATTACTTATTAAATATACGGTTCAACCTATTGAACCCGGTCCAACCCAAAACCATAAGCCCATACCTACACCCGTTCTCGGCCCGGTTTAAAAAACTATGCTCCAATCTTACCTGATAGGACGCCCTGTGCAGAATCAACCGTTATTGAGATTGCGAGAAACGGTGTCAACGAAGCGAAATCCTTTATTACAGTGCGACTTTGAGTGAAGAGGCCGGCCCACAGGTTGTGTCCGGAGGCTAGAGCCAGCACAAAAGCTATGCCGAGTATGAACGACAGCTTGAGGGTCACAGCCATGGCATCCTTCGCTCGACCGGTATTGCCAGCTCCTAACTCGTTCGAGACTCTCGTGCTGCATGATACATGTTTCCCTTCTGTATCTTGAATGTGCAGAATATATGTCCGTGTATATGTACGTATGGTATCAAAGGGAGGAGATTTTACGAACCTCGCAGCGGCACTAAGTCCGTAGGTGATCATGTAGGCAATCGTCTCTGTGTTTACACTTTCATATCAACACGAGGAAATGATCGGAGGTTAGATTCGATAAGTAAAGTATGGGGCAGAGAATAGTGGGATAGGACTATAACACACCACATCGCGATCACCGACGTGGTTGTCTCCGCGTCTTTCATCAAGCCTGCAAGGAAGACTAGAATCTCGAAAGCCCAGTACTCCAGGCTGCAGAAGGAAGTATTCAGAGCTCAACGATCGCTTTTCACGCAAAACTATCCAATTGATCACTTCAAAATAAATAAATAAATAAAGATGTGTTGTTAAATAGAATGTGTGATAATTCGGATTCATTTTTCTCGAGTATGTGTGAGAGGAAGGGCTCTGAATGGATTTTTCACGCAGGCACTTGCGCAAGATGCAGAATAACTAAACACGCACAGGGAAGCTCACCTACCATACCATTGCAGCAGAGGGCAGGGCAAGTCTCAGGTTCAATGCGATGTAGCCGAAGGACTCCCTCGAGAATCCCTCCCATGAATGCTCACACTGCTTAGAACAAGTCACGTAGAGAGCCAACACGAGAAGTGACAGCCACAATGAAGCAGAAGCAGCCAGCGAGGCTCCCTCGAATCCAAGGGCAGTCTTATGGACTAGGGAGTAGGCGATCCCAATGTGGATGACTAATGGGAAGGCTGAGAAGATTACGAGGGGCAACAGAATGGTCTGCGTCTGAAGAAATCTGAGGATGTTCTGCAAGAACCCGTACGCAAAGATTCCCGGGATGAGGAACTTCGTGTACAGGGCGGCAGTTTTCGAGATCTCCGGGTCTTGGCGGAGAAGGATCAGTACCGGCTCGGTGAAGTACCAGAGGACCGAGATGAGAATGGAGAAGCTGAATGATATGAGACACGATGCTTGGAGATGGATCCCAAGGGTCCGGTACAGTTTAGCTCCGAATCCTTGGCCACAGAGCGTCTCAAGAGCTCCGCTAAGACCGGTCTGCAACCAGAAGAGGAAGGTAGGGAAGCAATCAGATGACCCGCAACGTACATGCATTGTTAACTTGTTCGATGGGATTTTAATTGCATAATGGTGTTCGTATGTATCCTCGATATTGAAACTCCATAAAAGTGGGGAGCATTTACTAGATGCAGGTGGACTGACAACATTGACTGTACTGCAGCAATCTTATCTCCCCGCACGGAATAAATAGACAACCATGCATCGGCTACCAGAATAGTAGAAGAAATAGGGAAACTAAGAGTGGTCCCGCATTGTTTTTCTTATTTCATCCATTCTCTCTTTTGTTGACTGACTATATCCACTACTCAGCCGAAGTTTGACCGAAGAGTATCCTCCACAATATTGGTATTCAAAGAATTGTAGGGTTCACTTGAAATTAGTTGGATAAGAAACTTGACATTATTATTTTTAAATTCTACATTATATACATGTATATGTATGATATTTGGAGGCAGAGAAGGAAGAAAAATCGAGTGCCTCTATGTCGTCAATCACATGAACATTTCCACTCTCCCAAATTTGGAGTACAATACAAGACACTTTGCATCAACATTTGCAAAGGAATTGGGTTTTTAGTTTGGCGGGTGTCAATTTCATACTTGGTCCTATTCTGTGGACTAAAATGTTTGCATTGTACAGATGTATAATTTCGACATTATCCAAAAAAAAGGGGAAAAGAGAAACAGAGGAGAGAGTTGTGATGGCGTGCGTCTACCATGAAAGCGAATCCGGTGACCGTGGCCCAGGAGTTGGCAAGGGTGGCCCCGGCCAGCTCCAGCTCGCCGAGGTGGCCGGCGAACATGACGGAGACCAGCGTGATGCCGTAGTAGAAGACGTTTGTCAGGGTCATCGGTAGCGCAAACTGGACCTGCCGCTTCGCCTCCGCCGCATCAAACCTCCAACACCACCATCTTCCCCTGGCCGCATCTCCCTCTCCGCTGGCGGCGGCGGCTTCGAGGAGGGCGGTGGAGTCATCGGAACTCATCGTGCTCTCCCCCAGCTCCTGTGAATGAAATGACTGGCTTTATTTCTTCCTGTCCCGGATGAGATAAGTGGTGAGAGAGAGGAGCTGACTGATGGATTTGTCTTTTTTCCTCTTGTCGTCTACGTGTTGTCTTGAATGCCACCGTAAGAGGTGGATGGCGGCGGACGATTGCGACGGAGGGGGAATGACACCGACAGAGATGGTCAATGGCGAAAATCAATGGGGGGGGGGGGGGGGGGGGGCCTTGGCGGTGGTGCAATTCTCAATCAAATACCACCCGTTAGCTCATGGATCACCAGATTCGCCACTGTTCTTGGTGACAGACTAGTAGGTCAGCACCAGCAAATCTCACTAGTAAGCTATCACATCGTATCCATGTTTAATAATGTGTCACAATCCGATCTACATCGCCCTCTCGCTTAGTTATTGTTTTGTTGGGCCGTTGGCCTTTAATGGGCTCACTTCTTCATTTGAACTGCCCAACAGATTCATTGGGCCCCGCCATCGTGTAAGGCTTGGGTCTAGCTAGAGTGCGTGATCGGCTCTGCCCCCTGACGGTCGAGCAACCCGCACAAACCCCCCCCCCCCCCGGCCGCATGCCCGAGGGAATTGTTTATGTTAAATCACAGCACCTCGAGATACCTTCTCATATCCCTATGGCTCGACCCGCGTGCACTGCAGTGCGCCAGCAAACATTAATATCATTTGGGCCCAATTCTCTTCTCCTTGCGTATATAATTTTTTTTTATCTATTCAATTTATTAATAGTTCATATAGTAAGAAGAAGAGGAAGTCTCATGATGGTTTCGGTGCAGAATCATTGGGGAAATTTTTAATTTCAATTATTATGAAATAAAATTCTCTATAATCCTATTTTCCCTTGTATTTCCCTGGTTGTAGAAAAGAAGAAAAAGAAAAAGAAAAAGGTTTCCGTTTGAGGAAAAAAACAACAAAAAAAAAAAAAGCAAAGCTGTGTGGGGTGGGGAACAAGGACCCTTCCTCTGCGGGGAAGCTGAGCGATCCTCATCTCGGTCACGTTAAATATTTCGTTTTCGAGTCAGCAGAATCTTGACGGTCTTACCCATCCCTCCCGCGAAGCGAGACTCATGCTAATCTTCTTATCATATATAATACATCACATCATGCGTCTACTGAGGTTATTACGATATGGAGGATGCATATTTAAAAAAAAGAAAAACTCATGGGATCTAATTGGAGTTTAGCGTAATTAAAATACGCCTCATTTGCAGGGCTCCACAGCGTTCCGTCTCCGTCGTTGAATCTGCATAGCACTGCAAAATACGGGACCGAAAGATATGCAGCATGGGGACTTTGATCCCCATCTACATATATCTGAGGAATCTGGGTTAGATTTTAGTAGTTGTTCATAGTCGTAAGTTGTGCATATATACCTCCAAGAATCACTCAGCTCAACTCACCTATGATGGATGAATGATACTTAACCTATATTTGATCCATTTTACTCATCCACCCTACGTAACATTCTCTTGATTGATGCATGACATGACTCGGCATACGAACAATACGTACATGAACTACGTATGAGGGTGAGGGAGCCAGAATCATCATAGTATGTGGGAAGAAGCATGATGCTTTTTACGGGGCGTGGAATAGCTTTTGCTTTTCAGCAGCAACACCACAGCTTCATTGAGAGCTCTCCCACTCTCTACCGAAGAGTAAAGGAAAAGGAAAAACAGGTCCATATGCATTCGCTTTCGTCTTTCGGCAGCCTCAGAGGCCCCAGAAAAGAGGCCAGGCCGAAGGGTAAAGAGAAGAGGCACGACGCAACACGAGAAATGATTGCAATTCCATATGGGTGGACATTAACGCCATCAATCTGGATGAGTGTCATCGGAGCTTACTCCTCAAGCTCCATGGATTGGAGAGACCACCGTTCCCAAAAAGGTTAACAGAGCCGCCCTGTGTGTGATCATGAAGCTGCCCCCGGAAGAAGATCCCATTCACGTACCGCAGCTTGTAGCTCACCCCAGGGTTTTGACTCTTGACTTCTTTATGCGGCCGGGTTATCTCTCGATGACAACATATGATTCATAATCCAACAGATGAAGCTGATTAGCAGGTGTGGTTCGGATCTGCGGTGGGTACGATTCGAGCCTTGTTGTTTTGCAAACTAGTGGGCGGATCACACCACTGAAGATGACCAACAGATAGCTCGGGTTCGCCTTCTCTCGGACTTTACCGACTCCTTATCGCTTCCGAAAATCCGAGCTCGGGTACTCTAACAGAAACAAGTGTGACAGTTAAAGGTACCTCGTCCAAGATTAAGCCTTAAAGAAGATCGGATCGGCTGACAAACAAATCGGATAATAATGTTTAAATTAATATTGAAATTTCAGTATTTTTTCCTTTTTCTCAACTGATTTCTCCAGCCCCCACTTCGAGAATCCTTGGACTCCTCTCTTGACTTTTGCTTCGCACGCAAGTAAGCGAAAATCCACGACTGCGGCTGGGCGGAATATGAGATGTAGTGTTGGTTCATCATCATCATCATCGTCGACATGGCCCCAGTGTCCTTGGGAGCTTTGATTTGATTTTGACTCCATGGATATCAAAAAGTTGGTGGTTAGTTAAAATTCCTACCCTGTCTAATATATAGAAAATTTTGGGACTTAAAACTGCTTAAGTGGATATATAATAATTAATGATAGATTTTAAATTATATAATATATAAGTGACTAATTTTAAATGTAATTAATATTAAAAAAATTAAAATACACCTACCACCTAAATAAAAATAATATCTTCATCTTATACGGCCTATTGGAAAAAAAGCATTCAACATGAATTAGAGTAAATTATTTGGCATCTTTGTCTTGTATTTGAAATTCACCAATTAGTACTACTTAAATAAACTATATGTGTTGAAATAAAATGGCCTTTGGCCTCGTGGGTGGTATTTATGATTACAATACCAAAAATTTTCTAAAAAGTTTAGGTAATGCAAGGAAATTTTAAATTAATTTAAATAATTTATTCTTCTTAATCTTCGAGATATTAAGGGATAAGAAATAACATCTGCAACGTGACGTGAACGGGGGGGCGAAAGGAGGCGGGGGGAGTGGGTTTGGTGAGATCACATGAAATCCGAGCTGTTGACCCCCGCACCCACCCTCTAACCCCGGTGGCGTACTCTCGCGAGTGGGCCCCACCAGAGCCCGTGACATCCGCGTCTCGCCGCTCCATGCTCGCCGGCCCCTTTGACCTTCAGTCAGTCAGTCAGTCGAGTCGCGTCACCTCACAGCAGCCTTCCCCAGACACGATAATCCCACCCTGCGCCGGAGCGCGTGCACATAAAACGAGCCCCACCACAATCTTACATAAGACGTAAAGCTTTTTAATTACCGCCTATGCTGAGAGAGTACTGAGAACGGAGTAATACCAACTCAATGGCTTACCCAATTCAAATCTCGATTAGGCAGGCCGGACATGGGTTGGTAATCTCGGAGTTGCAGTCGTGAGTTTAGGATTCTTTCCCATCTTGTCCTATTTGGACCGCACTAAAATAAGATACTCTGTGAGAGAGAGAGAGAGGAACAAGACAAGGAGACAGAACGGCGTAGGCATTGACAATCGGAGGAAACTAAGAAACCGAGGACTAGCAGGTCCAAGAAAGTCAGCTCCTTCGTCCTCTCTTTTCAAAAGACCACACTCAACATCAACTGGCCCCCTCCTCCCGCTCTGACTCCCTCAGTGAAAAAAATATTCATTATTCAACCCCTCTCGTTCGTATTCACTAATCGGCCCGCCTTCCTCTTTCTGCCTGCGCTGTTAGAAACAACATAAATGCAGCTTCCGGGAAAATGAAGTTGGGTTCGGTGATCCGAAGTCAATCGACTATTATCCATACTCAAGTTGAAAACTTTTCGATGATTATGTCTTGTAACTTGATATGGAGAAGTAGTGCCCTTGTGAATATAAACTATCTTAGTCTTTTTTTTTTAATTTTAAAAACTCGTGTTCATCTGCCTAAACTTTATAGCAAAAGCTGGCACAAAATTACTCTGCGTGACGTGAGAGAAAGACAAGGAAAAAGGAGTATGGATTTCGAAAGAAAGAGAGAGAAATTTCCTTTTCTGCACTTCCACTTGCCCGATCTTAATTTTGTCGTTCTGCTGGTGCTTGCTGCCTTTGATTTGATTTGAGATGTCTCTTCGACTCTCTCTTGCACAGCATCTCCTCTCCTTTCACATGTTCGTTTAGAAAAGAGCAATAAAGAGGAGGAAGAGAGACAAAAAAATTTGCAAGAAAGAAGCTAACCCAAGAAACGTCGTGTCCTGGGGTGCCAAGGAGAAGGATCCTCTCCCATCCATCCTCACTCCTCACTCCTCGTTTCTCGGCTTTCTCTTCAACCGCTCAGGCTCAGCCCGATTTCTGTTCTGTTTCATCCGTCCGTTCCAGTTGGTAAAGTTCGTTCCTTTCGTTTCTGTCATTTCGCTGATCTTGGGATCTGATACCCCACCTCGCCTTGGGGGAGCCACTTCGTTGCTGGTTGGTCACGAATTTTGATTTCCGTGAACGGCGTTGATAGTTCCTTTCCTCTTCGCATTAACTGGGTTTGCTTTGTTTCTAAGTCGTCGATTGGGCGGTTCTCCTGTAGCAGCTCATCAGGTGATCAGTATATTTCGTACCCAAAAAAAGAATCCGCCCTTTGAGTAAGGATTGAGAACCCACTCTTGTAGACTTCTTGATTCGAGGTCTGGGGATCTCCGTTCCCAGTTTGGGATTGGTGGAGTTGATTCTACATCAGTATCAGCTTTTGCTTCAGCTGTAAGCTGCTGTTTGAGTCTCGAGTTTCTTCACTCCATTCCTTCAAAGTCTCGAGGGTGTTTTCTCTATGGGGACTGGCTTTAATTCGAGCTGAACAATCTAATCCCTTCAGCGAGTTCCTCATGTTGGCCTCCGGTTCTCTCGGCCAAATCTTTCTGAAATGGGCTCGCACGGCCTTTGTCATATGCCTGTGGCTGGGTCTTGGAAAGTCTGAGCAACCATGCCACCCCGCTGATCTCTTAGCACTGAAGGAATTTGCAGGGAACCTCACAACGGGGTCTGTCATCACTTCCTGGAAAAGCGACCAGCTCTGCTGTCATTGGGATGGTGTCTTCTGTGAGAGTGTTAATGATTATGACGCGTCGGGTTCCAGCAGAATCACCAAGCTAATCCTCCCAAAAAGTGGGCTTGGAGGCTCTATTTCACAGTCTTTGGGCCGATTGGACCAGCTGAGGTGGCTTGATCTCTCCCACAATCAACTGAGGGGTGAATTGCCCTCGGGGATATCTTCTTTGAAGCTGTTGGAAGTTCTTGATCTGAGCCGCAACTCGCTCACTGGACCGGCTTGGGGAGCTCTCTCTGGCTTAGTTTCGATCAAGTCGCTGAACATTTCTAGCAACAAGTTTACTGGAGATTTGGTCGAGCTTGGGGATCTCCCGGATCTCCTTGTATTCAACATCAGCAACAATTCTCTCTCTGGCCGCCTCAGCTCTAATGCTTGCAGTTTGTCCGATGGTATCCAAGTCCTCGATTTATCAATGAACCATTTTTCAGGTGAGCTTGAGTTCTTGGAGAAATGCAGCGGATCTCTCCGGCAACTGAAATTGGACTTGAATGCTCTCTCGGGCCACCTTCCAGATTTCTTGTATTCTCTTTCAAATCTTGAGCTGTTTTCAGTTTCTGCAAACAAATTGTCTGGCCCGTTGAGTGAGAACCTGAGTAAGCTCTCTCGTCTGAGAGCTTTGGATGTTTGTGGAAACCAATTCTCTGGCGTATTGCCCAATATCTTTGGTAACCTTACAAGGCTAGAACAGTTAATTGCCCACTCGAACTCATTCTTCGGTCCGTTGCCCTCGACCTTGTCACAGTGCTTGGACCTTCGAGTGCTCGATGTTCGAAACAATTCCCTCAGTGGTCCTATTGATCTTGACTTCTCCAGATTGCCCCGTCTCAGTGTTCTTGATATTGCCACAAATCACTTCAGTGGGCCTCTCCCTGAATCCTTGTCCAGCTGTCAAGATTTGAAAGTTTTAAGCCTTGCAAAGAATGGGTTGACGGGCGAAATTCCTGAAAGTTTCAGAAGCCTCAGATCCCTCTCGTTCCTCTCACTCTCAAACAACAGCTTTGTCAATTTATCGAGGGCACTGTCTGTGCTGCAGCACTGCACCAATCTGAGTACTCTTATTCTAACGAAGAACTTCCATGGAGAGGAGATTCCAGAAGATGTGGACGGGTTTGACAGCTTGACAGTTTTGGCCCTTGGGAACTGCGCTCTAAAGGGTCATGTCCCTGTTTGGTTACTGAATTGCAGGAAGTTGCAGGTTCTTGACTTGTCGTGGAACCGCCTGGATGGAAATATCCCCCCTTGGATTGGTCAGATGGAGAACTTATTCTACTTGGACTTCTCGAACAACTCAATCACCGGAGAGATCCCAAAGAGCTTAACAGAGTTGAGGAGCCTCATTTACATGAACTGCACCTCATCAGATCTTACTTCTGCAGGAATCCCTCTCTATGTGAAGAGGAATAAGAGTGCAAGTGGCCTCCAGTACAATCAGATCTCCAGTTTCCCACCTTCAATATACCTCAGCAATAACAGGATCAGCGGAAGATTATGGCCTGAAATTGGTAGATTGAAGGAGCTCCACATGCTAGATCTTAGCAGAAACAACGTATCGGGGTCCATACCGAGCTCATTCTCCGATATGGAGAACTTGGAAGTTCTGGACTTGTCCAACAACAATCTTGTTGGACCGATCCCGCCTTCATTAAACAGACTCACTTTCTTGTCAAAGTTCAGTGTTGCAAATAACCACCTTCAGGGACCGATTCCCAAGGGGGGGCAATTCTCTAGCTTCCCCAACTCAAGCTTCGATGGCAATCCAGGACTCTATGTTACAGTTGATTCTCCACACGATATAGGGGTCACCGGTGGTATGGACCTAAACCACTCCGGCTCATCGAACAGGCCCAAGTTAAACAAGCTTGGCCGAAGCAATATTGTTGTCATTACCGTAAGTCTTGGCCTTGGGTTTTCTTTCCTCTTGGCAGTCATTTTGCTCAGGATTTCCAGGAGGGACGTGCATGATCATATGGATGAGTTGAATGAAGAGCTTGGGATACCCCACCGGTTGTCCGAAGCCCTTGAGTCGTCAAAGCTGGTTCTGTTTCAGAATTGTGACTGCAAAGATCTGACTGTTGGAGATATATTAAAATCCACTAGCATCTTCAACCAAGCAAACATTATCGGCTGTGGTGGTTTTGGTTTGGTCTATAAGGCTAACCTCCCGAATGGGACAAAGGCTGCAATCAAGAGGCTTTCAGGGGATTGCGGACAAGCCGAACGGGAATTTCAGGCCGAGGTGGAGGCCCTCTCCCGAGCCCAGCACAAGAATCTCGTCTCTCTCCGGGGGTACTGTAGGCATGGGAATGAGAGGCTTCTAATATATTCCTACATGGAGAATGGGAGCTTAGACTACTGGCTCCATGAGAACGAAGAAGGAAGCTCGATCCTCCACTGGGACGTGAGGCTAAAGATAGCCCAGGGAGCAGCACGTGGGCTGGCCTACTTGCATAAAGTGTGTGAGCCTAACATTGTTCACCGGGATATAAAGTCGAGCAACATTCTCTTGGATGAGAAATTTGAGGCCCATTTGGCTGATTTTGGTCTCTCAAGGCTTCTCCGGCCTTATGATACTCATGTAACCACTGATCTGGTTGGAACTCTAGGCTACATCCCCCCTGAGTATAGCCAGACATTAGTGGCCACTTTCAGGGGAGATGTCTACAGCTTTGGGGTTGTCCTTCTGGAGCTACTCACACGGAGGAGGCCTGTGGAGGTCTGCAAGGGGAAGAACTGCAGGGATTTGGTCTCTTGGGTTTTCCAGATGAGGTCGGAGAAGAAGGAGGGGGAGGTTATTGATCCAGCAATTTGGGAAAATAGGGACCATGAGAAACAGGTCCTGGAAGTTCTTAGTATTGCCTGCACCTGCACGGACCCAGACCCAAGAAGGCGGCCAGGGATTGAGCAGGTTGTTACCTGGCTTGAAGGGGTCGGGTTCGAGGGTTCCCTGCAAAGTCGAACATCTTGATGTATTCATTGTTCTTTGCTCCCTTCACATCAATGGGAAGAGAGTTATCATGTTAAGCTGCTATGGGTTTTTTTGTCTGCGATGATGTAATACTGGTGGTGGACGGGAGAGTGTCATTCGACATCAGTTCAGTGGGGTTCAGCAGTCACAGGAAAATCAAATCTTTTGCTGTAATGCTTATGTATAGGCGTTTTTTGCCTAATTTCACTACTCCCAAATGAGACACTTTTGATCAGCTCTTTATGCAACTCCTTATTTTCTTTTTCTTCTTTGCCAAAAGAAGACTACACGTACTGTTCTTTGGTTCTCTGTACATCTGCAAGATTTGGGACAGACTAATATGAGATAATAATTTGATTTGAGTTTGTGTGTGTGTGTTTCTTCAATTGTACACCATAAATTTAGACGATGAAATAGACGCACATTGATCAGAATGAGTAACTAGAAATACAGATTGTGACAGGCAAGCGAGATTAGGAGAAAAGCTGTTGCATTGTCCTCTCTCTCTCTCTCTCTCTCTCTCTCTCTATACATGACTTTGATCTTCCCAAACCAGAAGTGTTCGTTCCGATTAAATAAATAGACTCTTACTAGATTTTGATTGTCCCAGGTGGAGCATTTGTTCTTAAGACTTATGCTGCCTCAATCGCCGAGTTCACAGTCACTGAATTATACGTGTGAAGATGTGTGTGACATGATATATATCTCGGTGGGTATTGCTAGAGCAATACTTTGGCTGACATCTGGTTGTGTTTTTCCCTCCTTCCGGCAAAACTCCAGCATATTCAGGCCTCCTCCCTCTTATGTGAGGTTGAGTTTGATTCTTGTGAATCAATCATTTCTGCTACACTTAATATGATGATGACGACGACGACGACGACCATAATGAGTTTGATCCAAAGTTTGTTTCTTGCTGTACTGAAGAAGATCAGGCTCACAGGCAAGTAAGTACATCACCATATGTTTCCTGGCTGTCTTGTTCACATTTTGAATACACTTACGGGGCTGGACTTCAGTTGGGACTAAACTTCATTTGCCAATTTAGTCCACAATGGGATGCATGCGGACACGGGGGATTGAACCTGCTGAATTCATCCACTTTTTTTTTTTTTACATTAATAGTATTCAGAATTTTTGTGGATAATTATAATTTTATATCTGAGATAGTTTGACAATAATGTATATTTTTTATCTATAATATTTAAACTGAAATTTTATTTCGATAAAAAGAAATGTCGGACCATTGATAACTCGGGTCCATTTTCGGCTCGGTCCAAACTCTTGACTGGGGAGAGTAGAGACCAAAAGCATTATCACGTATACGCAGACGGTCATCTCAGTCCGAAACGAAAATTGCAGGGGAATTCCATTAACCCACGGAGTCTCTCTCTCTCTCTCTCTCTCTCTCTCATTCTTTAGACTATCTCAGGAGCCTCCGTGCATCGGAGGTGAAAGCGGAGCTCGAGAAATCGCGAAACGGGGGAGATCCATGGCGTAATCTTGCGGGCGCCTCTCCTTATCTTCATCGGATGAGCTGCAATTAGCGGGTAAGCCTTTGCGTCTAAATCTCCTCTGACTGAGACACAAATATCAAGAATTGGATCAATAATTACGCTTTGCGGGGAAACGCTTGTGATGGATCCTCCAATCGGAACCCACGTGCGTGGTGCTCTTTCGCTTTCACTGCAAATGTGATGCTTCTGGTGCTCTTATCGGGCTCTGAAGGAAAGCTCCTCTTCCGGTTGGGCCGTCACTTTAGCACTATCTCACTTTACCTAAAAATCCCGCTGGAAACATGCGTTACAGTGACAATGCTTTGCTTCCAAGAGCCTCTTCGAATTGGTCATGCTTAATGATTCGGTCTGCCGCGTTTATAATGTCTCTTTTAGATCTTTCGTTGTTGTGCTCTGGCTATCACTGGTGGCGGTTTTGAGAAGAATGTAGGATTTGTCTTCAATCTAAGTTTCGTTTCTTTTCTTGTTTCTGATCAGGGGCATTAGTGGCCGTTAGAATGGCTGATGTTGCAGGTTTTATGGAAGCTGCGGGTGCTCGATTTAATCAGCTTGAGCTAATCGGTAGAGGATCCTTTGGCGATGTCTATAAATCGTAATTATCTATGGGCTTTGCTAGCTCCTTCTCTCTGTCAATATTTTGCTATTATCAGAATGGAATGGGATATTAGTGATTGAATGATCTACCAACGTAGAATTATACCGTACATGTTTTTTTTCAAACTATGTAGCTGGGTGATTTGTAGGTTTAGTGTCTTTTGGTGCTAAAATTTTGGTTTCTTAAGTTTGATGCGTCTGATTTTTGTGCTCGGCTAATAGTAAGTAGTCTCTGTGAGTTGTAGTTTTGAAGAGGATTAATCAATGATGGACGATCCTGTTTTAGGAAATGGGCTAGCATTAGATGTGAAGTGGCTAGGATTGAACTGTGAGTCTGGATGCCAAGGGTAATGCGTGTACTTTAGATCTCCCACATATATATATTGGCAAAATATACCATCTAATGACTATCACGTGGGCATAGTATTAGATAAGTAAACACTGCCTTGGGCTCTTTATTTTTGTCTCAATGACCTTCGATATTGTTCAAAGATTGAGATATGAACAGTTTGTCTTGTCTGCAGTAACTTTTAAAGGATTATGTGAAAATTTTGTAAGTCAATGTGCTAAGTCATGGATCAGTTAAATATTAGGAGGTGCGGAAAATCAAATAAGATGAGGATATGGCAGCGAATTCATGGAGTGAACCTGAGAGAAGATGGATTACTCATATTATAAGTGGGCCCATGAGTGTATAATCTACTCATGTCTTCGTATTGTCTTCCTGAAAGACTTGGCGCTGTGACATTATAGGCATATCTGGAAAGTCTGAAAAGAAACTGTTGAAACATGTAATTGAATGATCATGTTAAAAAATCCCTTTACATCAAGGTTGCTGTGTTCACCAGCTTGACTGCTGTATTTCTTCATGCTTCTGAATATAATATCTGCAGGTTTGATAAAGAGCTCAACAAAGAAGTGGCTATTAAAGTCATTGATCTGGAAGAGTCGTGAGTACCCCTTTATTATTATTATTTTTATCACTGGGATAATCGTCAGTGTGCTTTTTGATTTGGAAAATTCCAAATGAATTTTTAGGTCTCTTGGATTTATAAACGTGGTCCTTGTTTATTATCTGCAGTCCTTTCTCTATATTAGCCTCCTCTTTGCTTAAGAAGACAAATAGATTGGAGCATTTAAATTCAGCACCATACAATAGTCTACTTGGCTGATAGTACTGGTCTTTGACACTTATGGAGAAGTTGATGCAGCAAGAATATCATCGCATTGCATATTTCACATATATCGAGTTTGACAGAGAAAAAAAAAATCTGGTTGCTGCAGTCAATAAATTAGAGATATTTCAGTTCATCTATTCTGATGGACTTCTAGTGCACATATAAAGTGGATTAATGTTAAGCTTGCAGGATAAGTAACTGTTTTCATGTTTTCTGGAGCTCATGATCAAGATACTGTTTCAAGTTGGTTTAGTTGTGCATCTAACTGGCAAATCTGATCTGCTCATTGTTCATGAGCTTTGTGTTTGGAACTGAATATTATGCTTGCCTTGTCTTTCTCATCTTCAGGGAGGATGATATTGAGGACATTCAAAAGGTACAGCTTCTCTGTTGTTAACCGTCTTAGTGGAAGTGATATGAAGAAAATTTGAGCTGCTAATCCTTTGCGTTTCTCCTCCAGGAAATCTCTGTGCTGTCACAGTGTCGATCTCCATATATTACCGCTTATTATGGTTCCTACCTTCATCAGACAAAGCTGTGGATAATAATGGAGTACATGGCTGGTGGTTCTGTGGCTGATCTAGTAGGTGTCTCCTGCAAATCCACTCCCACATTATCATTTGATGAGATCTAACTGCTTTTTTTGTGTCAATCCGGTTATTCGTCTACTTGTGTTGTGTGACACAGTGCATGAATCTTTCCTCCATATGTTTGCCTGCTTTGCTTGTCTTTGACTTTTAATTAAAGAATCCTACTGCTTTATTAGTGTAGATGATCCAGCCTTTTTGACAAGCTTTCTTGAACTAATCTATTGTTTCTGCAGCTCCAGTCAGGTCAACCCCTTGATGAGATGTCTATTGCTTGCATAGTCCGTGACTTGCTGCATGCAATTGAGTACTTGCATAATGAGGGGAAAATTCACCGAGATATCAAAGGTTTTCCAGATCTTTTACTCTGGATTATTTGTGCCTCTAATTCATTGTCTGTAAAAAAGAAGTTTGTCCACACATTTTTGCAGCAATTAATTTTGCATTGCTTATGCAGCGGCTAATATTTTATTGACTGAGACCGGTGATGTTAAGGTATACAAATGATCTATCTCAGCCCTTGTTATCTGAGATTATCTCCCTGAGTGCATGATACTATGTGTACTAGCTATTCATGATACTTTATGGTGTCTTATGCAGGTTGCAGATTTTGGTGTGTCTGCACAATTAACTAGAACTATTTCGAGGAGAAAGGTAACTGAAGATTTTTGCTGTATGCTATTTTTGGGTGGTTTCAAACTGCACCTTCTTTTTTATTCAAATGTTCTAGTACAAAGAAATGGTTGTAATATGCATTGCTCTATTTTGATGGGTGTGATAAATTTGCTAAATTTCTGCCTTTTGTATTGGCTTATTGGTTGCTCCCATTATGGTCTCCCCTGTTATGCAGCTTGGTGCAAAATATTTTTGCTTGCCATAGTATGAAGCAAATGATATCGTGATTGTGCACTTTTTAAGTGTAGATCACTGCCCCATGCATGCTAATTTACTATTGATTATCTGATGGTTATTTTCCATTAAGTCACAAATTATAGCATCATAATGATAAAAAAAAAATTCTAGCATCACATTTCATTTTGGTTAGCTATGCCATATCATCAACTTTTATGTGGTTGGTACAGAGAAAAATATCGATCTTACTTTGACAAACTTGAACATTCCGGTTCTTGCAATTCCATGTCAAAGGTTTAACGTACTAACAATGCAGTTTGGTTTTCCCAAACCCATGCAGACATTTGTTGGAACACCATTCTGGATGGCTCCAGAGGTAATCCAAAATTCAGAAGGATACAATGAGAAGGTACTCTAGAAGTAGGGGATGTGGTTTCTGTTTCTCATTGCCTTTGGGCTACTGTGAAAAAGAGGAAAAAATGGGAACCCTTGTATCTCTATTTCTTCTGCTACCTTTCCCACCACCCCCCCTAATTTCACATCCCTTCCCTAATAAGCATTTGTAACTTATAATGGGGTTTCTCATATGGTGCTGCAGGCAGATATCTGGTCCCTTGGGATAACTGTTATTGAGATGGCAAAAGGTGAACCTCCACTTGCAGATCTCCATCCAATGAGAGTTCTTTTTATCATACCCCGAGAAAATCCACCACAGGTGTTATCGTTATCTTTTGATATCACTATGTTGCAATCATATTTGATGATTCTTTTGACATTACACACTTCTGTCTTTGAGGCTTTACATATTATAATCAGATTAAACTTGCTTCCCATTTTCTTTTCAGCTGGATGAGCACTTTTCTCGTCCTATGAAAGAATTTGTTTCATTATGCTTGAAGAAGGATCCAGCAGAGGTAATCTTTTTATACTATCGGGAATACTCTCCCGGTCTTTCACCTGTCTGTCTTTTGTTTATTGGGTACCATCAGCCGTCAACTGTTGGTTATTACAAATTTTCACCTTCTCTGCTCCACAAATTTTCTTATGTGAGCCTGCTGTTTTGACTCAGCGGCCAAGTGCCAAGGAGCTTTTGAAGCACCGTTTTATCAGAAATGCTAGGAAGAGCCCAAGACTTCAGGAGAGAATAAGGTGTAGTGTTAAGTTACTCTTCTAGTATAGTTTATACTGCTTCAGCTAACATTGTATGACTACATGTGCAAATAATGCTTATGTTTTGTCACTAAACTAGATCTATATCACTTTTTGAAGCCACAGCATCAGGTCCTGAAGCTTATATCAGGACCTGAAGTATATTATGTGTATGCATAAATCATTACATGCTCTCATGTATGGAAAAGTATAACATAGTTCTTTTCTTTAAGACAAAGCTTATGATGGTGATGTGTACTTTTTCTTATGATAGAGAGCGTCCAACATACCAACCAATTGAAGCTGGAGAAAGCCCTTTGGCTAAGGGCACTGTGGAGGGGTCTGACACTGTGAAAATGAAAAAAGATATAAGAGAAGAAACAGTCAGAGCCAGGTAGGTTGGTTAACTGTACACTGCCTCTTTGTTGGTTGGTTCTTCCTAACTTGCTGTAAATTACCGTAGTCACGGGAAAACAGTGAGAAACAGTGGATGGGATTTTAGCATTGGAGGAAATCAGAGTACGGGCACTGTTAGAAGCAATGTGAGACCACCCCAGGTCAGAGAGAAGAAAAGTGAAGTTTCACATGAGGCTACCCCTAGAAGAGCTGCAGATAGTAGCAATTGGTTATCTCCAATGGGAAATATCCTTCTTGAACCTTCTGAAGTATCACTGAAAGATGCTAAAGATCAGTATCTCAATGAAGAGGATAATTACCATGAAGATGTAAGGATCCTCGCTCTCCATCTCTCTCTCTGCACACGCCTGCACCTCTGGTATTTGCTTTTGGTATGGCTATGATCAGTTAAATAAAAATTGACATAGGGTCAGCATGCTTTATGAGAAGTTGCTTCTGATCTGCATAATGAAAGGAAATATATACTGAAAGGTTCAATCTAGATTTTGAAGCATCAAACTATAAGATGTCTCACCCCAAAAAAATTAAATCCCAGAGTACCACACGGATTCATGTGGACCAGAGTGGTTATCCTTTTCTTGGCCTAGAAGCTCAAGTTACCCATCTACTTAATCATAGAATCAAATCACTTGTTTCATTGTCAGGCTCTGCTGGTTCATAAGACATGCCTGACTTCCCATCATGAATGCACGGCTTGTATAATTTAGTTGAACTTCCTCTTTTCTTGTAAGAGGATTTTGCACCGTAAAATGCTTTCTTATGTGGAATTCATAGGGAGATTCATCTCCAAGTGGATCAGGAACTGTTGTTATACGCTCTCCCAGAAGATCTCAATCCTCTCAATCCTCCTGTGTTCAAAGTGCTCTGGTATGAGTTTTTTCAGATGTTATGGCTTAAAAACTGCCAAAATCTCTTTACTATTCAGCATGTTGGAAATGGCCTTTGATTTGATCTTGATGCATGTGTAGTCTGGCGGCACAAATGCTTCTCTTGAAGATGCTTCTAGCACAGGATGTGTTGTTTCCCATGGCCAACATGGTGGATCTGAATCTCCTCATACTGCAAAATCCAGAATTGGAACTCAAGAAAGAAGTCCAAGTGCATTAGTTGAAGATAGTGCATTAAATCTTGCAGAGGTGTGTTTTTACTTGATGTAATTTTTGCCAGAGATATATAAACCATGCTATGTTCTTAACGTCAAACACTTCAATCCAAATGTTTTATCTTGCTGAAATTTCTGAAACATATGCAAGGTTTTTCATCCTCTGACATTGCTCTTAGTTCAGGGTCCATCCTTGTTCTCTTTCAATAAATTGGTCTAGCCAAATTTTCAAATACCTCATGGATTGTGTTCTTGTTAGATCTTTTTGGTCCCTTAGTAATATTCACAGATGGCCATATTATTGATATGATCTTCAGGCAAGGGCTGCTTTGCAAGGGGGCATGAGAAGAGGAAATGCAAGAGAAATGTCAGGACTTAGCAAGATTAGAGATGCTCGCGAAAATGGAAGTAAAGGACATTCATCCAAAAGTAGTTCTGATTCATCCAGGTAAAGCTGATATCATTGTGGCATTTATCTTCCACCATGCCCAGGAGACATGACATGGTTTACGAAGTTTTTAGGTTCCTTTTGATGCAGGAATTCGCATGAGTATTTTGATGCTCCCAGAGTGTTGTCTAAGTCTCGCAATGCAAGTGACAGTGAGGAAAGTGCAAAAACATTATCAGCATCTGCCCCTTTATCAGTTTTGTTAATCCCTTCTCTAAAAGAGGTGAGCAGGTTACATGTGATTTGCTCTCAGCAGGCACCTTGCATCAAGTAAATGATTTCTTTAGCATTTCCGAGTGAAAAACTTAAATTGTATTGGAGGATGTCTTATCTGTCGGTTGTTGGTTTCTATATGATAGGCTGCCCATGATGATAAAGACGGGCCACTTGTCCGATCAGTTACAAGTTCACTTGTGAATCTGGAGCGTTTTAGACCTGGGTCATGTGAATTTCTTATGAGCAAGTTGCTTCAGAAGCTGGCGAGGTTCTGAAGAGATTGTTTCATTTCTTTAAACTGATCCCATCCCATTTTGTCTTCTTTGTTGGAACTGATATTATCTTGATTTTTGTTCGTCAAGCTCATATGCTAAAGTGTTGTGTTGCAGTTCAAAGGAACCATTGCTGAAGGATTTACAGGCACAAGCAATTCACATTTTCTCAAAGGGCAAAGCATCTCCTCAGAGATTAGAGAAAGCAACTGCTGAAGCTGACCCTCGTAAGAGGCAACAGAATAAGGAACTTAATTCGAGTTCCAATTTGAGCCCATTGGCCAGATTTCTGCTCTCCAGGTTTGTCAAACCAGCTCCTTTTGCGGCATGCAATTGTGTTTTGAATCCTCAATTTGTTTTGACATCAATAATTGCTTTCACGCATCTCCAATGAGCAAAGGGCTCCATAAAATGAAAAGCAGTAAGTGCATCAATGGAACACATCATGGCCCCAACCCCACAAAATAAAAAATTTTCTAGATCTAACTTTGATTACATAGGGGCTACTGACTGAGACAGCATGCTGTTGCCTTTCAACTTGGATGTGAGAACCATTTTGCTTCATATTGGCTGTTTTACATGTTAGATGGCAAGGGCAAGTTTCACGGGATCTTAGCCCAGCTTGAGGAATGACGATGGTGGCAGATTGGTCATTTAATATCATTTTGTAGCCTGTTGCTATTCATGCATTTATTCTGATTGAGTGTACATAGCTTTGAAAGGTGTATTTATTGGCTTAACTGAAAATTTTGCTCTTGGATTTCCTTTCCGCCGAATGGTAGAGTTGCTGTGTGATAAGATATATGTTGTTATTTAGTCGATTATCATTGTAAAGTCAACAACCGCATCCAATATTTGGGGATGGTTGTATGTTTTGTGCTGTAGTGGACGTGCTCACATTCAGGATTTTGGGCCCCGCGACCCACATGGACGAGATGAGGATACAATTTAGTAGTAAAGACAAACTTTTCGGCCTGGGCTAGGATGGTCCCACGGGGTGATCGGTCGCCCAATTAAATAGGACGAGTGCGAGGCCAGAGGCCAATTGATGACTTGGGTGAAACAGAATTGGGCCCAGGTCTAATTAAATTAGGCCCATTTTGTCTTTGGGCTTAAAGTGGTACGATGGATACTACGTGGTCCATGTTCTACATAAGGCCCATATGGAAAATGGGCCGATTTGATAAATGAGCTTCAAACATCATGATGGTTCCTCCTGGGCCCATGATATATAGGAAGGCCCAGGCTGACAGAAGGCCCATTTTTATCATTGGGCTTCGGACGGTGTTGTGGGCCTCAACTAGGCCGATGACCTATAGCAAGGCTTATTTTGGTATGGGCCCCTTATTGGACTTAAAACTTTATAATGGCCCACCTGGCCCACGATCTATAGTAAAGCCCAATCGTTATACAGGCCCATTTTGTCGTTAGGGAGGGAATGGTGCGACGAGCTCTGCTAAGCCCATTATCCATAGCAAGCCCGGTTAGAAAAGAGGCTCATTTCCCAATGGGCTTCAAGCAGTATAATGGGCCAAAATTGGCCTATGATCTATAGTAAGACCCAGTTATAAAGCAGGCCTATTTGTAACTGCGGCTCAAATAATTTAATGGGCATCTATTAGGCCCATGATTCATAGAATGGCCCAGTCGGGAAACCGGCCCGCATTCTCATTGAGCATCAAACAGTATGTTGGGCCGCAACTTGGAACATCATCTATTGTAAGCCCAGTAATAAAACAGATCCATTTAATTATTGGGCTTCAAATGGTATTATCCACCTCTACTGGGCCCAGATCTATGACAGTGCTTAGTCAGAAAATAGTTCCATTTAGTTATTCGGCTTAAAGTGCGTCTAGCCTCCCCTTAGCCCATGATATATAACTTTAGATCCAGTTACAAATTGGGGCTCAAAAGGTATGATGGACGTCCATTTAGCCCATGATCTATAGGCCCAATCTTCCAATGATCTGGGCCAACCTGGCCCAATCCCCGGGATTGCAAGAATCTAATCGATAACTGCAAGACTGAGACAAAACGAGTACAAAACGGCCGATGATCAATTAGATACCATGCTACTATCCGCTAGGGCCAGCGATGATGCACGGCATAGGAACGTATCCACCATCTAATTAAAATCCTCACGCTGATCATTGGGATCAAGCCCTTCACAACTGACCTCTGATTCGCAAAAAACTGAGCCCGTAAGTCCGTCCGATATAAATCTGAAAAAGGGTCCAAATTCAAGAAACTTTCCTGACTCCACGAGGCCATAGTCAATTAAACGATCTCCAATTTCCCCCCTTCATAACCACACGACTCATCTCCAGAGTAGGGTGGAGCAAATATCCAAAATCCGCACAATGCTATGCTGCCACACCCCATCTGCAATACATGAACAAATCCTATCTACGTTAAATGACCTCTCGTGCAACAGCATTAAACTATTGATCCGAGCTTTTCAATAATTTTGAAGCTTCAAGGCCACTGATGTCAAAAAAGACGCTTCTACAACTTCTCCTTTAGCCAAATGAGCAGATATTTGCTAGGCAAATCATCTCTCTACCACTACTTCAGCCCAGACAAATCTGAAAAAGGCTGATGGAATCCAAAGCCTCCATTTTATGACTGTTCTAGGAAGGGCAGGCCACCTAGCAAGAAAACTACAAACACTAAAGCAGGTTTGGAAGCGTTAAGGCTCAGATATGGGTTACAAATCAGCAAAAATGGGCATCGCCTTAACCTACCTCAGAATTACTTTATTGCATGAGGAAAGCCATATAATACCGGGTTGTATCAGGAGCTCATTAGATTCTAATCATCGGAAAGAGAGACATCTTGTGGCACAAGCATTTTCCACATGTTTAAGCTCTTAACCCTTCTCTACTTCCTCTTCTTATGAAGCTGATTTGCAGGAGTTAACTTCCGAAAAGCAGCATGCAGCATTAGGACTGTTAAAACAGTTGCAATGAAGATAAGAGCTATAGATTATATGAGAAATTTGAAGGAGGCTGCAGAAGGTATCGTTCGCTCACCTGCATAGCTGACAGCAAATGAACAGAAGAGTGCCATCTGGACATTGCAGCATAACAGAATCACTGCTGTGGCTGAAAGAGATGCAAGATAAACAATTGAATTGTGCCTATCTATGTTCATCTATATCTTTATAACAAAATAATACAGCCCAGAAACACTGGCAGCCAGTAAAATTTACAAATATATAGCACAACATAAAAGTAACAAAACAACCATGCAGAGATAATTAACATATCAGCGCAGCATTCTTCAAATTAAAAGTCATATCAGCTGCTGTAAGCGAGCATTTCAGAAGTTGTTAGCAATTTTTTTATCAGACCTCTGAAAATAAAAGGAACTTTTAAATTCAATCTGTTTTTGGCTCACAAAATATCTGGCACCAAACAAAGAGCTCAACCAATCTGAGCAAATGGAAACATAAGATGTACTAAAAGGGTGTCCAAATACAATCAGATTAAGAGTAACATTAAGACAACCATAGAAAATTTTCTGGGTTAAGGTTGAAATGTGCGATTGTTATGTTCAACTTGTATACTAGATTGGTTACAGAGTTTGACAGGTATAGACAAAATAGTTAATAAGGTTGGTTGTAATTCAAGAATTTCACGTATTTCAATGAGGATACTTCACAAAACAAATCATTAGGTGAAATCCTAGGAATAATAACTCACCTGTGTTAGATGGATTTTATAGCTTCTCTACTTTGTGTCAAGTGAGCAAAATAGCCTCACGTTCTAACTTCCCACTTGACAAATTCTTTTCCATGAATTTTAGCTTCCCCAACAACTTCCACATGATGACAGAAACCTATTCTGCTGTAAGTTGTGCTCATAAACATAAAAAAGACCCTTTCCAGGCATCCTCCTACTCAAGAGTATATCCACATGTAGCTAATTGAAGGAAGAGATAGAAACAAATGACACCAAAACAGATTGAATACTGCTATTTTGGACCAGTTTGCTGCATGAAATGAATACTGCTCTCACAGTTAAAATAGAATAAGGGAAAGTAAGGTTAAACTGGGATAGGGTGCCTCAGTCCTGGCATTCAGTATCTGGGGCTTTGCAGTGATTATGCTGCATAAGGAGCAGCAAATACTCACAAAAACAAAAGTCTCCACTGGCTGCCAGTTTCTTGCACAAAGTTGTGATTGCCAAAAGAAAATAAATTCCAACACTTCTCTGTACCACATATAACAGAAACATGCTTAGCAGGTCTCTCGTAGAGAAATATATAAGGCTATGCAAATCATTAAGTAGAGGGCATTTGGCATGCTATACTTGTTAGTTAAATTACAAGATTCTGAACAATGAGTGCCTAAAGCAGCTCAGAAAAATTACTGTATTGTGAGTTAGATCTAACTTATGCAGCATAGGTGCAAGTACAGCCCCAAGTTCTTAAGATTTTATAACAGTAACTATTGATCTATTTGTCTATGGGACAGTACGAGAGTGCTGGCGTAATCTAATAGCACAACAGTACCTCTTGCATACCTCCACCCCAAGAAAATGAGGTCTTTAGATCATCATATAGTATCAATGGAGCTCCTACTGGAAAGGCAATGGATTGTATCACTAGAATAAAATTCACTGTCTGTTAAGGGTGGTTTGGTTTAAGAGTTTCTTTTTCTGGAGGAAAGGGGAGATGTGCAAAGATACCCTCTCTGGATATATTCTATGAAACGCAGAAGGTGATCACGCAACTTGGCAACCTGGCAGACTGTTACCTAGAATGAGTGGAGGGCAGGGAAGACAGGTTACATGCAGTTGCTAATCAAAATCTGAAATAGTACATGTCAGAGGGATAGATTGAGATGCTTGGGCATCAAGAATTTTCATGCAAGAAGGTCCACCAAGAGCAAGGGTGATTTCTATATGTGTCACTATGTACCAATTAAAAATGACTTAGTTTTACTTGCGAAACTTACTTGTCAAGCAAATTAGACACGTAAAACTAGCTCTTTAGTATGAGAACTATGTCTAGTCATCAGCATTGGAGGCAAAGCCAGACTTTCATGGACTATCAACAGATACGGGGAGATTTTCCTTGACATACTGACTCTCAAATAAGGCACGTCTAACAGAAAAGTTTGACACAGAAAAACTATTGCTGCGGGTGAAAATGGGTTAACTCACCACATTGAGCAGTCCGGATCAGGCATAATCGAATGATAGGGTGTTGATCCAATCCCCATTTATCATTACTGAATTTGAAAAAATCCCAAAGAGCTAAACTTGACAACAACCCAACAAGGGCAAATGGCATTTGGTACCTGCAATGAATTTCAGATTATCTAACCAATGCATTCCAATAAGCTAAAACAAAATGAGCACCAAAAAGATAATAAATTAATAGGCCAAATTATTTACAAAATTCAAGTATTCCCCTTAATTTCATCGTTCATGATTCATCTGTATTAATGCCTCTTCTCAAAACCACATTCCTGTTGGTTCCTGAACGACAGGATAACAAAGGTCACCTGCATTACTTTCCAAGTGTTAAATGGGATAAATACTCAGTAGTTCAGCCTTTCCTTTTTTTTTTTGGAGTAATCAGTAGTTTGGCTTATGTTACAGTCCATCAAGTGAATTTTCTGCCTGAAAAGAGAAGTAGGAAAAATAATCTAATCCCTATTTCACCAAATCGGGACCAAATTCTCCTGTTATCTACCGATTGTTGCTTATGAAAAAAATATGACAACTACACTATCAAAAATAACTCTTCGCCTAAGGTCTACAGTTCTCCAACAATTAATAAAGCAAGCTGAGTCTAGGTAAATGAAATGAACGTTCCCCAAGTTCAAGTCATAACCGAAGCATATAGTTTCAACTTCCAACTCAGGCTTTCTCATCTGCTACAATTCAAATCCAGTTAGCTACACAATCCAAGAAGAGAGATATCAAGGAGAGAGGATTGACAAATATACGTTGTATGTTGAAGGCTCTAACTCTTCATATATATATATTAAAGAAATCAAACTAAACATGTTCCTAAAAGTTGTAGATAGAGATAAGAGATGATACATACAAAGTACAAGCGAAGAACAGGATAAACAGAGTGGCGTAGTTGCGAGCGAAGCGCTTGACATTCTCCTGAACCCTAAGCCTTGCTTGAGTGGGCGAAGACGGGAACGAGTACGAACCGCATGCCCCAACGAAACCGTGCGTCCAAGACGGAGTATCACCAGAGAAGTCATCGGTGGTGAGCTTGGCGAAAGGATTGAGGGTTAAGAGAGAGAGAATGGTTCCGATGCGAGAGAAGAACGAGGCGAAGAATCCGCCGCCGCCGCCACCGCCAGCTACGGCGCCGAGGCCATCACAGGCTGAGGGAGCAGAGGAAGAGGAGGAGGAGGAGGAGGAGGAGCGCTGGTCGAGGAGCTCAAGGTAGCCGGAGTCGCGGAGCCATGACTCGAAGGCGTGCTCCGGCAAGCTTAGAGATAAGGGATTCGATCGAAATGACATGTCGCTCACGAGAAGTTGGGTCTTCCCGTTGTCATTTATTGGGTTCTTCTTTTTTGGGTTTATTTGCTCCGTTCCTAACAGCACACAGGAATTTGTTACATTAGTTAAGATCAAATAAAAATGTTTATAAAATTGGTTCAGGTCAGAAACCGGCGAAAGCATAGGTTCACTGGCGCTTAAGAAGGAGTCAAACCGGGTTTTCACAACAACAACAGCCAGCAATTAAACCAAACCGGAAACCGGCCAAAGCATACGCTCACAGGGTTTAAGGTGTCAAACCGGGTTTTAACAACAACAGCAACCAGATTTAGGGGATATTCATCGCCATTTATCAAGAGAACAGGGTATTTTGTCATTCGAGAAGCAAGAAAAGAGGGCATTCATCACCAATTTTAAAATTGGAATGGTCTTCCTACGACAGTCACCAAGGAATCTTCAATGCGAGGAGAAACCAAAATCAGTAATTGCATGCCGCCTTATGATTGCATGCCAAAGGCTTTCCCATAGTAAGTGTTGTAGTTTCAGAGGGTAATCATGTGGAGAACCAATTAACTCCATGTTTAATTAATCTATCCCGGTCCTTTAACTCACAATCATTCAGTTTCACCAGATCTTTCAAGGTAAGAACAAATAACAAGTGAGAGGAAACTTAAGAAAAAAGGACAACGAAATCAGTAGTGCACTCTGCTCTTTTTCTCACGATGGTGTGAACAACAGCAGATTTAATTGGGGTCACTCTCGATCTAAAAGGGAGGGAATTTGTCATTGAGAACATGCATGGTGCAGCGAGAATTTGTTAAAAGTCCGAGGAGGAGCACCGACCGTAGCTGCGGAATAAGAGATGCGTGTGTCCCCTCCTCAGCCACACAGACAGAGGGGGGGCAGTAACCGGAGCAATTCAACGAGCAAGTAGGAGCAGAGCACTGAATTTAACATTGAAGATCACAGCAGCAATTCATCAGGGTTTCTTGTTTTCCAGCTTAGGCTTCTCATTTTAGCTATAGCATTTTTAGTCGATCGGTTTTTCACCAGTCCTAGTAGGTAAAAAAAAAACGAGTCTAATTGGATTGGCGCACAAAAAAGAGAGAGGGAAATCGCTGTTAAACCCAAAATAAACCAGGAGTGACTGCTGCAGAATCATTTACTGGTAGTAAAAAGATATCGGGATCAAGAGCCCTCCAACCTGCAAGAGTTTTTCGTGGCGTAGAGAGCCTTTACAAAAACATTTAGTTTCAATATTCATAAAGAAGACCTCCTTCAGAGCAGGGAAGCAGGAAGTGGTCATCTCCTAAGTTGCCTTCTGGCAAGAGCAGGGGCTCTCTTCGGTATATAAACTTGGTAGCTTACCTGTTATTAAGCTATCCACATCAGCTATATAATGGAACTGAGCAAAGTCATTTATCTAAAGGCTTAATATTGCAGAATCTTAAAGAGTAGAGTCAATGACCTGAATGGTTTCACCACCACGAGTAACAGACATTGTCCTCTGTTCATACTGGGGCCCCTCAGCTTCCTCCTTAACTTCAGCAGCAGGGTTTGTCTCTTGTGATACAGATTTAGGGCACGAGCTCAAAGAATGTTCAGCAACAGCAGAACCAACCGCCTTACTTGCTTCAGTGTCCATGCCAGATTTGTCCACAGGAGTTCCAATCATGACCGAATCAACATCCTTCCTAGCGGCCGCCTCCAAAGGTTTAGCTTGAGGAGGTGCCTTAGGGAGACGAGGCAATTTTCCAGCAGCTGGTTCAGTTTTTGCCAAATCTCTCCTCCATGTGAATGGTGTCATACTTTGCTTATTAGCACCCAAACTACCTCCATGGATTACACTTCCTCCAAGAGAACCACCACCAGAAACCTGAATGGGACCTCTGGATGGAGATGGCTTGGCAGCTTCACGATCCCGACCACCAATGTTGCTATCAACTGAGGTAGTTTGAGTGGTGATTCTCCTCCAAACGCTCATACTGTTCCCTTTATACTGAGTTGTGTCTGCCGGCCTTGCAGAAACCTCCTCTGGGAACTTCATTTGAGTTGACACAGTAGTAACAGCTGGAGCTCGCTTCATATCATCATTATTTCTATGCAGATCAGAAACACCATTGCCCTTACTAACCTCCCAAAATCTTTTGAGGTTCTCCAGTGCCCTCTGTCTCAATACTGACTCCAAATCCTCACTAGCTGCACCATCAGAAACTATACCGTTCTTTCCTTTCACAAGAGCAAGACAGGGGACCACATCCTGGGAAGGATTGCTTCCATCAAATTGTTCCTTGGAACCTCCATTTTTCTCGTCTATCAAGGTGCCAGTAGTATTAGGAGCAGCTTCTGGAAAATCCTTGCTAAGCCCTTTGATCTTGGATTCAACATGGGACTCAAGAGCCGGTCCTTTCCTACTCCCTCCATTATTACTGTCATTGCTTTGGGAAGAAGGATAATCATTATCGTATAATATCTCTTCTTTATTCTCATCTTTGTCCAACTTTCTCTCATCAGCATGGTTAGTGACCATAATAACAGATCTCAACCTCATCGAACTATTGGCACTAATTACCCTCTCCTCATTCTGATCATGACTACTCATACTACATTTGCTGCAGGAAGAACAGCTCCTTGTCCTGTACGCACTTCTTTCAGCTGCAGTGCTATCCTTGCGTACTTCACGGTTATGTCTGTCCCTTCTCCTAGACCTGCCCCGTTGACTCTCAAATTCACTTTCCCCATCATTCCTGCTCCTGCTATCACATGTTGAGCAGCTCAAGGAACCACTACCAGTCAAACTAATAGTCACACTTCTCTTATGTTTCTTCTTGTATGTTTTCTTCCTGGCACCCAAGTCATCATTTTTTCTGGATGCTCTCCTCTTTCTAGCAGGACGAGAGTCCTTGCTGCTCTCAGAACTGTAAGAGCGCCGGCGACTCCTTTTCTTCCTTCCTCGTGTATTTCCATGGGCAGGGGACTTTGACCTCCTTCGACGCCTATAATCATACTCAGAACTTGTATAAGATGAACCAGGTGAATGATAGTCACTTGAATAAGAATCAGAATCCCGATGATGGCGGAGCTTCTTCAATTTATTTCGCGCCTTCTTGCTCTTGGTTTTCCTCGAGCGAGCCTGAGCAACCAACATTAAAAAGACCAAATCAGAAAAATAAACAAATCTAACCCACGATTTCATCTGAGACTCCAAAACTTAAATTTGAATGGCGAGTAAATTCAATGGGCTGATCCCTAATGTACAATTTGCTTAACGCATGCGGAATTTTAAAATAAATACAGATATAAAAATGAACCAGAGGCCAGAGAATGACTACACGGAGTCTCCGACACTTGCCGTTAGCACTGGTTAGATTGTTATATCAGCAAGTAAACACAAAAAACAAGTTAAAACCCTAAACAATCAAACTGGCAAACTATCACAAAATGGCGCATTGAATCTAGAACGCGCTCGAGAAATTGATCCAATCAGAGATGGAAACACAGAGAGGTAAAGCGAGGGAGTACCCGAGGGGAAGCATCGGAGCGCTTCTTCTTTCGAGAAGAAGATTTTCCCATATACGCGTCAGGAACCTGCTATAGCCACTGTCACAACTATTACCCGCAAACGATCGATCAATGGAGAGAGATTAGAGACGACGAAACAGGATCACAAAAAGTAAAAGGAAAACGAAGAAATGGAGAAAAGCTGCAGCGAGATGAATCCGATACAGTTGGAAGGGATTAGATGGTGATGATGATGAAGAAGCAGAAGAAAGCGCTATGCGAGCCCGGCAGTAAGTGGCGCTCTCTCTCTCTCTCTCCGTCGCTCTTGAAGCTGTGGACAGGTGAGGAATAAAGTCTTGGTCGCCGACTGCCAAAGGCCCAGGCCTACTTTTGTTGCATATCGATGAAACTATGGGCCCAAACCAGCCATTGAGGTATTGGACTTCAGGCCCATGGACCCCAATATTGGGCCTGAAGTCTATCCGACTGACAGCAACGGCTGGGGCTTAGAAGACTCGGTCACCAGGCAGCCGAGCAGCAGCCGCCGTCTCCCTCTGCAAAAAGAATACTCGAAAATAATATAAAAATTTATATTCCCACAACATCAACTTCTGTTGTCTTCCCCATCTCCCTCCAGGTGGCGCTCCCTCGCGAGACCTCCTCCACTCAGGAGGCGGGACCCCACAGCCCTACACCTTACGCGCCTACAGAAAGTGCGCCAATCGACGTTCAGAACACGTCAACGGAGACAAAAAAACAACCGGGGAGCCGTCCGTACGAGAACACACGTGAAAAATCCGAAGTGGCCACCGTTGATTGGGGCTCCGTCACCGCTTCATGCTGCAGGGGGGGGTGAAAACCTTTCCGGGCGACATCATCGGGAGCGGGGACCACGACGAAGGGGGCGGCCGCCGCGGCTCCCACGCTTTGTAGTTACCCCAATTTCATCAGAACCGTTCACACGTGGGACCCTAATTCTACCGTGCCTTTAACAACATGGTCAGAAAACTTCAATTACCGTGGGTAGACGTAGGCAGAGCGAAGAGGGCATTTAAAAATAAAATTGCGATACGAATTTGATTTAAATCTTCCTAATTTCGAGTTATTTATTTACTATTTATGATCTTATTATCAAAATATAAAAGAAATATTATTTATATGAAAGATGCAAATAAAATGGGGATCTAATGATTCCATTTGCTATTAGCCTGCGACGGCAGCCTCACTGACTACTGGGCACTGCGCAAAGATTCCTGTTGACTATAGCATTTGTTCGATTATTACCCTGCATGGGATTAATAATCGTATTTTGGCTTAATCGAACTGGCACCGATGTACGACAAGAAGGACGAAGATTTTCTCTTGCAATAATTCTGTAAGTTGCTTTCTAGGCGCCATGTACAGAGAATTCCCATAAGGATATTGGACGGCATCATCAGCTCATTACTCTGCTGTTCATAGTTTCATACACAATCGAGACGGATCAATGTGAAAGATGACAATAAGATCAACAAGGGAGAGTGAAATTTGGGTTGGCTTGAATTAATTGATAATAAGATGGGGCCTTTAGGACTTGAGAGGGGAAGGTGTGAGTCACGTGACGGACGACAAGCACGTGTTAGAGAGAACCGGACAGGGGTGGGGGGGGGCGGGCATCGTCAACACGTAATTACTCGATGGGTCGCTCTGATTCGGTCATCATCCGTTCGCTTAACTTTACAGCGGTTTCGCCGACGGTGCCGCCCTAACATTTACTGTGTGGGCCCGATCCCCGACAGAAATACTTTCCAGGTGTGAGCGCGTCTGCCGGAACCGAGCTTTCACTTCCAGCATCGGCCGCCGTCCGATCGGCGAAAGACGATCTAGCAGATGTGGGACCCACTGGCCTCCCCATCAGGGGGCTGCTCCTAGCTCGCAGATTTTTCTGCTTATTATTATTATTATAGAAAAAGGATGAAAAAAGGACTGCCCTGATTGCAATATCAAAGAATTCATCCTCCCGTCACTGTCCACTTGGGTGCTCGTGAGACTGTGCCAATCGTAAATATCAAGCAATCTCGTCTCTGGGGTTGCCTCCACATCTTGTACGAATTTTGATATGTTACTGGGTATTTTACTAATTAACACTGCCTGTGGGTCCCTAGAAACAGCGATGTCGCTGTCCATGAACTTGCTAGGTTGGGACGTCGTTTTGTGGGTATGGATATGTACGCGTTTGAGGGATGTAGTTTCTCTACTCTCGGACTTGTTAATGAATATATAGTTTATTATTGATATATATATAGAGAGAGAGAGAGAGAGAACAAGAATAAAGAGAAGTCATGGCGGCAGAAGAGGAGAGAGCCTCCCGTCCAAGGGAACAAACACGAGCGCTAAAATTACAATGTTACCCCCGACTTTTCGTCAATAAAAGAATCATCTCTGGCGGCGACTTCACTTAAATTTTCCTCTTTTTTTTTCCCTTATGAGCCTTGTAATTTTATATTTTTTTAATCACACGTGAATTAAAGAATAAAAATTTTATATAATAAAAAATAAATTTATAATATTTTAACTATTAAATTGATATAAGTAATATTGTACAAACCTACTTTTATCTTTTTACTTAAATTTCATGCCCACCATCATCCCATCACATATTCGGTTTTTGGCGATGTTCTCTTAAAAGCTCTTTTTCCCCGTTATATCAGCTTTGTACGTGTCATTTGATAATATAACAGTTATAAAGGATTTTTTTTCCTTTTTCTTTTCTTTTTGGCGATATTCTTCAAATGCCCTGTTAAGCGTTAGAGAATATGCAAAGTTAAAAAAAAAAAAGTTCCGATTTTAATATTGGGGGAAAGTGGGTGCGCGTGTCAGGATAAAGAAGGAAATGTGGGGGCTGCCTGCCGCCGTACGAAGATGGACCAACCAATAGGTGTCGTCAGCAAAAGCATGCAGAGCTCTATCGTGCGCTATGTGGGTTCTTTCCCTTTGGGGGGGTGTTGGGGATTGGAATGTTCACATAAGAGACGACTATGTCGTACTAAATCAGAATAATGTAACACCTCCATTAACCCCGTCCCATCAATTATGTTGAGTCTACGACGCGCGTCCGTCCATCCCAAGCTATTATAATAATAGTAATAATTCACATATATATATTTTTTTAATACCAATATAAAAAAAAATCAGAGAAACAGTAAAAATAATTATTTTGATTATTTTAATTAATAACAGGTAGTACTCTCATCACATGAAAACCGGTGTCAAGTAGGAGGAGGAAAATAGAACTTATTTAATTTGGCGCATTTCCCACGTTCGGCTTCGGTAAAGTGACCGCCCAAGAACCGAAACCCCACACGACAGAACTCATATGAAAGTAGCTGCAGTGCCGGTGACTTGTCCTTTTTTCTACCAACCGGCCCCCCGATCATCCTAAATTCAGATCCGGCCCCCAAACTATGTGGTCCGTCACCAAAACAGTCCGCACCTACCTGAATAGAATATAGAATCCGTGATTTCAGAACTGTGGGCCCAAACTATATCCGGAAGAGAGGATGGGAGAGCCTGCTTAATCAAGGAAAGAGAAAGGCTAAAGGAAAAACTTCAGAGGGAGGAGTGGCACAGATTGATACGAAGTCTCATACGACGAACTGCCATTAATCAAACTTTCGATGTCCCAAGGAACAACAAGGAGAACAACAAGATTGAGATCTTCAGAAGCTCAGATCTTTCTCAGTTGCAAAAAGGATTAAAAAAAAAAAAAAAGCCCCACGGAGGTTGTCAATCATATATTTACAGAGCACGAACTAGTCACGTGGAATTCAACGTTTGTCATCATCGATCATCAACGTTTGTGACAGGCTGCGATTCTTCTACTTGCGATTATTTTTCATCCGTTTCAATTACCAATGTAACCAGCACTGATCCCTCCGAGTAAACAAAAGGCATACGGATCCGATGGCTTCTGGATAAAACTAGGCCACCTCCGGCGCCGGGAGGTTGAGATCTAGATCTAGGTTGAGGTTGCGCAACGGCTTCCTACTCGGATCCACGGCAGGGGACGCGCCTGAAACGGTCACGCCAGAGACTCGTCCTATCACGGGCCCTAAGCCCGCCAGCATAGGGCGGTCGAACCTGCAAGCCTCGCCGTTAAGGTTACTGTTCACCATCTCGGCACCAGCATGCGCCAAGGCGTCGAAGAAGAAGACTGGTCTGGCCACCGGGAAGCAGAGAGGGGTGGAACCCGGGAAGTAAGCCCGTGCTCCGCCGAGGTTGAGATCCAAGGTCGGCGGCGGGGGCGGGGAAGCGGAGTCCATGGTGCTGCTCCGGCTGGGGCTGCGGGCGGAGAGGAGCTCAGCGTCGGTGGGGAAGTTGGTCTTCGCCTTCACACCGCGAAAATCACGCGCTGCCGCGTCGTAGGCACGCGCTGCCTCCTCGGCTGTATCAAAAGTGCCGAGCCAGACACGGGTTTTCTTCCCCGGGTCGCGGATCTCAGCAGCATAACGGCCCCACGGCCTCTTCCTGACGCCACGGTATCGGATCTCCTTCACGGCATGGGGGCCAAGGGTGACGGCGGTGGTTGCGGTGGCTGTTGTGGACCTTTCTCTCGGAGCCATTTGCGGGGGCTGTCAATATCGGAGCTGTGAGAGATGGAGAGAGTTAAGGGATGCTCTAAGAGAGATGAAGCGAGGGTTTATTATATAGAGAGGAGGACCGAGGGTGGGAGAGAGTGTTTATTTTAAGGAGGAAAAAGGGCTACGTCCCTTTTGGGCGCTTGTTGTGCACATTCCGAGCAGGATTGCTGGCTTCGCCCCGCATGGACCGGCCTGCCCCGTGTTTCCCATTTATGCCCTCACAGTAACTAACTGAATTTGAGAATGTGTAGTGACCTCTTTGGTTGAACGTGTAGTGAGATCCGGCATCATCAAATCCACTTTGATCGGTTGAGGCAATGTCATAATATATGTTTGACCCGTTAAGAATAAATTTTTTGGCGTTAGAGAGAGCCCTTATAGTGCGAGAAAAATATATAAAATATTATAATAAGTTTAATTAAAGTTTATATTTGTGTTATATTATCTTATATTAGGCCATTAATCCTTACTCTTACCGTTTCATTGAGCTTAGTGGCTTTTGACAAAGCTTCTTCTTCTTTTTTTTTTTTGCGGACCAATCTGTGGATTTAACCTCGCCTTGCCACGTTCTCGTGTCGTGGCTGCTAGAAGCTACTGGTGGGGCGGAAGCATCGTGCAGTGGTTGGCTTGCTCCCCAGCGGGCCAGCTCCCAACTACTAGTTCTCTTTTTTTTTTTTCTCTTCCCATCTCGTGGAACCTCCTTTTATCTCATCTTCATGTTCTATGCTTTTAATTAATTAATTATCTATTTTATTGATTAGACTAAATGGAAGATAATTTTAAAGTCCAATAGGTGAAAATTATATTTAGTGTCCATATCGAGAGGGAGGAAGGAAAGTACCTGGTGGCCGACAGCTTGTCATCGCGCCCCATCCGATCGGCAATCCTTGACAGAGGCGCGTCCGACGGGTAGCGCGGTCAACGAGACCATTGACCAAACGCCCCAGCCGCCGCCGCCCCTGCCATAAATAATTAAATAAATGGAAGATAATTAAAAAAATAGTAACAGACAGGTGCAATAATTGCCAGGTCCAGAGTGGGGTAAAGCAAGCAACGTGACACACGGCAACCCAACCAGCAGACCCAGGGGCGGCGTTGTCAAACGGCGGTTAATATTGAATCCCCCCATCCCCCTCTCCCCACTTAAATTGCGTGCGGTCTTCCGGTCTTGTTCCCCTGTAAACGGCAAGTGCCTGACTGACGGCGGCGTTACCAAATCAATTTTTTTTTTAATTTTGTCTATTCCATGAGCTTCGTACTTTGTACTCCGGCAACTTATACGCACCGAGAGTCCTGGAATGTGAATTTACGGTGCTGTCCCTCTCACGGTCTCCGCTCTCGACTCCACCGTTAGAATTTTGATAATTTCACCTTCATATACTGCTAATAATAATAAACAGAAAATTTCCAAATGAAATAAATGATCACCTCTTGGAACCGGTAGCAGTGGAACCATCGGACGGCTGACATCTCCCCGTGGCCTTAGCACGTGTCGAGCTGACAGGCCGTCGTACACACTGCAGCCTGCGGCAGACAGATCTAAGCTGAGGGCGTTGTCTGTCTGACTGGTCCGTTGGTGGTGTGCCACACAAGCGGTCGTGGCGAGACCGCTTGTCGTTGTCAGGTGTTCACTTGCCGCTGATTATTTGCCTTATATCTGTTCCCACTTCAAGACATTTTTTGCTGTCTGTTTTTTATTTTTATATTTATTTTTGCTGGATAATAAATTTAGTTGTCTTATTTTACGAGTTAGACATGTTGGATTACAAATAAAATATATAATAACCCAACGTGAAAATTATATATACATATATTTATTTTTCATGAACTTACGGGTCCTTCTCGATTACTAGTCGAGTTTGTTTCTCTCTACGAAAATTGGCCAACGCTGATTGATGTGATGGAGGCATGCTCTTCTCTAATGGGATAGTTACAAAAAGATGTACAATTTCAATTGGATTTACAGCAGAACAAGTAGAAAGTTCGTAAGAATCAGGAGGAGGAGGAGGAAGAAGAAGACGCCGACGACGTCGTTTGCTAGATCCTCTTAATGGGCCGGAAAATTCAGGGACTATATGTTATGATCAGGGCGGACTCCTGTTGATTGGGCTGGGGCCCATCATCTGATCCGCCTTTTTCTCCGACCAATCCAGCAACGCAGTCTGCGGAAAGTGGAACTCCGGTTGGAACGTCTAATAGAACATTTTTACGACATGAGCTCCGTATTCCGACGAGGGAAGGCATGTCAAAATCTCTGTTCACTCAGGCTCGTCTCTTCCTTCGCAAATATCTGGGACTCGCGCCAACCCGTCAAGCCAAATCTCGATGAAACGAATTCAAATTGCAGATTCGACACTCGGGAAAGTGTAGAGGAGGCTCCTATTCCAAATCCCGTTGCAGATGCAACCACTGGAGAAATAGTCAGGTCCAGCCGACAGGAAGCTGATAGACAATCCCCTGCATCCGTTCAAAGCCTACTAGACAATCTAAGGGGTAGCTCAAGTGAGGCAGTTGAGAGGGCACTCGATGAATGCTCTCTGGATCTTAGCGAGGACTTGGTTCTGAATTTGTTAAAGCGGAATGCTTTTGATTGGAAACCTGCTTTTACATTCTTCAGCTGGGCTAGTAGAAGAAGGGGCTGTTCATTCGGGTCGACCGTTTACAACGAAATTCTCGATGTCCTGGGCAAAACGCGGCAGTTTCATGAAATGAAGCAGGTGCTCGATGAAATGGCTAAGAAAAAGGGTCTATTTGATGAAACCACGTACACTGTCCTGCTCAGAAGATTCGCAGCCGCACATAAGGTTGATGAGGCAGTTGATGTCTTCAATAAGAGGGAAGCATTTGGGCTCGAGGTCAATTGGGATTCGTTTAGGGAGTTGCTAATGTGGCTTTGTAGGCACAAGCACGTGGAGCAAGCAGAAACTCTGTTCAACTCTAAGAAGATGGAGTTCGGGGTGAAACATGACATAAAGTCACTGAACATAATCCTCAATGGTTGGTGTGTATTGGGGGATGTAAGGGAGGCAAAGAGGTTTTGGAAGGACATTCTTGCTAGTAACTGCAGACCAGACAGGTTCACCTACGGAACCTTCATTAACGCCCTTACCAAGAAGGGAAAGCTAGGGTCTGCATTGAAGCTCTTCCGTGCAATGTGGGATAATGGGCACGATCCTGATGTGGCAACGTGTAACTGTATAATCGATGCACTCTGTTTCAAGAAAAGGGTCCCCGAGGCCCTGAGTGTTTTCCAGGAGATGAAAGAGAAGGGATGTGCTCCAAATTCTGCCACCTACAACTCGCTCATTAAACACATGTGCAAGATTGGAAGAATGGAGATAGTGAATGAGCTCGTAAGAGAGATGGAATTGAAGGGAGGGAGTTGCGGCCCTAACGCATTGACTTACAGTTACTTGCTGAAGTCTCTGCGAAGGGCAGATGAAGTACCAGAGGTTATGCGGAGTATGCAGAAGAATGGATGTGACATGAATGGTGACTTGTCTAATTTGGTTCTGAGGTTGTACATGGGGTGGGGTCACAAGGAAGGGGTGATGAGTACTTGGTGCGAGATGGAGAGGTGTGGTCTGGGGCACGACCGGAGATCATACACGATAATGATTCACGGGCTTTATGACAGAGACAGAATCGAGGATGCTCTGCTATATTACGAGGAGATGGTCTTGAAAGGGTTGCCTACAGAACCGAGGACAGAGATATTGATGAGTGCTATCAAGGACAAGACGAAGGAAAGAGAAGGTCGAGGAGGAGAACAGTACGATCCATTGATGCGCAGAATACGGAATAATAACCAAAGTTGGTAAATTGACTTCAGGCTTTGGTGGTCATCTTTCGGTGAGTCATGAGACAAGCGTTGTGCTTTGCTCTCTAACGAAGCTGTCGCCGTGGAGAAGACATTGGGTTGACCGGAAAACAGAATTCAATGTGGCAAGAAGCAAATGGGATGGAGACAGTGCACGTCTGAGTGGGCTGCTGCGGAGTTTAGAAGGGTTAGAGTGGAGGAAAAAGAGCTTCTTTTGCTATTGTTGTCCATGTTACATGAGGGAACTTGCAAATGGAATTAAAGTGGCAAGCAAATGTCATACAACAACAGCAACCGAGTAAAAGGACAAATATATGATTATCGCTACTCCAGCTTGTTGTATGGAATTACCATTTATACGAAGGTCTATTGTACCGTCTCATTAAGGATTGTCATCCAAAAGATCTTGACAGATCTACACAATTTCTCAAAAGGCTTTCCATCTCAGCCTCAAATTTCCATTCGGTTGGCTGCGTCATCCGAGATGATATCTGTTTAATTAAACCTGACCTCCGCATCCGTAACACGGGTTAACCTCCTCCTTTGGACTGGATCATGCGACTGAGTAGCATCATTGCACGAGAAACAATCATATTCTTGAACCATATGTAGCAAAAAGGTGCATTACATTGATCATTGATGGAAAAACATGGAAGAAAACAGCATCACCATCCTCTAATCGCAAGAGGATAACAACGTTTGCCCTATCCTCTATTGAATTTCACATGCATAACACTCAAGCACTGGTATTGGCAGCTGTAGCAGCTTCAGTAGCAGCAGCAGCTGGGACATACCATCCATGATGGATTTCCACAGCCTTCTTTCTTCTTGCAAGTTGAGATTTCCTACGTGCTCCGGTGTTCCTGTGCAGTGTTCCTACCTTTATTGCTTTGTCAATGACTGAGTAAGCCTCTGCAATTAGTTTCTCGACGGGTAAGATTTCCTCTGCCTGTGCTTCTGGTTTCTTTTTGAGCCCATCCAGTGCTTCCAGAACCTGGACGACAGCAGTATACAAAGATGTCCAACTAATGTAAGCCGTGAACATGGTAACCTGAATCATGTATCTACTTTGGCTCCACCGACAAACATTCACTGCATTTGCAGATGGAAAGATGTTAATGATTCCAAATCATCTCTGCATGGCGTGAAGGAGGACCTTTTTCTTGTATCGTAACACTGATTTGAAGACTATATAGCGTACATAGGTGGTAGAAGAACGTTCAAGAAGCCATGTAGATGATGCTGATAAGCAAACAGATTTTTCCTTCATATAGGATATTTTCTTGATAATGACAGAATTATCAAATGAAGATCTAACAATCTTTTGCCTGCTGCTCATGCCAATTTTCATGAGTTGCCAAACATGGTTCATACTTGGACAAGTAATATGACCTAAGAGTAAGGATCACAGATCCAAAGTAATAAGCATGGCACATCTCATCGTCAACACAGCTTCTATACTCAAATCTTTTACAAGAAAATAATCTCAAACGCTAGCAATCTGCCCATCTGCTTGGACCCAGCAGATTTGTAGCGAATATGAACAGACGTGCCCAAGACTCAAAATCTCAATCAACGTCACAACTTCACCAACTACTCCCTCTTTTCAACCGTTAAAAAACCAATGCCTTGCCCAAGAATCAAAAGCTACTTAAAATCCAAGAGCATCAAAATCATTGCAAGCAACTGCATATGTGAACAGAAATGTCGATTCTCATCACATATTTTTATCAACAAAAGGGTCATAAAAAGAATTTCACCGTGACAAGGCATAACAGAAAAGGAAGAGGAGCCATTTGACTTCCGCTGAGGCAAAAGGGAATAAGAGTACCTTCTTCATACGAGTCCTGATTTCGGACTTGTGAGCTTTGTTGTAAATGCGCCTCTTCTCGGCTAGGCGAGCTCTCTTGGCGGCAGAGTCCGCCTTCTTCCTCGGAGCGGCCTCACAGACGACGGAAAGGCGTGGAGGCGGCTTTTGCACCGACACATAACCTGCCATCAAAGAAACATTCAAGAGCTCCGCCCGTGTGGGAATCGATTAGAGATTATAGGGCCTACCCCGGGGGAGGACGGTGTGGGAGACGCTGGTCGAGAAGCTGAGGGACTTGAAAGCGGCGAGACTGATGGCAGAGGAAGGAGGAGAATGAGAATTAACCGAAAGGCTCCTGAATTGGGAAGGAAGAGCTAAACACGAAGATAAGCTCGCCATCTCTGGTCTACTCCAGTGAATCCCCCTCCCTTTCCTGTCAGTCCGTTTCCTTTTTGAAGACTGGGAAGACGAACGTAGGCTCTGCGCTTCCATTGCATTATCTGCTCCGGGGGAGAGAGATAAAGGCTGGCCAGCGAAATTCCTCTTCTGCCCTCAGTCTGGGCTTGTTTTGGACACATGGTGATGTAATCTGGGCCGCCGGTCTGGCCCACAACATGTACCGCCGCCTACGACGACACGGCACGGCACGGCACGAGAGAACAGATGAATCTTTTTTTAATCAATAAAATGGAAAATTCCATGGATTCAACCTGGATGTGGAAGCTGAGCCTCCTTCAAAATTACAAAACTGATCATCGCCAAAACATGTGTCCCAGTTCAGCCAGATCAAGAGCATAACTACTACCTATCAAGCCTAGAGGCCCAAGAGCATGCCCAGTAAGTAAAATGCTCGACATTAGACCAGAAGTTGTTCAAAACGTATCGACAGTCCCAGGAGTGAGATTGACTCCCCGTTAACAAGCATGATTACTTCACGAGCATCACAGTGAAAGGAGACAGAGGACCGTTCCTCGTTCACCGCAGTATCCGCTGCATCTGCCAAAGCTAATGCTTCCATTTTGGACAGCATTGCCCTATTAATATCCTCAGTCCAACTTACAGGTGAGAAGTAAAGCTTGGAATTATCCAATTTACCCCCGCCGAGAGTCGAGTGTTGACAAGTTCTTGTTTGGAAGCTCGAAAGCGCTCATCGTATACTATTCAAGACCGTTTTAACTAAGGTGGATCTGGCTGTCCACCAAAATGGTCTTAGCTAGCTTTCCAACATGACAATTTGCCTTTGATTTTGTCAAGGGCAAGCTCAACTGATTATGATGTCTCCTTTTGCCTTATAAAAAGGGGATCATGGAAGGAGCTTTTAGATCGGCTTCAGCACCGTTTCTGACATCTTCACAGACGAAGAAACCGTATCTGTTAAAGGTGATCTCAAGACCACTACATGAGCAGCAGGTGTCCAAAATGTCCCTACAAGAATAATCATCGAGCTAGATGGCTCTAATTAGTATTATTACGTCATCCACAAATAATAACAGATAATTGAGGGAGTCATTTTGCTAAGAGATTTTGATTCTCTTTTCAACTCGATAAATCATCCTTAAAAGAATTTCAATTATAATGATAAAGGGTTAAGGAAGGGATAACCTTATCTCAGGCCCCTTTGGGCACGAAAAAGGCCTTGAGAGCAGCCATTGATCAAAATCGAACGGGAAGGGGTGGCAGCACATCGCATAATCCGTTCGATAAAGTCTTTCATGGAAGCCAAATCTTTCGAATATTGTTTCAATAAAGCACCGTTCAAGCCTATCTAAGGTTTTCAAAAAATCAATCTTGATGCCAACCCAACCCCTCTCGTACTAAGATTTATTCATGGTCTGAATGATTCCTTGAGCTAAAGGCCAGCTGATTTACGTGAGATCATTTTTCTTATAATTGCTAATCTTAAATATTACTTTCTTTTTCCCCACCTTTCTTTCACGACTGTTGCAGCCAGGGGCCCGATCCCCGGTCTCGTGTTTCATAAGCATTTCCAATCGGTCTTCTCACCTCAGCATTCTGAAAATTTATGAAGCTCGGTTTCGTTACCGCAGCATGCATGCTCAGTTTCGCATTTTGCAGCTTCCACGTAGGCTCGCCACGGGCTTCGAGATAGACCCCCACAGAGAGAATCAACAGCTGAAAAGCTCGAGCCTGGTGAATTATCTTCCTAGCATGCAACTCTTGGCAGGAGCCCCTCCTCTCGACTCAAGGGCAAGTCTCTCGTGGAGCCTACAGGGTGACTGACTACTAGTGTCTTACAGTCTTTCGAGTTTGGAAAACCCGGATGAACGAGCACACGAAGACGACACACAGTAAAAGAACGTCCACATTCTCCGGTGAAGAGATGCACTCCGTGGCTCGGACTCCAAGCCTCACTATCATGCAGAAGGTAAGACTAGAACCTCTCGGATGTCATCACGGCAGGTTGGGCCTCCGGGTGCCTCCTCCCTAGATATGGACCCCTTCTAACAGCATCTTGCAACTGCACAGCATCACTAGACCATAAAACGGGATGAAAAGCACAGGAAATAACAAATGAACAAACAACAATTCAGAATTGTTAGCTCCTTTCTCCCGCAGCTTATCTCGCACACATCTTTTACCTCAGTAACTATTTGGGCGAATGCGGGGTCTCCGACCAGCTTACTTGATGCGAAAGCTTTGGCAATCGCCTCGCAGCAATTATATCTAGCTTCCATACCTGAAAAACAGCAACAGGAATCTCGTGAGTGTAGCAAAATCTCACAGGAGAATGTCTTCCTCAAATAAGATGATATTCCCCTTCAAGCAGTGACGAGAGAGGTAAGCAAAGGAATACCTATTTTAGTGGTTTCAATGGTCGGGTCAGTCACCAAATTTATAATCTCTTGTTTTGATAAGATCTCCAACAGGCACCATGGGCGACTCACCAATGCTTTGAGCACTCTATAAGCCTGAGAACGTTCACAATTGACCAGTTAGAATCCCTAAAAGTAAGGCAGACAAGCATAAAAAATGCAAGAGAAGATGTAAGTGTGTAAAAATTGAAAATAAGAATTTCACCGCCAAACGAGTTTCTGCATCCTGCTGAAGAACCGATAGAAAAAGATCCTGTCAACACACCACCAATGTAGCCAGTAGTCAGATAGATCACTGCCTCGAGATCATAAAGCCATAAATCATCATATATGTGCAATTAAAAGTGTAACAAAACATGTCATAGTAATCAAATGAGATGTTTATAGTTCATTTTTCATTGTTGGATATCTAGGTATATTCACACATTGCATTTTCCAAGGCAGATAAAGGTCAAAGGATACTTGAATGGTGAGAAATTAGGAATATATGGAACTTGTAGATAACATAATGAGGAAAAACCTTGGACAAGTAGCACAAGAATTCCCAAAATATTGAAATCTACCTCGCCCATGGAGAACTATTAATTTGAAAATAATGCAAAATCATAGGTGTGAGGAAATATGATGTACAGCTGCTGGGACATGAAAAAGAGAGTAGAACAAAAGACTGGGTCTATGGATGGATGTCCAGGAGTAATTCTCCACTATCAAACTTCTTTTTCAATTTGCAGAACTGTCAGTTTGAAAATCACAGGTTCATGTATTGGTTATCGCAAGGGCAAATTTTTGCATCAATTCATGAAGTGAAAAAATTCTCCACTACTGTTCTATGATTTTTCCTCCTCTAATTTGCCTCCCCTTTGTTTATTAATCCCTTTGCTCTACTTAATAAGTTCCACTCAACCTTAATAATATTCCATCGAATAGGAACCAAACCATCTGCCCCGCATTAACAGCTTTTCTGGAAAAATAGAACAGAGACAATAACATGCAACCACAGCACAATGCAGAATGAAAAGAAGATACGGTGAACTTACATAAGGTGTCAACTTTGAACTCTTTGATGCTGTATCATATATCAAAAACCTAAGGGTTTCTTCAGCTCCACCATATAGTATCATATTGTTCTCACACCGAACTTCTCCAGCCAAGTTTCCAAGAGCATGCAGTGCAGCCTATTTTCACCATTTAAGAAAATACACAAAGATATAAAAGGGATCAGAGAACTGATAATTGCCTGAGAATATGATGACTAAAATTGGTAACCTGATACATTTCCAACCCACCCCCCCCCCCCCCAAAAAATAAAAAAAACAGCAATGTGCTGAAAGCTATGGATCAGATGATGTGGACAAGTAATACAATTGCCGCATTTAGCTCACTTCGTTTGAAAATAAATTTCTTTTAACTGAAGAAGTAGCAGTTCCCACTTTTTGCAGAATTTATCACCAGTCCCGGACATTATTTCCCAGCCAAGACATGTCTGTGATTTTCTTTTCATGGCATATGGTTCTTATTTACAAATTATAGAGTTTCCACATATCTACCATTATTACTAACCAAATGGAAGAAGTTAACGGGTAGTTGTACTTGTATGAGAATAGTATGAACTAACCAGCTGTATTTTGCCACGGCCTTGACTTTCAAAGGCAGAACGAATTATCTGTCTTGCAGCTGGATTTGGGCTTGACAACAAAAAGATGGCTCCATGTGTTGCTAGTAGCAGATTGCAACAAAATGTGGATTAGGACTTATAGACAATGAAACTTACATATCACTAACTTTTAAGCATAAAGCAGCATGATTTTGGGTTTCTCATAAATTTGCTATTCGTTGTAGTTTAGGAACTTTGATATGTCTGAATATGGAAGTGAAATAATTATTCATCAGTCACTATGGGTTCCACGTCCACGTTGGAAGAGAAATTCAATGCACCAGAAAGAAAACTAATATTACTCCTTTCAAATTGAAGTAAGTCAAAATGAATGATTTTGCCAGTTCAAAATAGCATATAAGCTCCAAAATGTGCCATAACATTAACACTCTTCTTCTTACGCATTTTCATCACATACACAATAAGCAATCAAAACAGAGAGTTTTTCAGCTGCAGCTAATACAAAAACTTACAAGACCCTATCAATCCAAGTGCTTCAAGTGCAGATTCGTGTTCATCTATAACTTGATTTTCCAATGATCCAAGCCTTCCATCAATGGCCGATATAGCAGTTCTGATACCTAGTTTGCAAAAGCAGAGTTAGTCCCATGACCACTGATTCTTGATAGAACTGCCGCAAGTTAGGTGACAGCTGATGATTAGAATTCATGAAAATTTGTAAAGATGATTTCCTGGGTTTACAAACCAGAAACAAACAGTTTCAAAAAAATCTAAAATCAACACAGATCCAGTAGATTAGCATAGCTTACTGGATTCGTCTACATATGTGAAGATGTTCTCCCTAGACAGAAGCCTTCCAGTTATTGCTATGGCTCTTGATCTTAAAATTGAGTCCAGTGACTCATTACTAGAATGAAATCATGGAAAATAAAATAAATTGTCATTAGGAATTCTATAAGTACTTTGATCAAACTACAACAAGATGACAGTGTCCCTCAATTACCTGATGACAGATTCAAGTAGCTGAAGAAGTGTGGTTGCAGACAAAAATTCTGTACCATGCTGAATCTCCGTCAACTTCAAGCACCAAATTCGAATATCAATGAATTCACATCAGAGAAAAGGTGATAAGAGAACAAATTTATGTGGCCCAATATATTGAGAAGGATGAACCTTAAGGGAGATTCTGCTACCACCTCAATGAACCAAGATGCTTAAGCAATATAAGATTAAGACATCATAGAGCATGCATGTTCATGCAAGATAATCAATACAATTGGAATACATCTAACCTGAACCTTCTCCTACCTCGTATAATAGCTCCAGGACACTTAAAGTTACAAGAGGATCATCTGCATTGCGAATTTCTGCCTCCAACAAACTTAGCAAATTTGATTTAAAAATAACTGATGCCACAGAGGTGGAAATGGAGAATAGCTTCACTATCAAGGCTAAAACACGAACACGCCCCTGAAATTATATCCATTACATAACAGGATTTCAGAAACAACCACCAAAAATTGAAGTAAGCAATAATTGGTGAAAATTCCTGATAACACGTCCCAGAAAATAGTCATTGCTAAAGAGTAAATGAACAGCCAACCATGTGTTGTCATATATCATACCCAGGTCAGAGCAGATGATAAATTAGCCACTAGGAAAACAAACAGAGAGAATGAAGCTATCGTACAAGTGAGGTACATCTTGTTGCCAAGTTTCCAAGGTGCATGGCTTCATTGTCATTGGGCGGAAAGACAATGTTCTATACATTGTTGAGCAATGTCGAAAGGCAAATATTAGTTTGTGTAATAACCAAAAGAAGAAGAAGAAGAAGAAGAAGAAGGGGTACATAGTACTGAATGTTCAATTCAGTTTAGTGCCTACAAAATACCAACTACGTACCATTCCTTCCTGGAAGGAAGCCAAAACCTTTATTGCATCCACTGAAGCCGCAGAAACCTGTTCGTCACTACACAACATTTCAAGAAATGGTACCTCAGAGATACACTGGAAAACAGATTTTATTGACAGCCAGCATCGAAGTCATTTCCTTACAACAAAGACATGAGGGAACTAAAAGAAACTGCAGTGGCTATGTAGATTTCAGATTGCTTTGGATCCATCAAGCACCTAGGATATTCTCTCTGTACTTATAAATTGAATCAATCAGATCCACGGCTTTACTTGGTTAAATTCCTTTAGACCATAACTGTACCATAACATTGACAGAATGACGAAAAAGCTACTTAAACTTACTTAAAAAAGGTTCTCTTCTCCAAATCAATACCTCAACATCATAATTTGATAAATATAGACAGTACTCAACCTGCGTCTTTAACATCCTTTGCAAGACAAAGGATTTGACCAAAACTCAGCACTGGAAGAAAAATGAAACATGGTAGCTCAAATGAAAAAAAAAAAAAGGATTGGAGAATATGGCACTACCACTAAACTGTGACAAACCACTAGCCAATCCATTCACAAGCAGAAAGTTTTGGACAAAGGAAGGAATCAGAAAAAATAGTAATACTCCTGTAAAATAAAAGTGTAATCAAGTGCGTCTAGGCCAACCATTATTTTAGCAATGTAAGCAGCAATTAAAAAATGAGATGACAAAGATGCCAAATAACCCAGCCAGATCTTCATCATTCATATTTTTCTATGTTATGGTACCAATCTGTGTCCTATAAATGTTCTTGGTTGCTTTAATTTTCCACAGGACATCACCACACCATCTAGCCAATTCAGCACAATACCCATGACAAAATAAACAAGATCAAAATGTTGAACTGAAGAAGATAGCTACATGTAATTGAAATTCTTACCCATGGACAAGGCAATCGAGCAGAAGAGGGTATATATTGAATTCGCTGATTAGCATTACAGCAGAAAAGGTCATATCTTCATTATTTTCTAAAAGGCATCTAACCTGTGGGAGAAAGTCAATTCACACCGATAACAAAAGGCATTACATATTGGACAGGAAAGATTAAAAAAAAAGAGCATATTCAGATTTTTTATTTGAAGTTTTATGTTTAAGAACCATTATCCGTGCATCATGGTAAAAAAATTATTTCCTATATCTACAGGTCCAATCCCAATTCAGGAATTATTGTGTCATCGTAGAATTTACTCAATATTGAAGCTAAAACTACAGTAGTACATGATTCTGCATTTACTTACTGTCTTACAAGCTAGATTTTTGACCGCCTGAGAATCTGCCTTCAGACCGACTTCCACAAAAGGCTGAAATAAGGGGAAATGCATGAGAAAGCAAGATTTTTAATGGATTCAATTCCACCTAAGATAATAATGTCAATTTGTAGTGGTTTGCTGCAAGTTTCTACATTCCTGAACCGTGTCCTGCTTGTATTAATAGAAGACTATGCCAACTAAAACATCTCACTTGTTTGAAAGAGAAACTAGTGTAAATTTATCTCAAGTGTCGAGATAGTGAACATACCATGTAATGAGGGATGAAGGAGGCACCATACTTAGTTCTGAATACTCTCTCCAGACAGTTAACTAGGATATTTTCTAGACCAGGGACACCTGATTTCTTCTGCAAAGCACTGCACACAGATGAAATTATGTTAACAAGACCACACGCACTGCTGGGACAACATGAATGGAAGAAGCAGTAAACACCAAACCAAATATCTTGTAGTGCACATTGCCAATCAACTAGGGATGCAAAAACAAGCAATGAAGAGAACAAATATTCAACAAATCAGAAACAGTATATGCTGAATACCACAGACAACAATCTATTAGCACTAGCATTTCACGCAATAAGCTTCACCAGAAGTTGACCAATCAAAGAAAGATGGAGATTAGAGACGAGTCTACTCGATAATGGCTGGTAGGGGGAATCGATCGAGAAATTCCTTCACCGCCGCATCATTCGGAACACCTGAGCCAACAAAGAAGAAACAGCAAACGCTCAGCTCCTGCGTAAAAATACACCTGCCGAAGGTTGACTATTACGCGAGGAGATTACCGGCATAAAAAGCGAAATCAGAAGCTGCCTCGAGCAGCTGAGCCGAATCGCGCACCGACTGTTCTTCCTCCATAGCTCGAGAGACAGGGAGCTTGAGCAGAAGCTTACGAACGGGCTGGAGCGGGACGCCGGGACAAGCGAGAGGGAGAGGAATGGGGAAAAATGAAAAATTTTTCACTGTGACAAAGGGACGCGTGGCATATGGCATGCTGTCGTGTCAGGCTGTCCGAGATGACCCGATTTGATGAGTCCGAACCGACATTTATCATGCATGGGTCGGTTTTACTCTTGGGCCCGACCCATCACGTTAGGAATCACATTCGGCCCATTTGAAATCCCTCTACTGGACACGTTCCGCGATTAACATCAGCACGATGAGCAAGGGACGACGCGCGAGGGGATTCGCCTCATTTTCCAACGAAAGACATCGTCACGTTTGATGGTTATGAGTAAAATTGAATTAGTTTTGAATTCTCTCATTCCAATGTTCTTGACTTGGTTACACTTTCGAAGCCGGTTAGCTTTCACATGTATAACCAGCTATGTGCGAGTAGAGTATGATTCGAATTTGCCTCCTACTACTCCGACCCTTAACCAGCCAGCCACTGAACACTCTTCAGGCTCGCAGCAATGCGCACGCGTACGATGAAACTCTCTCTGGATGCACAGTCATTTGCCAAACGGAACTAAAAGAGATGCGAACTGAAAGTGGGGCATCAAGACTTCGGAGGGGTCATCGCTTACTTGTCGAGAATATTTCAATGGCGACATTACCGTAGTACAACATAACCGTCTACTTCATGCCAGTGGGACAAGGCGCCACGTACATCTAGGAATATCTTCCGAGCACGGATTTGGCTAAGGCCAAAAGAACATAAAGAACCCCCCCATCCCCGCCCATCATGATTTCTTTCTTTCCCGTGGCCAGTACTCTTATGACATGTCTGGCATTTTCTGCCTGCGCCCTTTCCTTTATTTGTGCTGCTGCTGTGGCTGGTCTCATCGTCAAAAACATAACAATCTCACTCGAAAATCGACACAAACGCTTCCTTGCCATTTGCTGGCTGGGCCTTCCCCTTTCCCTTTATATGGTACAGCTAGCGCGTGCATTGCCGTTTCCATGAAGGAGCTGAGCTCCCTTTCCTTGCCTGTCCTTCCAATGAAGATGCCCTGAAATGTTAATCCTTCCACTCATTGCCATTATCCCATATCTCGCCACACCTCTTCTCCTCAGCCTTCCCGCCATAATCATCTCCCACGCCAAAGTGATCGAGGCCAAAGTGATCTCGAAAACTATTACGTGCTATGTATATAAGCAAACGGGATTGATAACAAAGTGGCTCCACGGCTCGATTTAGCTGCTTGGCTCTGCATGAATGTTCTTGTGTGTGTGTGTGTGTGTGTGTGTGTGTGAGAGAGAGAGAGAGAGAGAGAGAGAGAGAGAGAGAGAGAATTAGAGTGTTGTGTAACAGAACATTGGATCATGTGTAGATGATATGCAGGTCATTAATGGTCTCCGAGCAAAAAGACACATAGGTACATAATCATCCCGAAGTAGGCGTGCATCATCACTATAAGAGTCACCCTTTCCGACTGTAAACATTGACTCATGACCAAGGCCGACTCACCATAGATAGGACCAAGCCAACTGTCCACAGGACAAACTTACCCGCAGTTGGTCAAGCAACTAACTTGACTTACAAAAGGACTTTGTCACAGATCACTGCAATCAGCTCTCTCACCCGAGTGAAATAATGTCAATCTTAGTGTTTTGAAAAAATATATATATATATGTATTCCTCTGACCCGACTTCATTAAAGGCACCTCATCAGAGCCCAAACGACAGCAAATAACCAGCTCGGAGTAAGAAGACCCCAGCTCAGAAACTCGAGAGCCGGTGGGTCCGCGAGGAGAGGACCCATCATATCCCATATCAGTGCATGGATATATAAAGATCCAGGATCGAAGTGGATCATGTAGGAAAAGGACATCCATATATAAGAACAAATGACAGTTTTTCTCTTCAATTTATTTTATTATTTATTTCAATGCAGATACGTGAGAGTGACCAGGATTTGTTCTTCACATGTTAAAAATGGTCCCTACCCCCCCACCCCCCCCCAGTGTGTAGATTGTGTGTGTGTACTGTATAAAATTTGTGGAGGTGAGTACTGAGTACGTATGTTTTTGAATTGACAAGCGGAAAAAAAGATGTGAATAATTTTGATCTGACAAGAGGAAAAGATAATGCATGAATAATGTGTAACAGCACGGACAGGTAATAAATTTGTCCCCTTCCACAAGTAGATGGGGGAAGCAAACTATGACCTATATGGAATATAGGTCGGTTGATTTAGACCTAAACTTTTTAATAAAATTTTTTACCCATCATTAGAATAATCAAATTAAAATTTTAATGGTAGATAATAATATATATTTTAATTGTTTCAGATGGTGCACATCCAAGATTGCAGTGTATGTATATATATAGATGTAGCTCTCCACTGTCACTGTTTGAACTAGTTCTATATCCAACTGCCTTGGAACTAGACACCCAATAGGCCTTCAGTTCCTCACATGTGAAAAGTGAACCTTCGTACACTCCCATTTCTCGAACCTAATTCAACCACCCTCTTTAATTGTTCGATTTGATGGCCCATTTTTTCACACCGACCAACGCCGGGACACACAGGTACACAATGACTCACGTTGCTCATTCCTCGTAACAGTGCCGGTGATCATGTACACAGGTTCATCTCTTCATTATTAGAATGGCAAGCATATTAGTTGGTGTTTTCGGTTGCAATGATACGTGTATACTATTCATAAGCTAAGATGCCAGGTATTTTCACAATTTGATGGACATCCACAATATTTCTGACCAATGAAGCACGAGTTCTATAAAACCCTACTTGCACCAATGGTATATCTATCCGTACGTATGAGGAGCAAAGAAATGCATGTGTTTACCGTATGATGATAGTTTTCTAAGCCACGAGGACATATAGGGTATATTGTCAGCATAGGATCCATAAGTGCTAAGAATCAAATGGCACGTAATAGCGATAAGTTTCTACTCCCCATACGACAATGAATCAAATCTGGCCTTGGATCCCGCCTCAGACGCGCCTGATGGGATTGCAGATTAAAGAGTCTGATCTTAATATATAACAGATAAATTAATTGCAATATCATAATTATGTAAGGAAAACACTGAATTTTTCTAGAATGACACTTGCATATAAAGCGTGGTGCGAAGACGTGTCCATTCAAAAACCCTCGTGTGGACTTACCTAATCACGCCATTTGATTAATCCGAGTTTTTATTTCATACTATTAACCATATCATACATGCCATAAATACTTAGCTGCCATTTCCTTATAAACTCGGATGCTGATGTGAGTCTATGATCAGCTCACGTAAATGCAACAATAGCTCACGCAAAAACTGACAGTCAAATTAACCTAGAGATCAGACAGCATTTTAGACGGCCAATAACACGTAAAAGCACAAGCCTAGCACACCGCATAATATTCAAAGTCCTAATGTCGAGGATCCATCACCAACAACCTGACAACGTTACAAAGACACTTAAATTTGATAAACTACACCTGATAAATTAACAGCAAGCTGCTAATAACAACGAGTTAGGCGTGTGTATCCAAATCGATCTAGTAAGACCACATACAATCAAGTTCCGATGCTCCGAGTCCAATCCTTCCACCAGCGGCGTTCCCACTCTCAAGCTTGTGATCGTCCTGGTCACCCATATATCCAGATGAGCTACAGCCACCAAGCTCCCCGAGTCCCACACCAGAGATCGTGGGAAGAAAGTGATTCGACAGCTGAAGGTTATCATGAAGAGATCTCAGACTAGGGAAGTTCACCGAGACCCCACCAGCACCATGAGCATCGATGATCCCATGCTTATGGAGGGAAGGAGTCTGGGGGGCTAGCTGGAAGAAGCCACCGCCTCCGAAGTTACTGCCGTCAAAGGCGGCTGACGACATTGTGGAGAAACAGGACACGTGCTCTTTTGGGGTCGGGCTGTCAACGTACGAGCAACTGTCACGGCCATCAGTTAGGGCAGGATAGGGTGAGGAGTCCAGGAGCAGCGGAAGGGACGCGGAGGAGGTAGAGCTAGCCTCGGAATAGAGAAAGTGGGCGGGGATGCGGGCTTTCTTGCTGCTGCCACCGCCACCACAGGCAGATCCACTGCAGCCCGTGCCTGAACCAGAGCCTGACTTCTGGAAAACGCGTGAAATGACCCACTCATCCTGAAACACACCGGAACCCAGTTATATACAACTTTAAACACTCACCAATGTAGTCCGTCGGAAAACACACACACAATCTAAAAGTTAAATAACATATGGAGTTATGCAATGTGAAAATCTTGAGGGAAAAGAAATAAAGTTATTACTATATTTTCCTACAACGTAGGAGCACTGTGTGAATGAAATGCACGTCTAGTCAAGTCAACACCAGAAAGATGTCATATTCTCCAGTCAACCGCTGAAAACATAACATGTACATGTCGAACAATCAGTCGAGTATGACATACATTACATTTTTTTTCGCATAAGTCATACACGCTGTTACATCAACAACAACAAAAACCCACGAGATGTTATCACACTCAAGTTTCAACAGACAGTCAGCAGCCACAATAGAATTAAACCAAGAATCCCGCACCAGCAAGATCACTATATTGAATCCACTTTGATCAATACACAACATAGTATGTGCACATTTAAGTAATCGATGGTCAATAATTAGTGTGCTTAAATAATAGTGAACGCACCCTGGAGCTGCGGGAGAAGTAGTGATAGGCGAACTTGCCCTCGAGACGGTACTCATGCATGACCCAGTTACTCTTCTCGCCCTTAGGGGCCCTCCCCCTGTAGAACACGAGCGTCTTCTTCATTCCAACCAGCGAGCAGGTCTTCGAGCTGTAAATCTCCCGGTCCTTCCCCGTGGCCTTCCAGTAACCGGCCTCCGTGGCCCGGTTTGTCCTCAGCCCCGTCGGGTACTTGCGATCACGCAGGCTGTAGAAGTACCACTCCTTCTCCCCCATCTTCGCCTTCCCTACAAACGACAATTGGCCATTAACACCCGTTACACCTCGAGATCAACACAATCAAAGACAATAGTCGAAGCCAATAATTTAACGCTCCCCACAGTTGTACGCACAAAAGGCTCATACAATAACAGTACAATTTAATACGTGTTCGAGAATTGATCGTCGGTTGTTACCGGGAAGCTCCCAAGGTTCACACTTGTTGAGGTCAACCTCAGCGATAGCCCGGCCGGAGAAGGAGCTATCAAGGACCTTCTTGAGGAGGTAGTAAGTGACAAGCTCCTCGTCTGTAGGGTGGAACCTGAAACCCGGTGGCAGGTGGCCGGCGTCGGCGTTGTTGTCCAAGTGCTGCTGGTAGAGGTAGCTATCCATGGTCTGAAACCCTAGCAGCTCCCACAGACAGCGAGGGAGACTCGATGAGTGGGTACTTCGATGAGAGGGTGGGATAGATCGATGGTAATAAATAAGGTGAGGGAATGATGATGATGATGATGGGATAATAGAGATGGTGATGAAAGACAAAAACAGAAAGAAAGAAAATGGGGAAATGGAAAATGAAAGACAAACTCTCTCTTTCTCTCTCTCTCTCTCTTCTATGTGATGTGTCCTCTTTTGTTCTGTTTTACACTGCAGCAGCTCTCTATCTCTACTCCTTATCATATCATCCATAGCTCTCTGTGCAAGAAATTCTAGAGAGAGACGGGGCAAATGCGTGCGTGTGTGAAGAGATGTGCAGAGGAGGGAGAAGGTATTCCCCACTCCTCTGCCAGTGAAGAAAATGAAAGCGGGAATTATAATTTCCAATTTTTTATGTTCACAGAAAATAACATTTTCCTCATAATTTAATCTCATCTCTCTTACTCTTCTGAAACCTATGGAGCTCATTCGTAAGCTATGACTCCTCCATCTTTAAAATGGCAGATAAAGAGCTACTCGATAAGGATTCACAGCTCAGTTTGAGGTCGGTATAACCATTATGCTTGCACTTCGTCCCAAAAATCCTATGGAGTTACCCAGCATACATCTTCTGTATGAGTACAACCTTAGAAACTACTAGATGATGGTGCCCACCCATGAAATCGAACATCGCCGGAGCCCACTCTGCATTATTTCAGGATGAACAGCTTGTTTAGGTTAATCGCAATTTAGTTACCTCGAAGATTTAAAACCGTATAATTCATCCAGCAAATTCCATATTTAAATATAATTCAACGCCTCTCTCTCTCTCCTTCCATCGCTCATCCTCGATCGGAAAAGCTGTGCCGTATCTCCGGTGTCAGCACAGTACCAAGATTATTAAAATTATCCCTACTCCTCAGACGGACAGACAGACAGAGAACGGCATTTTCAAGGACACGCCATTTCCTCTCAGCCTCTTTTTCCCCCTCATTTATTCTTTCAAAGTAAGGTAATTAACTCATAAATCTATTTGCCGAAAAATTTTTCCTGCGTCGAATTCACCGGGGACACTTTCGATATTTACTCGAGGAGGGAGCAGCAGGGAGGGAGAGCTTTGTATTCTTCTACGATTGCGGCATGACACGCAGGACAAAGCAAAGGAAAATTTTAACCCTACTTTCACAAGTGCATTGGCTCAGACGACGTACAGTCTATAATATTTTCCTTACTACTATTATTATTTAATTAACGAGAACAGATGAAGAATATCTAACTGACCAAATCATGCCTTGTACTGAGTCGACTCGATTAATTAGATTCAGCCTGTAACCTACTGTACTGAGTCGGATGGTTAAAGACTAAAAGGTTTTACATTTTACCCATCTGACACCGTATGTTAATTTCATATACATACATCATCATGAGTATACATGAGGCCCATTGCTGATGTAAACGGTCGATGAACACGCTGGAGCTATGGCAAAGCTTCTTTAAGAAAGAAAGTTGTTGATTGTTCTCTACTTCTATTAAGTACTCAGAGGGTATGGTAATTTGAGGAAGAGGGTTATTATCATTGAGGTGTCAATCTTGTTTTTAGATAAAAGGGATATTTAATTGAATTTTCATTGCTAAAATCTACAATATTCATCTACCACTCGCCTCAACCCATCTTCTTTCCGCTGATTAATCTATGGGTATGCCTATAATATAATTACTCAAGAATCGTGGTGAGTGTGATCGTTTTTTGAAATTGTAATATATAAAATCGGTGACAACATGTATGTACATTAAAAAAAAAGAGAATAATAATAGCAGGAGAAAAAGTTGGGGGGAGTGAAAATTGAATGTGGGGGGAATGCATGCATGCATCAACTCAATAGAGTCACATCCATCCATCGACGTCAGTGGAGGAGAGGGAGAGGGAGAGGGAGAGGGGACGAAAGAAAGAAGATTGAGAGACATGGGACGCGTCATTGCTCAGACAGATTTTCGAGACCAATCTCACTCATCTCAGTCCTCCGCTCAGCTGCCTCTCTCTCTCTCTCTCTCCCACTCTCTGCAATCCACACAGGCTTTACATCAAATCATCAATTTCCCCCCCTGGCTCGCCACCCTCACCAGAATATTAAAATAAAAAGAAGCCTTTCGCTATTTTTTTTTCTATTTTCTGCGTGCACTTTGATCATTAAAAAAAAAACAAGAGCGTTTAAACTTTAAAGATCACCCTCGCGATTCTCTCCTGTATAAATAATAGTAGCATAGGGAGAGCTCTTGCTTGGGTTTTACGGCATTTCCATGTCTCCCCTTTCAAGAAAGAGATCCATGCAAATTGCGCTGCATGGGATCTCGACCGGCCTGGCCTGGCCTGGCCTGGCCTAGCAGAAGCAGAAGTCCCTCCCTCCTCCCCGGCTCCTCCTTGGGATCTTCCCCCCGTCCAACCACCCGGTTCGATTGCGTCAACCCACCCCCCCACACCAATAATACCCAATCCCGAGACAATTTTCTTCATCTAATTAATTACTTACGAGAAATTTTTATGGGCATGAATTAGAGAATGTCCAATCCGAAGAACCACAACAGCTAAAAATATATATTAATAGCGTATATGTAAGTGAAATACACATGTCTCATAATACTAATCTATAAAAATATATTTGCCAAATCTCCTCCATTCACTTTATACCTACGAGTGAGACCGAGGATAGCATCTTCTAAGCCGGCCGGTCCAGTGTCCTCGAAGCTTAAGCTTTAACGACGCAGCTCCGGCTCAGGCCTTTCTTGTCATTAGAAGCAGACGGGACAGGGGCGGTTGACTTTTTGATGATACAAGACAGAGAGGTTTTTTCTTTTTTCCTTAACACCGAAAAAGAAAGCTCTTTTTTTTTGCATTTTATCAGGCCGCAGAGAATAAAAAAAAAAACACAGCGGAGATGGGAAAGGGAAATGGTGGGTGTGGGAATATGTAAAAGGACAAAAAGGGGCTCATGTCTCGAGAGAGATCACTGGTGTGGGGAGACGGGGTCAGGGCCGGGGAGCATCGTGCGTGACGACAACGTGAAGTCACCCCGCCGCCCTCTCCCACCTTCCCTACGGCGCTCCTCTGCTCCTCCCCACCACCTTCTGACTCGGCTCCGCTGGCTTGCCCCGATCGGTTCATCAACCCCATAGAAAATTATATAAAAAGCCTTATTAAATACGTAAATTTTAAACAATTATGTCTCTCATGAGTTTGATTTTAGCTTTTTTTTTTCTTTTTACCAGATAATCTATTTGAGCTCTCTCCGTGGCCTTGTTAAGTTGATGCTGATGTGGACTTGACATCATCAGGCCGGGCTGGGCATCCACGGTTCATGGATGATGACCGGGCGCCTCAGCTACTCCTCACTCCTCGTCTTCTTCTCCGCTTTCCTCGAAATCCCTAATTAATTGCCTTTTACTTCCAAGCCCTATTCTCCCTTGTTCCCCGATTTCATTTGCCGCTCTCTCCGTTGTAATTCTCAGTCCCCCCCCCCCCACTTTTTTTATCATCTGAAACCGTCTCCGATTCGTCGTCGTGTACACGATTGTGAGGTAGGACCACAGAGAAGGACGAATCGAAGAAGATGAAGAACCCTGTTGCTCTCTCATTTTCCTTCCAAGTGACCCCTATGTTTTCTCTTATTGAGTTGAAATGGTGATCCTGAAATGTATTATCGATCGGTTATACTCCCAATTAATGTAAATGATTCATTCACACCAACAGAGAGGGGCTGAGCATTTTTTAAGTGGAAATTCTCAGCGAGCCACGAAGATTCAAGACTCATTTATTCATGAAAAACGATTGATTTGTCGTCCTTCACCTTCGATTCGTTCGAAGCCAGGGTTCAGTGAAGATGATGGTTCAGAACGGAGACTGGAGTTGAGGAACGGAGAACGGGAGAGCAGCGGTTTGAATGGACAATCCTTTTTGGCTCCAGGAATAAGACGAGAATGACACGTAGGATTTAATTAGGCGCTCTGTCATCGTCCACATGTGATAAAACGGTGACAGCTCAGCGCAGTGCTCGAGGTTGAATAGATTACAGACTTTATATTATACGACCGGAAAAATCAATATCAATATCAAGTTTATAGGGTTTTTTTTTATAATTTTCTCTTAATTCTTTCTAAGTTTTATTTATTTTAGTGAATTACAAAAATAAAAAAAAACTAAAAACTACCCTTTTGTTTTCCTCTCGACAAATTAAAAATACATATTATTTGGGAAAATTTACTGGAGGGCAAATTTATGGTGGAACTACAAACTGTGGAATGGCTTGGATTTGATGCATTGTTTCCAAATCTGTGGGCCACCACATTCTTCTCTTGGACGCCTGGGAGTGCACGAATTGATGAAAGGAACCTGCCTGCTTGTTGCCGGTTAGCCCATACCACGTCCTTCCCACCAAATTTATGGCGGTTCAGCCCAATAATTCAATCCCAATAACGTATAAAATAATTCAGGGGTAAGCAAGCAGCAATAATTCCATCACCAGTGTCGGGCTGAACACCCTGTAGAGAGAGCAACACAAAAAGTACCATCACAGCTTTAATCAACTCTTCTTTTTTTTTTTTACTCTTCTATAAAGTGTGTAGTGTCCACCAAAAAAAAACAAACAAACAAGTGCACTTGTCTCAAATCGGCCGGTTGAGTTTTTGGTTCAAACCGAAACGGGTAGTGGGATAAGATTGCTTAATGGGTCTGGCCCATATGTAATATAAGCCCATCAATATAGTGGGTTTTAACAACTCTGGGCCTTCGGGACGTTTCAAGTGGGCCTCCATGGTGGGTCGAGCCCGCGATTGGATTCGTCATTTTTGGGGCCTCTTTTTTTTTTTTTAATGGATTTTGCCGCATTGTTTCAGGGAATATTGTTGTCGAATAACACGTACTCGACCATGAGTAGTCGGCACGGGGAGCACCCACGGGCATTGATTGAATAAGCGAACCAGTAGCATGATTTATTATCGATTGCTTTAAGAGATTCTGCTTAGCAGTCTACTCCATCCACTGTTTTCTCCTATTGGGAGCCACAGAGAGAATCGAGTCCCTTTGCTTGCCCGAGGCCTACAAAGCAAAAACTAAACATAATAGCCAGAGGTGACAGAGAAAATCGGAGGTCACTGTTAACAATCCACTTCGCCTTTTTCCTATCTCTATCCGAGTTGTGATCTTAGAGGTGGTATATCTGTTTAGGCAGCTTCGAACGTATATTTCTCGTGAACATTCAGCACCCAAAGTTCGATTATCCGGTTCTAGATGGCGTGTCAAATTCAGAATTTGGGCCCTTTTTTTTTTTTTTAATCTTGTCTTTTCCATGGTTAATCGTATCCTATGCGTGTTCGAAACTCTAGAGTGGAATGCTGGGCAGTATTGCAAAGACCAAAGGGGGAATCGTTTGCCGTCCGAAATTTGTCCTTTTCTTTTCTCTAACTTTCGGACTGAATGGCTGATCAACTTCTCTGATCAGTTGCAGAGTCATTTTAAATTTATTCAATCGGGGAACTCGTGGCGATTCTGATCATGTGCTGATATTGTCAGGAATCTGCTCAATTCCCAGAAATCCTCGCTTGGTCTTGGAGCCCCTTAATTGTATGTGTCCTGTTTGTTGATCCCAGTAATAGTATATCGATGACGACCTGCAAATCCACAACACCAACCACACCGCCACCCCCCCCAGTGAGATACATCTGCATAAATTGAATATTGACCGCGGCCATTGATCCGAGGTGACTACGGGTAAGTGCTGTCTGTAGATGAAATTGCCCCGACCTTAAACGCTTGTTGAATACAAGAAATTGAACAAAACAAAGGGCTGAGTTCTGTGCCCACCCATCTTATAGACTAATACTGTCTTAAGCGCGACTCTTTAGTAGCAGCTACGAGTACTGTGACGACAGAGAGGAAACGCTTACGGAGAAAAGGACATGGAATCCTCTTGAGAAGAACGTAGAAAGACGCATGTGCACCCGTTTATATATCCGCTGTCAAGAACCCTTCTTCTCTCCTCCATAGTCGGCGGTCTTATTTGCATCATCGTCGGTCTCTCGTTAAGCATTGACTCGAAATCAGGTGACTGCTCGCTCTTCTTATGACCTCTGTATTCTTGGTGTTCCTTAATCTATGAGTTGAACTCGTAATTGTTGTTGGGTAATTGACTTCTCGGCTCTTTTGTGTCTGCGAAGGTTTTGATGGAGAATGAAAATGGCACCGAGTTTAAAGCCCACATCTTTGAATCATCATCTGAGGTAAAAACAACTGACCCGCCATTTCTTTCCCTCTACATCTGCCTTTCTCTGTGGTTGATCGTGTCCTTGTTCAGTTTTCAAAGTATTCTGTGAACAATCTTCTCTGAGATATTCATTTGTCCCGATAGTTATCGAGGTATTGGTTTATCTGACTTGGGTGCAATCTGAGTATCATTGATTAGTTGTTTGAGAACTTTCCCGAGTTAGTGATGGCACCGTGATTTATAAACAGAAGAGATTTCTAGGAGGGTGAATTGGAGGTGGATGGAGCGAATGTTACAGGACCGAAAATAGGAAGACTGAAGTGATGTTCAGACAGTGAATTGCGAAAGAACTAGATAATATAAATTGATTGTGAAGTTGTTTGATTGATTCAAGTTTTTTTCATTCAGTTTAGATCATTGTCGCAGCAGTTACTTGGCAGCACGTGTCTTCCATGTTAAGGATCATCATCTTTCTCTTCTAGTTTCCCTTGCTTCGAGTGCTAAGTTGAAAATGAGTTGCTCGGATTTTCCATTTCTTGAAATTATTGTCTCAATCAGTTGCTCGAGAAGCTACATGAGAAGTGGAGTGCAGTGAAGAAGAAGCCGTACCCTGCAATGTACTCGAGCATCTTCGGTGGGATAATACTAGACCCTGCTTTGATGGTGATTCCAATAGATGATCACATGGTCCATAGAGGGCATGGTGTTTTTGATACAGCAATAATTTTAGATGGGTAAGCTCTAATATCAACTTCTCTGCAGCGCAAGGTAACTCCAGCAAAGAGCAAACCAATTTTCTGTTAATGGTCTTGCTTACTGCAGTTACCTGTATGAGCTTGATGTCCATTTGGATCGCTTCTTAAGATCTGCTGCAAAAGCAAAGATTTCCCCTCCATTCCCCCAGTCAACTCTCCGAAGCACTCTCCGAAGCATTCTCATACAACTCACTGCAGTGTCCCAGTGCAAGAAAGGGACCCTTCGGTATTGGCTGACTGCTGGCCCGGGGGATTTCCTACTCTCACCTGCAGGCTGCCCCACATCTGCTTTCTATGCAGTTGTGATTGATGAGGACTTCTCCCAATGTAAGGAAGGAGTCAAAGTGATAACCTCTACGATTCCGATGAAGTCTCCCCTGTTTGCCACGATGAAGAACGTGAACTACCTTCCAAATGTCCTGTCGAAAATGGAAGCAGAAGAACAGGGAGCATTCGCTTCAATCTGGGTGGATGATGAGGGATATATTGCGGAGGGGCCGAATGTTAATGTGGCATTTATTTCAGAAGACAGAGAGTTGATATTGCCCTCATTCGATAAGATTTTAAGTGGGTGCACAGCTAAGAGGCTTCTCCAGCTTGCTCCAAAGTTGGTTGAAAAGGGGATGCTGAAAGATGTAAATACTGCAAATCTCACCGTGGAGGAAGGAAAAAGTGCTGCTGAGATGATGTATGTTGGAAGCACGCTCCCCCTGCTGCCGATCATCGAGTGGGATGGGAAACCGATAGGAGATGGTAAACGTGAACTTTTCACTGTCTTATACCCTCTTGCTACGTCCTTATGGTAGAAAGGGAACCCATGTCCCGTTTAACCATAAGTCCATTATTCCAATATGGATATGATTCCCCATCTAATAAAATGTCTACGTAGGAATTTCATTGGAGAGTTGTTTATCATACCTGAAGAACAAGGGAAAATGAGCGAATTTGTAAGGTTGATGAATGCAACTGTATGAATAGATTGTTGCAACACTGCTCTGACTATATAAGTCATTCTGCTACATATCATATGTTTGGCTGTTGTTTATGGGTCTGTCTGTTGCATGTTCAATCAAGAAGCGGTTCAGAATGGGGATTTTTCATCTTCTAAGCAAATAAGTTTTACCTCTTTTGACAGGGAAAGTGGGAGAACTGACTATGGCACTTTCAGACCTTGTTTGGGAAGACATGGTGGTGGGGCCTGAGACGCAGAGATTGCTCGTTCCCTACTGATAGACTACTGGGAGATTACCTTCGTGGCTGTGAGATACATGTGTTTATCTTCTGTTTCCCTATGTCTTGTGAAACCCGAATGAAAAGCCTTTCGTAAGTGTGATGAAAACAAACTTCTTCTTCTTCTTCTTCTTCTTCTCTCCTTTCAGATGCATTTCGAGTTTGTAAGGTTGGCACTTTCATATGTCAACTGCTTGTATGGAAAGAAAGTGAAAGGTAGGGGAGGGACCAAATTGCCTCCTCTGTCTTCGAAGCAAATACTAAGTTATGTCTCATGATGCCATGATGTTAGGATAACATTGAAGCTGATCTTACCTACGTCTACTACCATATGATAATGCTTGCGCGCGTTCTTGTGTTGGCAACATGTGGGAGCTCTCGAGCTGGAGCAATTGACAGGTGGAATTACATATGAATTTGTCATGCATTGAATTGATTTAGCAACAGATGACTTTTACCAGACAATAGAAGCCTGTTGGGAGATACTGATATATGAGCTTTCCTCCTATTAGAGATGCTAAATGGGTTGGATTGGCCCGTAAATGACCCGTAACTACTCTTATTGATTTGAGTAGTGGTTATGGGTTAGGTTAGAAATATAGGCCAATTGAATTATAACTAGCACATGACTATTATCTCATTGAACCGGCCTTAAATCATTCAAAACCGGTCTAGACCACCAAAATTATGCAAATTAACAGTTGAAATTTGTCAGATTAATTTTAAAAATATATATTCATTTAAAATAATTTTTTAAAAATAAAAAAATGAATGGTTCACGGATCAAATTAGGTTAAATCATGAACCGACCTGTTTACAAAAAGTTCGGATTGGTTCATATATGTATAAACTATGACACGTAATTAGACTGACTTATTAAACAAATAGGTTAAACCATATCCGAGCCAAACAATTCCAAACTTATCATAAACCAGTCTAGATTATCTATTTTAACAAGCCTATCTCCAATCTGAAGATGGGCTGATTAATTATGTAATGCTTTTTTTTTTTGTAGAGAGAAAAGAAGACAAATAAATATTTGTCATTTTATTAAAAATAATTGTTTAATGAGTGAGTGGATTTTATTTGATCGGAACAGCCATTAGGCTTGGGGACACGTGTCGACCTGGGCATTAGTAAGTAGAGAATTGTTTTCTCGAAATTCGCCTATGCATGGACGATTTTAATTAAAATTTTATATAATAATACCATCTTAAATTTTCTACCTTTTCTACACATGAAAATAACTAAAAATTACAATTTAGACTAATAATTGGAAGTTGAGAAATTATAGAGGTTTATATAGGGAAGTTTGCATGTGTTAAACAAATGGATTTATCGTACTATTTTTGATTTAATAATTAAAAAATTAAGTCTTATTTTAAAATTATTATGTCTATTTAGTTTTTTTATATTTTTAATATTTTATTTTAAATTCATGAATATTTTTATGTAAAAAAATTATAAAATTTTTAAATAATTATATGAACATTTTTAATAAATTAAAAAATGTTTTATTTTGTTATATAAAAAGGGAAATTTTTTTATATTATTGCATTTTATTAATATTATCCAACATAATTCCATGTTGCTTTTCTTCTAGTATAAGCGAACTTTTCGGGGGGAAAAGTGGGGACAGACTCGGTCTGTTTGGTGTAGCCCAAGGATCGCAAATCTTCCTACTCGCGCAGAGTTAGCGAGGGAGAGAGATCAGTTCGGTTCGTTTTCCATCATCCGAGCCATAAGGGTTACGCCTCCGATCAGCTCGGCGATGGCGACGGCAACACCGCAGTCGGAGCAGGAGCAGCAACAGCAGCAGCCGCCTCAAAGCAATGCGAAGCCGGGATTGAGGAAGCCAGTGTTCACGAAGGTGGACCAGCTGAAGCCCGGGACTAGCGGGCACACCTTGATAGCTAAGGTGCTTAGTTCGAACACAGTGCTACATAAGGGCCGGTCCGTGTCACAGCACCTCCGCCACACTCGCATAGCCGAGTGCCTCATCGGCGACGATACGGGCACCATTGTCTTCACCGCCCGCAACGATCAAGGTTGCCCAATTGTGATTTACTTTACTCTTCCGCTCAGTGTTCCTGTTGCCAAAAAAAAAATCGTCCTTTTCCATGTCCCTATTTGGAATGCGATGAGAACTTTCTTAATCAGATCGTCCGTACGTATCAACCAGTGACTTTTATCTAATTTCATCTGACCAAGACTGCCAAGTGTTGAGATTGACAAATAATATTAATAGGTTTTACCTGGAATTTCTTTCGGACAGAATGATTCTGAAAGTTGTTATGTTTATTTAGATCGATACTTTCATGACAATCTAGAAAATTTGTTCACAAGAATTATCTATGTATTAGTGCATACTATGTTATAAACAATTAAAAAAGGAATTTTTTTGTCATCCTGTCTCTGGAAAACCATTAAAAAAATGCTAGAAGAATGTCACTTTAAGCTCATTTTATTTATAGAATGGATAAAAAGCAATATCTGTTGTCAAAAATAAAAAAGATAAGAAACAATATATGTCAAAGGATTCAATGTTCATTCCTTTCTTCCATGAAAATGATGTGGATTTAGCTGTAAAGAAAGTATCAACTGATTATTAGCATTTAAAAAGAATTAGGTGTTTTCTGGGGCTAAAGATTATAATATTTAGTACTTGCGTATGCCACTTGCATATTTGCCTCGTACCTGTGGTGCATCATCTTCTGGGATTTCGCCCAATTAAGATGATATGTTTTCTTGATGAAACTTTCGTAGTATATGCAGTTTCTGTTTCTGTTAATTGAAATTGTATGGTGAATTGGCAAAAGATATTCTTCTAATGTGGCCCAAAAATTTTTGAAATTATTTCTTCAGTTACTAATGTAACTGAATCCACAATTGACAAGTTCATTTTTACAGATCTTGGACTCTTAAAATGAATTGGGAAAAGAACTAGTCACCAGAGGATTTAGCTTTGACGTTAAAAGATTACTTGCCTGGGGCGGGAAGCCTCAGATCAATGTCTAAGTTGATTTCTCTCTGTTTGTTTTGTTTATGTCACAAGTTGAACTCTCAAGCTCAAATCCAGTATGCCCATTGAAGGACTAGTGTTCTGGGTTTCCTGCTTGCCTGATAGGTCTTTCTTTTTCTTTCTTTAGCAATTTTCGCTGCTTATTTTGTGGGGACAAGATCATATCCTGTCCAAAGAATGAATTTGGCCAGTCTAGATCAGGGCCTTGTGATTTAGTGGCTCACCATTTGTGCCAATTAAACCCAGTTTGGTGACGAAATATGAATTTGGGTATGGAATTTCTGTGTAAGATATTAAAGTATTTGTTTTATAATCTTCTAAACACACTGTTTGATGTTGAACAATAGGATTTAGTGTTACCGTATTTCTATTGTTTTATCTTTATGTTACTCAGTTTCTGTTCCCAAAATATTGTAACGCAGCTAAACTTGAGGAACTGTTATTTATTTGCTCCTGGTTTGATATTTTAAGAGACCATATGACAATATGAAACTGATTAACAAATTAAACTCAGTCATTTCTTTTGGCTAATTTTACAGTTTATTAGGCATATAATCTGTGGTAAATAATGAGCACTCAACTATATTGAAGAATCATGCCCATCTAGACTTCACCTAATAAAGCTTTTGATTTTGAGTGATCAAGATTAATTGACTTTTAGGAACCTATTGTAAGTTGTCCTAGTTTCTGTGAAGAACCCTGTTTATGTTCATCTGTTAAAATCTTCTTTTTCTGCCAAAATAAAAATGATTATTCTGTTGATTGTTCTGTTGTCCGCCCAGTTGATCTCCTGCAGCCTGGTGGCACTGTAATTCTCCGCAATGCAAAGATTGAGATGTTCAAAGGATCTATGAGGCTAGCTGTTGACAAGTGGGGTCGCATTGAGGTCACAGATCCTGCAGATTTCACTGTTAAAGAGGATAACAACCTCTCTTTAGTTGAATACGAGCTTGTGGATGTTGTGGATGAGTGACCAAGACTAATGGTTATAGCACCGGTCACTGGGGATTAAGAGTAAACTCCTGATGGGGTTGGGTTCTACACGTTCATGATATCATGCTGGCATTACGGTTGTGTCCCATTTGTTCAGTTTAATGACTAATCTAGATGCTGTCTAAGCCCCAAGTGGCGTTGTTGAATCTTATTACTTTCTGATTACCACTGAGTAGGGCTTTGTTAGGTCTTGCAAGGTGGCTCCGATGGAACAGTAAACAAATTGTTGATGACCAAGAAGCCCTTTTCATCGAAGTTAAATATCACTTTTGCTTATTTCTGTTTGGCATGTTGATTTCTTGAGTGAGTATCCTTCTGAAATTGAATGGGTGACCAGAGAATTCGATTGAGAGCTGCAGAGGTTTCTGTGTTTCATTATCCACTTGTAGAGGCTGTACTTGCTTCACACTTCCAACAGGATGCGTAACAACCACCGGACAGGTCCATGCGGGAATCACATCGCCTGTCTTCAAGGTTCAGAAGACCTCTAACTGGTCCAGGGGAGGCAGGCCCCACCTTCACGAGCCGTCATGATTCTTCAAGATATGGTACATAAGTTGCTCCAGGCACTGGCTATGTTCATACTGCATAGTCCTACATGCTGTGTAGGGATGTGATGATAATGATTGATCATACAGCAAGGTGAGACAATCAAGTAGATCAGTTTCTGTAGGAGAATTTATAAATTGAATTTATTGTCAATTTCTGAGTTTTAGGCAATATGTTGCATGAAAAACATTAAATCATGCTTATAGAAAGTTCAAGTGCATGAACGGAGAGAGATGGGCCCCAATCACCACCGCCATATTGTGTCAGCATGAAGAGGGAAGGCTGGTGTCTTAATTATCAGTATGCTTTAGTTATGGCGAATTAATTCTTGAAATAGCACTTTATTAGCCAGGTCATCTCATTTGGTCAGATCAGTAATTGTAAGCGTGATGTGTCCTTCGATCTTATCCTCTAATCGTCTTAGTAAGCAACAACAGGTATTTCAATCACCAATTTCTTCGGTATAAATCCAGAGATTTCCAAAGACCCTAATGAGCAACTCGGACTGTTTAACTCCGAATGTGTAAATCTTAGTCGATTAATGGAATAAATCAAGTGGTACAGTGACACTCATTGACCTACTGGGCCAACTCGATATGGCATTTGGTCATCCATGACAGAGTCCTGCGCCGCTGTGGATAATTAGTTGGTAGGGGCCAGCCGTTTATTATACTCATCCCTGTCAAGACATCGCCATTGTACAGTAGAAGTGGAGCCCACTGCTTTGTCTCACCTTTGATGGCAAGTTAACTTCACGACTAATAGCCAGGAAGAAAAGGGTGCGAGCCCTCCACAGATTACAGTTCACTGGCTTCATCTGACGCCTAAGGTTAAGCTATTGTTCCTGGGAGTAAGATCAGCAAGGTCTGTTTCTTGCTCTGCCTGTTTGTTTCTGTCAGATCTGGAGAATGATCAGCAAGTTTCAGGTTAGTTGGGGACCTGATTCGATCGGAGAATGGAGCTATCCTTATCAACTTGGATCGTCTTCTATATACAACGAGAATCTCATGTCCTCCTTTTTTTGGGGGGGTAAAGAATCTCATATCCTCTTGAGTTGAACTGGAAAGGAGCCCTGCTGGTTTTGTCAAATTTCCCCACAATCTTCTATTCTATGCCCTTCGACCTAAAGCTGGGGGACAGCTCTGCCTCCTCCGTTCTACTAATGTTTTCCATACTGGGAAAATGGACGTCGGTGTGGGCATAATTTAAGAAATGGGAAGGTGCTTTCGGGGCAAACAGACATTATTTATGCTATCGTCTATCGTTAAGTCAATTACCCTGTCGCCCATGTATCTCACAGTAAGTACGCAGCAGCATCACGACCATTTAGAAGATTTCACAATGCTGCAGGTTCTTCAAAACATAATCTCTAAAGAGGACGAGTCTTTAACCCGTACCCGGCTTCCCATCCCAGTATTACGTATCCAGTAGAGAGTCTGTGGAAGAAGCATGCTCGAAATAATATGCTGTTTGATTCCTTGATACTGAAATGAAGGGGGTTGGACTTGGACACGTTGTGGAAACCTTCAGTATTTTGCAGTCCATGATTGCCCCTTCTACGTATGGTGCGGGCGGGTGTCTCGCGGAGATGTGTACAGTAGATATTGTCATATCCTGCTGCTACCAGATCACTTTTAAGATGTCTAGGAAATTTCCCTACAAGTTCTCTTCCAACCGGTTTCATCCGACACTGCTATGAGAAACTGCAGGAGAGACATGCCACTTCCAAACGACATCCGAGGTGGCTTGAAGATCATCACAAGATTAGAGAGTTTAATGCTGTAAAACTAAAATTTGTTCTTCAAAACCCTTTTATGAAAGGGATAGTATTGTTTATGCGTTAAATATATTCTGGAATTATCAAATCGGTAGGACCAGAGCCCACGTGAAGACATGAGGAGCAGTGCATGAATTAATATGAACTAGTCATCAACCCTCCTAAAGTCTTCTCCCTCGGGCCCTCCCTTCTTTAATTGAATCTTTCTTTTTTTAAAATAAAAAATCAAAAAGAGATGATCCTCAGAGGAGATCATCTGTCCCTGTCTGTCTCTCACATTCTCATGTCTAAAATTGTAAGCGTACCCTTCTTTTCATACATATTCAATCCTTCGCATACTATACCCCCTATATATGGACTATACATCCCTCCTCTCGGTATCCTGTGCTCCATGAAAAACCTGGATCGTTTTCCTTTCGTGCCTGCTCTCTGTCTTGAATCTTCTGATTGATCTCCTGTTGAACACTGGTGATAACCTTGACGGCCTTGTTTTGTTGCGACCTCTGCTTCGAGCTCTCTGGCCCCGAAAAGGATGGATTTTTATGAGACCCAGAAGCTGGGAACTGTGAACAAGCATCAGCCATCGATGCACCGGGGCAAGAGGCTGACAGAGGACCAGGTGAGTTTACTGGAGAAGAGCTTCAGCTCCGACAAGAAGCTCGACCCGGAGAGGAAGCTCCGGCTGGCGGTGGAGCTGGGAGTCCCGCCGCGCCAGGTGGCCATATGGTACCAGAACAAGAGGGCCAGGTGGAAGACCCAGTCCATGGAGGTTGAATATAACACCCTCCAGGTGAAGCTCGAATCCGCCATAGCCGAGAAGAGGGAGCTCGAGAAGGATGTTGAGAGGCTGAGGGAAGAGCTGAAGAAGGCCCGCGACATGATGGCTCTCGCTGGTCTGAGCCACCACCGCGCAAAAGAACCGAACAGCAACTGTAACAACAATATAATTATCTCTTGCTGTTCTAATAATGTCGTCTCAGGGTCTTGTGAGGAGGGAGGCGGGAGCTCGACGTCTAACAACAGCCTCAACGAAGATGATCGCCACATGACCTGCTGTTGGGAGGATGAAGAGAATAGAACCCTCCATCTCGATGATCTCTATGCTTGCGTGATGTTTGCGAGCGGGTCCGCTCGGTCTGATAATTGAGAACTATATATATGGCAGTTGCAGCTGATCATAATCCATGCAAACGATTCATTTGTGCTTCAAAGATCAGTCAGAAAGTTCAGATCTTCTGGGCATGAATCGGAAAAGGGCCGTTTGCCTTTGTTTAGTTTATTCGATTAATATCTGTGCTTTTTACTACTGTAGCGCTGATAAGAGGGAAGAGTAATGAGATCATCAGAGGTCTGTTTAATTTCTAGTTTCAATGGAAGCACTTGCTGTAGGATACATTTAATTATGTCTTGCTTTAGAAGACTGCTGTTTCGGTCGCGCACATGGAATTCCTTGTTTCGCTGACAAGTGTATCGGAGCATAGGTGCACCAGAACCAGCCCTCGTAGTGACACAAGCATAATTGATCTGCAAGAACAATTACCGACACCCCATAGACCAAGCAAGGAGACTGCAATATCAATAATATTACGGACAAAACCGCTTTAAGGGGCTTCGCATAAGAGGGAAAAATAAATAAAGAAATCCAACCATCTAGCCGGTCCATCTTGATTGTTATATTTGTTTTGAAGAACTATTTTTGTGCCCACCGATGTGAGTGCTGTGGGATACTGATCAGAGACCACCATCGTTGAGTGAGAGCTAAGCAGTGGCATCAAAATTGTGTTGTGAGATACCTACAATAGAGTTCAACAGTCCCCGACGAATGAATTTCTTGGATGCCAAGGGTAAAAAACATGTGGCCTAACCTCGACTACTCATGTGATCATTTGAAAAATCATATGTTGTTTATTTTGCGTGACAACTCGCCGTCTGCTCCTACCGACCGAGGTATTGATGAACTGTTTAACATACGGGGCGATTAAATTAAGAATGAGAAATGTAAGGGACCTAATTATACAAAATCCAAGTGAGTGGACTTCATTAAAAAAAATAAAGTGTACGGACTTTATCATATATAATAGAAGTATGGGGAATTTATACCAACAACATCCAAGTCAAGGGACTCGTTTGATATTTGTTTTCCCAGGTAAACTGATGGGAACGGCGCTTAAAAACACGCGCCAGGAAATTGGCGTAACCGTAAGTGTCTATGGGCTGGCCTTATGAACCCTATTAGCCACGGAAGATCAGAGCTGCTCCGAGGGAAAAGCTAGAACAGAACATAGACCTTCTGGAGAAGGCACTTCTCAATATCCCTGAGGTTCCAACCTCATCGTCATTTATGAGCTCTTCTGGAGCTGTTCAAGCTCTCATGTCACCAATTTCTAGGGTTCTGTTCCTTTCCGATCCGTGCATTTGCAAAGGGTGTCTCGTCCGGTGAATGGCCAAGAATACTTGATTCGATGTTCTTGGCCTGATTTATCACAGTTGAAACTCCGGATTGGTTGTAATAAGAGGATCATCGATTCTCTTTGACGCAAAATACGAGTTTCACTACCCTCTAGCCTGCTGTCATGAGAGTGAAATCGAAGCCTTCCTCTTCACTGAGCCAACAGAGCTTCAGCTGTTCATCTTCTCGAACCCGGAAGAAGCACAAGCGACTTGATGCAATTTGTGAGAACACATACAATGAAAACCATGGTGGGTCGAGCGAAAAGAAGGCAAGGGCTGGGGATACGAAGGAGGAACCGGAGCTGCGCAGAAGCACAAGAATGCGGCGGGCCCCTGTGCTTTTGGACTCGTCACCTCCGCCTGTGAAGAAGCGGAGGAAACTCAATAATATTGGGAGAGCGAGCTCAGCAAGGAAGGAGAAGTCTTTATCTCCGCGTGATATAGCTAATGAAGAGGATAGCTTTGTGGATGTAGGGATTCCTGATAGCTGGAAGTCCAGGTTGAAACCGAGAGGGAGGAGGCATGTCAATTCTAGGAGTGCAAACAAGATCGACTCTCCTCGGGGAAAAAGAAGGCTCTTTGGGGATATAAATGTGGAGGAGGAGGAAGAGCATCTTGTTGAAAGGAAAATGACAAAAGAGGAAAAGGGTGAGACTGATGAAGATACGGCAGAATTGGAAGTTGGGAGTTCACCTCCAGTAAAGAAGAAAAGAGTGGGGAAGATTAAAGCTGCAGCTTCCTTGGGAGATGAAGAGAATATGGACAACATGGATGCCAGAAGCTTAATGCTGGGAAAGGCAACAAACGAGGGAAAATTGAAGGAGGTGACTGCTTTAGAAGATGGGGAGAAAAGGGGTATTTTGGACTCAGCTGAAGAGGTTGAAAGTGTTGGGAATGAAATTAGTGGTCATGGAGATGGCTCCGGGAAAGATCTATCTGCAGAAACAGATACTTGCATTGAAGATCAGGTTGAGATTATGAATGCTAATGAGACTAGTTTAGCAGAGGGAGAGGAGGGGAAGGTACCTGATGCTGCCTGTGCTGAGGTGGGGTCCACCAGAGATGATAGTGTGACCGCAGCTGAGCATGCTGAAGAGATCATGGAAGAAGTGGAGGATGGCACTTGTGTCATTAGTGGAACCTATGACAAACAAGTTGATGAAGAGGTTGTTGACAAAGTAGAAGGAGACTCTCATGGTAGGGAAAATTTTAATGTGGTCAAGCTCGATCAGAAGCCTGCGGAAAGTGGACAAAGTAAGAAGTTTGATCCAAAAATTCGAAGTTCTTCTGATACAATGGGATTATCTTTCATTAAAGGAGGCAGGCGTTGCAGTCTGTGTGGGGGAGGCACTGATGGTAAGCCTCCAAAGAAGTTAATGAATGAAAATGGTGAGAGTGAGAATGAGGCATTCAATGGTTCATCCCCTTCGGAAGAACCTAATTATGACATATGGGATGGTTTTGGTGATGAGCCTAATTGGCTTGGACGACTTTTAGGCCCCATAAATGATCGTTATGGTATTGCTGGAATATGGGTTCACCAACATTGTGCAGTATGGAGTCCTGAGGTGAGATACACTGATTTTTTTTTTCTACTATAAGCACTTTATCTTAAATAGTGTTGGACTTTGCTTTAGGGCTTCATTCTGGTATGGGGCATGTCTACTGCTGAAGTTCATTTTCTCTTGTTAGTTTTTCTATTGGTTCTACAGAGCATGTAAGTTTGGGATTTTGCTCTATCCATCTAAACTCATTTCCTCCATGATTTTATTAAGGTATACTTTGCTGGTCTTGGATGCTTGAAAAATGTACGGGCTGCACTTTGTAGAGGAAGAGCCTTGAAGTGCACGCGCTGTGGTAGACCTGGAGCTACAATTGGATGCCGTGTTGATCGTTGTCCAAAAACTTACCATCTGGTTGGTTTCTTGCGGTCTTCTGTTTTCCCTTTGAATACCCTTTTTTAAACTATTCATGGAGGAAATATATTGGTGATATTTCATATGCACAATCTTTGATTACTTTATCCCCTTTTCCATCAATTTCTCTTGCCATTAGTATTATGGAATCGCAAGTTAGTTCTTGTTCCTAATTTCAATTATGTTGCATCATACAAACTGCAGCCCTGTGCCCGAGCAAATGGTTGCATCTTTGATCATCGGAAATTTCTCATAGCTTGCACAGATCACCGTCATTTCTTCCAACCACATGGAATTAAGAATTCCAACTGGTTGAAGAGAATGAGGGCCAAGAAAATGAGGTTGGAGTTTCGGAAGTTGTCAAATGATGCTTCCCGGAAGGACATTGAAGCTGAAGAAAAATGGTTGGAAAACTGTGGGGAGGATGAAGAATTTTTAAAAAGAGAGAGTAGGAGACTTCATCGAGATCTTTTAAGAATCTCACCTGTTTATATTGGTGGTGGCTATCCTGAGGATGGAAATGCATTTGAAGGTTGGGAATCTGTTGCCGGGCTTCAAGATGTCATCAGATGCATGAAAGAGGTTGTCATTTTACCTCTCCTTTATCCTGATTTTTTTGATAATTTGGGTCTAACACCCCCAAGAGGAGTTCTTTTGCACGGATATCCTGGAACAGGTAAAACTCTAGTAGTTCGTGCATTGATTGGTTCATGTGCTCGTGGTGATAAAAGGATTGCTTATTTCGCACGAAAAGGAGCAGACTGCTTAGGAAAGTATGTTGGAGATGCCGAACGTCAGCTTAGGCTCTTGTTCCAGGTTGCAGAGAAATGTCAACCTTCAATTATATTCTTCGATGAGATAGATGGGCTGGCACCTCGCAGAACAAAGCAGCAAGATCAAACTCATAGTTCAGTTGTGTCCACACTTCTTGCTTTATTAGATGGCCTGAAATCCCGCGGTTCAGTTGTTGTGATAGGCGCAACAAATCGTCCTGATGCTGTTGATCCGGCACTAAGACGTCCGGGGAGATTTGATAGAGAAATTTATTTTCCATTGCCAACTTTGGGTGACAGAGCTGAAATTCTATCACTTCACACCAGGAAATGGCCAAAACCAGTTTCAGGTTCCCTACTCAAGTTTATAGCCCAGAAAACTGCTGGTTTTGCTGGTGCAGATTTACAGGCTCTTTGTACACAGGCAGCAATAACGGCACTGAAGAGGAACTTCCCTCTGCAAGAAACTTTATCTGCTGCAGGAAAGAATTCTTCAGGTGCTGAGCGCATTCCACTTCCTTCATTCACAGTAGAGGAGAGAGATTGGTTGGAGGCTCTGTCATGTTCTCCACCTCCTTGTTCTCGCAGAGAGGCAGGAATAGCTGCAAATGATATAGTCTCTTCTCCTCTTCCTGCCCACCTTATTCCTTGGATGCTGGAACCTCTCTCTCTCTTGCTTGTTTCTCTTCACCTGAATGAAAATCTTTGTTTGCCACCTGCTCTTTCTAGGGCTGCATTGAGGGTTAAAAATATCATCTTTTCTGCTATGGAAAAGAGGAAATTGCCTGTTGATCACTGGCGGACTCTTTTGCAAGATTCTGTTCAAGATTCAGAAATTATGGACAATATTGAGAGAACCCTTTCATCAACTGGCCTTTTGATTGGGCAGTCCAGCTTTGTTGATGATTTTGCTTTCAGTGATGTTTCCAAGCACAACTTCCTGCAGTCAGAACCCTCTCTAACTTTCAATCAGGGAACTCAATCCTTCATATCACAGCATACATCTTTTGTATTGAGAAAAAATTCGGGATATCGTCTGTTGATATCTGGTGGATCTGGATCTGGGCAGAGGCATCTTGCTTCTTGCCTGCTGCATTGTTATGTCGGGAATGTTGAAGTCCAAAAGATTGATTTGGCTACAGTTTCACAAGAAGGGCATGGAGATGCTCTTCAAGGGATAACTCAGATCTTGAGTATGTTCTAATGCATTGTTGTGTTGTTCCTGATAGTTCATTAGTGATGTCCAATATTGCTATCTGAAAGAGGAAGTTGCTTTTGGAGAAATTTATGTATTGCTTCACAATTCTGATGGCTCTCTGTTTCTTATGCAGTGAAATGTGCCAACGCTGGTTCAAGTGTTGTATTTATGCCTAGAATTGATTTGTGGGCTGTTGAGATGTGCTATGATATCACCAGTGAGGAAGATAATTCCAAAAAAATGGAAATGGAGTTTCATGTGCAGCAAGGTCTCTCAGAAGAAACGCCAGGATCCAATGGTCTTCAGCAAAGATCATCACAAGCTTGGAACTCTTTCATCGAACAGGCAGAATCAGTCTGTGTGAATGCATCCCTTGTTGTTTTGGTACGGCTTGGTTACCTGTCTATTCTCTGATTTCATAATTTCTTGTCTTGGCATGCATAATTACAGAGTTGTGTCCGCTGCAAAAAAAGAAAAAGAAAAATGGAGCTTGTCTTTCTGTGGCTTATACATCCACAATTTAGGAGGATAAGAAAATTAATTAAACAATTGAAATGCCTATCCTAGTGTTAGATGCTCTGATGTGTAAATATAGTAGCATCTAAGTTGCCGTATATTGCTTTGATTCTGCACTGTTAAGTTCTATTCCATCGCTTGACTTTCCTTGCCAAGTTTCTGAGCAATTAGACTTTCCATGTTCCAACAGGCTACATCAGATGTTGCTTTTGCAGCACTTCCTTATCGAGTAAGGAACTTTTTCAGCGGTGATGTGCAGGAAAGATGCTGGTCCACTAACTTGGAGCATGCATCACCAAGGTTTTGCATAAATCTTGGTGCTGATATCAATTTTGATGTGGTGATGAAGCAGTCTGTAACAAAATTGTCAAGTAACTTAGTTCAGCAATTTGTTGAGTTGATTCATCAGAAAATTCACCTCCCTAGAACTCTTCACTATGGAAATTCTGATTGTACTACAAAATGCAATCCTGGAAGTTTATTATCTGGTGAAGGAGAAACTGATCCTGCAGCACAGCGTTCTGACAGTTCTTTACCAAAAACATCTCAAGTTTCTAATAAAAGAAACTTGAAGGGGAAATCGAACTTGATGTTAGCGATATTGGCTTTTGGGTATCAAATACTGCGATACCCTCATTTTGCTGAGCTCTGTTGGGTCACATCCAAGCTGAAAGATGGACCAGCTGCAGACATCAGTGGGTCATGGAAGGGCTGGCCCTTCAACTCTTGCATTATTCGTCCTTATGATGGTACAGAGGGAGCAGCCATTGCTTGTGGTCCAGGCAATGTGAAAACCGAACAAAAGTATGGTTTGGTAAGAGGCTTAGTGGCTGTTGGGTTATCAGCCTATAAAGGTATGTATGGATCGGCAAAAGAAGTCTCCTTTGAGATACGGCGGGTTCTTGAGATCTTAGTTGGACAGATTAATGAGAAAATTGTAGCTGGGAAAGATAAGTATGACTATGTTCGAATCCTATCACAAGTTTCATATCTAGAAGACTTGGTCAATAGCTGGGCATATTCCCTGCAGAGGTACTATTTCACTTTGATATGTGAGATATTTATCAACTGTATATAAATATTTACAAAGTTTTTTTATTTGTCTCAGTCTAGAGTCAGACGCTCAGGTCATAATTTCGAAGGCAATGCCTACACTAAATGCTCCCTCTTCACCAAACCAAAATATGAACCCTGATATGCATCAAACCAACGATCTTGAGCCAAATATTTCTGGCAGGATTGTTCAAGAAGAAGAGATGCAGAAAGGAGTTGGCTTCAAGAACCTCGATGATGCAGGTTCAAACAGAGCATGTAGCAATTTTGTGCAACCTGATTCTTTAGAGGGGGTTAGAGTTATGGATGAGGGCCATCCATTAGTAGAAAGTTCTACTTGTGATGGACATCCTCCCAGTCCTTTTGCTTCTAGCAAGTTGGTTGGTGACATGTCAACTGGTTCTGATGAAGCAAATGCATCTTGCCGTGATTCTGAACCTACTGGTGGAGATCCTGCGAAGGCATTAGAAAATATGGGGATCCTTTCCAAGGACAGTCCATGCGCTCCAGAATTTCTGAAGGGGGTCCAGATATTCCAGACTATTTCTTCTGATTCTGCAGCTAAATCCAGCAAAACTTTCCTTGTGGGAAATGGTACCAGTGGTTCTGCTGTGCCTGGAACCGTGTGTTTCTACCACTGCTGCTCGAAATGCGTTTCTTCTCTCCGTGGTTTGATGCGGGAACTTCTTGTTCAGGAATGGGGTCTAAAGAGTAATCAGTGGACTGTTGAAGATGTTCACGATGCTGTTGCATCTTTATCTGCGGATCTCTTGTCATCGCTTAGGAAGCACTGTTTCACAGATTATAGCAGCACTAAGTCTTGTGATTTCAAAGGGTGCAGTTGCATGAGTTCTGCATCTAATCTGAACGTCCTGGTAGAATGTCAATGTCATCCCATCGGTGGACATGGGGTTGCAGACGGATGTAGCTCTGACAAAGGCCAACCTGGTTTGAATGCTGAATTCATTCTCAGAAATGGTGTGCTGGAGCCTGGGAATCCCAACAGGGATATCGATTTCCACTGCAAGTTCGAGACTCTCTGCCTCTGTTCTCTCAGAGAGTTGGGTGTATTTACCAAGATGCGGAACTCGGACACTTAGTGGTCAAAAGGTTTTTCCAGTCTTCAAACATTTTTGTTATGTAGATAATATCCTGGAGCTATTGTTACTCTCTGTCTACTCTGTCACTCTTAGACTAGAACTGTAATATACGCCCTGGGTTATCCAATGATGTCTATGTAGTCTGGAAGTGATTGTGCTTCCTGTCTTTGCTTATGATTTATTTATTACATTAGTTGGTGCCCGGTGTTCTTTTGGATTGAATTTTAGGCCGATAGAAGAGCATCTTTTTAGGAATTGAACTTGGCTGCCTGGCTCCTAATGAATGGCTCTGTGTGCTCACCAGGGCAGAGAGTAGAGGACTTTTTTGGGCTATTCGGCCCATATATCTGTGGCTGTGGGGGCTCATTAGCCCATCTAGAGGTGTAAAACTAAAGCAAAACAAGATCATTCATCCTGCCATCCACCCAAGAAATATCAAATCCGCAACTTCTCTGTTTATCCTGTTCTTCTCGAGCATATCTCAGCTACGTCTGAACTCTTGAGGTGAAGAAGAACAACCAAAAGCAATTCTCTCTCTCTCTCTCTCAAATGCTGCGGTCTTTTACTACCCATAGACATCATCATCTTCTCTGTTCCAACTTCCTCCCCCTCTTCTCTCTGCATTCTTCTTATCCTCTGTCATCTCCACTCAGGCCACCGGTTATTCTCCCCTCCTCCTCTATCTCCGCTGTCCCCCGTCACGGAGCCGCGGAGCCATGGTTAGCCTCCCAAGCGGAAGAACCGGCCACCAGTTTTGCTCCTACAGAGCCAGAAACTGCGGCGGAAGAAGGCCCCATAGAGCTCCCGTTTTCTACTCCGATTTTTGCCACGACTGATGATCCCACTCCGCTCCAAGTGGCCACCAGCGTCCTCCTCACCGGAGCTATCTCCGTCTTCCTCTTTCGCTCCATTCGTCGCCGTGCAAAGCGTGCAAAAGAGTTGGTGAGTCGTTTATCATGTAAGAGTTTCACTGTTTTCCTTGTCGGGTTAGCAGTTGATTGAAAGATAGTGATGCGAGCCCACAAGGACTGTCGTTATATGGGGGAATTCTGGCCAGGGAAGTTAGTAGAGTTATTGTCTCTTGTTGAAGTAGTAAAAATTTTAAGGAAAAACGTATGCTTCAAATATCCCTACTTCGGTTGTGTACTCAATTTGTGGTTAGTCTGCTTAAATAATGTATGAGCAGAACAGCAAAGAAGTGTTGGGGCTACCTTAAATGACTACCAAAAGCCATTGTTTATGGTGCAGATTGAGTAGAGTACCTCAATAGTTGGAATAAATTTTGATGGGATCTCGGTGCACCTTTTTCTCCCCCTTTCTTGAGTGCACACTTCAGTTCATGTGTTGTAGAAATGGAGATTTGTAGGTTACATGTCTGCTGGTTCCCTGAAGTTTTTAGCTATTGGTCTCTAATGGTTCAAGATGACCTGGGGATTCCGTGTTCTTTCGTCAGGTCTCAATCCTCGTTTCTTAATCCAAATCTATCTTCATTGTCTCAGAGAGTTTCATGTCATGCTGTTCCATCGATTTTTTGTTCTCCTTTGCAGAACTTTTGATCTGAGTTTTTATTGATGGCCTTTAATGTACTCTTTTATGTCTTCGTGGTTTCCAACTGACTATAGAACTGAATAGCTGGTTCAGGTGGCCTTTCGAGATATTCTACCTCTGCATACCTTCTTGTGATTTTGCATCTTGTTAATTGGTTTTGGTGCCCTCATGTCTGCTTTGTTGAGTGTCATCAAAATGCGATTCATGTTTTAAGTGGGTTAATCACAGAAATTTAGGTCGTCGGGAGCCAAGAAGACGTTGAAAGAGGAGGCTTTAGATAGCTTGAAAGCAATGGGAACCACATCAATTGAAGCTAAGGCGCCTCCTTCGCCTGTCCAAGCTTTGATTGGCGGACTAACAGCTGGTGTGATTGCCATCATCCTCTACAAGTTCACAACCACCATTGAGGCTGCCCTCAATCGCCAGACACTGTCCGATAATTTATCGGTACCTCCTCTCCTTTTTTTTTTCCTCCTTTATTAATAATTCTAAAAAATCATGGAATTCCTGATCCTTTCCTGTTCTTATGGCTTTGATTGTTGCCCTATTGCAGGTGCGGCAGATAACAATAACCATAAGGTACAACCCTGTTTTTGGGGTTCTTCCTTTTCTCTGTTTTGTGCACATGTATGTTCGGTTAAGTTCTTGTAGCTTGATGGGAATGAGGCTCATGAAACGCTTTTCATTTCATCTCATGGCTGCAGGACGATTATAAACGGGTTGTGTTATCTTGCAACTTTTGTGTTTGGCATAAACTCTATAGGGCTGTTCCTTTACTCAGTTCAACTTGCATTAAACTCCTTTGCTGGCCAATCGCCAAGTGAACAGAAGGAAACTGTCAGCAAAGGCCAACCGAGCCCTGCTGGGGATGGTGCTGAAGTGAGTGGCGGCTCAGACTCACAGGATAAAACCTCTGATGATCTGCGGTGACTGAAGTAAACTTGTTCCTTCAGGTTCGGTCACATCTTTGTAGAGAGCTGCCAGATCCATGTTATTGATAGTGTCTCTTTTATGTTAAGAGACGCTTCTCTCTGTGCAAGTGCTGAGAAAAAATATGAATTTTGATCTTTTGTACTGTGAGAATCACACGCACAATCCCCTACACCTTTTCAGTTTCCTCCTCTTTTGGTCTCCTCACTAAACAAAGTGCCCTCCTTGTTCTCCCTCAGGTAAAGAAGAGAGCTGCAGAGGGATGATCTGCTGAGACACATGAGGATTGGTTTGCGATCTACCGCATACCATCCAAAATTCTAATGCACTATATGTAATGCCAGTCCACTAGGAACTGAAACCCTATCATGAACAAGTAATAGAGTGATCACTGTCCTATGGTCCAAGTCCAAACATTCAGAGAATTTGACGGTACCCATTACTCTCAGTATCACAGGCTTGCCACACATTTCCTTGTCCTAATCCTGACCGGTTTCAGAGTACGATTTCCACCAAACAAACTGTCTGAGATCATGGTCCCGACTGCAACCCCCCAAGCAAAGGAAACCCCACCATAACTATCGATCAGTCCTATCACTTTCTATCCTCCCAAAAACTCACATGGAGTGGAGTGGAGCCATTGATGTATATTTTCATCAAAACAAAACAGCTAACCTTAAACCTTAATGAACCGAAAAGAAAAAAGGGATATTTAAAGTGAACGCATAATATTTATCATGCTAAAAGAGCAGTAAAAACAAAACCCGCCAAAAAAGAAACTGCAGTCAACCCACATGACACGTTCTTCTCCTTACCCTGTTTACTTCACCTTCTATTTCCTTGTTAGAGTCATTGATTTAAGACCCTAAGCAATAAAATTACCTAAAGAACACCAAGAATTACCTATACAGCTTTCTAGGTCGGTCCAGCTCCAAAGCCCATCCCAGTCGCCTTCACCCTCAGGTTGGCCGAGAGCCTGTGCAGCTCGAGCTTCTAGTTCTTCCAGAAGCCTGCATCGGGTGCAAGCTTTGTAGCCATTCTCACTGGCTCAGATTTGCACCTTGGGAGAATGGCCGGCTCCCCTGGCTTCACGCCCGGAAGCTTCTGCCCTGTCAAGGCAGCGGTAGACTCACAGCCTCGTTGTGCAGCCCCATGAGCCATTGCTGCTGCCCAAGAAGGAAAGGAGCAGGAGCTCCTCGGTGGCTGCTGGAGGAGATGCACTTGCTGCGACGTAAGGGCAGAGCCAGACCGCTTTCTGCTGGGGGCGGCAGTAGTGGCACTCTCACTGGCAGTAGCCCTAGTGAGGTGTCTTTCCGGGACTCTCCATATGAAGTCTGTGCTGCAGGCCCATGTTTCCTTCGAAACCTCCATCGACAGCTTTGGCTCGCACATCATTAACAGCAGGGAGTCTGGCAGCCCCACGGGCTCCCGGTCAATGCTGCCTGCGTCTCTAGCCTTCGACTCCGCAGCCGGATCATCAGGTTCCAGATTATCCAGCTGGGATCCCCCCTCTCCTGCCGTCTCCTGCATCGTTATAATCTCTGCATGTCTCTGTTCAGCACCCTCCACATCTGATTCCAACTCTGATGGTATGAACGCTAATTCATCGTCTAAATCCATCCCATGAGTATTGTTTTCAGCTAGGAATACAGTTTTAGCTGCTCGTCCATCTTCTTTGTCCTTTTCTTCTCCACTGTCGCCTTCATTTTCAGGAGCCAGAGAAGATCCACTTCCAGAATCGCTCAGTATCGCTGCTTTCTTTCCCTCTTCTTTTTCTTCTTCCTTCTCCACTGATTCTCCCAGTACCTCCGCGATAATTTCTTGATCTACTTCTTGCTCCTCCTCTTCTTCCATGACCAGTGAACTTGACTGTGCTTGGACTGTATTCTGCTCTTCACTAGCTTCAGCAGTAACCCTGCATTCCTCGCTCACGTCCTCCTCTGAAAGCTCCATCTCCTGCTCAGTTTGTACCACCTCTACCTTCTCATTGCCATCACCATCTTCTTGACAATCTTCATAATCCTTTTCCTCCCCTTCTCTGTCTTCCTGAAATGGGGACCCACAGAATCGGTTTGCGAGCACAGCCATCTTCACAGGATCGGACCTGCACCGCATCAGTAGAAGCGCATTCTTTGGAGGAATGCTGATACTGACCCTCCCCTGTTCTCCCCCCTCAGCCTCCTTCTCCCTGCATATCTCCTCATTAAACTCAATCCCATCCAAGACATGTCTCCTCTGACTCCTAATCCTAACGTTAGTCTCTGTTGGGATCTCTTCTCCTCCAACCACCAATTCGATCTCTCTCCTCCCTCTGCCTTCCCCGTCCTGCACAGCAACAAACCACCGAGCTATCACCGCCCCACAGGAACTTCCGCCATTCCCTCCTTTTCCATCGGATCTGGCCGCCACCTCCATGGTCTTTTCCTCATTGGAGGACATGCAAGAGGAGCGGCAGGGCACGAAGCAGTTCCAGTCCGCCCCAAAAGTCCTTAGAGCCTCGCAGATCGTCATGGGGAGGTGGACCCACTTCTGGTTCGTGTGAGGAAGACATTCCGGGTTACCTTTCGGTGGCTGCTGTGCCGAGAAATGGTGGCGACCTGACCTACTGAGCTCGAGCTTCCTAAAACTCAACTGAAAAAGGAATGTATAAGAACGCACGGAGCCCATCCTTCGTTGAAGCTCATTGAGAAAATAAGTTTCAAGATGATGCTCAATATACTCACCTCCCCCTTACGCACAGATCTGGTCCGCAACTTCTTGCCCTGCTTCCTGGTCTTAACCCGGACCTGTCCAATGCAAGTCACCTCGGGGGAACTGGGCTCGGGATTCTCGATGCCGGCCGCACCGCGCTTCTTGCCACCGGATGGGAACATGGGGGAGAACTGGCCGCCCTTCAGGCTACCGTTGCTCCTGAGCCGCCGGCTGCGGGAAGAGGAGAGCAAGATCTGGGACTGGGAGGGCGGGGGAGCGTCCCTCGCACGGGCAAGGCTGAGGAAGGTCTTGGAGGACGAGGAGGACGACGAGAGTTTCATGGAAGAAGAAGAGTGGAGTCGAGAAGTGGAGCAAATAAAGAGCTCACCTGTGGGCTGTGGCGGTAGCAGTGGTCGAGCTGCTGCAGTTGATACTTGTCGTGCGATGGGGCCTATGGTTGAAGAGTCCATTCTTTCAACTTTTTTTTTTTTTACAGCGAGTTGACCCGATAATGCGAGATTTGACAGATGGGTTGATTCGGATCTATTGCCCAAGCCTACTCCAAGTTTTACACCTTTCAGATTCAGAGTCACAGACGGACAATTTTTTAGCACAGCGAGCGTGTGACAGTGAGATTCTGATAGAGAGAGAGAGAGAGAGAGAGAGATCCAACTTAACTGATGAGATGGGCGTCATGTGCTTTGGGGGTGGTATTACTTCCACCCATAAAGCTTGAGCAGTGGGTGAGGATTGATTGAGGGGAGAGGGAGGGAGACGAACTGGAGAAGAGGAGATCGAGAACGAGAGAAGTAAGTAGTTTTGTCTTTAGCGAAATGCAACTGAGCTAAGGAGCTTCCAAGTGAGTTTAGTCAGTTATAATTTTCATTCATAAGAGTTAATTAAAATGGTTCATAAGCATAGGATGCTGAAGGGTAGGCAAGAGACCAAAAGAGTGGTGGAAAAGGGTATGGTTTTTGGTTTTTTTTGGCTATAAAAGAAGCAGAAGAAGAAGAAGACGACACGGAATGGTCACATCATCACCTCATCTTCTAGGATACTGTTGAGGCAAAGAATACAAATCTTACAAAGGGAAGGGAATAATTGTTCCAGATACAATGTTAAAAGTGAAAATAATTGTATGTATCACTTACCTTCAACATGAAAGGGTTTGCCATGCTTACTTGATGGCATTATTCAACCGACGTGCGTCCATGAACTACAGTCAATTCCGGGAGGAACATGAGAAGGGGATGCCGACCCCTGCTTTAGCTAGTTAACACACAGCTCAGGAGTAAGATCAATATGAATTCATACAGACATTGTCTCTTTATGGGTTAGCAATGATCATGCCTAGCCGAGTTTCTATTTTGATCTCTTCCTTTTTCATGCCAGATAGAGGCCTGACTATCCTGTTTCTTGCGGTCTGCATGCATTTAAATATATCCATATCATCAACTTGCTTTCAACCTCCCCACGAATTTTTAACCACCCAAATGATGCTCAAATCCGATTCTAAACTCTCTCAAGAGGTCATTCAATTGACAAAATCACAAGCAGAAATCCGAGATGGCAAATGATCTAAAATTCTGTGATCATTCTTATGGATTCACAAATTCTCGTGGACAAGCTAGAACAATTCAAGCAAAAGCAATTCCTTATTTACAAAATCCCAACGCTTATTATCTGGAGAGGAACTCTTGATCGAACTTTTGCTCTTCGAACAGATGTTCAAAGAACCACTAAGAAAAAATTTCAGTTAAAAGACATCGGTAGTACAAGACTGGCATTTTCCAAAACATATTGACCTCTTCAGTCTAGTTCAAGGACAACTTTACCAGGAATCAATCTCTGGTCTTTAGCATCGTGAGCCTCTCTGACCTGCGTGATGTTGAATGTTTTGTCCACAGGAATGTGCAGCTTCTTGGCTTCAGAGAGCTGACGGATCTCATTCAAACCTTCAGAGTCAGCCCTCATATATGTCCACCAATATTCTGCATCCATGTCAAAATATAATAACCTCATGCATATCAAACTTTGTTCCATATAGAGAAATGAGCTGCTGGAAAAGCAGGCACGGGAAATGAGCTCAGCCCAGGACTTTGTACAGTGCAATAGATTTTAAAATGTCAAAATGGCAGAGATGTCTTGCAGGAAAATAGGAACCCAAAGGACGTATCAATATTCACACTGAGGTGTAAAATCATTTCAAACCTATTAAGCACTTACCTATTCCATGAGAATAACGATATTGGAACTGTTTCTTCAGTAAGATGGCTGTAGCTGCAGGGAGCCCAATGGCTAGTCCATACCTATCAGCAAGTGATGCTGCTTCTCCCTGTGATGGAAGAGAGAAAAGACTTTACATTCTTTTGGCATAGTGCTCTGAATATAACAATCTTCAAGTTTCTTGCAAGACATAGAATACAATCCTCAGGACTTCAATGTACTACCTGAAGGGTCATATAATGGCCACCTCTCCTCAAAAAATTTATGCCTATTCTCTCTGTCTCCATTGCACCAATAGTGTCCAAGACTGCATCAAACCTTCCTTTTATAGCCAACTCAATGTCCTGAGAATAATGTTGTAAGTTTTTTAACAGAGTGGAAGGGGAGATTCAGTTCTCAACAACAAAGTTTAAAGACATATACCTCATGATAAAACATTCAATCCTTTAGCGATTAAAGTTCAACACTTTTAGAAGTATCCAGATTCATGCCCATTGCCTGATAGGGGAGAACACATGTGGAATAAGTACCTGAACAGATCTCTCACCTCTGCTATATAGTCAACTGCCTGCTCAGCACCAGCGGCCAAAGCACGTTCTACACTTTGGCCTCCACAAGTGGTTGAGACGTGGCAGCCAGCAGCCACTGCAAGCTGAACTGCAGCAAAGCCAACTGCACCTCCACCACCAATTATCAACACCCTTTGCCTGTAAGATATCAAAATTCAGTTTTCCAATCAGTAAGAAACTGCCACAGAAGCTGAGAAGACAGTCACATCTCCAGACCCCCACAGTTCAAAATTGTAAATCACAATTAATACTTAAATCTAGCCCTCCATCTAACTGTCTAAACTTTATCCCATGAGTTTCTTGGGAAATTTCCCCATAATCCATTTCCACATGCATATGTAAATGTGCCAGCACATTCAAAAGTTTCCGCAGTTTATGACTGATCATCTAGCTTTCCAAATTTTTTTTATTTCATAGTAGAGCAAATCATAATGAAAATAAGTCTTAAAACAGAGATCACAGCCTGATATCCTCTCTCAAATAGCATACCCTTCAGTAATCCTAGCAGTACTTTTCAGAGCTCGCCATGCTGTAAGTGCAGCAAAAGGGATGGTGCTGGCTTCCTAGAAAAGATTAAAAACGATTTCAACTCATAGGGACAAACAAGCAATCAATGGCATAAAAGAAAGGGTGCTTCAACATCATCTTAACAGTAACAGTCATATTCAAGATAGACATTGTCAAATAACACCAGTGGTGAAAAAGGTTATTCAGAAAACAAGCATCAAAATCTGCAAGCACCTACTATATGTGTTATTGACTCAGGTTTAGGAGTGAGTTCATCTTCTGCAAGAATAGCATACTCAGCGTAGGTACCCCTCACAGCTGTTGGATGCAAAGCACCAAAAACTTCCTGTCCAACCCTCAGCGACCGCACAGAAGCTCCCACTTCTGCAACTTCCCCACTAACATCACGACCCAGAATCAGAGGCAGAAGCGGTTGAAATATTGACCGACCATAGCCTGATCGCATCTGAAAGCATTGCAATTTCAGCAATATATAAATGAAATTTCAGGAGAGAATAAAATTGCTGAACTGTAGAAAATTATCCTAAAATAAGATTATGATCCTAGCGACCAGCATTCAAGTCTATCACATAGCCACATGCAATAATTTGATAATTGGTTGGCTCGAACATATAAAATACAGCATCCAATATATTCATAGATAAACAGTGATTCTGGAAGAATTGCAATTCTATCAAATAACAATGGCACTTTGAAGCCTAATGGCACAGTTAATCCCAGTTAAAATGGAGCTCATAGAATGTCCAAAAGCCACACTCAATGAATCCAACAGCCCCAAAACTTATACCAATCATGTCGAACTAGATGAATTCTTCCATGCAAATGAAAAGGCGTGCAACTTCATCAAACTAGTGGGGAAAAGCTGCTCTCTTTCTGTTCCACTTGGAAAAGTTAATTACCCACATAAGAGAAGGAAAAGGTAGAGAAGACATCTCTGATGTAGATCATGTAGACGTAGAAGAGTATTATCTCTCAAGGCCCAAGAAGAATCTGAAAGATCAATACAAGCATAAAATCTTTCATGGAAAGTCAAACAAGAATTCCTTTCTCAAGGGGTTATAGCAAAACTTATCGTGAAACATGCAAACCCAGATAGAACACAAATGACAAACCATATAAGGAGGTTTCCTCTACTAATGACCTATATTCAGTTTTCCCAAAGCAATTTATCTACATTCTCCCCCTGTCTTCTAATCTTAGGTAATAGTTCAGCTGTCAGAATATACTTGTTCGGGTCGTGCTATAAATAACATATACCCATCATTACTTAGTTAAATATGCCTTCCATGGAGCCATAAGCAAAGTCAAATCATTATAAACTAGAGCGAAACTACCTATCATGAGTTAAACTTGGAAGTAAAGTAACCATCATGCATCGATCTGGAGATTCCTGCATAGGTCAACCTGAGCGTTTTTCAATATGTTTTATCGAGTAAAAGAAATATCACTCGTGTAACAATATTTCTCTAGGTTCTTGCTATACAGTATAGATAAGAATATTGCCAAGAGAAATTTGACAGGATGGCCACTTTAAGTCACCAAAAGTTCAGCGAAAGAACTTCCAACAGGTGCAATGAACTGCTGCAGGCGTTCAATCGAGTAGCAGATGTTGAAAGATCGACAGACATGCAATAAGCAAATCATTCCATTCGATTTCTTTTACTTCTCACCCCAGTGATCTCGACAACCCCTCGGGAACCAAAGCACTAAAGAAATCATCATCGAGCTGAAAAGAACCAAATTAAAATAAAAAAAAAGCATACTCTGGTGTCGAGCGGGTTGATCGACACGGCCCGAGCGCGGACGAGGACCTCATTGGGCTTGAGATCAGGCACTACCACGTCATCACGGAGCTCCAGCTCCTCCGGCCCGCCGAATCGAGGCAGCACAACCGCCCTGCAGCTGGTAGCTATAAGCCTCGCCCCCCTCGACGGGGTCCTGGCGGCCGCAGCTTCCACGAGGGTGAGCTCATGAATTCCACCTAGACCGCAACCGGAACTTCCGACAGAGGAACGACCATTCCCGAGGAAACTGTTAAAGATGACGCGACGTCTTAGAAAACGCATCTCCTGGAGATTAGCTCAAGCCGGCGAGTCCCTCCAGGAACAGAGACGGGGAGAGAGCACATAGAGGGAATGGTGCCTGTTGGGATTTCGCAGTGAAGGCGGCCGAATAGGCGAAGTCGAGTCTCTTAAGTTCGTACAGTGATAGAACGCCGTCGTTCCACTGGTCGAGGGGAGAAGACTGAAGGGCAAGTACGTGGATGCGTTCGTCTCCGCAGGTGAAGGGGATGTCAATTAATTTAAATTATAATTTTTATTTTTATTTTTATTTTTCGGTTATCGGTGGAATTTCAATTTCTTCCCTTACATTATTCAAAAATTAGTTCAAAATGGGCATCCGTATCAGTGAAGAAGTTTCTCTTGTCACCTTTTTCTTAGTATTTTTGCCGGCCACCGGATATGCTCGACAAAAGTTATAACATTCACAGGGAACGCAATAACACTGAACAGCTGCGGAGTAACACGGAACAGCACAACTACGAAGATTCCGGCCTGGTGAAATGATCAACAAATGAGAACAATAATGTCACCAAAAACTATAACTTCAACGAGCTCTTTGTACATCTACTGGCTAGGGACTCCACTGCCCTCAATCTAAAGTTCAGACTAACAAGTTAGAGGTCTCCAAATTCATGGTTAGTCGCTGTCCATTATCGCCACAGAATCCAAAGATGAAAGTTAGCCAAGCTCATTAAACAAGATGTCCCCTCTATCAGACACTGTATTAGAAGATTCCTCAGCTACTGTGCCCCTCCCTGGAGTTGCTCGCTGGAGCGACTGGTTGCAGCAGCACTAGCCAGGGGCACGCCTACCAACTTTGTGGCGGAACTGGCTGGTCCTGGGGAGACAGTGGCGTTGCCATGTTGGGGAACCATGGCCTCGGTGGACACAGTCGATTGGCTTATCTGATGCTTCTGCAATGCTTCTGGGATCCGACCTTGTTGGGTATTACCAGTCAGGGAGTCTCCACTGGCTCTCTGCATATGTTGTTGGGCTCCAGTATCTTTTACAGCATGGAGCTGTTGGAGCCTGTAATCAGTCTCGGGGCGGCGACAGACTTTTCTAAGGGGCACAATCTCCTGATTACAAAAGTAAAGTGGAAAAGAACTGTGAGATAACTGCTAATTGAGATAATAGACCCACCGAGTTGAAGATCAGAGTGATGGAACATTAACAACCCATAGCAGTGAGAAACAAGAAACTTAGACAAGATAGGGCACAAAGGACTTGACAATTCTTGCCCAGTCCATTAGCATACTGCTTATTATGTCTCAATGCTAAACATCCGAATCAATCACATCTTACAAGGTCTACAACAAACCCCAGAAAAATAGACTTAGGTCCCACTTAAATTCCTCTTGGTTCTCTCTGCCACCTCATCCTCACTCCACGGGCACCGATCGTATTCTAAACCTCTTTTTACTTAAGGGCTACAGTAATAAGGCATACTACATCTCAACCATCAATTGCTTAGGAACAGCACAAGGAGATCCTTGTCCTGACTAGACCTGTCTTAGAGAAGAATCTTTAGAAATTGGGATTATAATGATTGACAATTGTGACTAATTCTGTCCTTAGAAATCTGTTTTAGACATGGCCTGCAGTAGAACTTCCCAAACCAACGTGTTAACTATTGTAAGTGTATGAAGGTACTACATGCAAGGTAAAATCAGTATGGGATCAAAGATTCTCACCTCAGACTCATCGTGATCATATCGAACCAAAAATCGGCACCGACAACCTCTCACATCATGTCTTCGCCTCTGTGCATCAAGGACATGGGCATCAAAATACAAAGCCTGCTCTTTACCTTCCTGGGACAGTCAAAAAAGGAGTTCCTAGCAAGTCAACCTAAAAGCTAAACACATATCTTCAACCATTGGTTGGATCAGTTCAGCATAAATGCAATAAAACTAGAAATTCCAACCTGAAAACAGAGTATGAGATCTCCAGGAAGGACCGCAACGCATTCTGAAGGTTCACAAGGGAGAGACCGCTGTCTAACATGCTTACGGATATTAATCCACTCATCTTCATCCACTCCAAACCCAGAAAACCGGACTAGTACTTCCTAGAAAAGATTACACCAAAAGAAATAGGAAGGCGACAATAAATCAGATAGTTATTTAAGAGTATTTGCGATTAAAAGAGCTGCACATTTACCGGATCATCAGTCTCCAAGTGTCTATGGGATAAAAAGTTTGCAACATCATACCTGAGGTTTTAAGAAAATAAAAGGTTGATCAAATTTGGTCGAATCAATAAATAGGGAAATGAAGCTCCAGAGCTTCTAGATATTAAGAAGATATGCATACAAACCATGCACCGTCACGAGAAGACTTAGCTTCAAACTCCATGATAGAAGTATCTGAAGGACCCCTTCCTGCACTTCCACCTGCCAAACAAAGTGAAATTACTTGACTTTAATATTACTGAAGAAAGAAAAAGGGACTTGTGCGAAGTCTTTGGAGATAAATGTGTTGAGTACTGGCAGAATTTTCGAGTCTCTTCTTCTATCGACTTCAATGGTTCCCTCAAGGTATCAGAAAATCTAGATAAAAGACTCATAAATAGCTCTCTTATTTCATAACTAAATACTTGGGGAAGGGTCGAAGCATGCATATAATGAGGTCAGAGTTATGCTGCATCATGATTCAAGACTTAGTGTCAAAGCTTATCAAAGACATCCCCCAAGCAAGCCTAATAGCTAAATGTAAACAAGAGTCCAGCAGCAAAATTAGATGTACAAGTTTCAATCTAAATGACTAATCATCATATTCTGCATCTCTAAAGTAAGAAATTTGGAAGTATAATACCATAAAGATTTTTTTTTTTATTAGTAGTATAGGCAATTGGGTCAACTGCACTTACTCTATAATGGATATAATGTAAACTAGGAAAGTGAATGAACTAAAATGGGCCAACACCTTCAGTTCTACCTGCAGGAGCAGCAATTGGTGCAGCTACAGATGTAGCCACGGGTTGAGGCACATTTCTCACAGGATTTGAGTCAACCCGAAAAGTTGGAGAGGTTGTCAACTTTCCAGGGGGCTTTGTTGACTTTGCCCTAATAGCATAACGCTTGTTTTGAAACCAATTCCAAACCTGCGTTATACCAAATTAGAAAAAGATTAAAAAAGAAAAGAAAGAAATAAACTTCCTTTGTTCCTAAGAAAACTCAGAAGTGATAAATCTGTCCTTACTTGCTTCATTTGCACTGGCATCCTCCCTTTCCTCTCTGGGGAGTTACTGTAAAAATGTTAAAAATCTCATAAAGCTGATCAAATTTTCAGAAAAGAAAGGGAAGAAGAAATAAATAACTCATCTCCAGGGAACTTGTTATATTTGGTTAAGTGATATACTTTTTCTATTCCTTAACAGGCCAAATACCTGAACTTTTCTGCCAGAGCAACAAGAATCTCACGTGCTGGCATTGTGTTATTATGCTCTTGCAGAATAGCTTCCATCTCAACGACCTTGAAAAGGAAAAAGGAAATAACATCGTCTCATTAATACTTTAAATTGCAAGCGCTATGGTCGATCAGATCCCTTCAGTACCACAGCAAGTTTTGTAATTAGAAGAAGTCACATCCTCATGCTTCCCACACTGCATCCTCTTTGTGAACTTCCTTCCTCAGCATACATTATATATGGACTGATTTGATGGCATATAAGTAGACAGATGGGAGATGCAGTATTTTATGGGATATCTACTCATGATACAGAAGTTTCTTGCACCTGGAACTAGTACAGGACGAAGTTGAATTTTGGCCCTTCAACCAAAGTATCCATGCACCTCCCTATGAAAACAATCCGTTCGAACATTTCCAAAAAACTGTTTTAGACCCCGATTCAAAAAATCTTACTCAGAGACTTATAACTTCAGCCTAGTTGATGGTTGGCTGATCAGAACAACCTTCAGCCAAACAAACGATTTAACAACCCAAACCTAAGCTATATTCCCATCCTGAAACTAATCGGGCTGCCCAGCAACATAATGGGCAAATAAGAAGAAGAAGAAGAAGAAGAAGAAGAACAGGAGGAGGAGGCCACATATAACAGTATTAACTGCATCTAAAATTTCCAGCAGATCAACAGTCACCTAAACCATGCAGAAGAAAATAAGATCAGAGGAAAAAAATTAAACGGAGAAAATCAAATCAGATTGAATTAAGCAGAATGGCCGTGTAATTTCTCAGTCAGTGATTGCCGGGGAATGTGGTTCCCCACCTTCCTGACCGTCAATTTCTAATTTCACATTACTTCCTCGCCGCAGAAGGAGAATTTATTATGTCGTGGGGATAATCAGCAATGCACATGCAAACGACACTCAGTTTCAAATCGATAAATCCATCAGCTGATACAACAGGCAAAAAACGACGAACTGCGGGAACGGACATCCATTGAGCAAAAAAGGTAGAAAATCACGGTTCGGAGGGAACTCCGGAACCACGATGCAGAGAAAGGTCTCAGGCAGGAGACAGCGGGTGGCTGAGCCAGTGAGTTACCTCCTGGGCAGTGAATCGGAACGCGGGGGCTCCATTGCTGGGTGGTCGTCCCATGAGAGGCTTTCGATTTGTCGCCTCTCAGCTCACCTCAGCCGTGTCCAGTCAGCAGAAAAATCGAAGCTTTTGGGCCGAAGTGCTACCCGCAATGCTGTGTGGATTTCGTGAGGGAGGGAGGGGTCGCAGAATCCGAATTTCACCGCTTCATTTCACGATCTGCATAATAATTTTATTATTATTATTATTATTTTACTTAAGAAAGAAATTTATTATTTATAATAATACCCTCACGAACACGAAGTAACCATAGCATTGGAGCAATTTATGTTGTGTTTTTTTTTTTCCTCTCTTTTTCCAAAAATCCTCTCGAAATTATGGCGGAAAATGAAATAATAAATTCCCAGTTTTTTCTTATTTCATAGTGAAGTGATGATGTGAGAAGGAGAGGATGGATGAGGGGATGTTATGGAAGTATCTGTGGGCCTCCACAGCAGCCCACTCTTATGGGCCACAGTTGCAATTATTTTTGCGCCAGGTCTCATTTTGCAAATGGTCGCAGCCCAACCCAATTCATCTTGGGCTTTACGGTCGACTTGACTTTGAGAAGAAGGACCCAATAAATTTGCTTTGACGAAGGAAATTTTCCTGGAAAAAAGAAGAGAGAGAGAGAGAGAGGACAAATTACGACGCAAAGGGAAACTAAACTAGCTAGAAGACTCTAATATTCCGGGGAGGCGGCGGCAGGAATCCGTGAGTACTGCCGGCGATTATCATATGATTAATATAATGAGATATAACGGAATGAATGTACGCAAATGGAAGAATCGGATCCGTACCCCAACTGTATAAGCAAAGCAAACAACGAGGCAAGGCAAGCGAAGCCTTAATTGACGTGCGATTATGGATAACAAAAGATTTCTAGAGAAAGCAAGCCGGTGGGGAAGTCGGTTCGTATGGCACGTTCGAGAGTGTGAGAATGATTAATCCTCCCGAACGTGCCCTCGAGTCCGAGTCGAATTTGGCATGGAAATGACGATACGGGGGGGTTTCGAGGCCAAGAGAGAGGAGCTGGATGGGACCCAGAGTGAATGGAATTGCACCAGACATTGCTAGATGGAATGGAATATGCTTTTAGAATTTCTTGATTCGTCGCTTGCTCCCCTCTCGGTTGAATTGCCTTCGAAAACCGAACACCTATCAGCAACATTAGCTTAAGTCCGACCTTCCCTTCTCTAACTCACTACGAAATTTAAGGGCCACCGTCTCTCTCGATCGGCCAGCCGAGTTGGATTAGCGATACGGCCTTAAATGGCGGGAGTTCATGGCAGGACTATGGCAAGAACGACATGAAATTGCCAAATAATATTATTGACACTTTTTAAGGATATATATATATTTATATATTGTTCCAAAGAAAGGAGGTCTAATATGAAAGCAGACGAGATGTTTATTTAACCATTATATTATGTGATGTACTGTGGATATTTAATTAAGTAAATAAAAAATAATGGTATAAAATACTTCATTGATGTATGAAAAAAATTGGGGAGTATTTTGCCCGAAGAGGATAAAAAAGCAAATTCCTCCGTTGTTTGGACTCTGGAGATACAATTACAAACAAACACCCGGACTTTATTTATTTTTAATTTTTAATTTATGAATCATTTCTAATTTGGATTAATCCAGATTTATTAAAATTACTGGCATGATATATGTGGAAAAATAATAAGTTTAAATTGGCTGCAGGGAGAGCACAAATTTGCATCAAATTTCCTCCCTTTTTTTTTAATTGAGCGAAGGAAGGGAAGCTTGCGCCCTTTATTCTAATTGTGAAAATAAGAATGATGAGCATAACTGTTCATGCAAATGCCCGACAGAGTTATTGTTCATCTGACGCTCTGTAGGAAAAAGGAAGTATCGGGAGGAAGAAACAGAGGAATCGAAGGAGGGAAAGTAGAACCAGAGATGGAAGGGGTGATGTGTAGGTTCCTGGTTCTTGGTGGTGTGTAGGTTCTGCACCGGTAAAGCAGATGAACTAGTTCAGTACCATCATCTCCATCTGGAATCGAATCAAGAAAATTTGGGTGATTTAACCTGTCCTCTCCCTCATCCCATCCATCCCTTTTGTCTGTCGACCACTTTCATAGTCGAACAAATGTAAGAATGAATTTATGTGAGAGAGAGAGAGAGGAGAGCATGCCATAATAAACGGTTGAAGAAGAGAGAAAGGTGAGCTCTCTACCCAAATTAAAGTGACAAATTACAGCATCCGACGTAATTTCTATTTCCTATTTTCTTATTTCAATTCTCATTTTCTTGCATTGGCATTATGCATTATTAGCCCTTCCCTCTCTCCCCCCCTCTCTCCCCTCTCCTCTCTCTCTCTCTCGTCCTCTTCAATTTGCCAAACTGCTCACGGCTCAGGAACGTAAACGCGAAACCTTAGAGATTTCTGATCTCCCCATCTTCGACGGTGTGCTTGTTTGTTGTCTTCTCTGTTCTGCTAAACCGATTTCCATTTTTCTATCTCGATGAGTTAAATGGACAAATTTGAGATTTCTAGCTTATTATAGTTGATGTTATTGCAATCCCCGATGAACCCATTTCGTGGATTGTAATTAAGATGCTTAATTCTCTTCCTGACCTAGAAAATTTGCAGAAATACGGAATCTTTGAGGGTCCTGTTCCAGCACTTGGTCGTTGTGCGACTTGATAAAAGCTCTCAATCGGTTAATGCTAACAAGGTAACCTCTCTTCATCCTTGTCCATTCAATCCCTCAAAGGACCATCTTTGTGCAAGAGCCGGAGAAGATGCGCAAAGTTTGTATTTTTGGGCCAAAATTTGTCTGGGTCTATGCGGAGATGATCGTTCACATCTGTTGAAATCCGAGTACTCTGTGAAAATTAAGCTCTTCTCGAGGGAGAGGAGCCCTCCCTGCTTTGATCGTCCTCCGAAAGAGTGAACTTTGTCTGTTGATTCTCATTTGGGATTTCGTGGCTGTTTAATTCGAGCGTTTGACTTGCTTAATTGGGTTGCATCGCTCTCAAAGTTTTATTCACCGGATGGTTTTGAATGTAAGGGATCATGCTTTTGCTAGACTGAAAAGGGTTGCGTCTGTTGATCGCATTTGCTACTTGATCTTCCACGTTGTGCTTAAATGGTCCTTTTAGATAATTACTCAAGTAGAGTTTTCCCATTTGGATGGTGGAGATTCTGATAAGCTCATGACCTATATGGATTTATCTTTGCCATACTGTTTCCTTTTGATTTAGGATTCAGGATCTTCAAGACCTTGCTTGGAAGAATTTCTGTTATTTTGTATTCAGTTGAAATATGGATGACTCATATAGAAGCTGCTCATATAATGGATACACTAACATCTGACCTTGTGTGAGTTTGTTGTTATATTTTCATGCTAAATTGGTTCTTAGTGTTGGAGTGTGATTATATTATGAATAAGAAGTTTCAGGGTGTTGGGAGTGTTTCAAAATTTTGCACCTTCATCAACTTTTTTTTATATTGAACTCTGAATGTATATCAGCTCAGAGGAAAGAAAATCAAATTGATGCTAAGATAGTTTATACTCTGAGAGCTAGCTTGCTGTATGTGGAAGGGTACAGCCAAATTAAGCCAGGAACTTGTCTGAAGATAGGCAGATAGCGAAACAAAACTGCCACATTCTGTCCTTATCTGACTCATATATGATTACTGGATGGAATCTGTCTGTAAATGTGAAGTATGTTTATGAGTATGTCATAGGTTTTAGAGAACTTGAGGGTCACATTTATCAGTGTAAACATCCTTTCTTGTATATGGATGGGCATGTGAAAGTTGATCTTTCTGCCACTCTATGATCACGAAATATTAGTAGCGGATGTTAATTGAAATGATTCATCCAAAAAAAAAAAAGGAAAGAAAGAAAGAAAGATGTTAATTGAAATGGACCAGTGATGAGTATCACCAAAATTTACTATGCCAATGTCCATTAATTTGGTATTCTTCTCTATTATCTAATCTATGGCTAATTATGTTATTGCATTGTGGCTTCCATGTTTGATGGTCACATAGAAGGAATACTTGCAGCGCTAAATATCAGTCACGATGGACCTGAGGAACATGCCTTTTAATAGGCAGTGCATTGATGCAGAAATGGAAATAGACAGCCAGGGCTATGTCACCCAGGAGCCCCATGTCTTCTTTGGACCGACAACAAGTGTTCATCATGCCAACATACCATTTGGAAATGCTCATAGCAATGTTGATCCTTATCACTTGCCCAACAATTATGACAATTTTGTGCCTTATGGGATGGCACACTTCAACAGTTTTCATGCTCCACCTGCAAGTTTTGATTTGGGTGCTTCTTATGTTCCCAGAATGCTCCCTCATCCTGTAAACTATGGTCCCACTTCTCAAATCTCATCGTATGGGAACTATATAGTACATGGAGGAGCCTATCAGGATTATGGAAGAAACCACTTTATAGATGGTGCTGGATGCTCTCACAAGAGGAAGACCATCGAAAGCCTGACTGAGAATAATTACTGCTCTAACACCTCTACAAGTACAGGCACTTATTTCATGGGCTCCATAGATACAAGGCATTCCAGTGAAGCCAGGTTGAGGCACTCTTCCACATCTTATGGGCTCCCTCGCTATGGAGATGATGGTGCAACTGCTTTGGATGAGAGTTCCAGTGGAAGTGTCAGAGTTAGCTCAGATGTTTCAGGAGTAAATTCTGCTCATCATCCACATAATTATGGTAATTCTTTAACCCAGGGGAGTTATACTAGTGGCCAGTCCTTTCTACAGAGGGGTCCCCTCTGGTCCAACCAACCATCGAGCAGCAATTCTATTGATGGGGGTGCCCTATGTTGGAGTCCTCCACCTCCTGTTATGCCTCTCATGCATGGTAAGTTCTTTCCTTTTCATTTCTCACTTTCTATCTCATCCCATTATATCTTGTCAGAGTAAAATGGCCAATTCTGGTTAGACTGTGGAGAGTTTCTTGGAAATTTGCATAGTCAGTTATATTTTTGTGATGGGATAGTATTTACCACTCCCAAAAATGTTGTTAAGGTTAAACAAGTGGAGTCAGGCATGGTGAAACATCTCTAATTGACTCGTGCACGATCAGTAGCATCTTCATGGCTATGCACATGGAATTTGTTAAGTCACCTAAATTTTACCTGGGTATGATGGCTTATAAACTGCCCGTATGCCTGTGAATGAGCTGTATTTGTGTCTTTAGTTCATTCATTAATAGTGAACAAAACATAAAGATTAATGTCAAATTGTCAGACTTTCTTTTAATTTACCTCCTTCGAGAAATATAATGGGCTCACTTTCTTTCTTTCAGCAAGCAATAATAATGGCGTTTCCCTGGAAATTGGGAGCCAGGGTGTTCAGGGACCTCTTGAGGCAACTGGGTCTAGAAGTTCAACCAATTTCCTCCATTTCCCATACTCTAATGCTCAGCATCACAGTTTTCCTTATCCATCTCCTGCTGTGCATGGGATTAGGGCCAGAAATGGAAATATAGGATTTCATCCTCAAGCCCCAGCACCATCCCACAGAGCTCCGTCTCGCAGTGTCTCTCATCCTGGCCCATTTCAACCAACTGGATTCAGGATACAGTGGCCCCATAATGCAGGAGTTTTTCCTGAGTCTACAAATGCAAGGCTCCATAATGGGCCCAACTTGAGAGTTTCGGCTGTTGATGTAAAAATATATTCACCTATAATTACTTTGTCAATTTTCAATAATCATCTTTCTTATCTCATGTTCTCATTACTGGTTCATCTTTCTTTCCAGGAAGTTGCAATAATAGATTATGGTGAGGCTTATGGAGTAGGGAACTATGATAATCATAGGGACATGCGGTTGGATATAGAGGATATGTCATATGAGGTTAGTCCAAGTAATCCTGTATACACTTCAGGGTGAATTTGATTTTAGTTACTTGATCATGGAGTTTTGAGTGACACTAATATACAAATTCATTTTGGATGGTAAAATGGAACTTGTTTACTGCAGGAGCTGCTTGCTCTGGGAGAATTGATCGGAAATGTAAATACTGGGCTACCTGAAGAGACAATTGATAGTCAGCTGAAGACCAGAAAATGGGCTTCTTCCCTTTTCATCAACTTGGAAGAATTACCTTGTGAGGATCATGATACTGCTTCTTGCATCATATGCCAGGTAAAACAGGCTCTTTATGTTGAATCAGTCGAGCTGTTTGTTTTCCTTGACTTGAAAATTTCAGAAAATAATGAATCTAAGTAACAAGCAACAGATTGTATGACATATTTTTTGAGAGGGTAGGGGACAAAGGAATTTAAACACTTTCTAAAGCTTGAAAAGAGAACTGGATCGGATCAAGCTTGAACAGAGAACTGGATCAGATCTTCCTTGGTTTTGCACAATAAATATGCCTCTTTGGATGCGAATGCTTTCAGAATAACTCTTTTATGTTATGCTCACAGGATGCTTATGAGGACTGCGACAGGATAGGAACTCTTGACTGCGGGCATGAATACCATGCGGAGTGCTTGAAGAAGTGGCTTCTGGTGAAGAACATTTGCCCGGTTTGCAAATCCGAAGCCTTGCCTGGAAAGAGGAAGGATTTATAGTGCAAAATGGGAAGCTTTAATCGTCTCCTTCATACACCCTCCCCCCAACCAAAAGAACAATTTTCCTTCTCTCCGGCTTTCCTGCTTTTGCTGATTGATGGATGAAGAATATTATACTCTTTTTCTGGGATGTTTGTAATGTAAAAAATTGTCTAAAGCTGTACTTGTAGATGTACATGCTCTGCTAACTATTCATTTGTTGGCTTTCATGACAATAGGATCCCATTGCCATGTCCATTGGTCGAACTCTGTACAGACTACTTTCACAATTGTCTGTCAGTCATGTTAATGTACTTGGGTTTTATCCTTCATTTCATTTGTTCCTGGTCATGCTTTATGAGTACGAGATATCAGGAAATGTAACGGAATTCTGGTCCCCACGGATTGCAATTTGTATATGAGGTTGCGTGTCGACTATCCTTGGTTATGCCATGATAAGATTCCACTTTGGAAAATGCAGTTTCTTGTCGGGAAAGCTCGATTAGTTCACAGGGCCTGGCTTTGCCTCCATCGCATTTTGCTGTGCATCTTTCTGATCTCTCTCTGTCTGCATCTATTGTCTCCATCATCACTCATGGACTGTGTTGTGCATCAAATTTTCATGCTTTAGTAGGTGATATGAGTTGCGTGCAGCTCTGACCGAATTTCAATGGATCAAGTTCAATAAATGTAAATCATGATAGGTCATAAATTAGGACCTTTTTTCCTCTGTTTCACTTCAGATTGAAAGATAAGATATATTGGGCTTCCATCAACCAAATGATTTAATTGAATACAATTTCTTGAACTTGTCTGAAGACATAATTTCCTCATCGTTGGATCAATCCAATACAACAGTGACGAGCAGCAAAGAAATGAAAATATATAAAGGCGCAAAGGAGCAAGCCAAAATACCAATGTGGATGCAAAACCAGAAACTGGAATCCTAAGAACACCCAATTTGTCATCTAGAGTTGAAACACAGTCGAACACAGATACTGAACATCCCAAGACGTGTTGAAAAGCACCGAGATTTGCTTTCCAACTAAAAAGGGGCAACTTTTCTTCTTTGAATGTAAGACTGGGCTCCTCAAGAAGAGCAGCAGCTGGCTTTGTTCACAGTTGACACGTCCATCCTTGGATCCAGTGTTGATGGTCTGTCCCTTAGGGAGCGCAGCAGCGTCATCTGCAGCATCAAGAGCTTTTCGACTCACAACATGGTATATTTGGGAAAGAACTTCAGTTAAGGCATTCTCCACATTCATCAACTCTAGAGCGGATGTCTCCACAAAGAGGGTGCTCTCTCTTTCTGCAAAGGCTGTTGCATTATCGGTAGAGACTGCACAAAGGTGTCTTAGATCGGCCTTATTCTCCTTCAACCATTGCTCCACATTCTCAAACGTGATATACCGACAGCTCCTCGGTAGTATGCCCTAGTGATTGCTCGATATCTTCATTAAAGATGACAAATACAAGTGAGCATAGAATGATCTGCAAATGATTGAAACTAACCTTGATATAGTTATATCAACGGAAGCTGCGATCATCTGACATAGGCAAACGGCTTTAACTTATGCTGGCAGACTTTTCAGGTTCTTCACATTCTAAAAATTTCCAAACTGAACTAACACACAACCACTTGACCTTCTCAAGGATTTCTCATTTCATCTTTTCACTCTTTACCAACTTGGCCTCCATCTCATCCCACAAGATCCATTTCCAGAACAGTAATCCGGCTCTTCATAACCTGAGCTATGACCAAAACAAATCCGAATCAACTCCCTGCCTAGAGCATAAAAATTATAAGGGTCTAAGTAAGCTAGTTCAATCATCATAAAAGATCCAGCATTGACTAAACAACAATAACATCTCCTGTTCAGCTCCACTCCACAGAATTGAGATTCAGAAGAAAGCTTTCCCCACTATACAGCCCTTCTGTGTGATTGCCACATGTTAGCTCACACTGACAGATCCTCGCCACACAAACTCATGGAACAGTAAAGAATAAAAATTCCTCCATGTTCAAGCACATAAAAGAGCAAAAGTCTCCTTAGATCGCCAACTCATGAAATCCAGGAAAGATAACTCCATCTCCGCAAGCAATCACATGTCACAGGGCGCCAGAATCTCGCATTTCTGGAAGCTAAAAAAAGCAGCAAATGGAGGCGTATAAAGACAAGAAGAAGCAGAGACGTGCAACGAGGAGGGGAATGTGAGACCTCTCTCGACCGGCGGTATCCCAAATCTGGGCCTTGATGATCTTATCGTCGACGCGGATGCTCCTAGTGGCTAATTCGACTCCGATTGTGGATTTCGACTCCAAGCTGAACTCATTCGGCGTGAACCTGGAGAGCAGGTCCGATTTGCCCACGCCGGAGTCTCCTATGAGAACGACTTTGAACAGGCAATCATAATCGTCGTCCGCTCTGTACCCGCCCGTCATCGGCTAGGGTTCCCACAAGCTCAACTCTCAATCTCAAGTCCGGATTTTGGGGAGCAGCGAACGAAGGGAGTAAGCTGCCAGACTTTGCTTCGATTCGATCACCAGTTCGAAGCTCAGAGAGGAAGCAAATGAGCAGATTTAAAAACAAACTCAGAGACGACAGAGAGCGCCGAAGCTATGAATAGGCCCTGTCGGTGTTGTGTTGTCGTTGCAGAAATATCACAGCTTGAGACTTGTGGGCCTTTTATGGGCTTTTGTGGTGGAGATGCCTATTGGGCTTGGGCTATTCATTACATCGAATTTGGTGAATAGCATAACTAGAAACTCAAAAACCATTTTTTTAAATAAATAAATAAATAAATTTTATATCGATAATATTAATGTAATAATCGATTAATTTACCGGATAGTATATTATACCGTTTAAAATTAACAATTGATCCCTAAATACCTATCATAAAAGTTTCGAACTACGGAATTTTAAGTATATGTGCTATATAATATTAATATAAATAATAACTACTTTGGTGGGGCTTTTTTATTTTATTTTATCCACTCCCACCCTCAGATCCAACATTCGTCCATGCTCACTAAAATTAACCAGTAAATAATAACTACTTTACTTGCAGGGAAAAAAACTTAAAATGTCTTCCCTGGAAAAAAAACATTTTATTATTTTTATAGCTAAAATTTTCATTATAATTAGACGCTATACTTTTTTTTACTATACATAATTTTTAAATCAATTAAAATATATATAAACTAATTTATAATTAAAATCAAAATTTTCTGAAAAGCTTACTATTCATCTAATCTGAGATTTAATTCTTATACCAAACATTTCTAAAATCTTAGGCATTGTCCTGTCCTGTGGAGTGATTAAACCGCCACGTGGGCGATCTTCATCCCAACCCCACAGCCCCGCACCGCAACCCAATTTACGGGGCATGGTTTTATAATCAGCTCCAGTTCGCTCGTTTTCTGCCTTCTTGCTTGCTATACTCGATCTTTCTTTGCTGGCTTGACTTGTAATATGGAGGAGGATAACGGGGGGAGTCAGCCCGTCACCGCTGATTTCACCTTCGATGAGGCCTATTTCTCCGGATTTAGCAACACCTTCTCGTCGGAGGCGATCCCCGGGTCTCTTCCTCAAGGCCAGAATAGTCCCCTCCTTTGCCCGTACGGCCTCTACGCCGAGCAGATTTCCGGCACCTCCTTCACCTCCCCTCGGGAGCTTAACCGACGCACGTAAGTTTTACCGTCCCTACTTGCATATCGGAGGATATCGTTGCTTGCTGTGTTATCTTCCTTCGATAGCTAGCTGCAAACTTGTTGCTTGATTGATGCGCAGCTGGTTCTACCGCATCAAGCCTTCTGTTACTCATGAGCCGTTCAAGCCTCGAGTTCCTGCTCACAGTAAGCTCTTAAGCGAGTTCAATCAGTCCAACAGTTCTGCTACTCCCACTCAGCTGCGCTGGAAGCCGGTGGAGATTCCCGATTCTCCTACAGATTTTGTCGATGGTTTATTCACAATCTGTGGCGCCGGAAGTTCATTTCTCCGGCACGGTTTTGCCATTCACATGTAACTCGAATTCCATTATCAGTTCACCAAATTGAGATATTTTAAATACTTCTTCAACCTCAATGATTTCTTCCACATATCAATTTGCCCTTCAGGTATACGGCCAATAAATCAATGGAGAAATGTGCTTTCTGCAACGCTGACGGAGACTTCTTAATTGTCCCACAGAAAGGGAGTGAGTGACAGTCACGCTCCCAGTTTTCTCTGTTTCAACTGATGGTACACTGTCACGATGATGAAATGATTGAGGAAGTTAAACCCTGCAGATCCCTAACAGTATCATGAACAGATGAATATGATGAGAAACATTTTAGACTAAATTGTATTAAATAGGATATTCAATTTTCAATTATTGAACACGAAAATAGAGAAAGATATATTAATATCTGAGTGTTGGCTCTACAGTCATGATCATTCTAGGAACCATAGAACTGATAAATTCTTGTAGTAGTTGCTGTTACTATTCTTGGAGTGATGGTCCATGGAAGTCTTACACTTTGAAACTGTTTCATAGGGTTGTGGATCGCTACAGAATGTGGAAGACTGCAAGTGTGTCCTGGTGAAATTGTTGTTTTACCACAAGGATTTCGCTTTGCCATTGACCTTCCAGATGGTCCATCACGTGGTTATGTTGCTGAGATCTTCGGTACTCATTTTCAGATTCCTGATCTAGGTCCTATAGGTATTCTACATTCTCTGTTGCTCGATATTATTTGTCAAACTTCACTGCTGCAATAAAACTGTCATTAAAAATGCAGTCTTGATCTTCTCCAGGTGCTAATGGTCTCGCTGCGCCTAGGCATTTTCTTGTTCCACAGGCCTGGTTTGAAGAGGGAAACCATCCAGGGTACTGTATTATACAAAAGTTTGGCGGAGAACTATTTACAGCCAAGCAGGATTTCTCTCCTTTCAATGTTGTTTCTTGGCATGGAAATTATGTTCCATATAAGGTGTCTCCTGAAAACATTTCAATCAGATCCGACCAGATTTCCTCCTCTTTATTCAAGTCTCTAGTTCACATTCAGATTGTGTTTGGATTTCAAGGCATGGTTATATTAAGTGATTTATTGTAACAACATTTGTTTCCTATTGTGCACAGTATGATCTAAACAAGTTCTGCCCCTATAACACAGTCTTGTTTGATCACAGTGATCCATCCATCAATACTGGTATGTACTTTCAAGTTTCATGTCGAGTAGTAAACTATGTAATTGAAGGTCATTTATGCTGACTATGTAGATACTTTTGTTACGCAATTTACTGCACAGTGTTGACTGCCCCTACTGAGAAGCATGGGGTTGCTTTGCTCGATTTTGTTATATTTCCTCCAAGGTGGTTGGTCGCAGAGCATACATTTCGGCCCCCATATTACCACCGCAATTGCATGAGTGAATTTATGGGCCTGATTCACGGTGGATATGAGGTAAATAGTTTCTTTATAGCTTCGCTTCTGCTACTTCTATAAATAACAGACCTGTTATCAAAGCAACCTTGCCAAGCTGCTAATTTTCCTTGCTTGCGGTCTGTTTGGAGATACAAATTCTATGTGCTCTTTCCTCTCTGATTTATTCGTCTCAATGTTCTTTTTCAGGCAAAGGCTGATGGGTTTCTTCCCGGCGGTGCTAGCCTTCACATCTGCATGACACCACATGGTCCTGATACTAAAACCTATGAGGTACAACTCTTGCAAATAAACTTAGTCAGTAGCACAAGAAGTTGGTTATTTCCCATTTCTCACTGTTTTCAGTTTCAATACTCATTTAAGTTTAGAATTTTCATTTTTGAACTTTAGTCGGAGGGGTAGGTCACTTGGAACTTTACTTGCCTCAAAATTATCGAAAAGCTCCATGCCTGAGCTGATTCATTGACGTTCAGACTTTGGTTGGAAAGGTCATCCATTGCTACTTCTGCACAGGACTTCTAGATTCCGGTACTCTGGGCAAAATTTTGATCGACTGATTGGTATGCTGAGGGCAACTAATGTTATTGCACATTGTTTCACAGGCAACAATTGCTCAGGGAAATGAGGCAGGACCACACAAGCTCACTGATACCATGGCCTTCATGTTTGAGTCATGCCTAATCCCTCGAGTCTGTCACTGGGCTCTAGATTCGCCCGCCATTGATCCTGATTACTACAAGTGCTGGATCGGTCTCAGGTCCCACTTTTCGGCCGGAGGAATGATGGATCAGATCGAAGCTGCATGAAACCACTCCCCCGCTGATGAAGATCCAGTGTATTTTTATGAAAACAGGTGAAGCATGAAATGAAAGAGTAGAAATGATGGTATATAGTCTGACATGCGTGTGCATATGTTAATGTACGTTAAAGTTGAATAGAGCTTTGAAGTGTTCCCATTTTTTCTTAATCTAGGATGAAGAAGAGGCTTCTTTATATAATATATGTATAGCCTTCTCTTCAAAGAAATTGGTCCTATCTGGGTTGAACCTTCTCCCATTTAGTGCAAGATTTTACCATTCGAATATCGGTCCAATATCATATTGAAGCACAGTGCGGATAACAGCGGTAGTGCTAGTAGATTATGTGGATATTGTGCAATTGGATGGCTCCCGTAGCGCAGATGAGATTGTTCTGATGGGTTCTCTGCCCCCTCAAACACTCATTGTTAGTATGAACAATCCAAAGTCCGAACTCCATTCTGCCACTGAGCCTCTTGGTTCTTTTCAATTCAATCTTGAAGACGGTCCATGGAGTTGGGCAATACTCACTGTACTAAGCCTTGAACATGCATGATTTGGAGGTAACAGGCAAACTTGAGTTCCGTGAACAACCTTGGCATTACCAAGGCAATCTCTTGAGGCTTACTGATCAATTCCCCCTGCAACGGCGGCCATCCATCCCCGTGCAATCACACCGTTAACCCGGCAAGGGCAGTAAATGCCGGTCCATCCAGCAGTGATATACTGTGATTGTCAGAATCATACCGCACAAAACCCAGGATACTGGAAAATCTCTCATGACTTCTGCATTATGAAAAAGCTGAAATGGGCATACATACTGCAACTGAATTGGGCTTTTCTTTGGGAGATCTATGCAGATATATGTATGGATACTCACGAGCACTGTCACTGGGCTGCCGGAACTTCTGATGCCCTTTGGGATTATTAGGCAGAAGTATCTGCCGGGGGAAATGTCGAGGGTGAGAATAGCTTTGCCCACACGATTCGTTTCGTTAAGGGGTTTGCGGAACTAGTTTCAGTTTCGGTCAAACACTTCCACGCGACCTCAAGATCGATCTGCCGAGCACGACATGATTTCAAGCCGATTAAGACCCGTTCCACAAGGTCCATAGCTAAAATATATTCCTGTACTATTATTAGAAACAGTCACCGATGAGCTGTGATGTGATCCTCCCATCCCCACGTAGGGAGTTGAAAATTGAGGGAGCAGAGGGTGGATAAGAATTCTGAAGGGAGGCACAGATAGCTACGTGACAAGATCTGGGAGGTGTCGTTGACCCTCTACTCGGAGGACACCCACACCACTTCGAGATGCAGATTTGTCTAGAATATACTGCATATACCATGGTCTTCTGCTTCTGCTTCTTCTTCTTCTTCTTCTTCTTCTTTTTTTAATAATCTTTGGAGACCTAATCTCTTGCTTATTATTATTATTAGAGAAACTGCATCATTATTAATTTATGATAACTTTGCCCGCACACAAGACTTTTGCAATTTCTGCTATGATTTCGCATTCCTTAGACTATGAAGGAAAGACTATATTTTCAAGAAAAATTACCCCCATGGCCCTCTTTTTTTTTTTTATATCCGGTATCATAATATATTATAAAACTTGAAATTTGTCAATTAAATTTTAAATACAAACCCTCAAAAATTTTAAATCTAAATTTAATATATTATATATTATCAATTCACCTATTATATTCTATTTCATCTTTCCCTTTCCGAGAAGAGAAAAAAAATTACAAATTATGCCCTCTGTCTGCGTGCGTGTTTTGTCTCAAAATAATAATAATAATAAGAAGAAGAAGACTTGCCCACTTGGAATAAAACAATTATCTACACTCTCTTGTGCAAGAGAGTACCGGAAAAATGTAATTTGATAACCTTCATTTTGGCAATCTATTTCTCATATATATTAATAAATTTTAACTAATCCAAATTTAAGTATTTTTCTCACCCTAATCTTTCTTTACTTAAATGATTTAAATTGAATGGTCACCTATGGGAAAAAAAAGTTTTATTCTCCAATTAACTCACTCATTTTTGTAGATATTAATTAGTTGGTGTTCGAGTCGTGCCTTGCTCCTGAACCTGAGTCAAGTGCAAGATTGCTTACCCTTTTATGGGGGCTCTCTTAAAGGACATCATGGATCAAATCGATTTGACTATCTTGTATTGGTCCAAGCATCCAAGATTTCCCCCTTTAGAAGGAAACTCAACTTTTCTTTTCTTTTCATAACACTGAGGCATCCGAATCTGAAAAAGCAGAGACACGAAAGTGTCTTGTTTGAGAATCCACCCAACATAAACCAAAGAGTCTATTCAATACCTCCGAGAAGATCGGCAGGATGCTCTGACTCATTTGGTGGATGATGAATGAAAAGTACTCTTGTTTCTGAGCGAAATGTCTCAAGAGGTGCACAGATCGAATCACGCATAGTTGAGGATAATCGGTTAGTCGGAGCAGACATGGTTGTGACTCTCCATGGCTGCTTACACATGATCGTTCCAACCGACAGGCTTCAAACAGGACTCGCCCCCATCTTGCGACTCGGGCTCGGTTCGATGGCTGACATGAAGGAGGGGGGAGCATCAACTCGCTTTAATGGAGTCATCTTGGCATAAAACACAATCTAATGTTTCTTTTTCTGTCCTCTGGAGAGGTTACCAATTTACTATGCCGTAAATGAAAAAGTCAACGAGTTGCAGGAAACAAACTCTGCTTCTCACACGGCTTAGCCGCTGCTTATGGAGGAGGAGCTATCGCCTTCCTCTCCCCACCGTACACTAAAAACACCACGGAGACATTTTTATATAACCCCCAAAACCGTCTCCTCCTCCTTCATGTCTCTCATCTTTGCGTCATAAATACCATTTCCCATCTCACTCCCCCTGATGCCATGGCCATGAAAGTCCCCTCATTTCTCCTTCCTCTCCTCCTCCTGCTGTCCGCCATCGCTGTCCACTCTCGCCCCCCTGTCCTCGAATCGCAGCCTTATGATCCAGTATCCGATGGAGTCACCTCTCACGGTCTGCAGTATCCACCCTTTCTGCAACTTCTCAGGCCTGCCTCCATTTCCTCCTCGGACTCCTGTGAGGAGACCTATGGGTTCATGCCCTGCACCTCTACATGGATCGGCAACCTTTTTCTGATAATAGTGTACGGCTATCTGATGTACTTAGCGGCGATGTTTCTGTCGACCGGAAGCGAGCTTCTGCTGGAGATTATGGGGCCTGGCATCGTTGGCGGGCTCTTCCTCCCCATGCTCGGTGCCCTCCCCGATGCTATGCTCATCCTTGGTACATGAGAAGTTTCCATTTACCTTTGAGATCGATTTAGTCAATGTTCCCCGCAAATGCCGATTCTCTGAGCGAGTTCCCCCGATTTTCCATTCCAGCAATACCCCATTTTGCCAAATTCCATTATTAGGAGCTGGCCATGAAAAGTTGCAACCTTTTGGAAATTCGAATACTTTGAGAATTGGGTAATCATGAAAAATTCGATTACTTATCAATTAGAAGATCCATCCTTTTCGTTAAAGAGAGAGAGAGAGAGAGAGAGAGAGAGAATTCGAGGGGAAGGAAGGCGAGTATTGTTCCTTGTTGATTTCTCAGGCATACAATTGTCGATATGTACTCTGGTTCTTCCTAACTGTCAACTAACCGGAGGAGTTTATTACAATCTTTTCCCCATTCTCACTGTTCTTTTACAATCTCATCCCTCAAACTTTTTCTTCCATTACACTCAAGTCCTTTTCTCGTAACGAAGTGACACAGCATCACGGGCGGGGCATTTTATTTTTGTTTTCATCACAATTGCCCAAAAGAAAAAAGATGTCTTCTGTTCGGCCAATAATTTGCTTTAAAAAAAAAGAAAAAGAAGCAGAAAAAAATGCTGTCTTTCCTCTTCCCTCTAGTTCGATTCCATATCAGTCATTAAGGAATGAGAATTTTTAGACGTTGTCAGCAAATGATGTTTTACAAGCGAGCATCAATTTGCCAATCCGACTTTATCTGAAAATTTTTCTACTGAAAGCTACAGTCCTTGAAGCGGACCTTCAGGTTAATGGTATGTGGAGGTACATACCAGGGGGGCCCCACTGGGGAGACTTGGTGACTGTCAAAGACTTGATTCTCGTTCCCCTTCCTCCAATGATAGGATACATCTCTTTTAATCCAAACCCCGCTGAATCTGTAGAATTTTTGCCTTCTGTCTCCCTAGTTGTTCCTATGGGCACTCCTGTCATTTTTCTGGCACAGAAAAATGATTCCTTGTGAGAGTTTGATTCCACAAATAATAGGGATTGGAGTGGTGATAAATAAACTCTAAATGATTTTTTTTTAACTTCCTGCAGTATCCGGTCTTTCTGGAAGCAAGGAGACTGCACAGAGCCAGGTCTCCGTGGGTATGGGCTTGTTAGCAGGATCAACTGTCATGCTCATTAGTGTCATATGGGGATGTTGTGTGGTTTTGGGAAAATGTGATGTCGAAAACTCTGTGGCAGTGGATAAACAGGACACCAGAGGATTGAGCTTAACAGGTAATGCTGCCTCTTTTATGCAATTTTTGTGTAATGATACAGTGATACTCCAATCAATGGAGAATGTGTAGCTGCATATGCTGTTTATGGATCATCTAGTATGATGACCAGGGTTGACTGGTCTAGAATGAACAAATTTTGACAACTATGGGCCAAACTCTCTGATATATTTTCACCATAAATGGTTAGCTAAAGGATTTGAAGGTTGACAACTTGTTTCTATGCTTGCAGGTTCTGGAATTAGCACTGATATATGGACAAGCTATGCTGCTAGGATCATGGTTATATCAGTCATACCATTTGTCATTGTTCAAATGCCTCAGATCCTAGGTTCAAGTTCAGGAAGGCACTTAGCTGTCTTAATTGCTCTTATCTTCTCCCTCTTGCTGCTAGTTGCTTATTGTCTCTATCAGGTAACTGCCACTTCTCTGCAACATGCTGTATGGGTTGTTAAATCCCTTTTGTTCATCCCATATAATACTTATGTAACAGAGATCTATTCAGCCGCATCGGCTGGATCAGGAGATCTTTAGCTATTTTAACAAAGGGAAATTTATAAACCCAATTACAGGTTTTCCAGCCTTGGATTCAGAGGCGAAAACTTGCCTATGTGGAGCACAAGCACGTTATATTTGGATTCTTAAGACATATAAGGAAACGTGCTCTGGGAAAGCTTCTCACAGATGATGGTGAACTTGACAAGGAAGTGGTGGAAAAGTCAGTTGTCCTTCATAACCTCTAGTTTCTTTACTGCTGAAGAAATTCGTCTTCTAACTGTGTCCAGGAAACTGTTCCAGGCTTTTTAGGGCGATTGATGAGAATGGTGATGGATATCTGAATGCTTCAGAACTAAGGGCACTTGTCGTGGGCATCCAGTTCGAAGAACTTAGTTTGGACGAGGAAGATGCTCTAACTAAGATAATGAAAGATTTTGATACCTCTAACGACTGTCAACTTGATATACATGAGTTTGTGGAGGGGATCTCAAGATGGCTCAACAGGGCAAAATTTTGTGGGGCTGCTTCCAGTATGAAGAATTTGGGCACAATGAAGTATCTTGACTTCGTACACCATGTAAGTTGCCCTATAAGATTCTTCTCATGTCAAAGAATATTATGGGACTTTGATGCGCTTCTTGTGAATTACTTTGCAGCAAACAAAAATGGAGCATCAGCTGTTGAGAACGGAGGATCAAAGCGATGAAGCTGTTGAAGGAGTTGAGAATCCCAAGTGGACAGCTTTAAAAGCTGTTCTCTTACTGATTCTTGGAACTGTTGTTGCTGCCATTTTCGCCGATCCTCTTGTAGACGCGGTCGATAATTTCTCTGATGCCACAAGCATCCCGACTTTTTTCATCTCTTTCATCGCGCTGCCCTTGGCGACAAACTCCAGTGAAGCTGTATCAGCAATCATATTCGCTAGCCGCAAAAGGCAGAGAATGTCCTCCCTTACATTTTCCGAGGTGTGCTCTCTAAAAGACTCTTGTCTGTAATCCAATCCCTAGAAGATTGTTCCCATCGGCAATCAGCATGTTCTAGCAATTGACTAGCTGTGGCTGACTCAGTCTTAAAGAAAAAGCCCTTTCTCTGGTGCTTGTGAATAACTATTTAATGTACTTCTGCAAAATTTTCTGATTTCTGAGCTCCTGCTCTGCAGCTATATGGGGCAGTGACGATGAATAATCTGCTCTGCTTATCGGTTTTCTTGGCTCTTGTCTACATTAGAGGACTGGCATGGGACTTCTCAGCAGAAGTACTGATCATTCTGATAATCTGCATCGTGATGGGAACCCTTGCGAGTTTCCGGACCACATTTCCCCTGTGGACATCTCTCATTGCCTTTGCTATGTATCCCTTTTCCTTAGCACTAGTCTACGTTCTTGATTATGTTCTAGGCTGGTCATAAATTACACGTGGAGGCTCTCTTCAGCGACTTATTTTTCTTTTACCTTCCAGTTTTACTACAGACTGTTTTCGGGTGCTTTGGCCTCTTGGCCTTCTGATTTCTATATTCGCTTATATGCATTGACCAGGGCCACAGGAAAGGTCCTGCCTTCTTGGATTTTTCATTGACTAGGATAGATCTGATGTGCCCTGATGACTGACTGGAAAGCTCTGTACATCTGATTGATCCTTAAGTTTCTGTATGTCTAATGCACTGATCAATAAGATTGCTCCCATTTGGTTTCAACAAATGTTGTCCTCAGGCTTCAGCATTTTTATTTCCTTTCCAGCAGCTGCTTCGAGTACTGAGGAAGCTCACTTCTCAGCTGTTAGTTGATGGCAGCATTAGAAACAGATTCTGTTTTAACTTTGATGTGTTATCCATCATTATTTTCATGTTTTACTGCATCAATGTCCATAGTACATCTGCAATCCTTCTTCAAAGTTTTCCCTTTCATCTGTATGCTCCTTTGTGAAAGGACTTTCACATTTGCAGCTGTTGGGATACACTTGCATACATTCAATGAATGAATGAGTGGGTCATTTAACCTGATAATCTTTCAGTTCCTATCTGTCACGACCCGAAAATCCGGCAGAGTTTCCCCTGTATTTAGGACTAACCAGAAATGCAAAACCTGTTATAACTCAGCTCAACATGCCATATCCAGCCACATCCATCCACAACCATTTCCAAAACAACAGTTTTCAACCGCCAGATATTCAGGTCGTGATATGAAATCACACTATACAAAACTTCTATACATACCCTATCAAAATAAACTTATCCTAGTTGATCCCCGGGTCTATTTGGGCGGCTCCACACGGCTAAGTGTCCTCCCTATCTGTAGAAAAACAATTTGCAGAGAGTGTGAGCTGCAACTCAGTGAATACAAAATTCCATAGTGGAATAACATGTGGCTCACCTATATCCTTACACAACCGTATCAACTCATACGATTTATCTACTATGGACATGGGGTCGTTGGTAACTTGGCCAACTTCACACGACCCACCTAATGCAATGCATGTAACAATCATGTCAAACAATAACCATGGGGTCGCATTACCTCTGCGACAGAGTTATGGCGGTATCGTTACTCCAGCTCTCCCCAAAACAGTACCGCGACCCCGCACCTCAATCATTTCCTAGCATTCTACTTCCCGTGCCCCTTCCCTTCGCACGCACGCGGGGGTCGCCTATTAACCTCTGGCGGTAAGAGTGGACCCGTCGCACTCAAGTCTTTCTCTTTTTCTTACCTCTCCTCTCTGGTCTTTGTTTTTCCCGACAGGGTCCGTGGGGAGTCAACTCACATTTTCCACTGGGGTCACAGAGCCAGTGTCACTCACGTCCCATGCTTATATCCCGCCGGGAACTCGCGGCAGATCAGTAAGGCCCATTTCTATTCCGCCGGCTTAGCGGTCACCATGGTTATACACAAGCACAAGCAATATGCAAGATGAATGAATGAATGCATGCCCACTACCGGTATCACGCAGATATCTATCAGCTACTCAATTCTCGATCATAACTGCTATAAACCAAAACACGAACAGATCATTTCACAATGGAAGAATGTACTCACAACCCTCTTAGTCGATCAAATTCACAAAGCAGGGTCCTCTAAGCGTTGATCTCGGTTCTCCCCAGCACCTATCATTTGATTCATCATAAAATTAATACATATCATATAATAATTTATACCTTAACCAAATAAATAATCTTATAACTAATTTAAATGGTTCTCGACCTCATTATGTATATATATATATATATATACATTATTTTATTTATTTATTTATTATTATATTTTTATTTTCTTTCTCCTTTTTATTTTCTTTCTTCTTCGTCCCCGTCCCTTCAATTCTTTTTCTTTTTCTTTTTCTTTTTTTTTTCTATATTTTCCACTCCCCTGATCAATTTCCTCCTAAACCCTTTCCTTTCCCTTCTCTTCCCTTCTTCGTTCCCGTGGCTTTCTTTCTTTCTTTTCCTTTCTATTTTTTTCCACTGCCAAAAATCAGTTTCCTCCCACACCCTTCTCTTTCCCTACTCTTGGCTTCTTCGTTCCCGTTGCTTCCTTTCTTCCTTTTCCTCCCATTTTCCACCGCCAAAATCAAATGATGAAATCAACATATACATATATACCAACTAAATATTTAACTATTTTAAACTCACCGTTGTTCCCCTTTTTGTTTAACTTCTCTCTTCGATCTCACCTTCTCTTCGTGCAAAAATTTTCTCCCTCTCTCGCTCTCTCTCACGCGCGCTTGTATTCGGCGATGTCTCCAGAAGGATGGAGAGAAAAAGAGAAAAAGTTTATTGACAGGGGAAAAGAGGCGTAAGGCGGTGGGAAAGAGAAAAGAAAGAAAGGAAAAGAAAAAGAAAATAGATGGGCCAACTTAAAAGGGTTGGGCTCTCCTTGGGCCTAAGTCCATGGGCTCACACTATCCTTGCCCCTGAGCAGCAATTATCTCCCTCCATTCCTTCTTCATAGGCTAAAGCCATGTTTTACTCTGACGTGGAATCAATTACCTATCTCATGGGGAACGTCACATGGCCATGGCCCCCCCTACCTAGAAGAATCTGAAATCTCATGATGGAGGGTGAGATCTGAGGGCCCTTCAAGAAGTATACAGGACAAAAGTACAATCAGTCTCTACCATAAGTTTGTTTCCATAAGATAGCACTGACCCACTCACCAACCAAAGATAAAATTGAAACGGAACCCCTAAAAGAGCACACAAATGCATAGAAAGAACTATCTGTTTGCATCATCAGAATATAACATCTGAACCGACAAATCTACAGATCTATACATGTTCCTTCTTCCATGGCAAGATTTTGGGACTCATCTAAGGTACACCAATTACAATTAAACTGTGAAACTTATTAGAAGAAACCAGCAAGCACTCCGAGTTCCCTAGCTTGTAATGATGACAGATGATTCGTTCTACTAGCCATCTCACAACCTCAACTCGAGATCTATACATTCTTGGTCTTCTCCATTGCCAGATCTTGAATCTGACTCTGCTTGAGTATCTTGTGGCATTGCAGGCAGGAGGAAGCTGTAATAATATCGATGTTGCTGACCCACATTTCTCAGTCCTTGCTGGAAGCTACCCAGTTCCTCTAGGTGTCCCTTTTTTTACAGATTAATTCAAAATAAAGAATTAGATGTACCTGCAAAGATTGGACATGCTGAACCTAAAAGGAGTTGCAATGCAGAAACTGCCTCACCTGATAGAGACGAAGTGGCTTATGATCAAGAAAATTATTTTTGTTATCTGAGGGCAAGGTAGGCGGTGGTTCAACTGATTTTGGGTTCATCCATGCTGAGGAAGTTGATGGAGGAGCAAGTGTGAGGACTTCACCAAAAATTCCATTATCTTTCAGTCCTCTTGTCAAGTTTGAATCTGGCGTGGAACTTGAGCACGAGAATGATAGACCATCCCAGTATTCATTCCTAGCAAGCATGTATATAAAGATCAGATGTAGCACGAAATTTCCATATCAAGGCTATGTTTAAAGTGGTTGGGTGATAAAAGAAAACCTTAGATTTCCAGTCTCGATGTTGTGCCTGAACATGCTTCCTCCACCATGTGATGCCGATTCATCTAGCTGATCAGTATGATGAGTGGTTTTCTGGGAAATAGGAGGCGGCTCTTTGAGGGAGAAGGGACAGGTCCTCTTCACGCCGACCACCTGTACCATATCTTGTTAAAGCAAACTCACTTGAAAAATGAACAATTGATTTGAATTCAACTCGATTATTGGATACAGAACATATTTTACAGAGCAAGAAAGATATTGGTGTACGTACCTTCTCTACCTTGGGCATGACCTGAGTGTAACTGTAATTTTGGTTTGAAGGGGGCTCCATTTGCAAATTCAATAGGGTTGATGATTGCGATGATGAAGTTGGTGCTGATGGCACAATCACATTCATCTGCTGCAAAAATTAGCCCTGCTTTGTCAGAAATTCATCATGAGCAGTGGAAAACATAAGTTGCATCTGACTTACCTGGTTGTGATGTTCTAATTGGAACCTTGGGATTGGACCAGGGAGAGGCCAAACATGGCCAGTTTCACATGGCGGGTTCCAGTTTGGGCAAACGGCAAATGCAGGGTCCACTGCCGAAGATTCTGATTTGGGTCGAAGGTCTGCAGAACTCCACATCTTCTGTGTATTCTCGCGCATCATGATAGTACCGGTTCCTCTCCCCATTTCAAGCACTTCACTCTTGCCTGGGTTTGCCAATGGAATAGTACCTGTACGGAGCAGTCCAATACATACATCACTAACAAAAGGACTGACGACTGAAAGTGCATTTTAAGAAGAATGTCTCGTTCAGCTCATGATCTGAACATGGGGAAAAGGAAAGGGAAGTGAGAGACTTACCTTGAGGGATTGACAGATGAGGAGACAAGATTGCAGTTGCAGCCATAGCTGCTGCTGCTGCTCCATCTTTCTTCTTAAGCTCCTCAATTCTGATTCTCTCCAGCTGAGCAACCCCGAGTCCCCTCTGGGGGATTTTCTTCTGTTTCTGCTTCTTGGAAGATTTACTGACGCCAGCGACGTTCCCACCGCCCACCCCGCTACTGCCAGTGCTTCCCCTCTGGTCCTGTTCTTCTTGAGCCATTCTTTTGATATTCAATCTAACGACCAATCATTTTCTGTAATTTGTTTTGCATCAAAATGATCGGAATCTGACACACCAATGTTGCTGCAATATGAGGGAGTTGGTGTTCGTGACGTTTAAGGAAAGAGAGGTGCGCGGAGATTTTCTTCCTCCGGCAAAAAGATCTCGGCTTTGGAGAAAATGGAAGAATCTGAGGATTTCATTACCGGAATCTAGATAGATGGGGAGAATCCGGATTCATTCACTAGCATAATATCTGCAGAATATGGGAATCACAAAATCAAATCTTTTTCTCGAAGAGAATTGAATGGACAGCTAAATCAATCTTCAAGATAAAGTAAATATGAAGCGGGGGAGAGAGAGAGAGAGAGAGTAAATCGAAAGAGAAATCAGATTTTCCTAGAACTTAGTTTCTTGTCCGAGTGAGAGACAGAGCTCGGTGGCAGTAAGGAAAGATTTATATACAATAGATCTACCCAAAAAAAAAAACCAAGAAAATCTAAGGGCATCTGTGTTTAAAAGAGAACAATACAACAATAATTTGCAACTCAAGTATCGCCCAAATCCTCGCTCCACTCCACAAGTTCATCCTAGACCGACTCCCATGAGACTCTCTCCATCCCTCTGCTACTCTCGGATCTTCTTCCTCCGAAGAATAATGTCATTTCGCAGATGTTGGGCAGTTTGGATGGTTCCACACATTGCTTCCCTTCATCAAGTTTTCATATACGGATCTTATAAACTGAAAATTTTTCGTAATTGGCAGAAATTTACCACTGGACTTGAACTCTGGTCTCTTCTGGGTACTAAGTGGAGCTTGGAAGAAAAGTCATCGTTTGCTTGCCTGAGATCCAAAATGGGATATGTGCCACTCTTCTAAGGCAATGCAGCTATGTCTTGTCCCTTCATTTGTGGGACTTTTTGGCTGTACTGGACTGGTCCCCAGCTGCATGAATTTCTTTACCAGTATCTCCTCAGAAAATTTTCTATTCTGATTCCATCCAAGCGGATCAATTAGACAATTACCGATTGTACACGTTGATCTGGGCGAAGTGAACCTGTCTTAAAGTTTCCTGAGCCATGGCGATCTATGCTGATGCTGATGGCCCACGATTAACAGTGTTTGCAGTTCTTTGCACCTGTCAAACTCATGGAAGCCGACTCACTAATCTCAGAAAGGATCAAAATTCGCTGCTGATATCTAACTCATACGAATTGATGAATGCAATGTAGTTATGCAGGAAGATGAACAAAAGTTACCTGCGTGGTTGATATACAAAAATGGGCAATTATATCTCTACTTTCAAAAGAGACGCCATCAAAGGCATAAGGAATCTCTTTCTTCCTTAAGGAAAGAAACCAACTCTCCTGTCATGAAAGATTTTATTAGATTCGGAAAAACAAGAGGACCCCATCAAATGCATCTACTGTCGGATTTCCTTTCGCTGTATTATCCCCCCATTGACTCTCTCTTTGCTCCCAAAATATTCACTTGTTATATCTGCAAACATTGTCATACTCATCTCAATCTCAGGCAGATAGTCTTAGCTTCATGATCAGATTCACACAGCTACATGATGGAAGTCCATGCAATTCTTACCATATTTTCTTTTCGATTCAACCTGATCTAGATTTGCCCATTGCTCACTTGGAAAAGATAAGATAACATATTAAAGTTCTCTAAAACGTTTCGATATCAAATCCAAAACTAGAAAGCCACTTGATATATGCGCTTTCAATGAAATTATCTGTCTATGCCATTAGTAGTTATCTTTGATTAGTATCTGGAAATATAGATAAATCCCATTCTTCATAGTTTTCCACGTGCATATTGTATGGCACACCATCTGAATTCACCCCACAAAAGGGCATGATAAGAACTTGTAGTGTGAGTACATCTAGCCGGCGCATTGGCCTTGTTTTTCGTTTTTCTTCTTTTATATTTCCTGTTGTGAATAGGTACATTCTATTATTGCGCATTTTGGGACTACATGAAATGACAGTAAATTGTACGTTCAGTATACATCACCAGTCCGTTTTTCCGAATATAATTTAAGGCTCGGACAAAATCTCAATTGGTCATTGCTAAGGGAAGAGGGTAGCATACCCCACATCCTTGTTAAGGATGGAGGTGGGCTAACTTTCTACATCAAGGAAACCTCCATAGGAATCAATGAGAGAACATGCGGAACTATCTTCAACTTGTGAAGTTGACCCTTCATCGACAACCTCCTCGACTCTGATGTTGATTTTTCAGCTGACCCATTCTTGAAACATTGCATCAACAAAAAAAATCTTCTCTGTCAAAACAAAATGGAAGGTGGATTGTTACAGTTTCTTTGATCTTCAATTGAAACTTCCAAACCCCAAAATAAGCACTTTGAGTGGCCCAGAGAGAAGACTAAATAAAGTTAAGGGCCTATTCTGGTCACTTAACTCAGTGGTTTAGCGTGTTGATCTTATGGGCTGAAGGTTGTGACTAGTGAATTTTGGCCTCGACTGAAACAGGATCCTCCCTCGCACATGTTTTTCTTTTCAGCACTAGAGAAAGGCCAGAGATGGGCTGCACCAGGACAGAAGATATCCAGCCACATCAGCGGTCTGATTTCTTCATCACAAAGGAATGAAATGTTCGTCCATCAGATAATTTGACCTTTGTGCTCCAAAGAGATTGAGCTCCTTCAGTTTAGTTGGGCCAGCTAAAAGAAAACCTTGGAGGACAAATTCACCATATTGCATTCCCCTGTCTTTTCTTCTTGATTTCCACTTTATCAGGTTAGCCTCTTTTGAGTTCTCTGACATCTAATCAGTTGCAGGAAAATTCCAATTCTATCGTCACATATATAGGAGTTCCTTGACACGTTCTCTTGTATTGACATTTCATTTTGCCACATTTACTTTGAGTTCTCCATAGAACATGAGATGTTGGAATCCGACCATTTGATGAATAATCTTAGTTCTAACTGGAGTTCATGTTGTTTGGGATGGTTTTCAATATAAGCTAGGAGCTTTGATGTATAACCTTATTCTGGTCGGTGATGACCAATACCAACTGATCCAGAAGACTGTTGCAGGGCAGTAATTTGCCAGAAGAATGCGAATGGTGAAACTTCAAAACAAGAAAGGTAAATTCTGGGACGATTCAGTTCAGCCGTTAGTTGATGAAAGTAAAAAAATCGACAGTTCTCGTCCATCAAGATCTTCCATTGCTGCTAAGCGCATAAAATAGTGAATTCAGATCTCATATTGGTCTTTAAATAAATTCAGTCATCTATTCTTGAGGAAGTCGTGTTCTAATAGTTGATGTAGGAGTGCCGTATTATGTCAGATCTTGTGAGACTCTCATCATTCAAAAAATGTTCAGATTAAGACAATGGGAGAATTCCTCAAATATTAATGAAATCTTCAGACAAGCTGGGAATCACGATGCTAACATGCATGTGGGTCTCTGCAGTTTTTCATGAGGCGCAAGCAAGGATCAATTGCTGCTGCTAATCAGTTGGCTCCAAGTTGAGCACTCATGCTCGAATACTGCTATCAGTCCCCTCCGATTGAGATTTGCTAAGACTGTCAACGCAAGTTCAATGGGGAACTGCACAAACTAGAAGTCAGCTTCAAGGATCAAAGTCCCATCTCATGAATCACTGCAAAAGATTGAACAAAATAATACTATGCTCGGCAATTGTAGGTACGATTAGAACAAACTATGAAAAGTGGAGTTCTCGTCAGGGACATAAAAAATGGCTTGTTTCAACAAGATCCAACAATCATGCATAGAAATCTGTATATTTTCTATTTAAAACCGAATAAACAGGGTTAAAATGGGAAAAACTGCTGCAGATCCCCAAAAAAACTTTCAGTCCTTTAGTTCATCTTCATCACATACCCAAGACAGAGGCCATATGATTTTCATGTAAGAGCGTAATTAAAAGGTACTAATTGTGACTAATATAATGGATTTATTGGTAGCAAATGTATACCGAGGCTGTTCCTTAAAATAGTTAAAATAAAACTTGACAGGTTGAATGGTGCGGAAAGTCTGGTATATTGGAAGAGATCCTTGCAAGGATACAGCAGAAGGAAGAAGCAACAGTCGAGCTTGGAAAGAGCAATGGCGTACACCTTCTCTCATCAGCATCTACACGTTGGAGATCTCACCCACTTCCAATTTTCTTGATTCATTTCCCAAAAATCCTGAGTTTTTGTTGTGCTACTGGAGTTCATTGGAGAGCAAACTTAAGCCAATACCTCCGACTAATCGTTTTACTACTTCGACGAGGAGAACTGGGGACGGAGTTGGTTGCAGCATTGGGTAGCTGCAAGGCCATGGGAGATTCGGGCTGAGACTAATCCTCCGAACAGGGGAAGGATCTGGCAGTCTAAGCATATTTTTGAGCTGAAGATAATTTCAGTCTCAGATAATCCTGGGCTGTGTGATCCTTGTTGAAAATCGATCGACCTGTCTGTTTCTTTTCATGTTGTGTTGTACCTCCTGTGGACAATGAAGATCCTGCCTGTACTACCACGGATCTGTTTCTTCCTTTCTAAGGCTGTCGCCAGGTTAAGTTCTCCCACTCGAAGTTCAGCAGTTAGATTGAGTGGATCCTGGGAAACTGACGAACAGTTCAACCTTCTATTAATAACTATATGTCGGGCAAAAGCGAGTGGCTAAAAGAGCATCAACGGACGCTCTTGAGCAACTGGGGTATTCCCATCTGCTAGTTTAGATTTTCTACACTATATGGTGTGGGGTCTCTGTGCCTTGCATTTGTAGCCCTATGCGTCCTTCCTTTCTCTCATTTTTTCGCTTTTTGACCTATGTGAGCTAAGATTAAGAGAAAAGAATGCCAGGCACAGAATGTTTACGACTCTATCGCCCATTACTTCATATTATCAGACAAGTACAAAGAGAGCTATATATGATTCATTATACCCAACCACCAATCCCAGACCAAACCATTGTACCGTGTGCCTTTTTTATGGTTTTGCCCATTTCCGCCGTACTAGAAAGACATATCTGTCTTAAAGGAATAGGCAACCCTAATCTGAAAATCATTGCAGCAGCTATGGCTGCAAGCCAAGTAACTACTTCTAACTTTGACCAGTAGCGAACTCCACAAGCCTGTAGAACCCTGTAATACTGAGCCAGCTCGCGAAGCTTGATGGACCCAAGACTTGCCGTCGGGACTCAGTCCGCAGCTTAAACTGCTCGACCAGAGCCGAATGTACCGATACGGATATTTGAGGAAGTTTTCAAGTAAGGGTTGTCCTTCCAGCTAGGGGCTCTGAGCTTCTGATGAGATTTTATTATGATAGGCAGTACGTGCGAGTACGGACCAGTCAGGCAGATGGGCAAACCAAGCACTTACTCGGAAATCAACTTATGTCTCCGCTCCATTCTCCACCTTCCTCAACCCCTCCTTCAAAGTTCTCCTGCAAGACATTACTCCCGCCGTGTCCCACTCTCCTCTCTCATTAAGCTTCCCACCGGCAACCAATTCGAATAGAGACCTCTCATCATTTACACAAGGATCCTTCCCTCTCCTTGGTTCATAGGTCCCCAGTGCACATGAGAAGAGTCAGATGTTACTGTCAATGATGAATTTGCATTCATTTCAGGGTCAGCCTGATAGCGGCAGCCCTTTATAGGAAGTTCAAAATCCAGAATAAACAGAGGTGATGGGGGGACAATATTCAGCAATCAGGGAATTGGCACTGATGAACAAGAATGGGCTTCAACTCTGAAATGGCAATATTTCCCTTTCCCGTGAATGCGTTTTCCAAATAAATGAAAAGAGAAGCAATTTCCAAGAGAATTCTTATGGCCAAGGTAATCAGGTTTCAGAGGAACATGTTTTTTCAGATGGTAAATGAACAACTGAGATTAATATAATAACGTCGTCAAAGGCAGACATTCTTTTAGCAACCAACAAACAGTGCAATCCATCAATCAAACTGCTTTTAGAAACAGTTCCAAACAGGGGCTGAAACTCCCTAAAAAGTACTAAACCTAATCTTAAAATAATGCTACTGTTCACGGAGAATGACATGAGGCCCGTTGTTCCCTAAAATCATAGCATTCTGGAGGAAAGGACCCGTTTTAGCTCGTCTATAGTTCCTTTTCGCCCACATTAGAGATCTTTATGAGGCGGTCTATATCGTTCATCATAATATGTCAATAAAGAATTAACCCAAAAGAACTCTCACTTTCAACTACATGCCAAATAGATCTATTTCTATACTCAGCAACACAGACAGCCTATCCTTATAGCAGAAAGAAACCGAGCTTTCATGCATAGCCATACTTAGACCAACTCATTGCTCCTGAAACATATCAAGAAACCAAAGTGCTCTGACAAATTTCTTATAATCATAAATATATATCAAGAAACATCTCAAAGTGGAAGTGCAATTTCAAACTTCCAATTTTCCATTAACTCCTCGTATATGTAAGGTAATATTAATTATGTTAAAAAAAAAAAGATCTTCCATCTTTCCTGCAGGAAATAGGAAGAGGAGTTCCTTACCAGATCACACTCGTAATCTTCTACAAAAGGGGAACCAGCAATATTACATTTCTTAGGAATAGGAAAAGGGAGCACAAGGTTGTGCAACGCAGTCATTAGTAGTCAAAACACCGAGGAAAGTCTAAGAGCTCAAAAAGAAGCCCCCACTCAAACATTACACACAAAATACAAAAGCTGCAAGGGAAAGGACAACATCATCGGATTGAAATGAGCTAAAACAAACACAGGGAAATAGAAACCTGAGAAGTTCACAGAAATTTCTCCCTATGGATGTGGCCATTGAAACAAAACAGCACTGCAGACATCCCTCCCCCGAATTAAGCTACGCTGACTCTAATGCTTTTTTCAGTGTACTTGATGAAGATACTCCAAAGGGCCCAAGATCATTGCATTCTTGAATGATGAAGAATTTTGAAGAGCCCTGGATAGTTGCAATCTTGAAATATCATTTCGAGCACAAATTGCAGAGGAAAAGAGAGAATTTTTTTGAAGGACTTTTGCATGAGTACCTGTTATTTAGGAGGGTGAACGTGATGAAAGTTCAATTTAATCAATGGCGAGAGTCAGAGGAGGCAGAGGACGGCTTGTTCATAATGGCACCATCATCATGGTCCTCCTCTGGGCCTTGAATCCGCGCTGGAATGTGATACCCCAAGAACCCACTGCCGCTGAAACCAAGACCCGATACAGAGGAAGTATTTTCCGTCAATTGGTGGGGGATCTGATTTTCGGGGGCGATTGTGGGGTCAATCCAAGCGCGAAGTGAAGGCACGTAACTGGACTGAAGGTAACCCCTCTGAGAAAAATACTGGCCTTGGCCTTGGCTCTGCCCGAACAAGGGCTGTGGTATGGGCTGCGAGCCAAATGCCAAAGCCCCAATACTACTGTTGCCGCCTGTCTCAGCTGCGATGGCGGTGTTCCATACTGGCATTCTTTGGAAACGGGCAACGTCAGACCACATGGAGGAAGTAGGCGACATGTCAAAACCTATGTGGCTGGCCCCCGAGAACGCAACAGCAGCAACTGATGGCGTCGGCTCATGAGATTGGGTTTGCTGGCTGTGATGGTGGAGCAACATTGGGTCCTGAAAGGAATGAAGAGAGAGCCGCAGGTCTTGGCTTTGGTAGCTGCTCGTTCTTGAGAGCAAATCGGGCGGATGTGAGTAGCGATGAAACTGAACGGACTGCATTGCCGGAGGCGACTGTTGTTGCTGACTCTGCGTCTCTGCAGCTACTCCCGTGGGGAAAAATGACTTGATGGTGTCCGCGATCGAGTCAGTGTCCAGGGAGGTCGGTAAGAAGCCTCTATTCTCATCGACCTGCTGGTGGTTCCGGACCGAACTTGAAGCGATTGCACCACTGGCACTGCTGCCGCCGCCCAACATCTTAGAAGCATCCACCTTTTCATGACGGAGATTCACCTGATCTTGACCCTGATGCGGGTTCGTGCTCTGACGCTCCGGCTCCTCACTGTGCTGTACTGGCTCCCGTGCGCGGCTCGAGCCAGCTGCAGCAGTCGCTGTCACGGCCGTGGGCTTCCAGGCGGGGAGCTCAGCGAGCTCGTCGATGGCAGCCTTAGCCTTCTTAATCAGCCAGTCCACGGCCTTGCTGGGCCGGTCGTATCCGAGCCGATCCTGAACATCGTAGAACTGAATCGCCGTATTGGCCGAGAGGCGAACTCGCCGGTCCCTCGGGCCCTTGGCAGTGCAGACTTTGCTGTGACGGTCTTTCCGACCGGTGGACCGGACAATGTGGCCTCCTTGGACCTCCACGATCTCTCCGCCACCGCCTCTGCCGCTTACCCCGAGTCTGGAGGGGGCAGCGACAGCCACGGAGACCGCAGCCTGGTGGTGTTCATGGGCCTTCCCCATCTTCTGGGCATATTCATCGGTGGCAGAGGACTGGAGGATGTAAGGCCGCTTCTTTGGTGGCTGCCTCTGAGGGTTCTGAGGAGGCGGGTCCTCTAATCTCGCTCCATAGAGGAAGTCAGAGTGCTGCTGCTGATGGTTCTGGGGAGGGGTATGATTTAGCAGAGAGGCGTGGCTGTGGTCCTGGGACTGTCCGCGGAGGTCAGGGTCGGGGTCTTCCTCGTCTGCCTCGTCTACATTAGGGACAGCGTTCTGGTGCTGCTGAAAGTAATGGAGGTGGTGGGGATGGTGGGGGTTCCTGTGAGGATCCAGACTCGGACTCTTTTTCTTCTTCTCCTCTTCTTCCTCTTCTCCTTCAGGTTCCAGCTTTTCAAGAATCAAAAGGCCAACGACGCAAGGAAGCAGAAGCAGCTCTGACGGTGGATTGGAAGCTCTTTTGGGGATGTTAAGCTACTAGGTCTGATGAAGGACTCGTTGATAATCTCTTCTCCTCGGTGATTGTGCAAGTGCCACCTGTTGTTGTTGCTGTCTGATGAAATCTGATAACACTGATGCTGCCTTTGATTTCTTCCTCTTTTCCCTTCTTCCTCCCAAAAGCCATCCAAGTAGCACCCTTCCACTTCCATCACCCAACCTAATCCCCCCACCTTCTCAATCCCAGTTCCTTCTTTCTCTCTCTCCACTCACTGAGCTTTTTTTTTTCTACCCCTTCTTCGGCCGCCCTATGACTGGCACCAAACCAGTGGCCTTCTGTTTCAGCTATCTGCTCAGCCTAACCCATCTCAGCTCCTAACTCTGTCTGTCCTTCGTGGTCTGCTCTTTCCTATGTTCTACTTAGCTCTCTCTCTCTCTCTCTCTGGGTTCCTGAGTACACAGCTTTTGATGACCTGGGGGGGGGGTGCTGTCTTCGTTTTCCTATATAAAAATCTTCTCTGCACCTAAAGCCCCTTACTTCCTCCTCCCACCAGCTGGTTGTTGCCAAATTCCATGCCCAATTGACCAACCAAACTCAAACAGCTCCCGGAACTCCACACAGCTCAGACTCTTAGACCAGAGAATGACTCCAGTCTCTCTCTCTCTCTCTCTCTCTAGAGAGGGGGAGACAGAGAGAGAAAGCGAGGGATACAGCGAGAGTGAAAGAGAAAGATGATGCAGTCATATGCCAAGTAACAATATGCAGTCACAGCTGTGGAGGGTATCTATCCATCCTCAATATGAGACTGACCCGGGATCTCAAACTATGCCATAGAATCTAACCGAGGAGCCACCTAGGTCAAGCAGATCCAATTAAGAGAGAGCATAGATGCTCCATAAGACATTCTTATGGAAAAATCAAGGTGTGATGGGAGTATATAAATTACACGTCTTTCCAGTTATATTTCTAATTTGGTCATACAATCCACGGTTCTTGATCCTAGTAGGGGGGATGGCTGGGAATTATGGAACTTTGCATGTCATATGTGATAATCAAATTGTGGGGTTCCAAGTATTAATGTGAATCAAAAGGTTTAAATATTAAGTATGAACAGGAATTGTTTCTCCCTTTTTGGTTTGAGGATCGAGAGGGACAGAGGGTGCCTATTTTAGTCAGACATGTGGGAGATGGTCTTGTAAAACGTTACAGTAACAACAACACACAGACAACCAACACAAGTAGAGACACTCCTCACTCCTCCATTGAATCATCTGAGTTGTATCGTATCATAGCTCTCTCTCTCTATCAATTTCTTTTACCCTCTTTCACATTTCCTTCTCTTGATCGATCATCGGTTTCAAAAATAGAATACCTCTACTTTCAATATTATTTTTGGAACCTTCCATATTACTCTGGTATCTTTTTTCCCGGCCATGCTGTATCTAAAATGGGTAGGGGGATGAAAATAATAAAATGATTATATGAAACCTTCCCATTACCAAATGAACTTAAAACCTTCCGATATCAAATCGAGGATGGTGCCATACATGAACACAAAAAAAAAAACACCTAATGTTATGTTTGGTATGAATGAATGGACCGGAATGGATTGATAGGAGAGAATGGATTGGAATGGGATGGAATGAGCTGTGTAAGGTAAAATGATATAACATTAAGAGCGATAAGTGAATTATTATTATAATATTTGATATGGGTGCGAATAGGTAAAACATAAATTCGATTTTGCATGAATTATCATTTTAGCAATCTTAGTAAATTTATATCATATCCATTCATTTTTATCTCCGATATTATCGTAAAATTCACTAATCGCTCTTAATATTATATTATTTGGTTATGCTCATTGTAACTCATTCCGACCCATTCCTTCGTACCAGACATGGCACCTGGGATGCTTTGATGAGGTGGAATCGATGGATCCCTCTTTGGTGTTCTTTGCCACCGCCACCGCCACCGCCACGGCCACCACCACCACCACATTTTGATAGTGATTCTCACAGCCTCTCTTGAATTTTCCCTCTTCATCACACACACACACACACACACACACACAGAAGGGAAACACTGGAAACTTAGCTGCCTCCTCTATGTATCCCATCGTTTCTCCTACCAATAACAACAACTCCCTCAAAATTTCATGAATTTCCCGTGCGTGTTAAAGAATTTCCTTATGTTATGTCACATGATTTTTGGTTCCATGATTTACGGCTAGCAACCGTTACATGTAACTTACGTGCTGGTGTGAGGAGGATGATAAATTAAATTAAGAATATCGAGAAATACAAATGTGCTAAGCTACAAAATCAAAATCAAGAAATTATACAATTATTATGAGTTTAGGGGATCGATTCATTTCTAGGAAATACCTATGCAATTGAATTTTTGTCCTGAAGCAATATCCCTAATATCTTTTTTGCTTCTTTTTATTTAAAACAAATAAATAATTAATAACGTAGCAGTTGAGAGCTGCCACGTGTCTGGACGATGGCAGAACAGAATCGGAGCATTTCCAAATATAATAATCTCTTCTTTAGAAAAGGCGAAAAAAAAATAGATGCTCGCCATTTAAAAATTGGATAATATATATATATATATATTGTTTATCATCGCATTCAACGAATATTTTATTCAAAATTAAAATAATAAATGATAAAAAAAAATAGAATTAAAAAAGGGTATTAATCCAAGTAAGACATTTGTCTGGATGTCGCAGGCAAGAGAGATTTTGCAATTAATTGTCCGGGTCTTATTTTATCGTCGTGTCCCTGTCACAAATAAATAAATAAATAATATGAAGAATTTATATATCAGTACATCTTGTCTCAATTTATTTGGCCGATTAGTACTGTTATTATTTAACTGAAATTAATCATTGTATCATTGTGTTAGGGAAGATTTGGAAGGTATAACGCATAGATTCATTGCTAATATTCCCTTCCTAATAATTGGACAGGACGCGCATGCTGTAATTTATATGCTAATCATGACTCTAATTCCACTTAATTAGTTGGAAGCTGTGACGTGCAATACTCTGTTCAGGCTTTAAATTAGAAGTTGTTAAGTCCCATTTTCACTTCCTCATCACCTTAATTACGAGATCATTATGCCTCTCTAATTTTAATTTGCCCACAAATGGCAGCTGTATTAATTAATGTGGATCGAATTAACAACTTACATGCTATGCCCGTACTACTCCGACACTTTGCTAAGAAATAATTTATGTAATTATAATGAACACGCATACACATATATATAATGTTTATAGGAAATATTTGTGACCTGTAAATTCTAATTCAAGTTTATAGGAAATTTTACAAATAAATAAATATTTGATCTCACTTTGATCGTTGCAAGAGACGATCATCAAAATCCCACACGCCCTTTTGCCATGCATACATGTGAGGAGACGTACGAGAGGGGAAAACGCAAGGATTCCGATGAATATATAATTCAACTTTATAAAACGATGCAGACCGTACGATGGAATAGTTCCTAGATTGTCTTTTTGTTTTCTTTTTCACTATTTCCCATTTTAGAGTGTCCAGTCACCGGCAGACATGAAGCAGTGGCCTCCGTGCCTCCCCATCCTTCCCCGTCCCGGGTAATTTAGGTTTAGGGTTTTCAGTTACTGTGCTGTATTGCTTCAGCTCACTTTTTAAGTTCACTTCAGACTTGCTGGCATGTTTTTACTTCTTGTTTAGCGGACCGACGATGAACGTGTCCCAAGATTTGGATCAATGCATGTTTTCTGCAGAATTTTCCGTGCGTCTACATGTTATATACATGGGATTGCTCGATCGAATGAGAGTGTTTTCCAAAATGTTGATTGAGGTATGCTGGACCTTTTCATCAATCGGGATATATATTACAACAAGTTGAAGAAGTTGGGGGAGAAATAGGTATGATCCTCATGAATCAATGTGTACTTCTCGGTTTTGTTTTGTTTTGTTTTTTTAATTTTTTTTCAGATTCAGAACTATTGTCTGAAAATCTCAAGGAACAAAAATTTGAATCAGCAGACAGCCAAAAAACTTTGAGATGACGAGACCGAGGTTTGACAAGGATACCGAATTTTTTTTAATGATACTTCTAATAAGTAAAGTGTGCGAATTGTCAATTTTAAGATGTGGGGTTATGGTTGAAAATGATATATGAAGTGGTTTACCGTGAGAGATATTACAGTAATGTCAAGTCCCTTTCCATTGTTCACTTTATCAGAAGTCGGAGAGTAACTATACATATACATACATACACACACACATCTATATATCTATATAATATAATATAGCTATTGCTGCAAATGCAGTTGCTGCCATGGCTCGAAATTCTTACAAGGGCCCCAATACTTGTTGTCAATCGGTTCCTCATTGTGGTCAGTGTGCGTATCATGTATCGATCCATTTATACATATTGCGGTTTATTAATTTGCTAAATGTGTAAATTAGGAACCCTAGCCCGCATTGATCTGAACGAGGATATGTAATCGCACGGCTGGCTATCGGGTGAGTAGAGTCCAGAAAAAGATGAGACGGAGCATCGTCCACGATGAGTGCTGCTGATATGTCTGTACTCTCTAACCAAACCCCACCTTCTCAAATGATATTAATGCGCAGATCAGAAGATGTCTACCATGTGAATGAAGTATGAAAGAATTAGCATCTCCCCCATGATCTGTACAAGCTGGGGAACAAGATGAAAAAGAAGAGAACTTTGTTTCCATCTGCCGAGACCCTAATTCCCTTCATGTGGGGGCAAAAGCCCCACGAGAAATGATTGAAGTTCTCTGGGGATACCATGTTCCATCTTCTGATCTGCTTGTGAAGAATTTATACAGCTCGATTCTCATGTACATGGAAAAACAAAAAAATTGATGACTATCTTAACGACCATACAAGTCGGGCGAGCAAATGACGTTGCCCATTAATCGTAGAACATACGGATGGAGATGAGCTGAAAATCAATTCTAATGTATGTATGTATGTATATGTTTATCCGACTTCAGTATCCACTTGTACTTAGATAAACTGAAAATAATGCTATATATATATATATTACATAAAATATCATCACCTAGTTGATACACAATTAGTTGGGTGAATTCAATATTTTTCTTTCTTTCTTTTTTCTTCATGGGTGATATTTTATATCTTAGATATCATATACATGTAATTAGAAAATTTGACCTTTATTAAAAGAAGAATCCCATTATAATTAATTTCATTAGATTTTTAGTTATCATATAATTCATACAAAGTAAAACATCATTACTCAGGTCAATTGTAAGCATAATTAATTTTCTTCTCTATCTTTATGTTCAAGGAGGAAGCAAAGGAGGGCATGCTATTGCACTTTTCTTTTTTGCTTTTCCTTTTTTTTCTCTCTCTCTCTCTCTTTTTTTTTTTTTTCCATTTAAGTGCTAGAGCGCTCATGATCCAATGTGATTTTGATACACAGACCATTAAATCCCCATGCCAATGCAGCAAAGAGCAATCATCTTCTTCTATTCCCCCTTTTTTATTTTGTCAGAGAAGAATTCGCTCGAAAGCCTGTCTGGCTTCCTTTGGCCGTAGTCGAGCTCTTTTCCTCTTTTGCTTGTACTAGACAACTCGTTCGTGGCTTGCAGCATTATCTCAATCGATCTATGCCCATGAAATTCTATGATGTGTTGCATGCTCACTATCTAGCTACGTGTAACTAATCTTTTCAAAATTCAAGCAGTGGGTTGACAATTAACTAACAAGAATCGATTAGCATTCGATGTTTATTGATTGTAATTGACTCCGAAAATGCACCGGTCTCTGAAGGGAAGATCTTCTGGTAGACGTGAATAAGAGGCAAAGTTTGAAATGATTCTTTAGGAACTGAGCCACCAAAGGCTCTCCATCCACGCGCAATTGGAAAGTTGACGTTGATCTTACAGCAGCAATTCAATGCCACGCAACGCATCCTTTTCATTTGAAAAACAGAAACTGGCTTTTGATCATTTCGAAGTCCTCGTCAAATTGACATGTCGCACAAATTGTAATATGTGCCGCCCCATAATTTCCTCGAACGTGGCTTCGTTGCCTTGTTCAAAACGTTCTTCTTTTATAAATTTTTGGGAACAAGGAATGAGCAGAATAGAAAAAATTAATTATTTTAATTCGTGATGATTCAATATTTTTTACATTTAAAATATAATAAATTATGATTAAAAGAGCTTCTGGTTATCCATTCCAAATACCAACATATTTTTTCTAAATCATGATGAGATTAGGAAATTGAAGGAGCTGCCCTTACAAGAAATCTTGGTCTTCCTCCAAAATTGAAAAAAAAAAAAAGGAGAAAAGAAAAAGAAAAAGGAAAAAGAGAGAGAGAGTAAAATTGTTATGTCGATTTAGGCAGCACGTTAGAGCTACCCAACACTTTAGTCGCTTTCAATGCCTTGAAACTGTCCTCTTGATTTGAGGAATACGTACCCATCGGGCTCGTGCTGTGCCAAGCGCTTTGGTTATGACTGGCTCGGACTCAGCCAATCCCTCTTTTTCACTAGATTGTCCCTTATTTTTGTCGTGCAATCGGGGGAAAAAAATCCCTCATTAATTTCGATGGAATCAACTATATATGGGTCTCTATAGTCCAAATAAATTATATACACACATTATCTTGTAATTAATGGACCTGATCGAGACCATAACTTGTACCTATCGGGTTGCTACCAGTCAGTCAATACCGATGGTAGCGGACATCGAATACCAATCCGCTTATTCGGAGAGGAAAATAATTTTGGTAGAGGGTTCGGATTCAATCCAGACATCATATTACTGCCCTAATAACACGTGGATCGAACGAACGCTCCAAAGAAATGTAATTGGAAAATTCGAAGAAAACTAGTCAGGAGAAGAAATATTATTCATGTTGGTAGGTAGGTGTGTGTATTTACTCGATCCAATTCTATATATATATATATATATAGGGCGATTTGATAATTAATGAAATTTCCGAAGATGTTCTCGAAACCTTTGGGAATTATAAGGACCAATCTATTGTGGGTCGAAACCTTTGGGAATTCGGATCTTCGTGAGCATGGGACTTGAGATATGTGGATCGGGCTTGTACACAGACATATACCCGTTTTCATGCTAATGGGCTGGCTAGTATGGAGCCTCTTGTCGGGTTAGATCTGCCCGGAAAATCGCGAAAATTAAATCTAACATGTGATCGATCTGTAGAAGAACGATGTTAATCAGTAAAATTTGTGGACGGGAGATAAGCGGATAAAATCAAACGAGGTGAGATCAGCAATTCTGTGTATTTAATTATGCACGTAATTAATTACGGGGCTTGCAATGTTCTTCCCCGTTTGTGGCCTGTGATTTGGATTTATACGTCAGCTAGACAAAAGCTGGGTGGCTCTTATCTTCGAGCACTAGATATAGATGAGATATCCCGTTAGTGCAATAATATTGCATTAACCCAACCTTAAAGATTGCTTTTCTCAATTGGCATTGGGACCTCATGTCTCAGCCACCAAGTCATTTTGGACCTCATGTCTTAATATTGCATCCCATGTAGGATGTGCATGCGCAAGTGCACATAATCTAAACTAGTTTTAGTCTTGGTGAGACCGATGAATGTATGTGTGGAATATATATATTATTCATGAATTCCTCCTCCGTAGAGAGAGAGAGAGAGAGAGAGAGAGAGCTAGTGGCATCATGCGTCTTTTGCTCGCAGAGGTCAACTTCGAGCTGGTTTCACACCCAAGTAGACATGCGTAAGTGGACCACAACAAATCATGGTTTTATATATATATGGTCCATTAACTTATGTATATCTGTTAGTGGTGCCCCTAGGATGAATCGAAGTTGCGTGGATTTGTTAATGGGAGGAGTGGTGGAGCTCGACACGGGTAATCTGATCAGGGCTAGAACAGGTTGCGTACGGGCTGGCATTCCAATTCCCGTTTCTTCGAGGGGCAACATGGATCGATCCGGCCGTAAGTGCTTCTATATCGTCTTCCGAATCTCAGAGTACTACTGCGTGCGTGCTTAGTTTGTCACTTTCGCTATGGAGCCGTGAATATATGGACTCTCGGGTCGATAATATCAGTGCCCTATACGTAAATTAGTGAATTAATTACGTTGGAAGATCGATGAGAGTTTGGATACGTACGTACAGGGGCACTAGCATGCATTCATTAGGGGAAATGACTCGGGCTCGGCCATACTCTTAAAGTTGTGGGAGGGGGGCCATGGTGGATGGATGAGGTCACGTTTTTTGTTTAGACCTTAGCCGCGGCGGCAGCCCAATAGGGAAAGAGAGAGAGAGGGAAAGACGACGGCACGGCAGCACACTAACTAACGTAGAGACATCTTTGTCGACCTTTCGTGATGTCGAGGTTGGACAGCATTACGCTTGCCCTTTTTCCTTCTTGTATTTATCTAATATCGCCTCCACTAAAAATAAATAAATTCCCCTACCACTATAAATTTTATCTATCTATAAAACTAAAAACTCGATAACTTACTTTAAAATATATATATATAACATCTGTATTATATATATATATGTTTGTCTCATATGATGGTGAAAGAAAGAATAGATATCTAGAACATGCATATATATATTTGTCACATGGAGCATAGTTCAAGTCGCACGAATTAATTAATAGATACACCCTCTTTCGAGCAACTCATAGGATCAAGGATAGATACATACATACATATATATATGTGATGAGGTAGATACTAGTATGAATATATGATGCTAAATCATAATAGAAATGCATATAGTTAGATGGCATTTACCATGACTGCCTCGTCCGAATATAGTCGCATATATAATAATAAAAATATAGTCTCCCTTTTGATGTTCAATTTTAATTAATATATTTTGAATCTAATTCTTAATAATAGGATTTTTGTACTTTTTTTATTTCATTATTTTCTTATTACATATATAGGTCTCCTTGTAATTAAAAAAGATGTATTAAATAAGTGCTAGCTAGCTCAGCTTAGGTGGAGATTCGATGGTGGACATCATACATAGATTGATTTTTATATTATCATATCGACTCACCCAGAACGGATTATATATATATATATATATATAGAGATTATTAAGACCTAGCTAATATCCTTTTGCTTTAGACATGGAAATTTAGATGGCTGCACCAGTACTGCTAAGAAGGTTTAGACAGTGGCTCTGCATTCTCGTCCTTCTTGTTATGTTCTCGGTGTCTTCCGGATCTCGGAATCCCTTCGTCAGGAGCCAAAGGACCGTCTCATTGATGGAGAGCGCGAGAGGAGTGATAAGTTGGAACATACGGAGGCAAGAGGCAACGGGACGGAGCATTAATCAATCCAAGCGTCTGAGTCCCGGAGGACCTGATCCTCACCATCACTAGCCGGATACTCCTCCGTCAAGCAGTTCTTACGTTGATGTTGCCAGCTCTTTACCTTGAGCCGCTCGCTCTCGGAACCGACGGGTTCCTACATACCTGGTTCCACGAACCTCAAATAGATCTGTGTGACCCTTTAAAGTCTTCGTGTTTGGATCTAATAAACAACGGATTTGTAGCAAAGAAAGAAAACAATATCCAGCAATGGAATGTTTGTTTAGCATTTGCTATATATATATATATATATATATGTACACATACACATATATATTCAGCAAGACGTATTCGATATACGCCACCTAAAGAACTAACAGAATCGGAGCCATATCAAATATCCGGGTGGCCATTAATGTTGGCAACCGATGAAAAGATCAAGAATCTGTACGCAAATTATCCAGATTATATATGTATATATATATATATATAGCATGAATAGATGTAATTGACTGCAAGAGGAAAACAAATAGAGCATTGATGAGGGTATGAGCCATGGCTTCATGAATATGACGGCAGTAAAATTATCCCTTTTTTTTTTTCTTAATTAGATCTCCTCCTCTCAGTTCCTAAATAAGATTGGAAAATTAAGGCAGAAGAACTGATAACCCTTGATAATTTTCTCGATAACACAAGTCCTTAGGAACGGTCTCCTTGATTGGCCGGACGCTTATCCATCTTGCCGTAGGGCTGGCTAGGGTTCATCCTCCGATGCTATACCAGTCCATGACACAGTGGCAAATGGGAAAGGCATGCAATCGTGAATAATATGCAAGGTACTGTATTTCATCACATGGAGCCCCACTAGCACTTCGTAATTGACTCACAACGAGGGGTGGGGGGGTGCAATGCAATGGTGACCAACAACCACCCCCCCCCCCACCGAGTTGCTATCCCTTCCCTGCCATACTCCAATCTGACAAGACGTAAAGTAGTAGGTCATCAATGACTTCACCGAGTATATGAGGGTCGAACAATTTGTCATCCGCTGTCATACTACTTGATCCACTTACTTTGTAAACTACAGTGTGTGCCATGATCAACTGCCCTGGAATCAATAAAAATCCTTTTTGACAGTTCTGTCTGTTTAGATACCCGAGCCTGTTTTTAGATTCCTTAAAACGTTCCTGTACTGATTATATGTGTCTTCACTCAGAATCTTAAAGAACCATGTTGCTGCCACTGCTGATGCATCCATAGAGAATGTGGGAGGCAGTTTTTTGCACTATTCCAAGGACTCCGTAACCTGTGCTTGCTGTGTGGTTCTCGACATCTTAATTTTACTATAGGTAGGTGGCTCGATGTATGTGCAGTTGAAACAAATGTTTTTGCATCACCTCGTGGCCCGGCGGAAAAGCATGGTGCAATATTGAGTTCTAGTTCAGGTGGTAGCTTGAGTCATGCTGGCTCGGAATACCCTTTATCATCTATATATGGGGGAAAAAAAAATTTTCAGTGGCTGCTTTGTGCGCAAAGGATAAGGTTCTATGGAACCCTTTTGACTTCCCTCGTGCAGGTTCCCAAAACGATGGATCTTCTTTCGTGATGGCTGATTCTCGTCATCATTATGGATGACTCGAGCTGGTCAGTTCAGTTCAAGGGTTCAGCAGCTGAGAAACATCAGTCCTTGCAATAAATTAGTTTCGGCCCCCCAACAGTGACAACGTTAGTTCCTTGATGCATTTTGGGCTGGGAAAGTTCGACTATGATGGGCCTTACCCAGCCTGAATCGTGGTCCGGCTCGGTTCCAGCGTAACCTGGTCGAATATCAAGGCCGATTCTGATTCCCGCCAGAGATGGGGCCAAGTAATGGGCCTTGGCCTGCTTAGGCCGGCCATCAGTAGGCCCACTGGTGAAGTAAATGGGCTTTCTGGGCCATGCTAGTTAAAATGAGCCAGGCCTTTTGTTGTGCAATTTGCTGATCCGGGGCCCAGAAACACTTTGATACTCGTGCAGGGGAGGGATAGGGACTGCTGTACCTTGATGCGTTGGATTCCTTTCACCTTAAAAAAAGAAAAAGAAAAAGAAAAAGAAAAAAGGGGGGGTCATAATCCATTAATCATTTGAAGAAATAAGCCGACAAGGAGAACTAGAAGGAAAAGGGATAAGAACACAGACAACCACTGAACCCTGGATTGACTATCTTGAATTGATCTTATGACCTTTTACATCTGACATCACCACAGATAATCAAACTTCAAAATCAATTCGATATCACCCAAGATACTTTCAAGACCTTTACTTCTACCTTATTTCGATCTGCCACAATTTGATACCATTTTGGGATCAACAGTCCCATGAATGTTTAATTTCCCAAGGGAAATATGTCCCCGCTCAGTTGGTATATACTAAGGTCTCTCCATGAACTCTTCAAATGTCCACAGCACAACATTCAGCATTATTAAGGAGGAAAGGTTAAAACGCCTAACTGATGACACCAAGGCCTACTCTCCCTCATTCCAGTACTACAAGCTTGTGCGAATACCGCACCAAATACAGCAACCTGCCTCTCTCTAATGCACAACTCCTCTATAGGTCTGGAGAACAGGAAAAAAAAAATTTTATTCGGAGGGTATAGGTCTGATTAGACAGTAGTGCCTCAATTCTGGTTGGCAAACTTGATGCCCTTCTCAATAGAGGCTTTGAGTTCAGGGATCAGAGACTCCAGGCCATGCTTCTCGTAGTCAGACAGAGGACCTAACCCCAGCACTTCCTCCGCACCGTTCTTCCCAAGCCTCACCTGTGCGGATATTACCCAATCACATTTAGTCTCTCAGTTCAAGCACAAAATAGATCAATTCAATGAATTACAGAAAAGATAACCTAAATTCATGGCTGTCAAACTCTAAAGTCAATTAGAAAACTCTTACAAACTTTAAGAGTATAAGAGTCAGGAGTTCGAGTATAAGAGTCCGGAGTAAGAATTTAAAATGCAAAAAGAATTTTCTGTGTAAGAGTTTAAATTAGAAATCTAGTTTATTCATTTACTCAAGCATGTTTTAAGAGTTTTTAAACTCTGGTTACTTCCTCAACTTGAGTTAAAGAGTTATACTGGGTAAAATCAAAATTTCAGAATCTACAATTGAAGTCCATAGAATAAGAGTTAAAAAAAAAAAACCAATGACGAATCTGGAAGTTTCTATAAGTTTATGAATTATTACCACACTACTGACAAACATAACAAGTCATATGAGTTCATGAAGGATTTAAGAGTACACTTTGACAACCTTAGAGTTTAGAGTTTGTTGCATTAATTGTTAATACTGGCTAATTCATATAATCTTACGAGTTTAAGAGTTTAACCCTGATTGAGGGGTTAAATCCATGAATGAACAAGTTTGTGTCTAGAGTTTTAAGATTTAAATCCATAAATGCCGGATGGGAGTTTACAGTGAGAGTTTAAGAGTTTTAAGAATTTAAGCCTAGAGTTTAGTTCATAAAATCTGGTCAACTCGTAAACCCTACAAATGGAAGAGTTTATGAGTTGAGTTGATTCCTGAATCACAATGCTACCAAATTCTATGTGTTTAAGAGTCCATAGGTGGAATTGGGTTTAAAACTTTTAGTCATGAACTCCGGTCAGTCTGTAATCCTTTACAAGAGTCTATCCATAACCTTGTATAGTAATCAGACTCATATGAGTTGTCTAAGGGTGGAATCAGTGAATAGATATGTTGTAACAATTATGAAACAAATATATTGCAATATGGAGTTCCAAAAAACTATGTTTATCAGTGCAATTAGCAATACAAGGGATTCCTAAGAGATCCCATGATTAAATCAAGGCACTCACCTTGGAAGCAAAGAAAGGCAATTCTGTAATGCTTGATTGCACGAATGAGCACTCCACAACATCAGGGACACCATTAAGTCCCTTCAAGCAAGCATCAGCAAAGATAGCTCCAGCATAGCTTCAAATAATATGGAAATTATTCAGCCAGCAGTTAATGCAACAATATGAACTAATGAACATCCTATGCCATATGATGGTTCATTCCAGGTTACATAGCCAGTATCATATTCAATTGCCTAAGTGTAGTCTCAGCACTTACGCCATTGACAAGGTTGCAGAGCCCTTTCCAGCCTTGGCTTCCACAACCTCTGTTCCTCCATCTTGTGTCCGCTTAGTAAGAGCTACAATTTCTTCATCAGATAAATTACCTACGGGTGTGGCCTGAAGAGGTAAAAGATATATTAACAAAGGTGGAATTTTAACATGAAGCTCCAAGCTTTTTCTCCTGAGCTATAATATTATCGTTTTCACATCTTTTATCTAATTCAAGATAAAAGGAAAGTGCCTAACTTGGGAAAACAGTGGGAGAATTGTTATGCCAGCATGACCGCCAACAACTGGAACATTGACATCTGTAACACAAGCATATAATAAGCACCTATTAAAGAGCAATTTAATACCAATAACAGCAAAATCTTAAAGAGAACCAACTTGCATTCAATGTTTGGGAAAAAGATGATTACAGCAAAATGAATTAAAGGATAATTTTGATAAATAAATATGACATGACAAAACAGAAAATTTCACATCTTAAGACAAATGCCTTTCACTTTGAGCCATCTCTATCTTTAGATATTATAGAAAAAATAAATAAACATCTTGTAGAAGAAACAGAAAGAAAAGTTGAAAAAATTGAAGTGAACTTACACATCTCCCTCAAAAAGGCAAAGAAAAAAGACAATCATAAAGTAGGCAATCAACTGTACCTGCAACTGGTACCTTCGCTTTTCCAGCATAAAAGGTCTTTGCGCGAATAACATCAAGAGTAGTCACACCAAATAGTTTCTTCTCATCATAGCATCCAGCTTTCTTAAAAACCTCAGCAGCAATAGGTACAGTTGAGTTTACTGGATTGCTGATCATATTCACAAGTGCCTGACCAAAAGAACCAGTCATTTAAGATATCTCACGCTTGTGCACGTCCCCAGACAGAACATGTGGAGAGAAGGAAGCGCTCACATTGGGGCAGTACTTTGAAATTGCTGCACACAAGGACTTGACGATGCCCGCATTAATGTTAAAGAGGTCGTCACGGGTCATTCCAGGTTTTCTTGGCACGCCAGCCGGAATGATCACTACATCTGATCCCTCCAGAGCCTGTCCCAGCTGCTCCTCACCCATGAAGCCAGCAACCTAGAACATTAACATAATCATTGGAAAGGAAATGATGAGTTGATTACTACAGTGAAAGCATAGTTCTAAGCCAAAGAAATTCCCGATACTGCACAGAGAAATATCTTCATGTCTAGAATGAGATTCACCACTAAACAGGGGATCGAGGGTTTGTGCTCGCCCAAATGGACATGTTCAGCGACAAAGATATATACATATATATAGGCTCAACAAATCTCAGTCAGCTCAGCAGACATTCAAGCATTCACAGGCAGGCAGAGAACTACATAAACATTCTCGTAGTACACTAAACGAAGCCAGCTTGAAGGGATCCAAAAAGCAAGGGTTTCACAGTTCAATATGGAAAACGAAGAAGATACACAAAAACATTATTGTTAAGAGGAGGGAAACCAGCAAGGATCATGGGGAGGAGTGAGGATGAGAACCTCAGATCTAGTATCGATGTGACTGACATCAGCGGCGACACCGGGAGTACCAGCAATATCGTAGAGGGCGAGCCTGGAGACGAGGGGGTTGAGCTTCATGAGAAGGGCGAGGGGCTGACCAATCCCGCCGGCGGCTCCGAGGATGGCCACTTTGCGATCGGGGGCGGATTCAGTCCCATAGCCACGGCGGAGGAGATGGGAGCTGAAGGAGGCCGAACTGGTGAGCGTCGATCGGATTGATCTGAGCATGGAGCTCCTCATCGTCTCGCCTGCAGCTTCGTTCTTTTCGAGAAAATCGAAGGCAAGAGAGAACCTGGCGGTGTGGGGAGCCCTACGCAACGTTCCCTCTGATTTTATATTCGATCGAATCAACCGTAATATATTAATTCATTTTCTCATGGCCATGGACACTGAGCTCAACGAGTTCATTTAGATTAAGATATGGAAGGTTTAATAATAATAATAATAATATAATTTAACGGCTAGCAAGCTGAATTTAATAAATTTTGATTTAAACTAACAATACAGAAATTTAGCGACTCAAAGCCAATTTCTTTTCCTCTACCTATCTGGCAATATAAAAATTGGGGTCTGAGATTGAGACAAGACAAATCAATCAGACAGTTCTATGCGACTGGGTTTTACGAAGCTGTATCAGGTTCGCATGACAGCAGTTGAGACAGCAGCACGGCAAACATTACAGCGGATGATATGTCGGGGCAATACCAAACTCCCCATCACCAATTTGTCCTTTCCACATAAGTAGACGACCTTCGCAACGGGAAGAGACCGACAACACCTCACTCATTGATGGATTCATGAAAAGGAGCTTCTCCCAGAAAATCCCGTCCGCTCCTTGACAAGGCTTTCTCCGACATGAGGCTGGGAGTCCTGTGCGCAAGAATGGATTGATCTTCTAAGGTCCACGATCAAATGCTTTCCCAGAAGAACACTGAGCATCTACCGTTGTGCTTTCATCATTGCATTCTCCTTATGCGCTCCAGAATACCAGAGCAATCTTCGTGACGGACAAAGTGCCTTCACATGTAAACAAGCAAACAATTGATGACTTTTTAAGGTAGACTGAAACCGGCATTAACTTCATTCTTATTCCCACCAAATACCTGTTTTTCGTGCAGTAAGACTTGAGCTCAGAAGCTTCTCTGCGGCTCCTCATCTCTCTCTTCATTTTAAGCGGCTCAGGCACATCCAAATTTCCCGTTCTGTCATGATATGCATCGTATATGAATTTGAGCACCATATCCTGCAATTTACCTCCAGTGATTAGCAGATGTGCGAAGCATTATAAGAATCAATGCATCTTGAAGTAAAACCACCAAAGTCAATGAAAACAAGTTGCCATACCAATGGTCTAGAAGCATTAAGCCACTGATATATATGCTCATTACGAAACCAAGTCATTTGCCTTTTCGCAAAATTCCTGTGAGAGAACAACTTCTTGAGATGATCCCATGATTTAAAATGCAGCAATGTACGGTAAACATTGCCCAGGCATATCATTGGATGGACTAACCCATGAAGTTTTTTAGAGCTAATCACGAGTGTGAAAATATGATCCCAAGTTCTCAAATTACTTCTGGTAGGAGTTTCCACAGAAAGGGGGAAAAGTAGTGTAGGATACAGGAGTCAAATAGCAATCAGAGGAGACATTAAACTCTTGAAACTTTATAATTCCCGTCGCTTAAAGATTTACTATCTCATTAAAAAAAAATGCTTCTACATTACCTAGACGCTTTCTGAAAATTGGATAAGAAAGCAAAGAATTCATCAGGAGAACTCCTCCCTCCCTGCTCCTGACAGCATAAAAGGTACTCCATTGCCTAGCATATAGGAGGGATCAAAATATAAGGTTCTAGTATACAAAAGTTATGGGCCAGAGAGTAGCTCAAAAATATTTAGTAAAAAGGAAATTATAAACCAAATATAGAGTTCCATGTCAGATGCATACTTGTCTGTAACCAATGGATCGAGTTGCAGAGTTTGAATTTGGTTGAAGACCCGAATCAAGAAGCCACTTTGCTTCAGTCAATATCCCATCATTTCCTGCAGGCAAGGACAGCAGCAATTCTAGTTGCATTTTGACAAAAATAAAGGACTATTTCCTAAAGAAACATTGCACAACAGCAACTTAAGTAGTTATTTATGACACAAACAAAAAATGCAGCTAGATATAGATTCTAGAAACTACTTCACTAGTCATCCAAGATTTAATCATTTGTTAAGAACCTCACAAGGTTAAGGGATCCAAATGAATTGTAATAACTCCAAGAAACATGACTTTCTCTTCGGCGATACCAGCATATTAATATGCCCATTTTTTTGCTGGGTAGTGGTCTTAGCATGTCTATTACTTAAACTTACAAGATGAAGAACAATTTTGAAATGTATGATGCAAAAATGCAAAGAGAATATCACAAGATATCTGGTGATCTCATGTACCTAACAGCATATCTTCACATCGCAGATCTATTGATCGATAAAGATCAAGCCGCGGGCTTGAGAGGAAAAAGCAAAGAAAGTCATAATCCAGATCTTTCGATTTAATTTCCTCAAGTACAACAGAAGACTCAACGTCATGGTTGCTGTCCTCCACACTTGAATCAGCTTTCTGCCTGAATGAATCATAAGGTATCTGATAAGCAGATGGAGGTACTCCGCTGGACTGTCATTCAATAAAATGAGGTTATTCAACTGGGAAACACTGAAAGCCAAATACAAATATATTCCAAACCAAAACAATAAAAAGAACAGGCACAGAGATGTCAGGAGAAATAGCAGATTCATAATTTAATAATCCAACCTTAAGTATTTCAAGACTGCGCCGTAGACGGTACCAATCATTTGATGCCAAAGACTGGGCCTTCGGATCACCAGTTTTAACTACCAACTGAACAGCCGCATCCCAATCACCTCTTTCCTGCAAGTCTGCGAGCTCTGAATACACTCGAGATGTTATCTCATGAGAGGCTTTTGGAACGTCTGGTTTCCCGTACATATACCTAATTGTATCAGCAAAAAATAACTATATATGGTCGACAAACATCTCAGCACCTTTAATTTACTGTCAGTATTATGTATTGGTGCTTAACATCAACAATACAAGAGAAGTCGGATAACACTCTTCGAGTGACAAGAAGATCTGCGTAAATATATAAACAGAAGCAGGGCATTCATATTAAAGTACATCAAATCACATTACAGCCTGTCAAATAAAATGGTTGGTTCTACATAGATTTCAAATACCTTATGGGATTGACCCACCAATAGTTCAAAAAAAACTTGTGGCTTTGTTAAACATCCAAATTAATAATTGAAATGCAGGATTCCTGTTTTCTCTGACTATTCGATGGAACTCAATCAACCATTTAAGAACTTCTCCCAAGCTCCTTTATGCTTCCCTTAAGATGGTACAAACAAGGGAACAAAAATATATCAAGTAGCAGCTACAGCCCAAATATATGCTGAAACATACCATCTTAAATACAGGCCAGTCCCACCGCTGACAATAGGTACTCTGCCACTACTAAGAATGTCCTTTGTAGCTTGCCTTGCATCCTCAAAAAATTGCCCAACAGAATACTCTAACATGTTGCAAAGAAAACAAAAATAAAGCAAATGACCAAGTTGTCTTACTAAGTTATAAATTCAGTCCATTTATGTTCTTAAAATGGAAAAATATATCATGCAGCAATGTACCTTCAGATGGAAGCAATATATCAATCAGATGGTGCGGAACCTCCTGAATAAATTGAACACAAGGAGAACCTCACTCACATTTCTACCAATCACAGCCGATCAAAACACATTTGCTCTGCATGATCTATAATTACCTTTCTGCTGCTAACGGAAGGCTTCGCAGATCCCACATCAAGACCCCTATAAACCTGCTAACATAATGAGTTTAGAGACTCCTTCCGTTATCATGAGCTCATAATCACAATAGGCCGGGATAAAACTTGAGGTTTCAAATACAGTAAACACTTTGCATTCTGCATTCTCTACGATATGCACCCGATAGATGCCCGTTACCGATGGAAGGAAGCAATACGAGGACAACATCAACAAGACCGAAGAAATATTAAAATTCAGCACTACAGCACACCTCGATAGGTACAACTACCAGCCGGTCAATGGAAGCATACTCACTAACCTGCACAGAGTCGGCGCTGATGATTTCGCCATTGAGACGCCTGGCGAGCTCGAGGGAGAGACGGGACTTGCCAGCTCCGGTGGGACCAGAAATCACTATCACCTTCCGCTTGGCGTCGGAACCGGAGACAAAGCACCTGGTGGCGGGGAATCGGCGACAAGAGACGTTGAAACGCAGCTGGCACGTTTGAATGAGAGGCTCCATCGGCGAGTAAGGACGTCGTAGGCAGCAAGTTCGGAGGCTGCAGACTCCGCCGCTCATCATCTTCAGAATACGAATGAATGATCAGGAGAGGCAGAAAGCAGATACCCACGTAGAGAGAGAGAGAGAGAGGATTTCTTCCCTTAAGGCAGGTTTGCTCAGTGATCTGAGCTTGACTCGCAAGCTGCAGTGGCTGTGCCAGGGAGGATGGATGAGGCGGTCGGATTTTTAAGCGCAGCGCATAGATATATGATGATATGACGTTGGTTGAGCATTGTGCTTCGGACACGACGGTCTGCTTCAGGCCTAGTACAGCCCTAAATTCGGCCCACCCACCGACTTGAGGCTGGCAGTGCGGACCTCACCATCTGTCCAATTCCATGTACATCGCCCGCTTGACTTAAAATCGACGCCTTTTCTTCTCCACTACCAACGCCAGAAGAGCCAATTGAGATCCCCACTGCTATTAGGAAAAGTAACAAGATGAGCAATGCTCAATCAAATGACACACACAAACCCAAATCATCATCATCCATCCCCGAACTCCGAGACTTTCTTTGTATTTTTCTTCCTCCATATGTGTGAGCAGGTCCGCTCTAGCCCACAAATAATGAAAAATTGACGATATCTAACGTTCTTTTACGATCCACATTAACAAAACACGCAAACTTCTTCTTCTTGCTCTCTTCACTTTCAGCTTTCACCTCTTTTCCTTGCACGTTCTTACTATTCTCTATCAATTCACACACACATTCCTCTTCTCAAGATCACTATTTAGACACTCTTCTTTGAGTACATGGAACAAATTGAGCTAAAAATACAATCCCCCTTCAGAGAGAGCGAGAGAGAGTGGAAAAAAATTAAAAGGAAAAAGAAGAAAAATTCCCATACGTCAACGGCTAGGGACTTAGCCAGGTAACTTGAAGAAAAACTCGAGATGTCCATATGGCTTCCTTGGTCAAATACTTCCGCGGTGATACTGAATCACCTCTTGCATACAAGTGAGGACTACAAGCCTTGTTAGAAGGATTACCCATCGGAAGGCTTTCCAACTTGGAAACTCCAAGCAGTTCTGAGCCTCCCCAGATCATGCCATGCTTCGCTGTCTCATGCTCCAGCAAAACAGGCCAAAAAAGCAGCAACAAGTTATACAGATTGAAAGTCAAACACTGCTTCTCTTAAACAATATCACAAAGCAAAGTGATTCTACCCCTACATTGTTTCACTTTTACTTGACCCTGAAAACCAGCAACCGAGAAAACAGTTTCATTCTCGCTCCCATATGAGATTTAACTCCACATTTGAGGTAACATCTCCACGTAAAGTCAGAAATGAATCAATTCACTAAGACCAATCAACAAGTCAATCCCCGTGTTTCCCACCACTCTACATAACCATCACATGACTTCCGCAAATTGGCATAAAATCATGCACAACAAAATAGGGTCCTCAACTGATACATCTTCAACGTGTACACACAGGAATTTCAGCAGGGGATACCACAAATGATCAGTCCCAAACCACAGATAGGCTTTCATCATCTGACCATCAATTAAGAATCACAGAACAGAAGCCAGGTGCACTAACACGAACCAAGTCAATGAAATCACCTTCAATTCATTCTCACACCCTGAAAAATTATAAAAAGATCCCAAAGCCACAAAGCACATCAATAATAGAGCTTAACGGTTGTAAAATCAACCAAAACATTTGCAAATGCAACCCCAAATACATTTGGAGAGAGGAGAGTCCATGCGCCATTGAACCATCAACTCAACTATACCGTAGAAAAAGCTAGTCCCGCTTCTTCTTTAATGAAGAATATATCCAAAATGAGCACCAGATAATTTTTAAGGTCAAGGCCAAATCTGGAGAGCAACATTGTACAGCACTTCACACAATAAGCCTACAGTAAAGTCATGGAAAATCCTTAGGCTCTTACAACCTCCGATTACATGATAGTCAAGAAGTAATCTGGAGGACAAGAAAAGAAAGCCATTCTGGCTACACAAAGCATATACTTCCTTCTACTTTAATAAGTACCTACCTCTTTAGTCTTGACATGATCATTTGGGGCCCACTTAGCTCCTCTATATTATAGAGGTTCTTACATCTTTTGTTAAATTTGGATAATTCATAGGGCCAATTTTTCTTATCAAGGTGGACAACTCAATATAATTTCTAGCTTACATAATGTCAGGAAATGTAGCACCTGCAGATCAGGGAGAAGGGACTAATATTGTCCCAACAACAGAATGCAGAAGGCTACTTCTGCCCCTTTCACTAAAAATACAACAAAAGTGAGAGTAACAAAAGCAAAATTGACAAGAGATTAATGCATTCATATACATTAAAAAGATCCTACTAGCCATGAAAAATAGAGATCAAAACCACAAAACAACATATCCAATAGTAAAAAAGGACCCATCACGTCTATGTATTCATAAAAGATATCCATAATCAAGAGTAAGGTCCAGGGAAGACATACACTGCTAATGAACTCATCAACTACACTCAACTTGACCTAACTAATAACATTCAGATTGATCCACATCACAAAGGTGCAGAAGTCAACAAGTTGCTGGTCAAAGCACAGCTATAATGCATTCATCAAACTCGGCATTCACGCAATCACCAGAATGATTAAGGATCTGCGCCAACATGCGGACATACACCTGAACAAATATCCATCGATAGCTCAATTCATCATCAAACAAGAACTAAAAGGAGCTGAAAATCATATGCAAATAATAAATATAAGGGGCAGTAAACACGGGAAAATGATTCTGACAGACCATACAGCAAGCAAAAGCACTAAGAAAAGTGGATTTAATTGACGAAATTTCAGCATTATATTAAGCCACACAAACACTACACAATAACTACCAAAAAAGAAAACACCAATCAAGAAATTAGAGTAACAGTGCCTACTCAGAGGAAGCAGGTTAAAGCATAACCGTGAAGAATTCCAGTAGATCTTGAGAAAACGTAGAAAGAAAATAAAAGACAGCATGAAGAAAATTTTCTTTAAACATCTACACCAACATAATACATAAGACACATTATTCATATTTTGACAGAGATGCCAACAGAATCGTGTATGATAAATCCAAAAACCAAATGGTTCAAAGGTATCGGTTTAACTACATTCAAAAGTTAACATTAGGCCCACATCATTACACAAAATAAACCAGATCTACCTATTTCTGCCAAATAAGGTCAAAATAGAAGAGTTTAAATGTAAAACTCAGAATGCAGTTTTCACACTCAATTTCAAACACAGATTCTTTTTGTCAATGAACTGGCCGAGACTTACATTTTTACAAACAAAAAACAATCATACGTTCTGACATGATTATCTCATTCTACCCCTAGGCTGATGTGATCACAAGCAAAACAAGACGTATAAAGACAACTAATTTAGGTAACCAAATAAGACTGCTGGCAGCAAATATAATATCTGGTGAACAAAAATTTTCAGTGAAAAGATAGTTGAAATTAAGACCAACACAGCACTTATAACTTCCATCACGAACAAATTCATTGTCAACATAAGAGCAATACATGGAATAAGAAATTAAAATAAACTTCTCAAAAATACTGACTGAGCTGCAGCAAGAGGAGTATCCATCCCCCCCAAAAAAATAGCATTCTAACGGAAAGAATGCAGTAATGATAAATCAAAAAGAAGTGCATAACGATTACCTTAGTAGTAAGGAGGCGCATTAGGATACATTCCCCTTGGGGCAGGAGATGTCCCAGTCGGCTGGTGGTGCTGACTAGGATAACCGCCTGAAGACGGCAAGTTGTAGTGTCCACCCTCTGCATACCCACCCGGTGGCCTGTACATGGAGCCCGGACCACCACCAGCTCCGCCAAGACCACCAGGCCCTCCAAGACCGCCACTGCCCATACCTCCATAGCCTGTAGAGCCAGGTCCACCGTAGCCACCGTAAGGGCCATAACCACCTGCACCTAAAGAGGAGGGGGGCTGGCCACCCATCGAAGACATTCCAGGCCCACCTAGGGATGAAGAATTCATGTGGCCTAATGGTGGCTGACCAGGAAGCCCGCCTGGATACCCACCATAGTGCCCCATTCCACCAGCAGCGTACTGTCCAACCATAGATCCGGTCATTGGATTGGGACCGCCCATCCCATCTGAATGTCCATCAACCGATCCGACAGTGGAGCCAGCAGTTGGGTTCACACCGGGCTTCTTCTTCCCGTCAATTGCCATCTTACAGCTCAACTGCTTTCCATCGATCATCTTCACAGGGTCCACAAGAGCTGCCTGAGCCCCCTCCGCAGTCTTGTATACAAATAATGCAAAACCCCTCGACTTCCCAGTCAGCTTATCAAACCCGAGCGGCCCCTCCTCGATTTCACCATACAAAGAAAAATGGGACAACAGTTTGTCCGAGGGCATGTCCACTGGCACGTTTGCCACGTAGATCTTCCTGTTGGACACATCAGCAGCGTTTGCATTTGACGCGGAGTTCCCAGCAGCAGCAAGCTGGGTGACCGTGACGCGGCCATCAATCTTCTTGCTTGGCTCTCTTAAAGCAAGAAGAGCCCCGTCGACATGCTTGAAAGTGACAAACCCGTAACCCTTACTCTTACCCGTGGCCTTGTCCATGATGACAACAGCCTCCTCGATCTCCCCGTAGGCGGAGAAGAGCGAACGGAGGCCATCAGTGGTGGTCTCCCACCCAAGACCGCGGATGAAGAGCTTCCTCTGTGTAGTGTCGGCATCGGCGACCGATCTCACAGCGGCTAGGACATCGGGGTGGCGCATGACGGCGTCCTGGAGGATGTCGAGGAGCTGTTCCTTCGATAGGTTGTCGATCATCTTCCGGCCTTCATCGGGGGTGAGGGATGGGATCGAATCCGCCGGTTCAGTGGCGGAAACGCCATTATCTTCGATTCTTCGCTTCTTGGAGGGATCCATGGAGAGGGGCAAGAAGAACCACAACAGGTTAAACCCGAACCCTAACTACTCAGATACAGGTAGACTAGCGACGGCTGGGATGGGTGTAACTCCGCGACTGTTCGCTTACTTATATAGATAGGCACATATTGGGCCGGGCCTCGCTAACAACAGATCAATTCTGGGCCTCTGGAGGAATTTATTTAATTAATTATTCTTCCGATAAGTTAATTAATTTCGGTTCTAGTACAAGAATGTTTTTAAAACTATTGAATTTTCTGTCCGTCCGATTATTTTCATTGGTTATCTCTTTAATTTCGTTATATATATATTTTTTTTATAAGTTAATATAAATAAATGTTATTACAGACTAATATACATGATAAAAATAAAGAATGGGATCATGTAACAGTCTTGTAGAAATCTTTCGTGGACGCCGGCATTTTACTTTCTGGCCAGTTCATTCTCTAGCCACCCAATCTCGGATGAGACTTGCTCCATCTTGCATTCACTGAGCCACCCCGTGCCCCACCCCGACTCATTTTATAACATAATTATAAAATGATTAATTAAAATTATAATATATATAACTTATTATATATTTTGGTGGTATAAACCACCGGTATCCAGTTAATTAATCCAGATCGCACCATTTAAGGGGTTAAGAGCTCCTCGCCGCAGGTGATACTCGAACTCGAGTCCTCCCATTAGAATGATAAATGATGATCCACTCGATCACGCTCACGGTGGGTATGATATATTATGTATTACATATTATAAAATGCATATAAATAAATAGATATAATATATATATTATAGCATTTGGCAGGGCAGGTCGTGTCGGGTGTCATACCCAGGCTCGCCCTAACCCATGCACGGGGTCGGGTAAGATCCTGCCCTATCCTTGCTGTGGGTCGAGTCAACCGGACGTGGGTTAGTTTTGCCCTCCTTAGTGTTTGGGTTGCACAAAGAAACCCTAAAAATTAGAACAAATTGAATAAAAAATTTTGGTTCATTTCAAATCATTTTTCATATATTACAAAATTTTAAGGTGAAACGATATAATTAATTATTAAATTCAAATTATTTGATTAATCAGTTTAAGCATTCGAATTGTATTTTTTAAAAAATATTTAAAATACTGTAAATGTATTTAAAATAAAATATAAATATGTCAAAAATATTTTTAAAAATTTACAAAACAGTTAGGTATTTTACTATTTATACCATTTCATACTAAATTTTATTTTAAATAATTCATTAATATTAATTTTATATATTTAATTTATATTTAATTGATTTCATTTTTTTATTTTCTTAATTTCGATTTGGGTTTTTGTTTGGTTTACATTCAATTTGTTAAATCTTAGTTATTTTAAAAAAATATTCGAATTGATTAACCCAACCATATAACTAGTTTGAAATAATTCGATTCGATTGCTGTGTAACATTGATTAATAGGGAAATATAGTGCCTAAACTAAAAAAAAAAAAACGCTTTAATGGTTCGGTTCGCACGAGCAACCCTACCTAATGGCAGTAGTGGGAAATGGAAGGGTCCTCACGGTTTTAATTTTATCTGTTCTAGTACAGGAATGCCCTCCAGTGTTTTGGGAAATTACCAATGCCCTAGCTGAGATATCAATTACGACGGCCCATAAATTCTTTCCCGGAGGCCCACGATCAAACACAGGCTGGGCCGATGAAAGTTTTGGGCCTCAGTTAGTGAATTCTTCTGCAGTTCCGAGACCAGCGGCCATGCCAGGCAAGAAACGGTCTTTAGGTTTTTTTTTTCTTTTTTTCTTTTTTGCTCAAAAAGAAACGGTCTTTGGTTGACCCATAAAACTCCTATGGAAAGACAATATTGCTTTTGCAATTGGAAATGGGAAGACGTAAGCTTCCTTGGGTCAGTCAACTCCTGTCGTGTATCGAATTTGAATGTCACGATGACACAAGGAGTCGCCATGCCTCCGTAAGAGGAAGAAATACAATCGACATTGCCCGGAGGTCGCCACCAGGAACGAAGTCTGGCAGAAGAGAAGGCCCGGTCTCGAGATGGCTCACATCAGCCTCTCGCTCGGTAGCATCTTCACTGCAGAGGACATGGAAGGGCCGGAGCTACGGAACAGAAGAATGAGCCACGTAGCTACGAACTCTCCCCGGTGATGAGGTTTCCCGACCTGCACCTGAGATAATGCAATGTTGTAGTCAGAATCTTCAAAAGTTAAGGAAGGATTCATTGTATACTTCAAATCTACTCATGAACAGCTTGTCGACGTTTTTTGATTTGTTGGAATCTCTTTTAGTAAAGTCCTCTTCCTAAGAACATCCTTCTCCTTCATCGTCTTCCCATCCAACAAATTACTGCAAAAGTTACTGACTCACAAGCACCCCTTTTTGTTTTTTTAATGGCTACACTCACTGCATCCGTCGAGGAAAAGGGGCAACTTTACCTCAGCTCAGCTCACTGCATTGTGAATCAAAAGAGGTATGCTTTCATGGTGGATTTATCAAATCAATTGCTTCTCAGCAGTGGATCGCCTAAAGAAGATGAGCAAAAACAAATCTGAAAACGCAAAGAGACAAGCATAAGTGGAGAGGGAGAGGGAGAGATGAATGTGGATAGGAATAGATGCATAAAAATAGCATGACATAATGCTCACATGGAAAGAGGGAGGGGAGCAGAGAGAGAGAGAGAGAGAGAGAGAGAAAAAGGAGGTTAGATCTATAGAGCGAGATAGAGAAAGACACTAACGCCATTGCCATCTGTTGTACTTGATAGCGCAGTTCGGGCTCTCCAAAGCTCTCGGTCAATCTCTCTCTCTCTTATCTCCGTCCTCTTGACTTGCGGCGAGTGGATCGGGAGACAAGTGAGGCCAAATCCGTCCCTCTACTCTTTTCTGGCCAAGCCATCTTCACCACTGAAACCCTAGGCTGTCTCCGCTCCTCCTCCTGACTGCAAGCCTGCCGCAACCCGCATTACCCCAGGTGAGCTGATTTCTCGGAGTTTCTGACGAATTTTAGCTTTCCTTTGGTGGAAGTTTTTGAATGCAGGATGGTCTGCTTCTCTGATTCGTAAGATTTTCTCTTTGCCAATTCGACTAGCTTCTAGCTGATGAATGCGATAATTGAACAGTAAAACTCTTTAAATTTGAGCGGTTCTGACTGTTTATCTCCCTGGTTATCTTAAGATCTCTTCATAGCTAAGCTCCTGCAAACTGGGAATTTCTCGTTAGCTTTTTGTTTGATACCAGTCCCCACTGAAATCAAACGGCTGAATTCGTTCCAAGACTGTCCCTCCACCGTGCATGACCAAATGAAGCTACTTTTATCTGTTCAGGTGCCGTTTCTGAGTTGTATAGATCATGCCATCCTAAATCTCGTTGAAATTGAATGGCCGTATTCACTCTGCTACTGTCCGCTGGTTCACTGCAGGGAGAAATGAAGTTCCTCTTCTTCTTCTTCTTCTTTTATAATTTTTTTTTATTGTGGAGTGGTGTTGTGAGGGTGGAGCGGATGGTATTAATGGTAATCGCATCTACAATTAATTTCATACCATGCACTCGTTTGCTTTTTATTTCCATTTTGTTCACAGTTAATGTGCACTTCCTCGTATCATGCAGAGTCCTCTACATTTCGCTAGCCAGCTTGAGTTAGACCTCCCTTCAACATGAAAATGACACCACTTATTGTGTTATATTATGATAGCGAGCTTAAGCTAATTTGATAATGTTTATCACCTTCTTATATTCTGTTTCACTTGATAATGCAGTTAGGTTCAAGAATTTGCCTGGTGGTCTTTGTCTTGGGCTAACGTATGACTGGAGGATTCAGTTGAAAGTTGGACATATCTTGCCAACACAATTACAGCTGCTTCTAGATTGAAGAACTTAAGGTGTTGAGATGATGTGCAAAATGCTGAGTTGATAGAGATGTTTTTCGATAATGGAATTCAAAGTTTTGGCAATGATGGTTTTGAGGGATCAAATGAGGAGCATCAGATTTTTAGAGAGGTGTTTTTCGGACAACATACTGGGAATGACAGAGGAAGAAGGTCACCTGGGGCTTCTATCTCTGAGTATGCATTGAGTAAGAACACTAGTTCATCAATTTGCTCAAACACTGATAGTTCTCCTGTGACCAGTCAGTCCTCTCCAAAAGTTTTCTGCTTGCCAGAGTCTATTTATGTGAACGATGGCACCAGAGGGAATTCTGCTTTAAGATATTCCTCAGAAGATTTTCCTGTGCAAGAGATGAGTGATTCCAATGCTTATCTTAAACAGAAAAATTTATCAGTTGAGAGAATTTCTGATACTGTAATTGAGGATAAAGTTATGAGTTCATCACTGATTTCCTGCGAAAGCATCACTGGTATGCCTCCTTATAGTGCAGACTCCTTCTTACACACAATCAACTTCCCTTTAGTTGAATCTTTCCATCAAGGGGTTGCATGGAATTATTACCTGCTAAAACAGAATGTGCCTTGGGAGAGAGGAGTTGATGTAGGTATTGCAGATCTGTTAAATTGTAGGTTCCTAGGCTCAAGTGGAGACCTTGGGAATGAGATACATGCTAGTAAAACTATTACATCACCTGTTTCTCCGGAGGTCTATGCAGCAAGGCCATTGGCTGCGAGCCCATCCTCTTGTGCAGGAGGTCGGTTGGAATATAATGCACATGCAGATGAGAGGACAATGGACTATAATAATCTGGGTTTGCAGTTATCTAACAGTGTGGAAACAGATGCCTCGAAGGATCCCCGTCGTCTTCTCCTTTCTTCTGCTCTTGACTTGCTTAAAGATGCAGGATGGCTTGTAACAAAACATAAAAGACCTTGCAGGAGCTATCTGGAGTCCAAATATAAATCACCTACTGGGAGGTCATACCGTGAATTTTCAAAAGTTTGGAAAGCATGTGGGGAAATCCTGTTGGCTGACAGATTTCTGTTGTTAGAGCAAGACGATGTTAAGGGATGGAATAATATCAGTTTGTTCTTTTCGGATTTATATGATACATTAATGAGCATGAAAAAAGAACAGAATCAATCGGTTGTTTCTAGCTCCTTGATTCAGCAATGGAATATCTTGAATCCCTTTATAACCATCATCTTCATTGACAAGAAGATTGGGATGCTAAGAAAGGGTGAGGTTGTTGAAGCAAGACAGACTTTGCTTATTGACAAATATGAGAAGAGAAATGTTGTTTTGGGCTTGAGGCATGTGGATGACAAGGACAAGAGAAGATATACTCCTGCTGAAAGTAAGGTTAGGATTTCTTATGGCAAAAATGAGAAAAGAGATACAGTGCTGGGGCTGAAATGTGGAGACTTAAAAGCAAACATGCTTTTTGGGGGCCAATTTCCAGGTTTATTTTCTGACTGGCATCACCCTTTAGATAGTGAGAGAACAGTTTTTGGCGGTAAAGCAAGTGCTTTTTCCAGGCAATCTCATGATGAATATTTCTCAAAATGTAATTGGCAAGGAACTGAGGGGACAGCTAGATTACTGTCTGAGACATCATTTCACATGCCTGCTGTCAGGGGCAATTGTTTGGCAGAAACTGCTGTAGGGATTCAAGGGAGTACAGAACCATGGGATGGAAATGATGGCAGAAATGCTTTGTCGACACTGGATACTGTGTCAAATGGTAATGTCTTGCCAGGGCTTTTCAATGATGATTGTGCTAATGTTTTGCCAGGTCTTTGCAATGATAATTTACTTCTTTCTTCAGCAAGTGTTTATTCACTTCCTGATGCTTTGGCAACAGTTCCCTCTCATTCAGATGTAAAGGCAAGTTTCTTGCCTAATGACAAGGAAAATGTTGAAAGGCGAGGGCACCTTTTGGAAAATATGCCCATTGTTGCTTGGAAGAGTAAAGAAGAATTATTTGAAGACCAAGGAACTGATAACATGAGACATCTAGTGGCATCACAGTCTAGCTGTTTGGACTACCATGATTCTTGCTTTTCAACTGGTTGCAGATCATGTAAAAGTCAGCCCCAAAATGTGGATCCAGTTGATTCAGATGATAAATATGAATTGCATACAGAATTCCTTCTTCAGCAATATGGACCAGAGTCACCTGTCTTGAGAATTACTGGTATTATGGAGCAGCCTCAAAGTAGTGGAAAGGAGAGTCATCAGTGCAGTGTGGTAGATGTTGCTTTGAAGAAAAAAACAAGAAGGAAGTCAAAAAAGATATCTGAGATAAAATCAACAGAATTGCATCAGACTCAGATAATTGGCCAGACTTCCAACAAGGCTGAGCCTCTGGATGTTGATATATATCTCTCTCATTTGGAGCTGGACCAGATGCAGGAACCTTTAGCTGCTGAAGTGAGAAGTGAGGGCTGTAAGACATTTTTCAGTTTTTTGGAGCATCAGGTGGAGAAGAAAAGGCTGAAACACAAGAAGATCGGTCATGATTGTGACAATATAGATAAAAGGAAAAGATCACGGAAATGTGAAATTGATGATGATGACCTATTGGTCTCAGCAATAATAAAAAACAAGGACATAGGTCCAAGCCCTGGTCGATCTAAGCCTAAAATGAAGGATTACAAATCAAGGGTTAGAAGAATGATGAAAAGCAAGAATGGAGGCTGTCGGTTGCTTCCGCATCAGGTGGGGCAGGGAAGGAAGCTCACAGCAGAGGGAAAGTGGTCCTTAGTAGGCGCTAGAACGGTATTATCCTGGTTAATTAATTCCAGTGTCATATCTCGTGATGATGTGATCCAATACCGTGATCCAAATGATAAGACAGTGCTAAAAGATGGCCGAGTTACCATGAATGGTATTATTTGTAACTGTTGCAATGAGGTGCTATCAGTCACTCAGTTCAAGTTTCATGCAGGATTCGAGATGAACCGACCTTGTTTGAACTTATTCATGAAATCTGGTGAGTCTCTCACTTTATGTGAGCTTCAAGCTTGGTCATCCGAGTATAAGACCAGAAAAAGTGGGAAAATTACCAATCAAGTTGATGACAATGATCAGAATGATGATTCTTGTGGACTCTGTGGTGATGGGGGCGAGCTGGTATGCTGCGATAATTGTCCTTCTACTTTTCATCAGGCATGCTTGTTGACTGAGGTGTGTTATTTTTTATTTGCTGATTGTGGGGTTTATTTTTTCCTTAACAGTTCTCTTGTTCTACATTATGTTGCACAATGCATGACTGAATGTTTTACTACCTCTTCCTTGGATGAGCTTTAACATATAACTCCTGCTACAACTCTTAGTTTTTCCTTCTCTCTTTAAAATATGGAACTCTTATTATTGTTTGACATTCTGGTACAAGTAAAATTCATGGAAGACAGGTGATTATTCTTCTCAAGCACAAAAGTGACAAGGTATGTTGGTTTATCTATAGTTTCCATTTCTCTTGTAGGATCTCCCAGAAGGCAGTTGGTACTGTGCTAATTGCACATGTCGGATATGTGGAGATCTAGTTAATGCCTTTTCTTCTGATGGATGGAAGTGTTCACAGTGCGAGCATAAATGTAATACTTCTGTCCTTCATCATATGCCTACTTATTCTGAATATTCACAGATGGGTTAAATTATCGTGTGCCAGTCATTTATGTCTGTCTGTGAGGGATGTGATTTCAAACAATTTACTTCCCTCAATTCTCATATACTTTAAATATCTCTCTTTGTTTGGGAATTTCTTTGGCTGCTAGATTTGCTCCTTTGTATCTATTTTTTCCGTGATACATAATTTCACTAGTGTTGACTTTTACTTTAGTTATATGGCATTTATATGTTAATAATTGATGCACAGATCATGCCTCATGCATGAAGGGAAAAATGTTGGATCCATTTGCCTCTGATGCTTGGTTTTGTGGCAGAGGCTGCCAGGAGGTATTGTTTCTTAATTCTCAATTTTTTTGAATAATTGTAAATGAGGGGGGTTCATAGGTGCTATCCATGTTTTCATGGCATAATTTTACTCTTCCCTTCTTTGTTTATGTTTGCTTTGTTTGAAGATTTACTCTGGGCTTCATTCTCGCATTGGCCTCATCAATCACATTGGTGATGGCTATTCATGGACCCTTCTTCGATGCATTCATGATGACCAGAAGGTTCATTCTGCTCAAAAGTTTGCCCTTAAGGCAGAGTGTAACTCAAAGCTAGCTGTTGCTCTCTCCATAGTGGAGGAATGTTTTGCATCAATGGTGGATCCAAGGACCGGCATAGATATGATACCCCATGTTCTTTATAACTGGGGGTAAGTGCCATTCTTGTTATTTCTAAATCTTGATAAATTTCATGCAGTCCATTTCCCTTTTCTTATTGCAAAGATGCTCTGTGATAGTTTGTATGCTTTTGTCTAAATTGTCATTCTAGCATACTCTACATTACACAATATGAAGTCTGGAGACTAGTCTAGTCTTCTTCTCATTATCTACAATGCATCATTTTGTTCCCTTAAAAGGTTAATGTAAAGATGAAGGTGCAAACAGTTAATAACTTCATCCAGAATCGACTTTCTACTTTCTTTATCATCTTCAGATCAGACTTTGTGCGCTTGAACTTTCAAGGGTTCCACACAATGGTTCTGGAGAAAGATGACGTGCTGATAACAGCTGCATCTGTCAGGTATTTTCACAATCCATAATTCACACCCATTATGCAGCCTTATTCTTGGTCATGTGCAGATGAAAACTATTGCACAGCCTACAGGTTTTTTTACATTTTTAACTCAACTGTTGTAGGAAACAGAATTCAATACTTGATAATTTGAATTATCTTTGCTATTAGAAAGGTACTCTGACACAACTCACTGTTGTTTTTGTCTTCTAGTTGGGGTAGCTACTACTGCTCTTGTTTGTACCTCTGTTGGTTTATTTTGATAGTATATTCTGGTTGCAGACTGCATGGAGTAACAGTTGCTGAGATGCCACTTATTGCAACCTGCAGCAAGTATCGGCGCCAGGGAATGTGTAGACGCCTTATGACTGCTTTAGAAGAGGTACAATTCAAGCTAATGGACTGTCTGGTTTACTGTAGTTAAAGGAAATGTAAAATCCATATTATCAAGTCGTGTATGTGTGCCTTTCCCATTGCTCATCATACCAGAGGGGCCTCAACTTGCAAACAGTGCATGATCTTGGTCCTGTTTGATATCGCAGAATGAAAAAGGAGATTGTGAAAGGAAACCGAGGTGCCATCTTTTATGGTGCTTTCATGTTCGAGGCTCTCCTATTTATTTATACTGAAGATGGCGTCACTTGACTTATTTTTTTTAATTTATGGATATATAGAAGGGAATGCAATGAAACAATTATATAAAATGATTGGACATAATGTTGAGTCTTTTTATGCAGTATGGTTCTGATTCCCTGTGCCTTATGTTAGGAGCCAGTTAGGGTTGCATGACCTTTAGTACGTGTGTTGATTGTGTTTGCTGCAGCTACTGATATCTCTCAAAGTGGAGAAGCTTGTGATAGCTGCCATTCCAGAACTGGTGGAAACATGGACTGTAGGCTTTGGCTTCCAGATCGTGGAGATGGATGAGAAGCAAAGCCTGAATGGGATCAACTTAATGGTGTTCCCTGGGACGATACTTCTGAAGAAGTCCCTTTTCCAAGGTCATAAGTCAGACACTCAAACAGGGGATTGAATCTCCTCGTCATGCAATTGTGCTGAGCGTACTTTCCATTACTAATCTAATTATTCGGCTTACTTGGCAAATGCAGTTGCAGATCATGATGGACAAGATAGATTTCTGCCTTTGGGTATAGAATCAAATTCCGAGACTGAACAGCCTGCTGAAAACTACCGTGCTAGGGAAGCTGGTCCAATGATGGGAATGAAACTAGCAGAGGCTACTCCTACTGAGAAGGCACACGGGGATTTTGCTATAGAAGCAAATATTACGTTGATTCAGGGAACTGATCCACCAGTTCTGGAAGAAGCCTCTCCTGAAGAAGAAGACCCTGCCATCGAGTCCATGCATCGGCCCCTGGGAGAATCTCGCTGCGAAAACGCTGTCCTGGAGGATGACACTCCGGTAATGCCAGAAAAGTCGGGAAGAGATGATCAAACAAGAATCATCGATCCGGTACATAAAGATGGTGTAGTTTGTGTAGGACCAGAGATTGCAGCTTAAGGTGCAATGCTAGGGGAGTAGGCTTAGGAGATGGAAGCATTATGTAGGAACAGTTTTCAAATCCGTCCTGCTCAGAGACGGTACGTAATGCGGTATAAGCCCAGCTGTATGTTCTATAAAACTGGCCTCTTTTCCAGGACCATTCTCGGAGAACCTGCGAGAGCATATGCGCACGGGGAAGTGACAGACGATTGAATGTATACAACTTTTGGGCAAAAATTTTTGGTCCTCCTGATTAAATCAAAATGTGATGGTATCATATGCTTCCAGTGGATCAAATGTGACTCGAATGGATATCAGTGGACACACACTGTGCTTGCAGTGCGTAGAGTCCCAGTAGGCTTGTGCCGATGGAGAGATGGGTCGACTGTCGACAATATCGAATTGAGGCAGAGAACCAAAAAAAAAGAAAAAGTGATCGAGGATATTCCCTTGCCCACATTAACGCTCGACAGTTGCATTCTTTTGCACAATAAAAATTGCAACCTGATGTACTTGTGACCGACGGCATTGATCGTGGGCTCACATTTCTTCTTTGTCCAATGCACATTGCTCCGCCCTCCACTGAATTGGGGGAGCTGCCCAGCCTTGTAGCTAGCCCCCGCTTGGAGAATCGGGTCATCACCATTCCGATTTCATCTGATCAACTAACTGAGCAAGAAAGAGGAGGGAAACAGGCCATCACCATAATCATATGGACCCTACGCCTCCTCAATGGAATGAGCAGGGCCCAGTCAGCGGACAGTGAAAAGCCCAGAACGATAGCGCAGTAGCACTAAAAAGATCAGAGATCAGACTTGATTAATTATTTGATGATGATGTTGAGAAGGAAGTCTGTAAAAGAAAGTAAAGAAACTGGGTCCAGCCATGATCCCTCCCTCCATCAAATTCATCGCCGTATGCATATGGGGCCTGGTGTCGTTCTGACACCTCTACCCCCTCCTCATGAAATCATTATCGTTGATGTCCCCAATGTTGTCTTATTTACTCTCTTTTTTTGGGGGGGTTTAAACGAGGAAATAAAAGGATTCTTCTCGACAGCAACAAAATCATCTGAGTCATCTTGGAGAGCGTAGATAGCTGATCAGCACCCTCGACTGCATTATGTACTTGTTGCTGCTGCTGCCGCTGCCCTGTTCGGTCATTAAACCTCTCCTTTTTTTATATTACTTCTTCACCTTCTCCCGACTCTCCAGAGTTTGCCCTCCAAAACAAGAACAAATGATTAACAATATAACGAAGAAAAAACAATTCTGCCTTTATTACTTTCTTTCTTTGACTCTGCAGCTGCCCAATTGTCCAGTTTCCATCCACATGACATGAAATCATTTATGAATGAAGGCTCTCTCTGCAGTCTTCCCTGACCTCACCTCACCTGAAGCTCTCCTCTTCTCACTTGAGTTATTAGATCCTGTCCTCTCTGTCAGTAAGTAATATCGAGAGTACAATTACGTATTCTTGGAGAAACCAAAAAATACATACATATATTATCACGATGGATAATTAGGAAAAGTTTGAATTCATAAGCATTTTGATACATTTACAAGAATTATGATCATATAATATCAATCAAAATTTAGCTAGTTCTCCAATTGATGCAAGTTATCTTGATTCCTCGGCCGACGTCTGGGGTGGGTGGCTGTATTACAATAGAATATATGGAAGCTGACCCGCACTTGAAGCTACGGCAAAAGCAGTGATCCGGGAATTGGAGAATGAATCACCCCTTTTGACCTTAAGTTTCACTATATATTCCCCTTCCTTGCCCTATATTGATTGACTAATTTATTTGATTATATATTATATGATATTAAACTCATAATTAATTTTTAATTATATATTTAACTTATCATATATTATTATCTTATTAATGAATCTCACTCTCTATATATATTGTGTTAAGTAAAATATTAGCCGTTAAATATATAATAGATCTCGTGACATAATTATAATAAATTATTGCGTAATTATAGTCTTCAAGCCACAAAAAAAGATATTGTTTCTTTTTTAAAAAAATATAGATAATGATAATAATGTTACTGAGATCGGAAAAGGGGTAATAATTAGATAGCATATGGGGTCTCTCTTGGTCGGTCGTATTGCCATTTGGTATGGCCAAGCGAATGAAACACGTACGCCTGCCCTGCAAAAAGTAATACTTAAGTGTGTCTGTATATATATATATATATATATATCAGTGCTACAAATATATATATATATATTCTCAATATGAAAATATGTGTGTATGTATATATAACTTGCGTGTAACTAATAATCCACCGCATTGATTTGATTGGCCACCAAATTAATTGATTAATATAAACCTAGCTACGAGAACCATTATGGTATATACGCGCGCGCGCGCGCGCACACACACACACATATATATATATATATAAGAAGGTAGGTACACGCATATATACATGTGGCTTTATGCCATTAGTTACATTTCATTTCACACGGGGACAAGATAATCAGTAATTGAAATCGAGGGAGAAATTATCGATTCATTGAAATCAATTGCATAATATAGTGTACATGATCAACTCAGCAGCTCCACCCACATAATATATGGTACTGCATGATGATCATATTAGATTAGATTTCCCAACCGCGCATTAAAGAGCTATCTAGCAAGAACAAAAATCACCGCTGGAGGAGAAGACTATTCCACGCATGCATTGATTGCATCATTCTATTTCAATCGACTGCATGTCATTGTTAGTATAACAAATGGATCAAGGCAAAGTGTGTATGTATATATGCATATATAGATATAGATATAGATCCAATGCTGGCCCGTATAATTATATACTACTCCAATAATAATTGATCTTACACGTATCACAATTCAATCTCACTAAAAGGGTTCTAATCTATCTTTAGTTTACTATTTAAATGAGGGGACAGCCATACCAATTTGATTGTGTTAGATATATATATGTGTGTGTGTGTGTTGTTAATTATTCCAGATTAGGGTTTCTAGCAACAACAACAACAACAATAATAATAATGATAATAATCATCATCCTAAAAGCACATCTGATCCGCAGGCCATATTATAACATGGCGACGGAGTAGCTCGATTGGCGGCCAACTTGGGATCGGAGTAGACTTGTCATTAAAGAAGCCATCATAAACATTAATGCAGAGAAGGAATCCTACCATCGTAACCAGCCACGCTTCTACAAGTCTTTGATTACGGGCGCATCAATTAAATCAAACACGTAATTAATTGGTGATTAGGAGACATGGCGATTTCATCCCTTATTAATTCTTTTTTTAAAAAAATAATTAAATAAAATGGAGCTTCGCATCATTAGGGCATCCATCATGCAATCCTTTAGACAATAAGCAGAGGATAAGGGGTAAAAATTATTAGAGGTCATGTTCATGGACTAATCCTACCAAGTGCCACGTCTCTTATGAATATCTTATGAATATTTATTTATTTTTATTATAGGTACCATTTTTGGGAAAAAAAAAAGAATCATAGAATAAGAATAGTACTCAATCATAAATTGTTGAGATTTTTTAAGGAAAGAAAGGTCAAGCATGCTTTCCTTCCATCGTCCTATGACTGACTGACTGACTCACTGAGAATGTATCCCATCCAATAATTAATTACATCACGTTAGTATAATATTTTTCCTCTTTCTTTAATCTAATACTTGCATTTTTTTTGGGGCTTTACTGATTTATTTTATTGTTTACTTAATTATTGGATGTGGCCTTGATCATGTATGTCTGCTTAAACGTGCATAATATGGCCTCGAGCAAGCTCCCCGGGCTTGGTTTGATCGGTTCAGCATGTTTTCTTGTCGAATATGGGTTCTTTAACAGCTCAGTTGACCCTTCACTTTTCACTTATTGCCATGGTGGTCATACTCTCCTATTGCTTCTCCATGCTGATGATATTGTATCAATTGGAAGTGCCTCTGAACTTATGCTTAAGCTTTTTACGTGGTCTTATCTTAGTGATAATTTTTCGAAGGGTGGAAGTCACTCGCACCTTTGCTGGCCTTCTACCGTCTCAACCGGAGCATGCTATGGATATTCTTGCTTGGATTCCCATGGAAGATTGTAAGCCTATCTTTACTGCCAAGGCTACCCAAGCAGTCTCCACTTAGGCAAGGAGATCGTCCATATCGTGATCCATCCCATCTTCGAAGTCCCCTTGGTGCACTTCGATGTCTAACTTCTACTGTGCCGGATCTTTCCCTGGCTGTCAATACAGTTATATGTCAATCTGTGCATGCACCGACAATGGTCCGTCTTCAGATGGTCATGCGTATTTTGAGATATATATATATATATATATATGTTCGAGGAACTCTTGACCTTGGTCTTCCTTCATATCTTATCTCCCAAGTCCCTCGCAGCTATCTGCCCTCGCTGACACCAATCAGGCTAGATGTAAAGACACACACGTAGGCCTACTTCCGGCCGGTCTTTGCGCATTCCTTGGCTCAAGCTTGTATCTCGTGGACTACCTACCAAGAAGTGGCTAAACTGTTGCTCGATCATCTATTGAAGCTAAGTACCGAGCCCTTGCTATAGCTGCTGCTATTGAGCCTCTACTTGGATCTCATATCGCCTAACTTGTTATTTTTAAGTAGTATCTCATCATTTCATCTCACTACAAATTCAATCCTTCGCACTCGGACAAAACGCGTTGACATCGATTACCACTTTTTCCACGAGAAGGTTGCCCCTGAGTTGGATTGTCACTAGCTATGTGCTGTCCACTTTCCAAGTTGCGAATATGCTCGTCAAGCCTCTCGCTCGGGTTCATTTCACCCGTATACGTCTCAAACTCGGTCTGTGGCCCACCGCAGCACCGGTTTTAAGGGGTTATTGAGGGAAGCAAACCTCTCGAGATGTTCTCTTCCTCTGCATATTCGAAATCGAATGATAAGGATTCTCAAGATTATATATCCACATATAATATAATAATAAGAATTTACAGGGATTCCCAAATCTTATTTTGTTCTATTTTATCTTTCGAGATACTCTACCGTTCGAGATACTCCACCGTGGTTTCCAATACACCTCTGCACATGTATGTATGTATGTATTGAATGATTGTAAATGAACATTTATCGGTGAGTTCGCCTTTATTAGTCTCTCTTCTAAAACTCTATAAAGATACCTCACCGTAAAGCCGACAAGAAAGTGACACGGGGGATGGAGGCCCGATCTGGCCCATCCGCGATCGGACGGAGTGGGGGGCACTTAGGTCATTTAACGTGTCCTCGATGATTTAAATATTCCGTCTTGTGTTAGTAGCTTTAGCCTCTTCCAGGTCTAAGGTTGTTTTTCTGGCAGTTTCCCCCCTTTCTTTATTTATTTATTTCGTGTTTTTACGGTCTCTTCTAATTAGAAGCCGGCTAAGTTGAGCCGTTGACCGCTTGTCGCGATGCCACGTAATGAAGGAGGTCTATTATATATTATATTCATGATGAGGGCCTGAGATAGATGAACATGGATTGGCGGTGGCACCATGCGTAGTGCTTTGGAAGTCAACGATCCCATCTATCGCAAGCCAAAGATCAAGTGCGGGGATGTGAATTTGATATATTGGTATTATTTTTAATTTAATAATTAAAATATTATATTTTTTATTAGTTTTATATATTTTTTTAAATTTATAAATTTTATATATAATAAAAAAAATCACACCAACATTTCGTACAAAAAAAAGTAAAGATGCAAGTAAAAATCATATGTAAAAAATGGAAATGGCAGAAGGCACAAAAATAGCAACTTTTATGGAAAAAGACAAATTGGATTTAATTAGAATGAAAAAATGAGAAATGGTCGGACGAAGCTGTCTCTCGTGAAGCTGAACTGAAAGTTTAATTAAAAAAAGAAGAGAGAGAAGACAATAATAAATAAATAAATATGAAAATAATTAAGAGCATGACGCACTTGGCTCTTCTCTCTCTCTCTCCCCTCTCCTCTTCCCCCTGCTCTTCGCTTCTCTGAATTCTCTCTCTCTCTCTCCTCTCTCTCTGTACTTCACTGTTTCTTCCTTCTTCCTCTCTTCGAAGCTTAATATCCAATTCCTCGCTTACTCCTTTGCATCACGATATCCCTATATCTGTCTCTCCCCTCCTCTCCCTTGGGTTCCTCCTCCAGTCCTCCTCTTATTCAAGGCCTTACCTTCCCGCCGGTGTTCATCTCTCCATGCACATGATACTCGGTTCTATTGCCATTACTTTGAATGACATTGTTGAAGTCGGAGAGAGAAACCCGATGAAAGACCTAAAGATAGGAGCATAGAGAGCGAGTTTGGACTTTGGACTTTGGGGTGAGGAGAGGGACCGAGTCAGATACTAATTTGACGTCGAGAGGGGGAACAGAAATGTCGCGTCCCCTTGCACCTGAACTCGGCCTTGACACGCTGTCGGATCGGTTCCTCGACTCACTCGGTTTCGAAGTGAACAAGCCCGATTTCCGTGAACTCGATCTCGGCTCGCCCGTTTCCCCGCTGCGTACTCGTCACAGCGGACTCACCACTACTTCCACCACCATCACCGGCAGCAGCTCCAGCTCCTCCGCTTCCGTCTCTGCCCGGAACGGTCCGGACCCGCTACCGAGACGGTCCTGCTCGGGCCACTCGGGCGAGCTCTCCAGCTCCAGCGAGAACAGCCCCACCGCCGGATTCGGCAAGGCTGTACGAAACTTCGGACCGGGTCCGGCAAGATCCGAGACGGTGAGCGCCCACCAGACGGCCTTCTCAGGGCAGAGGTCGGTTAATTCGTCGCCACTGAACGTCCTTCCGACCGGCAACATCTGTCCATCCGGTCGGCTCCTGAAGACTGGTGTTGCCACAACCAGTACTTCCAGGACGGACGTTCTGGGCTCAGGCACGGGCAAATACGGGCATGGAAGCATAATGCGAGGCGGAGGATGCAGTGCGGGCCGTTCCAAAACCGAGTCAGTTCCTACTCGGAGTGTTTACACCTACGGAGGAGAGACTTGTAGGCGGACTACTGAGGTTGTCTCAGATCCAGAGGAGCTGAAGAAGGCAGGAAACGAGCAGTATAGAAAGGGGCAGTTTTTAGAGGCTTTGAGACTTTATGATAAGGCCATCTCGATTTCACCAGGTAATGCGGCTTACTTTAGCAATCGCGCAGCGGCCCTTATTGGTCTCGGGCGTCTGGCAGAGGCAGTTAGGGAGTGTGAAGTGGCAGTAAACTTGGATCCGAAGCACTGGAGGGCGCATCAGAGACTGGCCGCTCTGTTTATTAGGTGAGAATCGAATATGGGGTTGAAAGACCCGATTTTTGGCTGAGCAGTATTATTAACTTTTGTTGTAAATCTGCAAGTCATTTTGTTCTGTGCAAATAACTTGTGGACCCGTCTCTTTAACCTGTAAATCTCTAGTTGGCTTAGAGATTTCAATCGCCTATGCCAAAAGGCCTCCAAGGATGCAGTTTGATGTTAACTTCTGAATTTCCATATAGGCATTTCCTTTTACTATCGATTCATGTCTGAATGAGCTTTACTTGCGTGTTTCATCGGGTCATTTTGTTTCTGCCATTGGGACCCTTTTGAACCTGCCCGGTCTATAATTTCCACTGTATATAACTGTGACCTTGAACTCAAGGCGATGCATCTGCTGCTGATTAGGGCCTCTTCTCTGTGTTGCAGTACACCTTTCTTCTTTTGTAACAACGTAGTTTCAATTAAATGGGTCTCCTTTCAGATTAGGACAGGTAGAGAATGCCAGGAAGCACCTATTTGTCTTGGGACAGAAACCTGATCAGATTGAGCTTCCTAAGCTACAGACAGTAGAAAAGCACCTGTGCAGATGTGCTGATGCTCGGATAGCTGGTGACTGGAATAGTGTGCTGAGAGAAGCCAACATTGCCATTGCAAATGGAGCAGACTCTTCTCCTCAGGTAACTTCTGTCATCGTCCTTTCAAAGCAATTCTTCAGGTTTGCTAGGTTCATAAATGCTTATGGTGGCTGAACCGTTTTTCAAATGAATTTACAGCTCTTCATGTGTAAAGTGGAAGCCCTTTTGAAGCTTCACCAACTTGAAGAAGCTGAATCGAGCATAAAAAGTGTCCCTGAGTTAGGATCACACACCGATTTGTGTGTACAGACACGGTTCTTTGGGATGATTTCTGAAGCTTACCTGATGTTTGTACATGCCCAGATGGAGATGGCCCTGGGAAGGTGAGCTTGGGAAATTGTTACTTGGATGCGACTTGGAATTTACTTGATTGTAGAGAGAGCAAGGATTGATTATGGATGCCTTGCAGGTTCGATGGTGCAGTTTCCATGGCTGAGAGAGCTGGATTAATTGATCCTCAAAACTCTGAGGTTTCAGGACTTCTCAAGAATGTCAGGTTGATAGCTAGAGCTCGTGCCCATGGGAATTATCTCTTCAAATCTGAAAGGTTCACTGAAGCTTGCTCAGCTTATGGAGAAGGCCTCAAACTCGATCCTTCCAACTCTGTTCTCTACTGCAATAGAGCAGCTTGTCGGTTTAAGCTCGGTCTCTGGGAGCAGTCCATTGAAGATTGCAACCATGCCTTGCGAATCCAACCCAATTATACAAAAGCTCTTCTTAGGCGGGCTGCCTCAAACAGCAAAGTAATTCTTATTTTGTCCAACTGTCAACAAATACTTATTTCAAATGACAGTTCTATACCAGTTCTTTTGAACTAATTATAGGTTTCCATTCTCAATTGCAGTTGGAAAGGTGGGCAGATGCTATGAGAGATTATGAAGTTCTAAGAAGGGAGCTTCCTGACAATAAGGAGGTTGCAGACTCTCTTTTCCATGCACAAGTGGCATTGAAGAAATGGCTCGGGGAAGAGGTGGTCAACATGCAGTTTGGTGGTGATGTGGAAGAAGTATCAAATCTCGAGCAGTTCAAGGCGGCAATATCTCTGTCAGGTTTAAAGCTACCGATAGATTGAAAAGGAACACTTTTATCTTTCTGACTTTCTTGAATATATGACATAAAAACTGGGAATGACAGGGGTCTCTGTTGTGCACTTCAAAGGAGCCTCGAACCAGCAATGCAAACAGATGTCATCTTTTGTTGGTACACTCTGTAGTCGCTATCCATCGATAAAATTTATAAAGGTACAATCATCTTATCTTGTTCCTTTCATATGCCAAAAAGTACGTGCAAGATGAATCATTTATCATCATGTGACTCATCTTTCATTTGAAGGTTGATGTTATAGAGAGCCCGGCGGTTGCCAGTGCAGAGAATGTGAGAATTGTACCCACGTTCAAGATATTCAAAGATGGTAACCAAGTGAAAGAGATTGTCTGCCCGAGTCCGGATGTACTAGAGCATTCAGTGAGGCATTATAGCTTTTAGAGCTCTCTAGAGGCATTTGGCATATTCTCCTGCTTCTCTGCATGTTTTACGTTCTCATCATCTTCTACCCTTGAAGTAAGCTTCCTCCCAGCCAGTTCTGTTCCCTCTCTGTGTACAAGTTTTCATTCCTCCAAACCTGGAAGGATGTGGCAGATACCTGTAAAATAATCTATACAGTGGTCTTCCAAATCAGCCCGTGAGAGGAGCCCTAATGAGACAGAGAGAATTACCTTATTTGCCTTTAGCCTGATTCTTTCATTCCTCTATTCCTTACTCTCTTTCTCTCTGGTTCCTTTGTTTTCTGCCTCCTCCCTCTCTCCCCTGGGCCTTGACATTTTCCTCATTTTTCCTGTGTGTACTTTGTTTTGTTTTGTTTTTTTTTTTGTTGGGATTTCATGTAGTTCCACTTAGTTAATGCCTCCCAATAAGACGCGGAATTGTTGATGCCTAGATTGCATTTTAGGACAGAGGGAGACGGGGAGCCTGTTAGAAGAAGGGGGGCTATATGTACATGTACATATGTGATGATACTGTATACAAGAAGGAGAAATGGATAGTAGAAAAGGGAAGGCAACAGATGAGAATTGGATATGCCTGGTGGGTGCTTAAAGCTGGGCTGGTTTAAGTAAGAGGAAGGATTAGACATGTCGTTCTTTTTACAGTAATAAAAGCTCTCCATTTTGCCTTTTAAACTTTCTGCCCATTTCCCCATTTCATCTTATTGTTGCTATTGTCATCTCCCGTCTGCAAATATTGCATTTGCTCATGATGTTTGTCCCAACCACAGAAGCGATGATATTCTCTGTCATTGTCCCATTTCTTGCCGGAGTAGTTTGGTCACCTTGTAAATATATGCAGGGTAGTTTTCCTTAACAATGTCGGGTCGGGGAGATGTGTGTGGACTTCGGGTTATTTGATACAATTCATTGAAGATGAGACAAACAAAAGCATCCAGGCAAACCGAACCGAACCAAAACCCTGAACCTCTCACTATTTGTTCTATGTCATCAACCTCGCGTGCTTGGAACTAACTTCTTGTCGAGGGCAAGGATTTATAAGATAAAAGAGTCCCCCTTATCGGGGCAATTAAGCTGCTGATCTCTCACACACACACACCCTAAACTAAATGAATGCAACCGAATTGGAAGGAGCCAAAAGGAAAAAAAAGAAAAGAAAAGAAAAGAAGGGTGATCAATGGGCCTGCGCTCTGAGATGCGCAGCTGACTTTGATGTTGACATGTGGGATGTGACAGTGGAAAGCTACTTGTGGATGATTAAGATTTTAGAATATAACCATTTTTAAGGGTTGAGTCAGTGGTGATGTTTAAATTAGGGTAGGTAAGTTGGACGGTGCCTATCGTATGTAGTAACAAGTCAAGGCACGATAATGGATGGATTGGATCGGATCAGGATTAGACAAGACAGACGAGAAAATGAGGTTGGTCGAAAACTATTAAACCTTTTATTTTTATTTTTTAGGGGGGAAAAAGAAAATAGGAGGGAAAGTATGCTTGCTCTCATAGGATAATTTAAAATTCTTGTATGATTATGATATGATATGGTGGTGGTGGTGGTGATGGTTCAGGGGCAATGGTGTCTTTTGCTCCTTCCCCCACTGTAACAGAGAGAGAGGGATGATAACCAAGAAGTTTGGGTGGCGGGGCGGCAATAATAAAGAAATCCATTAAATTATTTCATCTCCCCCCGCCCACCCCCAACCCCCACAGAAAAAAAAAAAAAGATAACAAAAAGAAATAAAGGACATTTTTTTGTTGTTTTAAAAAAAGAAAATTCTATTTCTATCCTTAAAAAAAGAAGTAGAAGTACTATTTAGTCCCTTAAAACAAAAAAATAACAAAGATTGCCCGTCAAATCTGTTCATTTTAGGCTGTGCACCAAATGCTGAACTCCCCCACAAATTTCAACCAGATCTCAGTCAGTGTCCACTCAAATCTGTTCATCCAACCAGTCTCCGAGGACGTCTTTTACAAGTAAATTATCGAGCAGAAGATGCGTATAGATCCAACGATTTAGATACGTTAGGAGGCTCAAGAAATGGAAAAGCAAATTCAGCAGCACTTTCCTCAAGATAGTATTGCGAACATCATCCGTTACTCGTTCAACATTGATTCTTCCAAAAATATCCTGTTCAAGCCCGACCCAGGCTATAAATGTTGGTCTCAGAGTTTGCAGAAAGGATGCCTCGCTCACTCTCATTCGCCGCTAGCATACAGCCTGGTCCATTCTTTTGCTGCAGAGTCCATTTGACACACAGCATTCATTAGAAAGACTTGAGAGAGACTATCAAGGAAGTGATGAAACCCTTTTGTGCAGCCCAGCACGAAACGAATCTGAACAAAAGTATAACTATATATATCTATATATATATATATATATATATAAACAAGTGTAATCTTTTACCTGTCTCGACAGCTTCAGCCTCATTGGTTTTCCAGTGCTTAGCAATGTTTTCTGAGAGAGGGTCGTCGGGATTTGGAGCACTCAGGAGAGCTTGAATGCTGGCCAAAAGAAAGAGTCAAATTAATCAGACAGTTTCCCGCTAGAATCGAAGGCCAAGAACTATTAATCATCTCTTTCCTATATGATTACCGTCTTCCAATCAATTGTGCACAGTACTATACAATCTTCTTACCTGCCAGCAGACTAAATTCTGGAATAGTAGATTTTCATAATTAAAGACTTAGGAACTTCTATCAAAAATACCTCAAGAGCACAGTTCGAATCTGCAGTGCAGGACTCCATTTGTCTTTCAAGATATCAAGGCATATCCTCCCAAGCTGAATGAATACAGAAGTTGTCATGCACAAACAGGTTCACTCAGTTTCTGAAGAGAAGTATGAGCTTCAGCACATTACCTTGTCAATGTTGGGATGGTAAATTTTTGTGAGAAATCGGACCTGATTCATAGGGCAACACTTACGAAACAATCAACTCGTAGAAATATAGGGGTAAAAAACAACTACCAAATCATGAAAACTTCAAGGAATTCCACCAGGCAACTAACCAATCACAATACTAAAAGAGAGCTCAAATGGGCAACAACTATATTGCCCCTACAAAATTCTCATTCTTGTGAGAGTTGGCCAGGAATAATATTGACAACTGAAACTCCACAATGATACCAACACATCAAGACCCAAAAGTCTTGCTCAAATAGATGGAGCAATCACAGCTCCAGTCGCCAGTGCCAACTCATCCCTTTCTGCTGGTCTACCAATAAAAGCTTACAATGCATTCCTCTCAATTCTGATGAAAACATAATAATTATAATTATTCATACTAGTGTTCCCATCCTCTCATCTTCTCTTTCTTGTGTGCTTGCATTCACTGAAAAAGGTCACACCTCCATTGACTACGAAGATCACCAAGTGTATCACCACCCATTCAATACTATGATGTGAAATTTAGTTTCCAATAGTATGCAAATGATTAAATTGATGTCACAAAGACATCTTATCAAATGGAGTGCTGACAACAGAAAATTGCCAATAATTAGCACATCGAACATGCACTCAGATAAGTGTTCTTGGTCTGACACCCATTATCAACAACCATGTACAGGATTGAAGGAGGGGCAAATTAAATTTAACCCAGGAAGGATAGACTATTTTGGAGATCCCAACTACGGATCACTAGTGAGCATAAACCATAACAAAAGGAGGTCAGATCAAATCACCTTAGGTGCAGCCATTGGATATTCTTCTGGCAAAAACAACTCCAACTTGAACACACCTCCTAAATCAAGATCGCAAGCATGAACAAAATTAAAATAAATCAGCGTCTTCTCGAGCAACTTCATCATAAATGTTTCTTCATCGATAAAGCTTCCTATATTGAAAGGATTAAGTGAATTAAGCTACTAGTAGGCAAAACTTCAACCCAAGCATCTGCAGCTTTCTTGGTCAAAACACGAACATAACCAGCCAACAAAGATAACATCAAAGTTGAAGCTTATGTCTGGATATGCAGAAGAAAGTTGCATTAATCTACCACCCATCTGAAGAGCACAATCTAAAAATTATAACCAGAGAAGAGAATGGTGTTTTATCCAACAGAGAATTGAGAAAGAAAAACCGCAACAGTTCAAAATTTGAGGCATTAGGTGGCAGGAAAAATGAAAGAATGATCCCAACACAAATACAATCATAAAGTGCAACTCTCCAAATACTAGTAGGGCAACCTTTCCATCTCATAAGTTACGATTTGAAGGACATTACGTTTGACTAATCATTGGAACATTAAATATTTAATAATTGATGCTAGAGCATATTAGCATTCGTCATTCTTTACAAATATTTTGGATGCAGGAAGCTTGCAAACATTTCTGAAGGGACAAATTAATGCAAGACAAAGAGCATACATTACATCACATCTGTCTAAAAGGTTTGCCCAAATCAGACATGCACAGATTTAGAAGTTATTGTATAGGTTGATGCATTATAATGAGCATAGGGTATTCAAACAGCTAATTTCTAATAAGTACCTTCATAAGGAGACTGTGTAGGACCAAGAATCATCACATTAAAATATCGCATATTGTCTTCTGAAGGTGAAGCACTGATTCCAGGAGCTGCAACAGAGAGAATCCAGTTAGATACATTCCTGAATTCCTTCAGTGCAGAAATTCATTAGCAAAACGAGAAGCTCAACTGACAGTGTATGAGCAATCAAATATGTAAGAAACTCTAGATTCCCTATGCAGAATCAAAGCAACACCCTCCTTCTCAGGGCTTCAATCTGGTGGCAGCCCATATGAACTCCAACTATAGGTAAATTCCGGCAAAAAAGAGAAGTTTAGAGGGACACTCATCGTCTACCTGGTTCACTGAGAAGACGTTGAGTTTCCTGAAAAAGAATTTGAAAAAAAGCGAGGAAAAGAGAGTGAGAACCGTTACTCATAGCTAAGTTATAAACCAACAACATGGGGGGAGGGGTGGGTGGGGGAGCAAACACATTTCCAATTTCATGACTATGCGTCTGCAGTGGATAAATGACACGCTGTTCATACAAAAAGACCACCAAAAGCGCGGGCGGCTACAGCTGTCCGCAGCTGAGCTCATTGATCCCATAGTATGACAAAGTTCGATCAAGTAAATCGAATCCATTTTCATTTCCGCCGAGCGTACAACACATTCCTTGCAGCAAGATGACACTGGCTAACCATAAAAGCACAAACGAAGTCGGAGGAAACAACACAAATATGAAATAATCTGTGCACACAAGGACCACTGCAGAGCCCTAACGAACAGCTCCCATCTCCGAGGTGAAGCAATCCAACAATTAACCATCAGCACAGAGACACCGAGCAGAAAAGAGCTGCGCGAGCTCATCTTTTAGCATGAAGGACACGAGAGAAACATATGGAAACGAGGCAAGCCCCCCGCTTTACACGTAGTACGCAAAACCGGAGCCGGAGGGAAAATGGCGATCTGGAGAATCAAGAGAGGGGATCGGGAAGAGAAGAGATCGTAAAGAACGGACCTTGATGATTCTCCGAGGGAGATTGCTGTTCGCCATTGCAGGAAGGCCGACACCAAGCTGAGAGAAGGGAGACTTTCCTTGGCGTGCGTGTTGTGCCCGAGAGAGCTGGAATATCGGTCTCGACGCGGAGGAGATGATTACTATCCTACTTGTTTATTAATAATTATATATAAATAAAATGCCTGTTTTCACTTATTTTCTTATTTCTTTTTCAACTTTAATGTTAATTTTTCCTGCAATTATTTTTTAATTTCTTTTAAAAATTTATTCCCGGTTATTTATTGTACTTGTACCCATTTTATTTATACAATTACATCTAATGTATTTTTGGCCGGGAAAAAAAATGAAGAAAGAAAGAAAGAGAGCTGGGGCCGGGGGTGTCGGGTTGGGCCTGGCGTGGGTCAAACGCTAGCTAGCTAGCTAGCTTGTGACTTGTCGAGACTCCGTAATGCGTTTGAAAGCAGGCCCACCACCAACACCGTCACTGCCTTGGATCACTTGGGGGGGTTCGATTTCCTCGCTTTTTATGGTTTACCAGGCAAAGCTCGGTGGATCAGCCCCAGCATGAGCCACATGAGCAGGTGTCGAGTCGAAAATGAGAAGTGGAGCCAAACCGCCGAGGCGGCAGCAATTTAACTACTTGGAGAGACAGCAATGCCAAAGTCGAATATCTGCATTGACGATGGATAAAAAATAAATAAATAAATAAATGATGACCCTCTCTCGCTCCCATCCCATTCCGACATTCATCATCGGGGGACAGTGCCGTGCCGGCGAGACGCTTGCAATCCTGCACTCTGGGTGAAAACTGGGCGACCAGCCACCAACGACAGTGTCTGCTGCAACAAGCCCGAGAAACAGCCCAGATGCATCACAGGAGATCCACCAAACCCGAGCGGTGAAAGAACGGAACATCAGATCGGTGAACGAATGCCCATCAGGCCCCTTTAGACGGTCAGGAAATTGCAATTCCAGCCCTCTCGCCAATCACTGCTGTCACTGTGGACGCGGCGGCCTGGGCCTCCCCTCGGGTGATTTCCTGATAAATGAGACGTTTTTAATATATCCTTTCCGTTAAAAACTATACCTTTTATTCTCATAAAAGAGTTTGAAAAACCATTCGAATGATTCGCGATTCATCCTTTTTCTTTTTCTTTCTCTTTCTCTTATTTGGATTACAAGCATCGATCCTTCCACTGTTCCTTCGAGCCGAAAGGGGGGTTTACACTCGGAACAGCCCATTGTCTCGGGGCAAACCCGAAGAAGCACTGATCTCTCTCTAACACAGCTAGCAAATAAAACGATGATAATACGTACAACATCGCTGCGCTGCACTTTAATTTGGAAGGTGAAATGATTGACTAAATTTGTGCGCAATGGTTATTCAGACTGTCTCGAGCGATTGATAAGCGACGTCACTGTAGTCTCCAAGGTGTGTATTACGACATGGCCCCATAACAATCTTGAAAATAAATAAATAAATAAAAAGAGAGGAATTATTGACCCCTTAGGGAAGGAGGGGGTGTGAAGCGAGGTATTTTAAATTCAACCAACCATGATGTATCCTACGACAACTTCTGTAAAAAGAACCAAAGAAAAAAAAGGGATTAATGCGTACGATCCTTTTTCTTTTTTCAAAAGAAAAGTTGATTAAGGATTAATTAATTAATGAGGCCTAATCTAATCCTAAATCTCTCTCCGGTATGTGGACATCATAAAGGTGGTTCCCCTTTTCCTTCAAATGTTTATTAATTAATTCCGCCAATAATTTATGGTTTCACCGTCGGGGAAAAATTAGTTAATTCTATATAAATATGTGGGCGTGGGGGTCGGGGTGGTGGTCGATGATGGGTCAATTTTTGATGGTGATACCGACGTTTCATATATAGCCATTAGAATATGGGTACGGACATTTTAAATATCATTTTCCATCAGGTAAAAAAAAAAAAAAGCATCTCACTGTTGTTTTCACCTGGCCCAACTCAACGAATTTTCTCCTTTCCATCTCCATCCCTTCCCCACATCCAAGGGTGTCTGCCACGTTAAGGTTTCACTTTCTCCGTCATCGTGCTCCGGGATTTTGTCTCGAGCATCTCGATAGGTACGATGAGTGGCCGTCGATCCTCGGTCAAACACGGAGGCAGACGGATAGAGAGAGTTGCGCTCCTGCACGTCGAGCTATGTCCGTACTGGCTGATCAACTGTCAGTTAAAGCTCGATCTCTGCGGGATGTGTGGGAATTTGCATCTCGTGATTGAAAGAAGGGACAAAGGAAAGGAAGAGAGAAGGAGGAGAGTCGTGACTTGGGAATGGGAACGAGTCGTGTCGGGAGGTGGTCAAGCAGAGAGAGCAAGGGACCGAGTTTGCCACCGGGTTGGGTAGCATATTACGAAATCTGCTCAAAAAGCCTCACTATTCGTCATCGAGTCTTTTCACAATATCATCAGCTCATCCGCCTCCTCCTCCAATTCCTTGACCGTAACAGTTCAATTCCCAGCAATACGTACACTGTACATGTGGACACGTTTACATTGGACGCCATTATTGTAACCATCATTCACAATCTCTCTCTCTCTCTCTCAATATGTATATGTATATGTAAAATCAAACACGGGATATATGTGTGTATGAGAGAGATTACACGAATGTGATGACATCTCTGTGATCTAACCTGAAAGCAATGTATTGATGAATTCCTCCTTGCTAAGTATTAATTATGTCAAAATTTGCAACTAAGAGGGGGGAAAAAGAAAGAGCCACCCATTTACTTAAACCCTCAGTGTGATGATGAATTGGAAGCAACTAACTCTCTGGGACGATCGGGGATATACAAGGTGTTAGTATATATCTACACTAACTAAGAAACCGATACCTTTCAGAATTATATCATACATACGTATATATTGATTAATTGAGAAATAATCAGCAATTGGGGTTTCATGTGAGGATTGTGGATACAGACGGGGAGGCGGGCGGCTGATGAAACTGTACATTTACATGATGATTTCGTTTTCTTCAGTGTCTAATCCGTTGATTATAAGTCAGAGCTCCCCGCGTGGAAAAATTGACATGAAGAATAGGGAAAAAGAATGTTCAGGGGATGAGTTAGACGAATTTACACGGCACTCCTCCCAAGAGAGACGTGCATCACCCTCTCTAGAGCACATACGTATCATGGGCGCGGGCAGCAGCCTCTGGAGCTGTCCCTCCTTCACATCGTATCCACCGATGCTCTGCCACGTCGGTGCTACTCTATGCCACAGATCTGTGCTTTAATGTCCTCGAGATCTTGTAGTATTAATTTAGAATTTGTAGGAAAAAAAAATATCTGTAAAGATATTAGCTAGTAAAATGATGAATTGGCTCGGGAGAGGTTGAAATAGATTCTTGCTTCCGTAATTGGTAACTGCGCACGTTACAAAAGGATTGATGGCTCCTACTTAATTATAGTTTAATTTGATCTGGTCGCTGTGGCCACTAAAGGTGCATATTATGATGCAAATTACGCTAAAGCATACTATGATGATGACTAGTTGGACGACGGAAGCGTCATTATTGTTATTATTATCTTCTTCTCAAATAGTAGTAATTGGTGTTTCATGCGGGTGGATTTTATTTGCTCGTCGCCGTACCAAGTTCTGAAATCTACCCGAAATTCGACCATGATCAAGACTACGATGATGCTCGATGGGGGCGGCATAGGGATTTATCTCGATCGAGGTATATGTATGTATGCATAGAATATTATTAAAGATGGTAGAAGAAATAATGCAAGAAAGAGAAGGAAGAAACAAAAAGGAAAAGAAAAGAAGAAAAAAAAAAGAATAGCTAAAGCACTTTCTTAGGACCGTAGCATTGTCTCTTCATTAGCTCCCACAGTACTGATGTGAACTGATCCATCATCTAATCTCTTCTTCTTATCTACCGCCTTCTTCCAATCTCCAAATCTAATCTCTGATCGCCATCATATTATTGTATCTCCCCACTTTCCATCTCCTCTGAGATATCAATCCATCCTTCCAATTAATCCAGCTAGGGTTTCTGCCTTACTCTTCCCTGATTCCTTGCGACTCCTTCACCATCATCATCAGCTTGGGTGGGTGGGGGGGGCGGAGAGAAAAACAAGATATACATACATATATTTGAAGTTACCATGTCGATCGAGAAAGGCAAAGATATACCGGAAGGCTCATCTAGATCAGTAGCTGGCGTAAGCGATCAGCCGCCGCAACCGCCTCAGCTCAGCCGATACGAGTCTCAGAAGAGGAGGGACTGGAACACGTTCTGCCAGTACCTGAGGAATCAGAGGCCACCGGTGGCTCTTTCACAGTGCAGCCCGAATCACGTGCTCGACTTCCTCCGGTATCTCGACCAGTTTGGGAAGACCAAGGTCCACATGCAAGGGTGTGCCTTTTTCGGACAACCTGAGCCGCCGAGCCCGTGCACCTGCCCACTCAAGCAAGCCTGGGGGAGCCTCGACGCCCTCATCGGCAGGCTCCGAGCCGCTTACGAGGAGAACGGCGGCCTGCCCGAGACGAACCCATTTGCCGGCGGTGCTATTCGTGTTTTCCTGCGCGAAGTGCGGGATTCTCAGGCTAAAGCTCGCGGTGTACCCTACAAGAAGAAGAAGAAGAAGAGGAAGAACCTGGTGAGGGGCGGCGGTGATGGCAGCTCGAACTCGGGCTTCCCCATTCAGTAATACTCGTCGACCATGGAGATGGCAAGTTTGCAAAATAAAGATGGTAATGATTTCTTTGCTTTCCAACGGATTGATCGCATTTAGCTAGCTGAATATCTGTCTGTCTGTATGTGTGGACATAGATGGAGTTCAATCAAAAACTTTTGTCAGCCACATCGAATGTCAAACATCATCCCGTGCCATGATTATCGAAGATACACTGAATTATTAGTTCACATGCAAAATTTAGAAGAGCAAGTAGCTAGCTAGCATTTTATTTATGTTTGACATGTGAACTATATTATATACGTACACACACACCACCACCACCACCACAACAACAAGATGTGAAACTGCTATCATTTTGTCAATCAATTAACTGAACGTATGTGAACATATATTTATGTATAAGTTGTATTTCTCCTCTCTCCCGCGATTATAAAGCCGACATTATGCCTTTGGGAAACCCTAATATGCATAGTTGTCTGCCTAAGCTGGAAAAGACATGATCACTGTACGTTGTTACTAACTTTATTCTAACATCCACATCTTTTGCCCAAAGCATCACATTAAATTCAATACAAGTCAGTGGATTCTTTTTCTGCATAGACTGTTGGAATTTGGTTTAGTTTGTCTCCATTAATTAAATGTGTGGACAGCTTAATCATGGATTTGCTTTACACAAGGTCATCAGCTTAGGCTCCCCTAATTTAGGTTCTGCTCGTTCTGGCTAGTGCTCGATCGCCATGAATGGACTGTGGTTATCCTTCATTAATGTATAATAACTAGTAATTATTTTAATTAGTTAGTAATTTTGGGGGTACCCTGTGAGGGGCATTTGAGGACGAAGCGAGGATGAATCAGTTGGTTTGTCCTCGTCTACAGCATACTCGATACTAAGATCTCATTCACAAATCAACACAATTCCTACATTTAATATACCTTTTCGAATTCTTTCTTTCTTTCTTTTCTTTTTTTTTTGTTTCCCCTTTTCATTATAAAAGGAAGACTAAATGAAGTAAAATGGAGAGAATAATAGGAGGGTGTATAAATCCTTACTTACAATGATTATGATTAAGATCTCTTATAATTAAATTAATGATATGTTACTGTATCGAATTTTATTGTTCCTACATTCTCTCTCTTTTTTTGTTTGGCGCTCAAGTTGCAAATTATTATTGTGGACCTCAATATGTCCTCCATCAATCACATTGTGTTTTGTCATTATTAGACGAGTGCTGTTAATTAACACTCTGATAATAGTACTAATCATCCCAATAATTAATTAATTCCTTTTTATGTATAACTAAAGCTTGCATTTATTTCTAAAGGAGACAATTCCTCATCGTCTATTGATCTCTTCATCCTAATTATGTGCAAGCAGTATTTGCGCCATAATTCAGTAAATTATGTAAAGGTATACACATATATGATCCAAAGACAAAAGGGGGAAAATGTGTGTATATGCATGGAGCAGTACATGTTTCGTCTGAAAATTCTGAGTTCTTCATGCGTATTGGAGAATTATATATGATAGGATATAACGTGTAGGTATGTGTAAATATGAAACACCTCAGGTTGGACGCGACGAACAGTTCTTGAATGAAAGATTTTCTCTGCGGGATTTTGGGAGCCAATTTATCAGCAAAGGCCCGAGTAACTTATCCACGTACTCTGCAAGGGGTCAACCTTTGAATCTGCCGCGGATGGTAATCGATCCCTCAGCTTTTGGTGCTTTCTATTAGTTCGGAGTCCTCATTGTAATATTCTTGAGTTAAATCATTTCCATGTAATGCGATGATCATCGAGAGCAACCCATATAGTTAATTAAATCTCTCGATATATATATATATAGATATATATGGGGGCAGTTTTACATTTCAACAGTGAGATCATCATATTCTCCAATTTCATGTCACACACTTTGAGTCATATATGTATATATGCATGTATCTGCTGCTCTACACTGTTCCTCGATTGATAGCTAGACTAGTAATCAGTGTGGGAGAGGAGAGGAGAGGAATGCACAGGTTCTTCAGATTAATTGATATCACATATATCTAAAGTGCAGGTGAATGCGCAAGTTATATTAGTTAGTACACGATACAGGGAAGATGATCACCTAGCTAATTGGGAAATCATATATATGTATGTATGGACATGTAAGACAATAATTTCTTTTCTCTTTTTTTTTTTTCCTTTTTGTTTGGTCATCATGTGAGACAATAATTAAAGTTTCCTAAAATCTGCTTCATCATTGAGTACGATTTTCATGGGAATTCAAGCAGCTGCCCATCACCGACATCACACACCAAAAAGAAAAGGCCCAACGTGTGAAGTATATATCTATAAGTTGTAATAATCAAATTTAAAATCTATTAATTCTAAATAATTAAAGATATATATATATATATTTGTCATGTTTGAGGCAGGTTGCATAAGAAAAAGAATATATTAATCCTTAATATTATAATAGTCAAATAAATTATCCGACAATAATATAATATGTAAATGGCCCTGCGTCCACTAAATTTGTTGCCCACTTTCTCGTGAATGAGGTTGGTCCAACCATAGTTTTCCATTTTATATGTATAGGTTCATCAATTCTCTATTGATCAATTAGGGGGGGTGGGTTATGTGTCGAATGGCTTATTACTTATGCCGCCAAACAGATCATTCCTCATCGATATCCCAAATAGTCGAATTCGATGGTGTCAGTTCGCGAAGATCCGTCATTCCATTTAATTTGCAGCCTTATGTAAGTATAATTCGATGGGACAGGACGTGTGTGCTTGATAATTTGTAGGATGTTCGATATATCCGATCCTCGAATCTAGCACCATTTTGCCTACACTGTTTTACTTTGTCTATATATTGGAACAAATGGTGTCCGAGGTTAGATTATGCAGAATTTATTCATTAAAGATCTTCTTTTCGGCTCTGTCTTTAGCCCTGCAATTGGTTCCAGTGATCCCATACATGTCTGTTCATCTGTGTGCACGTACACACACACACACACACACACACATATATATATATGCAAGGGCAGGGTTGAGCTAGCTAGGGTTTTGCATTGTTGTCATTCACTTTGAGGTCGGACCAGACCTACCACATACAGCAGCAAGAGATTAGATCTCCTACGATTCCATATAGATGAATTCCTCCATCCCCATAATTAATCGATTAATTAACTCCCTGGTGTTCTTAGGGGAAAAGTCATCATTGTGCACACTAATACTGATTGATTATAGCTGTTCAAAAATTCTCCCTTCAATTGAGACCTTATTTTATGAATAGAAAACTTTCATATTATGGAAAAAAAAAATTTCAATCCAGCTCGAACTAAATACCTATCTTAGTGATGATTTGTCCGATTTGAAGATATCGGGTGGCATATTAAAAAAAAACATTTAGAGGTAAATGTCATCAGGGAACGCCCTCTTGAAGTTGGAGAGGCTCTTTCTGTTCCGTTAGCAGCTGGGGAAGCCGCCCGTGTCCTTGCAATAAGCAGCACAGCATGGCATTAGTAGGAGCTTACGTACTTTATCCCAAGATTGTAGTCGTTGACGGCTCGCTACATACACCCCAAACAATAAACACGACTTATAGGTGTAGCCACTGATTCAATCAATCTTCTGAGGGAACCAAAACCCACTGGCAAAATTCGAGATTGGGATCCAGAATGCAAACCCTTTACTTAACTAAAATTAGGGATAGAAGATCGAGTCACTTGATGCGTTCCTTCATACCCCAGCCCAGCTTGTACAGAGGAGGAGCTATAACCATGTCCCAGAGTAGTAAAGAGTCCACAAGGTCTTAACAGAACAAACAGGACATACTTCTGCTCAGAGACATGCTTTACTTTTTTGAACATATAACATCACAAGTAACACCCAAGAAAAATTGGGAAAAAGAAATATATAAAGAGAAAAAATATATTACTCGCAAGCTATTTTTGTCCCAAAGCTGGTGAGGCAGATGGCGAATGCCTGAAATGCAGACAAGGGCTGCCGGTAATCCATGGTAAAGATATCATCCCCAACCTTCCCAAACTGAAGAAGAACGGTATCCTCGTCCCTTTTGCCTCCTCTTTGACTCTGATCAACTGTAGCAACAAGCTGAAAATTCTTCACTGAAGCCACTGTGACCCGACCATGGAAATTCAAGCACCAGCACTGCAAGTGCTCATGCCACCGGGGGGCCTTGTTTCTCAGAACCATGTACCCAGAAGAGGAGGATGCTGATCCTGATTTCTTTGTCTTGGGATCACAATGATGATTGGTTTCTTTCTCTGGGGCGGCAGTGGGAGCATCTTCTCCCAAGGAAGAAGGGTGCTTCAGGGAACATACCATCCTCCTTGGTCCTCGGGATTTAAGAAGGTTGAACTTGTAGGTAATGTGCCCAACCTCATAGTTGCTAGCTGGTAATTGAGGGCTTATCTGCTTGCTAGCAAAGTAGCGGCCTGCCCGATTGCTCGAGGGCCTTGCTCCACTGTGGGGCGGTTGACTGTCATAGATCGTGAAATTGGTCCCAATAAAGTCCGAGCTGCCACATAACAGATAATTCAGGGAACAAGCATAATAGAAAGATGTATACATATTCAACTCAAACATGTACACAGCTCAAGTCCACATTCCAAATTCTCTATCATGAGAACATATCATGACTCTTTAAGCTTTCTTCTATAGAAGACTTCAAAAATTGATTGAGAGTTTAAAACACCACATTAAACATGCAAAACTTTTGGCCCTCACTAACATCCAAATTGCTTTTGGACTCTTCACTCTTTTAGAAATGGAACATAGCAAAGACTATTGATGGGGCTTCTAGTGCACAGCTTGGTGAACCTTCAGGTCCTTTGGGGAATGCAGGACTTTTGGATTATCTGGTAAAGCATCTGCATAAAATGAGACCTACCAAAAAAATTAGAATTTGTATACCATATACCAATTAAGATAAAGAAGCTTTACCTCAACTTTCCAACATATGCGTTACTTCCTTGGGATATATCATTGGCATCATGGGATATAATATACTCATAATGGGCATGATGCCGGTACCTCCGAGCAGCCAAAAGAAACTTCCCTTTATCTGTCAATGCTGAGGAGAAAGGGAAGGAAGGTTATCCATAGGTGAGTTAATGAGTAAACAAGATGTTAGCGATTCTTCTAGCATATTTCAGATGCAGTCTTCACAGACCAAAACAGTCTCTCAAAATTCCAATGCAATAACTCGAGATCTAACTGATTTTTCTCCAAAAGAAAAACAAAACCATAGTGATCTTAACTTCCTCATTTTAGAGGTTATAATGAGAACAATATTTCAATAAAAAAAAAAAAATGGGTGTAAGATCCCCTCATCTTATCTGCTGGTCATCAGTTGGTTCAAATTACTCGTGGAAAAACAAGAGAAACATTATTTTAGATGCACGTATATGTCCTGTTAGTCTTTGAGATGAATACAGTAGAATCAAATTCTATGTGATCAGAATGACAATATAGATGATTCTACTCCTAGCAAGCAAACATAAATCATCCACTCCTTTTATGTCCCTAACAGCATTACCAAACAAATAAAAAGATATGAAAGTTTCACTATAAAGGCCACCCGTATAAAATTTATTTTGCATGATATCCACTATGGCTCCAAGAATCCATCTCCTTCTGAGTTGGTAATGGGCATAGTCAAGAGATCAACAAGACCATTAAGCTTCCTCCACAAACAGTGTGGAATCAGTCAAGATTGGGCTATGTCAAAATTGACTGGCAAAACTTCTAATTATGGTCCCCACTCTGATGAATGCCAACAATGAAGATTCAAGATATTAATCAAAACAGGAAACTGACATTGATGAGATGTCTACAGAGATGCAAAATTTAAAATAATAAACTACTGGAGTGAACTTACATGGTGTCAAGGCAAGATGGACATAGAAAGTTGAATTCTTTTTGTTCCTTATAATAAGACACTGCTGAGAAAAGTCGTGTGGCCCAGGCTGCGTTAAAGGCAAGAAATTTATAACTAACATATACAGCCAAAAAACATATAGACCAAGAGAAAACACTCTCTTAGCCTCTGGACACCATGGCTGAAAGGATCAAAAAGAAACCACAGCATCAAAGTCATCAGCACTTAGAAGGATATTTAGTCATCACCTCTGAGATATTATGCTGTTTCAACAGCAACATCAACAATGCAATACGGAAAAATCATATCCAAGAAATTCTATTCCCCAAATCCCAATAGAAGCATCAGTGATATAACATGGAAAAAAAATCCAATCCGCAACACAGGTGATATTGCAGGGGAACTAAATAATCCACCAAATGGAAGAAAAAAATTGTGTAAAGGAGAACTTCCCAGTTCCAACATGAAGTTACCAGTATTTCAGCATTTCTATGAATCAAGCAGAAGTTTTCACTTTAAGAGATAGGAAGGAATAGAACGCTAGACAATTTAAAACAACGGCTCTGATCTCATTTCCATTTTCATGTTGAGAAAATGATTCCAGCAGAATGAAAGAATTACGAATCCCACAAAATCATTCTTAATTCATGTCTGGTTACATGTCAAATTACTGATTCTCCATTCAGCATTCCCTGAAGACACATTGTCCTTTGCATCAATGAAGCCCTCAATTGATACAAGATCCACGATATGTTGCAAATAAAAGAACATGAACATCATAAGGCGGCGAGAACAGTGGATCAAGAAATAACCACCATAGTTTACCTCAATTTCATCCCAGGATATTACTAGTGGGGAAAAAGGCCCCGGAGTCCTGAATTGACTTAACAGACTAAGGAAACAATAAAAGAATCCAAAAATCCTCTATCCTTCAATTGCCCAGAACAACGCAGGGCATAGACGCGATAATTAGAATAAGATCAATAATTAGTCACCCAATTCCATCCGAGAAATGATGAAATATCTAACCTGCTTGAGGCAAGAGGGAAAAGTGATCTTCTCACTGTTGAGGGGAGCCCTGACAATCTCCTTGGTGATTTCCCTCCACCGCTTGCAGACACAGGCGCAGGCTACGACGTTCTGACGCTGGGGCCACCGGTCCGCCGAAGCCTCGACCCGCCGGATGATCTCCCCGAGTAGCTCCGGGAGCACTGTGCCCCATGACTGGCCGTAGGCGGGGGTCGCCACCGGCGAGTCTACCCAGCTCATCTCACCCCCGGGTGGGGAAGGCCCCTCGGCGGCCGCCGCGGCCTCTTCCCTGGGGTCCCGGTTGAGCTCTCGGAAGGACTTTGAGAACTTTCGAGAGAGAAACTTCCTCCCGAGAGACATCGCCTCCCCGCGTTTGTTGTCGTCCAAAACGGAGAGAAGAGAGAGGGAAGGGGGCAGAGAGAGAGAGAGAGAGAGAGAGAGATCTTTTCTGGTGTATTTACCAATTATTTTATTTTATTTTTCCTTTTTTTCTTTTTTTTCGGAGGGAGAAAAGAGCAGGGGACATTGAAATTGGAAAAATAAAAGGTTTAATGTCACGCGGCTGTGAGAAACTGCCTCGAAGCAACGGATTCGAGTGCTTCCATTATGACAGGTGGCGATCTATCAACCGTGAAACAGCATCTTTCAGGATACCGACCAGTGAGCTTAGAATGGTTTGACTTTGACCAGGTCTCCGGTCTCGGACAATAAATGCGAGAAGGAGACAGCTGCACTCAGACCGAGTCCCACCAACGTAGACGCTCCCGTGCTTCGCAGTCTACCATATGTTTCAATGCATAGTTTTTAAAATCGGACCGGGCCGGGAACCGGTGTAGGCATGGGTTCATGGGTCGGACCGGGGGTTCAATGGGTTGAATCGTATGTTTAATAAATAATATTAATAATATAATATTACTAATAAATTTACATAATATCATAATTTGAATATAATTTATAACAAAAATCATTAATATAACCATTATATTAAACAAAAGTCTAATATAAAATGTAAATATAAGTTTAGTAAAATAAAATAGGTACATTACAATAGGTTTTTGTGTTTTTTTTTAATTTTAAGTCGACCGGTTTTCTCATGGGTTCAATTGGGTTCACCGGTCGGACCGGAAACCGGCCGGTTCAATCGGATTTTTTCTCTTTTAATGTGCAATTGGATTTTTTGAAGGAACCGGACCGGGTGAGTGGCCGGTCCCGGTTGAACCGGTCGAACCGGCCGGCCTGGTCCGGTTTTTAAAACTATGCTTCCATGTATCAGAGCTATCATACCTTTCAATTAAATTCTACAAAAAACAAAAAAAAAATTCTACGGACACGAAACATTCCACACAAAAGAAAAACGAAACTTAATCCTCTTTTCTTGTCCACGACAGATCAGCACGTGTAATAAGATGATTCCAAGTGGGTGGGTAATGCACCATATTGATAGTTATGACAGACAGTGAAATTCGCAGTCCGTGGTGTGTCCTTCTCGGCCTTCCCAAACTGCAGAAGAATCGCTTCCTGTCCTTGGTGGTTGGCTTGTGGCCAATTAGTTGAAAGTTCCTTGTCGAACTCATGGTGGCCTGAAGCTGAAATCCAGGGTGAACCCCTTTCTTCTTCTTCTTCTTCTTCTTCTTCTTCTTCTTCTTCTACAAAGGGACTTTTTAGTTCCTCAAATTAAACCGTGTACGCAGATGAGATAAATTATATAACCCTAAGGAGCAAATGATCCTTTCCGCTGATTTAACAGCGTACCAGACGAACAAGAAAAGAAGTCATGTGACGGAAGGTCCCTGTAGTCTCATAGCAACTGAGTTGCTTCGCTCAAAATCCACTGAGATTGATAGCCGAGCTTGCACCAATTGGGCAATTCTGAAAGAACTTTGAAGATTGAAGAGAACCAATCTTTGAGTGTTGACCAGTGAAACTTACGGGTATTGGTCAAGCTATAACACTGCAGCATCGAGCGAGGGTGAAAAAAGGACCTAAAGAGGAAGCTGTGCCTTACAATATATACACATGTTGATCAAGTTGCAGAAGGATATTTATAAGCAAGTACATATCGGGGAGAGATAAAAGGTAGAATGTTCAGAGTCTCGGGGTTCCAGTCCACAAGAAAGTGAAGCAAAAAAGTCAAGTGGCCCGGCTGCATCCCCAGTGCATTAACTTACTTTTAGCTAATGATAATGATATTTTTGCTTACTGCAGAGGAAACAATGGGTACCACACACAAGGTATGAGATTCAAATGGGAACAAACAGTGGAACAACGCGGCCTTCCTCTTTTCTCTTGAGGTTTTCATCGATGGCATTTGCAACATCTGGGGCATAGTTTTAAAAATCGGATCGGGCCGACCTGTTCGACCGGAAACCGGCCACTCACCCGGTCCGATTCCTATAAAAAAATCCAATTACACATTCAAAGAGAAAAATTCCAATTGAATCGGCCGGTTCCTGATCCGACCAGTGAATCTAATTAAATCCGCGAAAAAACTGACCGACTTAAAATTTAAAAAATATATATTATAATGTAGTTATTTTATTTACTAGATTTATATTTATATTTTATATTAAACTTTTTGTTTAATATAATGATTATATTAATAATTTTTATTATAAATTATATTCAAATTATGATATTATGTAAATTTATTAGTAATATTATTTATTAAATATACGGTTCAATCCATTAAACCCTCGATTCGACCCATGAACCCATATCTACACCGATTCCCGGTCCGGTCCAATTTTAAAAACTATGATATGGGGTGCTGCTTTTTATGTAACATATGTCGCGTAAATGCATTGAAAGAGGTAGAGAAGCCAATCTTTTCTGTACAGCGAGAATGTTTGAGAGCCAATCTAAATCTTTTGAACATTTTCTCACTTATCCCCCCGTAAAAAAATGAAAAAAAAAAGGTGTAGAGGAGAGGAGAGGAGAGGAGATATTACACATGAAATGCTAAATGAGTGAAATAGAGAGGACTTACAGAGGAGGAAGGGGCAATCCCCATGCATTAGATTATATAGTGGCAAGAAGAATGTAAGGATTTCTCCAACTGTCGCAAACTCCCAAATATGCTCTCGAAAAAATGAGAAAAACAAAGAGGTATTATAGGTGTTAAAAAGTAACCTATTTATAACAATTTAAGGTGTTGTGGAACTAATACATCACTTTTCATTGGTTGAAATAAGTGTGACTTAATTGGACTAATGAGTTGGGTTGTACCCTATCCTCCCTAGAAAGGCTAAGAGAACCCATTGAAATGGACTTGCCTAAGGAGCCCAATTCCGAGCTCACCAAGTCGAAACTCTCTAAAACATCATATTAATGGGTTTAACTTGGAATTCTACCACTAATCCTATGATTAGGCCCACACGTTCTTATGTCATATTGCTTTAGTCACATAAGGCCATTTTCAATATATGCCTTACTAATATTTGAGTTTTATGAGCATATATGTATATATATATATAAGGTATTGAGCTATATTAATTTTTTAGCCACAAGTTTGAATTGCATATCTTTATTATCTTTGAGCCATGGGTAATAATTAATCGTATTGAGCTCTAATGATAGTTGAGTCATAAGTTACATGTATATCTCTGCAAGCCAAGTGACTGAATCCTTTTGCGCGCGCACACACACACACACATATATATATATATCCATATCTTGTGGATGTCACTCGACCAAGGGTGGGAGTCCGAGTAGTTCAAAATACTTGTTCTTATGAGGGAGTATCCCCTCATAATGACCTTGGATATAGTGTTGTTAAAAATACAGTCCGAGCCGATTCAAAACAGATCTATAACCATTTGACCCAATTAAAGTTTGACCCATTTGTATAATGGGCCAGTTCGGTTATAAGTTACAATTCAGGTAAATATGAACCGGCTTGAAACCGTTTATAAGTGGGTCGATTTGACCTGTAAACCATCAATCTTTTCATTTTAAAAAAAATTATTTTAAATGAATATCTTTTTATTTTTGTAAGTTTTAAATTGACCCGAAAAAATTCAATTATTGATTTGTAGGATTTTTAGCTACCTGGGCCAGTTTTCAACTCTTTTGAGCCGGTTACGATTATGGGCCAGTTTCTAAGCAGTTCCGGTCGATTTCGAGTCGATTCAGTAGGGTAATAGTTCGAACCGATTATAGTTCAACTAATCCATAATTCGGAACCGGTCTATAACCACCCCAAATCCACTAAGAATGGTTACGTGCTAGGTTTGGACGGTCCGAACCGGTTCCAAGTTTGGACAGTCCGATTCCGAGTAAGTTTGACCTGTTTAACATATCTACTTAGATAGGTTGAACCGCAGCCTCCATGCCATAGATGTTTTTCTATTTGCAATTTTTGGCTGGAGTATGGACCATAGTTTTAAAAACCGGACCGGGCCGGCCGGTTCAACAGGGAACCGGCCACTCACCCGATCTGGTTCCTACAAAAAATCCAATTACACATTCAAAGAGAAAAATTTCAATTGAACCGGCCGGTTCCTGGTCCGACTGGTGAATCTAATTAAATCCATGAGAAAACCGGCTGACTTAAAATAAAAATAAAAATAAAAACCTATTATAATGTACATATTTTATTTACTATACTTATATTTATATTTTATATTAAACTTTTATTTAATATAATGATTATATTAATAATTTTTGTTATAAATTATATTGAAATTATGATATTATATAAATTTATTAGTAATATTATATTATTAATATTATTTATTAAATATACGGTTCAATCTATTGAATCTCCAGTTCGATCCATAAAATCATACCTATATCGGTTTCTGAATTGGTTCGATTTTAAAAACTATGGTATGGATAGAGACAATAATTATTGAAAATGAGGAAAATAAGGTTTCGGTGGGTACCCGCCTTGTCAAATCACCTTTCCAAGGCAGCGGGTCTTACCCATCTACCTCCTATCATACTAACTTCTTTTCCCGATATATATATATATATATGTACCATATTATAAGTTTAATAGCGATATTTAAATATTGAGAGAGAGAGAGAGAGAGAGAGAGAGAGAGAGAGAGAGAGAGAGAGAGAGAGAGGAATAAGGGCTAGACGGAGTAAATTATGATTTTTAAAATCAAATTAAATTGACAACGTGTTGATGCATGAGTTGAAATGTGCACGAGTTTTTTTCTTTTTTTTTAAATAATTTGTAATTAATCTATTTCAAAAATTGGTTCAGTTGAGTTTGATGGTTAAATAGAAATTAGTTGGTTTATATGGATTCAATCAAATTTAAGATGTATTTGGATCGATTAAGTAAACTGGATCGGGTAGTTGGCCCGTTCCCGATCTAATCGGTTTGACCAACCAGCCCAGTTAAGCTTTAAAAACTATGGTAAAAATTAAACTAATAAATTGAGATAACTTTATTAAACCATCCTTTTCTATTAATTGTCTTTTTGACAAATAATTCTTCAAAAAAAATTTCAGTGACGAAGACTTAAAGGGAAAAAAATCAGGTTAATTTAATCGTAGCAGGTAATCTGGATCAAATTGTCAAAGATTAGGGCCGACGGAAGGGTAATGAATGATCTGAGATTCGGCGCCAAGTGCATCGCTCGCCCTACTGTCTGGCCAATGTATGTAAGCATCGCCGTATGGATGGACTCCATCTCTCCACTTAATTAATTGTTCAATTGCCAGAAGTCTTGAAGATTGTGGCCCGCCCGTTCCTTGTCTCATCCACTCAATGGGATATAGAGTCGTGTAAACGATGAGAGCAAAGTTGGAAGAAGAGTTCCACAATTATATAATTCCGAGCTTTTGATTCCAAATCGAGGGTGTGATATAATTGTATTTAACTCTTTTCTTCCCTCAGTGGTTGATATGTCCTAGAAGCTAATGAGATATTGATAATGATATCTGTCCATTACACACTCCCCTGGACAGGAAAGAAAGAGGACACTTGCACTGTTGCTCGTGCTCGTTAACTATACATTCGAGAAAAGGCTGGGAAAAAAAATGTAGAATCGATGGCACAAGCGATCTGCGGTCTTATCCTATCATCCCTAGCCAACTGCTCTGAATCTGGTTTGGTTGGCCATCAAAAACAGGCTTAGCACACTAGGACAGGAACTCGAAGTGGAAGAGGGGACTGAGCAGTGAGCACCATGAATCCGTCTGCTTTGTAATGCAGCTGGCGAGACTAGAGACCACCTCCTCTTCTGGTTGCTCCTCCTCGATACTGCAAGTCCTCGGAGTGACTGGAAGAAGTTATGGATGGGCTAATGAACTGCAATATGCTGTCAAAAAGTTGCAGAAGGGAAGAACTTGAGCACATATTTACCATCCATGGACGATGGAAGCCAAGAAATGATAAGATCCAAGATGATATTTCTCCTTCAAAAGTAAAAAAAAAAAAAAAAAACACTAATAATAACAATTTCTCTCTGGCATCAGAATGCCAGTAACAACCTTTGCGACAAAAAGAAAGACTCAGATGCTTTCATATGATCAACAGCAATTTTGATGGTGCAGCTTTACACGGTTTTACTTTTGGGCAAACAAAGAACATGACAAATTTACCCAAAAAAGATGATGATTTTAGTTATAATTTTAAGCAATATATTGATCAAACAATGAATTATTGTATGTATCGAACTGATCTACTATCTAGATATATATATATATATTAATATACATACGTATTTGATAACATAGTCTCTCAGTGTAAATAAGAATATGAGATGTATAAAAAAATTATAATTAATAATTTAAACAATAAAGAAAAGGAAGATGGGACAAATGCTACTTTTCTTTATTATCATTTATTTTTTTTATTTAAATCTCTCATAGAGTTTGTATGGATTTGAGAGACAATTGTCACCCACCCTATCAGACCTTTCCGTGGAAGAATTTGGGCACACCTTCAATATCCTCGGCTATATATACGTATAAAATGGAAGAACAAATTACTAAGCGAAACACGTAGCAAAGCCAGCAAGACCAATGGCCAAAGAAGATACTGCTATCGGTGCAGCCGGCCGTTTGACAGATAAATACCGCTCCTTCTTGTATGACGATGCGGCTGAGGGCACTCACTGGAGGCACGGCGGCCCACCGACCTTCGATTCTGTCAACCTCCTCTTCGAGCAAGGCCGGACTAAGGTTGGAATTTTGTTCTAATCATTATATCCTGATTGTCTATATATGTTATTGCCAGTTCATGTTGATATACATGGTACAGGAATGGCCCGAAGGGTCACTGGAGGAGACGGTCCAGAATGCTATGAAGTCTTGGGACATGGAGATGTCCCACAAGACTCGCGTCAGCGACCTCAAGACTATGAATCCCGACAAGTTCAAGTTAATCGTCAACGGTAAATGCCTCCATCAATACAAGGTCCGATTAATGGTTTGTCGATAGACTACCGGATACGATACTGTGCTTTCTAATGTGCATGTGTCGTTCTGTATAGGGAGGGAGCCGCCTGTGTCGGCCGAGGAAATCCTAAAGGTTGGAAGTTACAACGCTCTGTTGAAGAGTTCACTTCCGGAGGGATTCAAATACTATAGAGCCGATGAGGAGACATTCGAGTCATCTCACGACGCCTTCAGATCAGCGCTTCCGCGAGGCTTCGCATGGGAGGTGCTCGAAGTCTACTCTGGCCCACCGCTGATCACCTTCAAGTTCCGGCACTGGGGATTCTTCGAAGGGCCATTCAAGGGCCACGCACCAACTGGAGAGATGGTGGAATTTTTTGGCATGGGAACCCTCAAGGTAGCGTCTTTTAGCATATACATGGATAGATACGCCCCCCGCTACATAATATTGCTATTAATTCAAATTAACTTACGATTTAGGAAAAAAAAAAATTCGAATCCCGCAGGTTGATCAAACCATGAGAGCTGAAGAAGCTGAGATGTACTTTGACCCGGCGGATCTCTTCGGGGGACTGCTGAAGGGATCGCCTGAGCTGTCATCTCCCACTACTGCTACTACTGCTTGCCCATTCTCCCATTAATTAGTGTCTGTATTTGTGTGTGCATGCTGCATGAAATGATCGAAATAGTATGCAATTTTTCATGTAGTAATGGTTAAAATGGCATGGAGTGAAGTTTCAAAAAAGGAATAAAACTATGCAGATCACTTGCTCCTATGGTAACATGTAATTGCGGTGGCAAAATTATCGAGTAGAAGCACAAGACAGAGAGCTCAGAGCTACGACAGGTTGAAATTATCCCCATCTGCGTCACAAGAAGATGATCTCTCTTCTATTTCAGTTAAGAACACATCATGGTTATGAAAATTTTCTACAGCAAAGTCAGCTAGACATAGTGAAACCATGCTCAAATCTCCCTTCAGGACATGTCAAGGGTGAGAAGTTTTCTGTGTGCACGAGCAGCTTGGCGAGGATTAACCTTGTTGGGCTCCCGTACTATGGGATGTGCGCTAATGTTTTCTCGAACTGCCATACTGCGCTCCATATTGTACCTGGAAACATCCCAATTGGCATATAATCATATCGGAACAACGTAAACATTAACAATATGAACACATCATCCACCATAGGTGTGGTAGAGTGGTTTGACACTTATCATCCCAATGGAAGAACTTGAGTTCGAGTTCCACCTGCAGCAGAGAACTCTTAACCCCTTAAATGGGCCGACCCGGGGCGATCTAGATTAGTCAGCTGAACAAAATCCAACTGGATACCGACAGTTTATACCAAAAACAATATGAACCCATCGATGTCCCTCTTACTCGAATTAACTTCCCTAATGATTTTTTTTGGGGGGAAGCAAGGTAATATCGCACTTGTTAATTGCTCTTGCATTGATGTACAAGGATGGTAACTTATATACAAGGCCTCATCATTCGCTCCTCGAGCAGGCCCAGAACAGAACTTCCTAATGAAAGCCTTCAAGATACAAGCCCCACCATTATCTCAGTACATCAGCATGCAGTGAATGGCTTAGGCCGCTATACCCCATTGAAGCAGTGTCATGAGCATGTCGATCAAGTTGCAGAAGGACTGGCAAGTATACTAAATCAGTTTGAATCGGAGAGAGATAAAAGTGGAATGTTCAATGTCTCTGGGATCCAGTCTGCAAAGAAGTGAAGTAAAAGAGTCAGGTATACATTGCATTAGTGCTGCTGCTCTTATGCAATATACGAAGAGGAGTGTTTAAAAGTCAATCTTCTGAACATTCTTCTTACTTATTCCAAACCACCCCCCCGCCCACACACACACAGAGACAAACAAGATAGAGGGACAAGAAAATTTTCAAAAGTGATCAATGTTTCATCATTTGATACAACAGAGAGATGGGAGAAAAAGACCTTGCCAGTTTGAATCAGCAAATATGTAGACTTTATCATTCTCTGGAAAAGAACGAGCAATATCCGACTTCGCACCCAAGTAGCAATCATCCTGTCACCGTGTATTCCTGTTTTAGCCCCTCCAGTGGTCGAATTACATACAAAGCTGACAAGATATTCCCAACTTTTGGAATGAACTACATTCCCTTTATTGATGATGATAATAATAATAATAAACGAAGCTGCCAAGCATGTGTTTATATTTTAACAGTCGGATGGATTGGATTTAAAAGAAAGAGAAAGAGTAAATTCTCATGGACATGCAAATATTTCTTGGCAGTTGGCACATACCATCCTTGCTTTCAGAATATATATGAGCAACTGAATCGAGATTTAAATGTCGAGATGACAAGATGCAACGAATCAAAAAGATTCTAGGTCGGAAAACTTATGGTGGTGGGCCTGTCGAGACAATCCAGAATGGATTCACCGGATATCCCTGCAACCCAAGTTCCATAGGAGTTCTCAAATGCTGTGGCCCAATTGACTGACGATCCTCACATGGGCAGCGAGAATGGGCCTCGAATCACGGGAGCACAAGACTGAATCCTTCTCCATTGATATATTTATTGTTTGGTTAGTGATTGAACCTATATCTCGTGGATCTCATTGGACGAAAGGTGGGAATCAGAGTAGTCCATAATACCGACTCTGGGTTCTCATTTCTCTTGAAGAAATTACTTGTTCTTATTAGGGAGTGTCCCGCTCATAATGACCCTGGATATCTATAGATCAGACCTCAGTTAGGATGAACAGGGAATTTCTACGATGGTCTTTTTCTTTTTTTTATTCAGAAATGGTAATTTCATTGATAATAAAGAGACATCAGCAATTTTTGGCTGGCACTGCTGAATATGGACAAAAGATCGGACTTTGGTTAGGATGAACAGGAAGTCGCTGCGACACTGATGTTTTTCTATTAACAATTTTTGGCCGGCACTGCTGACTATGGACAAAGACAATAATTATTGAAAAAGGGAAAAAAATTTTAAGTTTTGGTGGGCACCCGCGACAGGGATCGACTCGAACCCGTGTTAAATGCACCAATGACCCTTCGATGACAGCGGGTCTTATCCATCTACCTTCTATTAAATGTACTTTTTTTTCCCGGAATTGTATTTATACATATATATATATATATACACGATATTATCAGTATATTAAAAAAAAGAGGAATAAGGGCTAGACCTAGACGGAGTCCAATTGGTAAAAACAGGACCAATAATCCTTCCATACTGATTTTTTAAAAAGTGAATTAGGTATGTTTACTCAGATGGATATTGACATGAAGGTTCAGAAGTGCAAAAACCAAAATCCTCATACGCTAAGCTATTCCATCCAAAAAAGCCAAATCATGTGCAGCTTGGTTTCTATGCCCGTCAAATCCATTGAACTTTACCATCCTCAAAAGAACTCAATGACATCCTAATATCCTCTACTAGCCGTATTACTTCCCGAGGACAATGGCAACTGTCAGTAAGTATAGCTAGAATCAATTGACAATCCGTAAGGGTCAATTAACTTGTTTCATCGTTTGTCGTGGGCAATCCCCAGTGCCCACAAAATGGCTCTGGCCTCAGCTTGCATGGATGAATCCGCTAGTTCCTTATCAAACCACTGAAGCACTGGCCCTGATCTGTGATTTGCAATACCCGAATAACAGGCTCCGCCATTCAAATAGGCTGCATCAGTATAAAGATAAACCAGTTATCATCCAAGTAAGTTTGAAGGAGATCATCTGCATTAGGCTCAGTGGCCGTCTTTAGTTGTTAATGGTTGGTTGTGCATGGCTCAATGAAAAACCTATTCAAACTGAGTAGAAATGCATATATAGATATAGCTCGCTTCGAGTGTTCGACTTTATTTCTCAAATCCCGGAGATAATATGGGAGAAACGCAGCATATGTTTAGAAGTGTATGACATTAAGACCGGTATTTGTAATTTCTTGGGGTGGGCAAACGATAAAAGAGACAATTGATTGAGCATTATTTCCAAAGAGTTATGTATTCCAGATACCCAGTTGCGATTGTTTCCCGGCAACGCGACAGAAGAGACACTCTCCGTAAAAGGTAAGCATCAGTATCGAAGCTGGTTCCGCAAAGCGGACAAGATTCGTTTACTTGCGAGAACCAGGGGAGACTTTGGTTCTCTAATCTCCGAGGGGAGATTTTAAAATACAAGTGTAGTTTAAGTTTCCAATGTTTTGACCAAACAATGTTTCGTGAAGAGTTATTTGTGTTTAAAAACCTATCCCTTTGATCAAAATGACAGAAACTGTTGATGGAGAGTTTCCTTGAGGGATTAGGTAGCTAGATTATTTCATCTGGCTGACCTACCAGCTCAGATGCAGTGTGGAGAGATATTATTTACGCTGGGCTCAGTGACTAAGAATCTTAACCTATCATGAGCGTGGTCGAGTGGTTCGGTACTCATCATTTCAATGGGAGGACTCGAGTTCGAGTTTCATCTGCGGCGGGAAGCTCTTAACCTCTTAAATGAGCCGACCGGGGCGATTCGGATTAGTGAGTTGAACAAAGTTTAACTGGATACCGGCAGTTTATATAAAAAAAAAAGAATAAGAATCTTATTATATATCCATGTTCCATCTCCTTAGATCTTGCAGTATCAGATCTGCCACTTTCATGTCATGATTAGTATGAGCACCATGTAAAGCAACAAGCAAGGGATTTGGATAACCTGGGATCCAAGGGTCCGTCCACAATTAGATTTTGGTATCATCTCCAATTTTAATGGCCGTATCCTTTTAAAGAGAGTCGCAACAGCGTTGCAATCCTTTCTAAACTGCCGAGACAGTAGAGCTAGTTGCTCTACGGGGGTACCAAAAAACCTCCCAGTTTGGTTAGCATTAACTAAGGGAGAACAGTGTTAAGTTAGGACATGATTGTCCATGCTGTTTCAGAAAGAATGACTTCATTCATATCAGATGCTCGTCTGAATCCTGAACCACTCAACTGCTTTGGTCTACAATTTTTGACCAGCTTATTGATGCATAATAAAATCCCTTTTCTCGTGATTTCCCCTCCCCTGAAAGAAAATTTCATTGATACTGTTTGATTTTATTTGTGATATTCTTTGGTAAATAAAATAAAGATGCGGTACAGTTGGGTTTACTCGACGGTCCTGAGCTTATTATTATTACGATGGCTCTTCCTGCCCAAGAAAGATGATGAAACTTTCAAGACGCCAACGTACTATGCAATTCTTTAGTAAGGAATTCGATGTGACTCAGACCTTTTCCTCGGAAGAAATATGGGGTTGCCTAAGTATTTTGCATCATGCTTTAGTTTTTTCATGCTTAATAAACCCTTTGCGAGCATTTCATTTCTGGGTCGTGTAGGTTTTAATGAATGAATTCCGGATCTAGGGGTAGTTATTTTTTTACCACTCAAGGAGCAAAACGCACTAAGGATGTTACTGCAGTTCTTGATCGTGATAACCTTATTTGACCCTCCTTCTCCGTTAATCGTCTTAAATAAATCTTGAAAATTTTTCAGTGAGGGAGCCTGAAAGGAAAATCAAAATTCAAATTCATCGAATTGTAGTAGGGAAATCTGAATCAGATTGTCAAAGATAGGGCTGACGGAAGGGCTAACGTATGAGATTTCCAGTGCCAAAAGCAACGCTTGCCCTTCCATCTGGCCAATGTATGTAAGCATTAATTGCCGTATGGATGGATGGAGGAGTCCCATCTGTCCACTCAATTAATTGATTTGCTTAGATATTTATTTATATTTCAATGGTCAGAAGTCTTGGGAATTGTTGTCCATCCGTTCCTTGTCTCATCTATTAAATGGGATATAAAGTCGTATGAGTGATGAGGGCAATGTTTGAAGGAGTCGTCGTATCAGATTGTGTTTGGCCTCTTGCACCCTCTCTTGCTTGCTGATGGGAAGGAACATTGTAAGTGATTACAGAAATTGATTTTGAAATAGTTAATTTATGAATGTGTAGATAGATAGGAGAAAAAAAAAAGTTAATAAAGAGCTAATAAAAGTCACATAAATATCTGATTCCAGACCTTTCCGCGGAACGCTTTTGGCACCTGCAGTATCCATCGACTATATATACGTGTAAAACGGAAGAACAAATTAGTAAGCGAGACGCATTGCAGAGCCAGCAAGACCAATGGCCAGAGAAGACACAGCCATCGGTGGAGCCGGCCGTTTGACAGATAAATACCGCTCCTTCTTGTACGACGATGCGGCTGAGGGCACTCACTGGAGGCACGGCGGCCCACCGGCTTACGATTACGTCAACCTCCTCTTCGAGCAAGGCCGGACTAAGGTCAGACCTTTTCTTTTTCATTTTCTTGGTTGGAATTCTATTCTAATCATTATATCTTGATTGTCTATATATAGTATTACCAGTTCATGTTGATATACATGGTACAGGAATGGCCGAAAGGGTCACTGGAGGAGACGGTCCAGAATGCCATAAAGTCGTGGGAGATGGAGGTCTCCCACAAGACTCGCGTCGGCGACTTCAAGACTATTAATCCTGACAAGTTCAAGTTAATCGTCAACGGTAAACGACCCCCTCAATACGAGGTCCAATTAATGGTTTGTAGATATACCCCCGATACGATATTGTGCTCTCTAATGTGCTTCTGCTGTTCTATATAGGGAGGGAGGCTCTGTCGGCCGAGGAGACCCTGAAGGTTGGAAGTTACAACGCTCTGTTGAAGAGTTCACTTCCGGAGGGATTCAAATACTATAGAGCTGATGAGGAGACATTCGAGTCGTCTCACGATGCCTTCAGGTCGGCATTTCCACGAGGCTTTGCGTGGGAGGTGCTCGAAGTCTACTCCGGCCCACCACTCATCGCCTTCAAGTTCCGGCACTGGGGATTCTTCGAAGGGCCATTCAAGGGCCACGCACCAACTGGAGAGATGGTGGAATTTCTTGGCATGGGAACCCTCAAGGTAGCGTCTTTTAACATGCATATGGATAGATACACCCCCAACTGCATAATATCGCTATTAATTCAAATTAACTTCTGATTTGGGAAGAAAAATTTTGTATCTGTAGGTTGATCAAACCTTAAGAGTTGAAGAAGCTGAGATATACTATGACCCGGCAGAGCTCTTCGGGGGACTACTGAAGGGATCGCCTGAGCTCTCATCTCCCACTACTGCTACTACCGCTTGCCCATTCTCCCATTAGTTAGTGTCTGTGTTTGTGTGTGCACACTACATGAAATGATCCAAATATCATACAAATTTTCATGTAGTAATGGTTGAAATAGCATGAAGTGATGTTCCATAAAAAGAAGTAAATCTATGCTGATCACTTGCCCCCATGGTAATATGTAATTGCGGTGGCAAAATTATCAGGTAGAAGCACAAGACAGAGAGCTCAGACTACAACTGGTTGAATTTATCCCCATCTGCGTCACAAGAAAATTATCTCTCTTCTATTTCAGTTAAGAACACGCCATGGTTATGAAAATTTCCTACAGCAAAGTCAGCTAGACATACTGAAAACAAGCTCAAACCTCCCTTCAGGACATGTCGAGAGTGAAGTTTTCTGTGTGCATGAGCAGCTATGCAAGGACAGCCTTGTTGGGCTCCCGTGCTACGCTTAGAATGGATGGGATGTGCGCCAATGTTTTCTCGAACAACCATACTGCACTCCATATAGTACCTGGAAACATCCCAATTGGCATATAATCATATCGGAACAATGCAAACATTAACATTGAACCCATCAATATCCCTCTTACTCGAAAGTGTTTTTTATTTTTTTGGGGTGTGTGGCGGGAAACAAAGTAATATCTCTCTTATGACTTACTCTTGCATTGATGTACAAGGACGGTAAGTTCTATACAAGGCCTCATCATTCGCTCCTCCAGCAGGCTCCGAACAAAACTTCCTAATGAAAGCCTTAAAGATGCAAGCCCACCATTATTTCAGTACATCAGCACAAGGTAAATGGCTTAGGCCGCACTAACCCACTGAAACAGAACAGTACGCTTTAGGGAGGTAACTATTTCCTTGTGAGATTTGCGATTCCAAGCATCCTGCCCTGCATATTGCCACGAACTGGGAGCCAAGAATATACGATTCCTGTGCTGCAACTCATTTTGAGCCTTCCACACAGCCTAGACATATCCATTCCACACCAGTTCAAGCAGAATCTAACGTGTTGCGCCTGAATTTGAGATTCTGCGCAGCCGACAACAACTCCTCCCAACATCCTACTGAGAGAGAGATCCCAGTTTCCCGCCAATCTTTTCCCAGAAGACTTGCTTAGTATAATTACATGCGAAGAAGAAGATGATCTTGGCTTTCCACCGCATTACCACAGAATCCTCAGTTCACACGTACCCCTGAACACCAGGTAGCTACTCTATCAAAGCGTAGCCAAATTATTCTATAATGCGAGCCAGCTGATGAATCTATGCTTGCGATCAAAGCATTGATACAAGACCAGACTAGCTTATACCAGCTGGCTTGCCCTCCAAGATGTCAGAGCATTTGCTAAGCCTTATTAATAGAAAATGAAGCCTTTCTAGTAACTGCATACACTACCTAATCCTTCCTTGCAGAGTTTAGGCAACTTGTTTATGAATATATCCAGAGAAGAGAGAACGCGTGGTACATGAATATCCCAGCCACTACTGATGGAAAGCAAAGCATAATCCTAGCCAGCAAACAAACGCATGGGAATAGAGATAAGCTGGCATTGCTTGATCGTCCTCTTCCAGGCAGCACAAGCATTTCCATAACCTATCCAACCAAGCAGATGGAAATGATCCATCAAGGCCTTTTGCCTTGCATCATATAGAATCTGGTACTCATCAGAACAGTTTCCTCGATGTTTGGTGGAGCATGCAGATCGCTTCATGTGCATGTTATACATAATGCATTGTGTGCTACAGCTACGATAATAGAGAGTTCTTGTTTGGGTTTCTAACTTTCTATTCTTAATCTTCTGATCAAGCACAGAGTCCAGAATCCAATATAGTTTACACCGAACAACTGTAGCAGTCCTCTCCCAGTTTCATTGTTCCTATTTCTATTGGGCCTGAACCAATAAAATGCCCATATGTTTCTGTACTACCTACAATCTAACATCATCGAAATTGATGCCGTTACTTCTATTGGAATTTTGATAATTTTTTTCATCAAGCATCTAGTCGAATATAGATAGGAGAAGCTTTCTGTATCGCAACCCTCGCATTTAATATCTCATTAATCTCGGAAAGAAAAGTTCCTCCATCTGTCATTGCAAGCAACACTGCCATTCATAAATCTATCCAAATTCTTAATACGCAGAAACTGTGCCGATCATAGCGCTTGCTGGACAGGCACTTCCATGATGTTGTCATCGATTAATAAACTAAACAAAACCGTTGATGTATACAGGGCTGGCTGTCCTCTGTGATGCGGATTTGTCTTGCTCTCATTGTCCCATCTGTACTCCATAGATCTCACGCACCATACTAAGAAATCTTACTGAGAGAGTCAACGGCTAAGAGCTCCCAAAAAAAAAAAAAAGAGCAATGTCAATTTCAGTCTTGCCTGTTCCAACTAGTAAGATATTCTTCTTTATATATATATATATATATATATCTATATATTCGACTAATTAACCCTGCACATTTCCAACTGCCATTTTTTCCCCATGTGGTCGCCTTCTCAGGTTTTGCCTCCCGTTGAAAACGACGCCACAACTCCCCCATCCTTCTACTGTCTTCAAATGCTGATTCTGATCTAACATGTATCGAAGTGGTAAGATGAGCCAATCTGCTTTCTCGAGGTACAGACACTTGACCCATGTTCGAGCTTGAATTTGAGTCGTGTGTGTAGTCTTACCACTGACCAGCTTGGAGGAGCTTCTTGGTGTTGCTTTTACAGTTCATCTCTTGCTTCCCTGAACACACTGCATTGGCTGTGAACAGTCAGCAAAGCAGGGTGAGGCTGTGGCTCACGTTCTCCCCTCTTGCCCATCATACCAAGCTATGTCCTCGATGTTGGGAATCGATACGCGGCGGAAGCGTGCATTTCAATTTCATTTAAATTATATTCCCGAGCCCAGTATCCCTTTGATGCAATTTGAAATTCAAATATGAAGAAATAAGTAGAGAATATACATACCTACAAAGACTTCGAATCGGTCCTTGTATTTGAATCCTCAATTCGGCGATGTCCCACAACGCCTTTACGAATGACTTCAAGAGTCGATCCTCTGACTAGACGCACACGTGTACGCCCTCCACAGTATCCACACCAAGTTTTTCTCGTAAGCGTTGAGAACTGTTCCCAACAATCGGTCGCCTTTTTGTTTCGGAATAAAAGGCTTGTATATAGCACTTAGTAGAACTTATCTTCTTCAATCACTCTCGGATATAGTATTTTGGGTAGCACTCTTTTCTTCTCTCAAACTAACACACATGATGCCCTTCGGTTTTTCTATATATAGAACACGAAAGGGGACTTTTGTCCCTTTTGGTGGGTGAAACGTTTTCACCTTTAGAATTATTTTACTGAAGAGAGGTGTCCCTCCTTCACCAAAGAGATGCGCCCTTTTCACCGAAGAGACGCGTCCCTCTTTCACCGAAGAGACGCGCCCCTCTTTCACTGAAGAGATGTGCCCCTCCTTCACCGAAGAGACACATCCCTCTTTCACCGAAGAGACACATCCCTCTTTCACCGAAGAGACGTGCCCTTCTTTCACCAAAGAGATGTGCTTTTTCACTATTGGCATACGTTATGCCATTTTGAATATTATGCCGTTGAGAATAGACCAATCATTGGTCTATATGACATGTACTACTCATGTACATACATATAGACATGTATTTATCGAATCTCATTCAATAATTTAGCATGCGTATATAACCGAGAGTATAATTAAATTTCTATAAATTTAACTTTACAGTTAATTCCGAAACAACCTTATCTAATAAGACGCATAACCGATATGGACAATTCCGTGCTAGCGGAATTAACTGTCCAATACAAAATTTAATCAATTAAATTTTGGTTACGAGAAATGACTTGTATTGTGTGTGACCCATTGGGCTTCACACTAAGCCAGTAGTGAATTAATTTATCTTAGTAAACCTTTTAATAAGATCATCGATTAACTCTTAATCAATTAAGTTCACAAGTCAAGATTAACGTCTAGCAACATATCATGACCACCCGGATAGTGAAGATTTCAATCAAAGAATCGAACACCCTTTGGTGATTAGTTTTCATGTAATTCAATCCTTCAGTTATACAATGTCCCAGATAAATTAAGGTATGGATAAAATGTCAAACCCTAATTTTTATCCATATGCATCTCAATTCTCTAGTAATTAACTCAATAATGAAATATCGGAAACTGCTTTCTGATATTTCATCCTACTTTGGCCAGAGATTTTCTGAGTCAATACTTAATAGAATACATAGGACATTCTCTCCTCTTATGAGAAGTAACTGATTCTTTATTGATTACACACCATCTCCATAAGAGTCTTGTTGGGTTCAGAATATCCTACTCATGGTTCAGAGAACTATGTAAATGAATAAACCAAAACTCAACTTAACTCTTACAAGATACTATGGTAATCTCAAGTCTAAGGATCATTTACACCTACTATCACCTAAGGAATAACCTATTGACATTTATTTAAAGATCCATTAGGTTAATCCTTAAGCGGATCAGTTCAGTAAACTCATTCCATAATGAGTACCTACACTCTTACATTAGTAACTCTTCACAAGTAACTGTGAGATCAGTTACCCTCTACCTTAGAGTATGTAACAAGTGTACTAGTCTTACCAGATCACCAATCCCATGTTCAGTGATTCTATAACTAGGAACATTTTAAACTAAAACTTGTGGATTTTAAGTCTTACTGGCATGATCTCATCATGATCTTAAAATCATTATCATAGTTTATGAGTTTCATCATAGAATGTAGCAGCATATGATGAATAACAATGTCTTAATTTTATTTCATGAATAAACCTACATCAATTGTGATTGGGTTTAGAGCATTAATCCCAACACTCGACAATACTACACCACTGAAAGAGACTATAATCGACTTAATGTTATGCAATCAAAGAGCTGGAACGAGCGCACAGTAGCATATTATTATCATCATGCCACGGGCAGCACAAAACCACATATGATATCTGAATCATAACTAACAAGTGAAGCAGAAGACTAATGAATAAGAACATATGTAATTGATCATCGGTCCTTTTACCCAACTGTTTATAATCTTAATTTCGAGTGCCAGCTAGGGAACTTGCTGGGGCTAGGAGTACTTACCACCAATAAACCAAAAAAAAAAAAAAAAGCCGACAGCTTTTCTCACCAGTAACCTAACCTACCTTCCACCAGAACATTTCCAGAATATTACATTTTGCTCTGATCCCTGATTGACTCTCATTAAATAGCTCACTGGCGAATATATATATATGACTAGCAAATTCATCGTCCCGTAGACTCCCCCAAACAGATAGACTTCTTAATCACTTTCTCATCTTCTTTACAAGACATACTCGCCATTTTCCCAAGTTTTTGCTGCCAGTTTTTGACATGGCCCGATATAATGTCCTCTTGGTCGTACTCGTCATTGGAGTGACTTTGTCTTGCAATGCCTTCTTTTTAGAAGCTCGGAAGCTTATGAGTGCGGTCCCTTATCTGGAGGATAGACTGATCGTAAGTGCTCCTCCTAAAGGCCTCCTATCCTCTTCTTCTCCTTGCAAAAAGGGCAACAGATGGCTCCCCGCCGATCAGAGGCTTTTCACTCTTTGTAATGTAAAGATCGATAGGATCTTATGGCAGTCAGTTCCGAGCCCAGGAGTCGGTAACTGAAAATTAAACTTGCACTTTTCCCGCCGTTTGGCCCCTGCTTGTATCAACATCAAATCAGTGGAATTTAATGAAATTTAACGCCACATTTGGTATGGAACTACTTGACGTGTCATGAAAACCTATGGCCACTGAGTTAGTTACATGTAGCTAATGTAGAAAGCACATTGTTTCTTTCATCCCGAAAGACCTCTGAAGCTCTCGTCAGCATGATGTAAAATACAAGCCGCGAGCAACGCAGACGAATTTAGGAATGTGTATCTTGTTTCTTTCTCAGTTGTCATGCACTTCAGGATATATTTGAGATTAATATGCCAAGGAGACGGACTAAGGAAAGCAACGGCTACCTGCAGTCTGCTGTAGGAGGCACTACTGTTTAGTTGGTGAATTCGAGTTGAAATCAGTCAATGTCCACGGATTGGTTTATGAGGGCAGTGGTTGATATCAGTCAACTTTGACTACTATATCCACAGGAGTCTCTTTCGGATTCCCAAGAAACAGATACCATTATGCTAGGAACAGAAATAAAATATGTTCAAAATTATTGAGAGGTCAACCACAAGGAAGCAGATTCATTTCTTAGAGTTACCAGCGGCTCCGGAAGAAGTTCGTAGTAAATTCAACCAGATTGAAAGTCAAACTGCAATATGATTTTAAGGGTTTAATGCGACCAACCGAGTTTCTGGAATCGTCAGCCTTGGAAATTAGCAGATTGATGAGTATCCTCTGATCAGAAATATCCGATCAAATCGACAAAATAAAAAATACAGAGAAAAATGTAACAGAGCAGGTGCACCTGTTCCCTTTCAGCAAATGAGTTAAAATTCTCAGAATTCTTAACTGAGAAAACACCAGTTACCCAAAAAATCTGCTTTAGCTGTCGAAGTAACCGATTAGAAGACAAGATGACTGACAGCAAGGTAAAATGATACACAGGCATCCACTAGTTGCTCGTCAAATGAAAACAAGTCTGGCAATGCTAAGAAACAAAAACTACCTTTAGTCTCTGCTAAATCTCCACATTTCTCAGAGTTAAGGAGCTACTATAACATCTTCAACTCCAACTTCTGACTGTTAACCAAGAACCAACTTACAACTCTCAGGTTTGCCAAAACTGAGGAACAGGTGGATAAGAAGCATTGCCGAGCACCAGAGCATTCAAGCTCAGAAACCAAAGAAGCCGAGTTCACTGGCCTTCTCCTTCTTGAATGTCTCAAAGCAGCTGATATATAATGGTGACTGCAAGGAAAATTCCTGTACCCAAACCAATTGCTCCCATGAAATCTGCGAGCACGTTCAATGCACCGATGCACTTCCCTCCAAATGTGGCTGCAGTGGGAATATAGTGTACATGTCTTTCTGGAGGATGGATTCACGGTTGCCTGGCATCACCATTTGTTGCTCCTGCAAATCACCAAGACAAGGAAAAGAAATCAATAGAATCCTCACCCTGCAGAGTGAAACAAGGATTGCAGCAATACAAATGAGATCTAGGCTGTGGTTCCTTCACCACGTGAAAGTGATAGACTGCCACGATTTGTCTCCATCCCAGCATTACTAGGATCGGTCGTCTGTATCTTAAACTTCTATATCAACACTATTCATGTACCCATACATATCAATTCGTTTTCCGTCTAACATGATAGCTCAGTAATTGCATATTAAAAGAAAAAACAAACAGATAATTGTTCTCATCGACAAACATTTAGATGCCCAATGTGAATAAAATGCATTGGATCAGCTAGTGCATCAATAGGAGAAGAGCCGAGACAATTTTCTGTACTTTGAGCTGCTTAGCAAACGTAACATGCAGAAGACCCAGATAATCCAATCCATGTTTTTGAGAATAGGGCACATGCTGACAGCATAAACACAAGGTAGAAAGTGCATGGAATGGATTAGCAACCCAATCAGGCAAGCTGCAGCCAATAAGACGGCAAAAACATCAATACTAAAATATTGCATGTGATGTCGGAGGCAGAGCAAATATATAGATGGCAGTTCGAGGAGCAAAAGGGAAAAGTATAATCACCTTGACGGTACAGTGATATAATAAGCAATACCACCAACTGGGATAGAATGGCCAGTTGAGTATTCAGACTCCTTCCATTTGACCAGCCAGGAGTTGCATTACCCAAAATCAGATGTGACGATGGGGGTGATACCGAGCCCCATGATGGTTCCACGGTTAGAAGCAAGAATAACCCTCATTTAGAAGAACAGGTCATTGTACCAGTTATGGGGTGTATGCCGTAGAGGGGGAGTTGACTGCATACCAAGAAAATGAAGAGTGAGATTACGGTGTAAATGACCTTCTCACGGAAAGGAACTTTTCTATCAGCATTCTGAACTTCTGATAGGAAAGAAAGAAACGGTCTGATAAAGGTGAATCACTCTAAATCCACTTTCCATGGAGCCTGGTTAACGCTATCCAGTGAAGCCTGCACAAGTCATGAGCATGCAGAATAATGAAGTACAATTTCTTTTTCCCTGAGAGAATAGTTTCGAAATAGTTTTAGCACATAGTCCAAGAGAAACTAGCACATGCTAATGAACAGCATGGAAATTAAAACAAATCAGTCCATGGTTTTAAAAGCGGCTTCCACACCATTGAATCAAATAGTTACTTAAATGACCCGATCCACACAAAACATGCATACTAGTCTTCTTTCCCACTATTCTGATCCTAGCTTGAATAACTAATTGATTGTTGGAAAACCTGAACTTCAATGAAAAGGAGAGATGTAATCCCATGCTACTTCAAAGTTGCTTGTTAGGCATCATAAAATCTTTGAAGTCATATCCTTCTGTCTGTGTAATATTCTCTTATTCAGCCAAAAAAAAAAAAATCCTTTCTCTAAATAAGCGCACTAACAATGTTTTTTCTCATGTTCTTCCTGAATAAGAGAATATTACACAGAAATTCTTTTGTGCTCCTATTCCTGCCGTGTTCAGCACAGGCATCACCAAAGCGCTCATCTTGGCTTCCAAAATTATCTCATCAGCATGGAGCTGAAGCGCACAACCACCATGCATTTCCGGGTCAACAAAAGAGCGATTAATCAATGGATCAAGCAGCCAAATGCAACCCATAAACAGAACAGGCAAAATCAATTATGTGAGAACGAAATTTTTTATATTCACCGGAATTCCAACCTTCTTCTGTATAGGTAGTCCGGACCTTGCTATCTGCCCATGAGCAAACTCGTCTTCGGAAGAGTTATTTGAATTCATCAACTAGTAGAAGAGTACCCGATGTTGATATTAGATATCCGATATCAGTGGAAGATGAAACCCCAAGAGAGAGATCCGACGGGGAGAGTGGACCTGATAGGGGGCAAGTCCTTGAGTCTTGACCTGCAGCTGAAGTAATGGCTCCAATATCACTTCGGGGCATTTGACTTTTGACTGCCTATGTGGTCCCAGCGCGACGACCTGTTGTAACCAATCATTTTTTTCCACACGTGGAAGCGTATAGTGACGTGGCCGAGACTAGGTTTGACCTTTTTATATAGTAATACCGAATTGGAATTATTGGATTCACGTCTGCATTTTGGGGAGGCTTTCCTTCTTCAACAGTTATTTTCGCTCCCTCCATCTCGTTCGAGTTGCCGGCTCAGTGAAACAGCCAGAAGAATGGGGTGCATTGGATCTTCTCAGGCCAAAAAGGAAGGTGAGTCCACTCGGTCCTCTCTCTCTCTCTCTCTCTCTCTATGGCGCTCTGCCTGCAGTTTACCTGTTGCGATCTCACTGTTCCAAAGTATCCAGTCCCGGAGAAGATGCTTTACGGTGGGAGAGAATCAGATTGAATGTCAACAGACTCTGGGAGGATTCCTGCATTTTAACTTTTCTCTGCTTAGCCTGTTCGAAGGGACTTCTATTTTTTACTCTGCATCTGATGGCCTTGCCTTTCTCTTTCTTGTGCCATCTTTGATAGCTCATTTGGTCTCATATAGCTGATCTTGTGCTATGGCATTGGGCTTCGGCAGTTGATAATCTTAGATTGAGGAATTTATACGAGATTGGAACGCAATCAAAGTTTTCCTCTCTCAGCTCCTCTAGAGAGAGAGAGAGAGAGAGCGAGAGAGAGAGAGAGAGAGAGAGAAGGGAGAGGGTGTGCTTTCGAACAGAGTTCTGGCGGGATACTCTGATTCTATTTACATTGGGCTCTGCGACCTGAAACTGAGAGTTTCTTTACAAAATTCTTTTGATTCTTGCAAGAACTACTCATCAGATTCAGTTTTTTGCTCGCAAAAGAATCGTTTAAAGGGACTTTGCTTGAGATCCAAGATTTTGTAGTTCATCTGATAAGTTTGCTTTATGATTGACATAGTAGTATATCTCTGTAGATGCTTCTCTAGTATTCCATCGAATCTTGATTGCTAGCGATCCTTCAAAGTTTTCTTATTAAGGTCCAAATATGCCATTTATGTCAATACCTCATTTGTGTTAAGTTTCTTCACCGTGAATTCTTTGAACCAAATCCTCATGTCAAGGCCCTTGTGGACAGGCTTAAGGATTTGCTACGTAAAACTCCCAGCTGCTGACATGTAATAACTTTAAGACGAATCATTCTGCTGACAGGGAGAACGAAAAGGATCCGGAGACCGAAACCATGGAATCATTCTGAGCCGATAACAAGGACTCAACTTGAGCAGATGCGTGAAGAATTCTGGGATACTGCTCCTCACTATGGAGGCAGTAGAGGTACTCCCTCTGTGCTTTCAGAAGTCATCCGCGCTGTGGTTCATGTACATATTGTGCACGTGAAATTTCAAAACTAAATTTGTAATTTTTGCTTGAAACAGCAAAAGAAATTGTTCCTAAACATTTTCCCAATAGGTTCTTGATTAGAAATTTGGGGCGACGTATTCCTGCTCTGTTGAATGTACAAGAACCCCAAGAGGAAAGATTATGTGAAGAACCTGAAGATTTCATTGTATTGTATTAATATTTCTAACATGGATGATCACGTATATCATATCCTCGGGTGACAGAGATCTGGGATGCACTTCGAGCTGCTGCAGAAACTGATAATCTCGGTCATGCACAAGCCATTATCGATGGTGCGGGAATCATAGTTGAGAGTGCTGATTTGACGGTCTGCTATGATGAAAGAGGTGATCCACCTTGCATGGTCACTACTATGACTTGTATTTTCCCATGCTCGTTGTGCCTAACATGAAGTTCTTGCAGGAGCGAAATACGAACTGCCCAGGTACGTCCTGAGTGAGCCTGCAAACTTGATTAGACAGAGTTAGAGCTGGGAACATCGGACCTTGAGCCAGTTTGGCTGTGGCTCGGGTACAGCACAATACACCAACACAGCATATCATTCATGCAGTTTGCGCAATCAATTTCCACTTCATACTCTGGTGTATACGTTTCCCTCGAGTTTCTCATGTAAACCTTGAACTGTGGAGAGAGAGCACTGACTTTAATTTCCTGGGCATGACTTGTCTCGTGAAGAAGCAATAATGTAGTTTGCTGGTTTAGGGATGATATGAAGATCCACCGATTGAAACGCATTGTGACGAACTATTTCTCCTGTGGGTTTTCCTTTCTCTAGCTTCTCTCTGGACCTTACCTACTTCTAAATCTTCGCAGAGATAAACATGATACTGCGGTTGCGAAGTTCAAATTCGGGATGCGACCTCTGGATTTTGATTTTTGTTGCATCACCGATTCAGCAGTAGCTCATGAAAATTGCGAAACGAGGTTGTCTTGGGAGGAAAACGAGCTCCCAAGTAGAGCGCTTCCCTTTCCGGGGCCTTTCTGCCAATTAATTATCCAAGATTTCAAATGTAGGTATCAACACAGTTCCTACAATTTGGATGAGCGGCCATGGTAGGTAGAATCTGCGAGGTCCCGCGGAATGTGCTCTTGTACATTGAGCAGGTTGGAGGAGTGGGCTTTCACGAGGGATATAAGAAAAAGGGGGGAAAGAACGATTTAGAGTCAGCCTTACACTATAAATCGACATAGTAGAGGTTGCTTGATTCAATTTAGACGGTCCTCCTCCACTTTTTGGTTGCTACATACAGGACAGCACAAGAACCTGTAAATCTTGCAACACACATGCTAACGACCCAGAAAAAATTAGTTCGAGCTTGATGAGCAGTCGAAATTTGAGAAGACAAACGGGCCAGGTAGGTCTTTGCGAGATGCATCTAGGCAAGCTGCTGCCACACGTAATAACAGATGATCGAGAATTTAAAGGGGTTGATCTGCTTAAGCTCGAGACAGTAAACCTGATCATCAGAAGAATAACCAAATAACAACCGCAGCACCTATTAAACAATTCAAAGTGACTCGTTCCATCATTTACAAGGACCAATCATCAGTAACATTTACAAATTTAAGGGTAGCAGCTCCAGTAATGTATATAGAGTACATGTACATAAATATTTATTTCGATGCTTTACCATGAGTGGCAGTGACTTGAGAGGACGATGAATAGAGAGACTGCAATTTAGAAAAAGAGAGAACGGCCGAATCTACAGATGGAGCCACCCTCTCTCACCGGCAGTTTTGATTGACAGGGACTTTCTTCGGCCCAGCATCATCTCTCCACTTTCTCGTATAGACACGAGAGAGCATGATAAAGAATTGAAGCAGCAGGAGGCCCGGGCATTGAACCAAGAAGAATGTCCAATGCAGTGATGGAAGTGTTGCCATAAAACCTAGCATTTTCTCTGGCCCTTGTCATCACCAGACTACCCTCAAGAGAGCAACCCACAAATGCACCTGTAATGCCAATCAGAGCACATTTGAATTCTCTGGGGTGTCAATTGTCATCGATAATACCAATCTTACAATCTAGGAAACATCCAGAAAGAATTTCAGGGAGAGACAGAAAGCCCATCAGGTAATCGTCTGCTTTGCACTGGTTGTAACTCTTGCAAGACTTCAGGAAAGTATTTTTAAGGATTAGGAAAATTTTCAGCACAAAAAAATAAGAAAAGCACCTTTGCTGCAACTATATGTATAGCATGCAGCACAACCACCATCCCCAGCACGTATCCCAGCCTCAGCAGCACGGCCAAAGTTCGCAGCAGCAGCACTCAGCCCTCCTCCAACTGAGAGGTGCCCGTTTCCGCCGAATGTCCTCACAGCACTAGTTGTTCTTAACACTATTATGAAATCCGTCAGTTCCCCTCCAACCTGTTCCATGGCATTGGTGTCAGTTGCAAACATGCATGCTTTTCTTATGACATTATACTAATCATGGAGTCAGCCTGGAGAATGTTGTATCACCTGTGCTCCCCAACCGACTCCAAATGATGAAAAAGCAGAAGGTGGGGACCAGGAACCATCCTGCCGGCAAGCAACAACTATTCCTGTTCCGATATTGTATGTCATCATTGCCCCAACTTTTGCCACAGTGAAGATGGCCAGTCCTTGTGCATTCCTAAGAATAGAATCTGGGATGGACTTCTCTGGAGTTCCAGAGCAAACCTAAATAATAGCAAGCAACTTTTTATTTACCAAACAATAGAAGTAGTAAATGAATTATGAAGAAAGCTCCAATTCTGAGTGCATATTTTATCCTCCGTAATTGCTAGGCAACGAGTCTATCTTCAATCTAGTTGCTGATCCAAATTCAGATTCATTAATACTAGGAAAATTGAAATGGCGTTTTTAGAAAATGAAGGGAAAATAGTTCTAGAAAGCATATAATGTTAATTTCAGATTTATAAATTACACAAAATATATTCTATACTAAAATCTAGAATGAGCATTGATACTTGTTCCTGTACAAATCAATTGAAACAAAGATTACCTTCATGTAAGACTTAACAATATTTGCAGCCTTGTATATCTCATATTCCATGGATTGGCCCCATGGGAAATTCAGCCAGGACCTCAAAGTACTGAGATCCGTCAGATCTTGAGTAGGCAACTGAGCAGCTCGACTGACTTGATCCATCAGGTAAGACTGAACTGACTCAAGCCTCACACAGCACACATCACAGACCCGCTCTGGGTTACTCGTTTGAAACTTTGGGGGCAGCAGACTCCTTCCTTTTGAGCAAAAGTTACAGAAGATTCCCCCGCAGAAACGACAATGGTGTCTCGAGCACATAATTGGGTGAAACCGGACATTGCACAACATGCAAGAAGAGGCAGAACTATCAGGTAACCACCTCGGAGGCTCTGTCTCAAGTATTTCCTTTATATTACCAAAGTTGGCTTCTGTCAGAGTTTGGGCCATCTCTTTCCAAGCTTGCTCAAGAAGATGACTTGATACCCAAGCAATTCCATACCTGTGCACATTTCCTGAAGTGATAGCGCTCATTTTCCCTCTTGCAGCAACTAGCATCTCCATCACCACATCCCACATAGTCAGCTCCTTGTTCTCACCGAAAAATTGGTCCCAACCCATGTCTCCATCAGGCAAATAGCCCCCATTCAGAGAGAGACCCTGGTTCCATCCTTCATGCCCACTGCCTGACATCGGTGGAACAGAAACTGGTATCCAAATCCCTGTTTCTTCAGAATGTGGAGTGTCGTAATAGAAATATTTGCCTGGTTTCTGATGACAGGCAGTGGCGCCTTCACTTTCATTCACAACAGCGCCTTCATGTCCTTTATTCTCATTTGCCTGCTGCATGCTCTCCTTTTGAACAAAAGCTCTGCTCTCCTCTTGCCCTAGTGAACACTGAGGTCAAGAGAACCCAAAAATCAACTTTTTTCTTGTTGATCATCATCATTATTTAGATCCCACAAAACATCAGCTAAGTTAACATTGAACAGTAAACTGATCTATGCAAGTAGATTGCATGATTTTTTGGGGGTTATTTATCTGGAGGATTTAAAAATCAAAAAATATTTCTGAATGGACGAGCAAAGTACATGATATCAGGGAGGCGCAAATTTCTGTTTTTTTTTTAAATACAAAAAAAATCAATTTAACGTTGCAGATGAAAAGAACCTTCTTTATTTGAACCTTAGGAACGGATAAAACCCGTGCTAGTCCTATTGTATGCTCATCTCAACTAATTACAAAGCCCAGAAATTCAATCAAATCAATCATCACCTGTTTCCAGGCATTTCCTAAGCAATTCTAATTCTATTTTCACATAAACCCATCACCCACAACGAGGTAGAGAAGGGCAGGCCAACAAAATCCTGGCTTTCTAAAACTTACGCAATAGTTTGAGTTACCTGATGATGATCGCGGAGGCTCGTCTGGTAATCATGTAGGTCGATTCTAGGGTACGATGGGGGCCCCTTCATTGATAGAAGGGGTCTTATGCGATTTCACGAGAAGTGCTTTATCCCGTCTTATTGATCAGGAATGATCATCGCAAAGTAGAAGATTCAAAGAGTTCAATCGATTCTTCTCCCTCCTCGGAAGCAGCTTTTCTCCGATTGATGACTTGTCGAACTACGAGAACAGGCAGAGACCGAGGAAGAAAAGCTAATTGCAGAAGCAAGACGCAGGTTGCTTAGACGGATTAGAAGAGAAAACCGGGGGCAAATAGGCTTGGACTAGTTTCCTCGGAGGTCGGCCCAACTTTATTGGACACATCGGCCCAATTTCTAACTCACGGGCTTTCGAGCTCTATCCCTTCGGCCTTCTTAAAAAATGCGGGAACTCCGACTCTCTCTCTCTCTTTTTTTTTTTGCTTAAATCGGGGACCCCGACATGACGCCTATCAGTGGAGTGGCATTGACCTGGTTGGACCTCAGAAGAGCTTCGAGCTTAATGTCGGTTCTCTCTGCTGGCACTCTTTAAGCTCTTGTATTTGGTTTATTGTAGGTAGTGCAGGATATGTTTTGAGGGGTGCCGTTCATCAATCGTCAAGTCGACTGTATTCCTCATTGCTTCATTCGACAAGAGTTTGACTGCGGCTCAGAATTTTCCGGGTTCTTTTGGCTGTTGAACGGGCTTCAGAATTTTGAACCGGAGACAGTAAATCTAACAATGTTTAATTGTGGTAGTACCTTCTCAGCTACCCATCGTTCGCTGTCCATCTTGGCTTCGCATCAAGAGACCTTGATCGTCTCATTGGGTCGAAAGCTTCTCTATTCTGCAGGAAATGTCGGTACAGATGTCATTCGAAGCCTGGGAGGAGATGCAGCGACACGGGCAGGAATTAGCAGACCGCCTTGCGCAAGGTTTCACCGGTTTAATCCAATCGCACGTGGTGCCTCGTTCATTTTCATGGCCGAACCCTCAAAGCGCGAAGCTCTTTTTACCTCGAATTCCCTGCACAGAACTTCGGGGAGTCAGGTTTCAAGTTAGCGATATGCCTGGAGGAAAATTCTAAAACTCAGGCCGAAGGTCTACCCACTTCTAAAGCACATAATGGGGAATGGCAAATCCACCAAGTTTTGGCAAGACAACTGGAGTTCGGAAAGTCCCCTTTTCGTTGAGGGACTGTCATGCTATGGCGTCTCAACAACAGCAAGTGTTTTTGAGGCTCAGTGTCCTCTCACTGCATCACCATAGCAGAGATACAGGCAGACAGTTGATCCAGAGGACTCTGTCTGCGGTTTCTTTGATACAGGAGAAGGAAGACACTGTCATATGGTCACCAATAAGCGAGGCATATTCACGGTCTCTAGCACCTGGGCAGTAAGGAATAGAGGAGCTGAAGTCAGATGGCACCGATTGGTTTGGCTTAACCCATGTTATCCCAAGGCACTGTTTTATCACCTGGATGGCTATTAAAGATAAGCTAACCACTCTTGAGAAGGTGAAGAAATGGAACCCAGCAGTTGACACTACTTGCAAACTATGCGGCCACGGAGAGGAGTCAAGGGATCATCATTTTTCTCTTGTCCCTTTAGTAACCCTTTGGACAAGGATACTACAGAAAGCAGGGATCCACAGACCTATAGGGAATTGGGTATCTGAACTTGATTGGGCAACAAATTTTCTTAGAGGTAAAGCTATTCACCTTATTCTGCCGAAGTTGGTTTGGCATGCACGCCTCTATTTTGTGTGGAGTGAGAGAAATGCTGCTGTATATAAGGATCAGACACCTTCAGTAGAGAGAGCCTGAGCTGGGCTGCAGTAAATATGGCAGTCAAAGCAAGGTTGCTCGGTGTCCCATGGCCGCTCAGGAAGATCACTCAAAATTTCCAGAGAAGGCTTTTGATATAATGGGGAGTGCTCAACTCCACCTGCTGCATGCCTCATAACTGGGCTTAGGCCTGTGGGCTAATTTTTGGGACTGCAAGCCACCTTCTGTTCCTTTGAAGGCCTGCGTGCCACTTTTACCAATTTCCCAGGCTTTTGTATTCACATCTCAAAATTTGTGGATGTGGACTGTCTACAGATTCATTATGAGCAACGCTAATTGATCAAAAAATAATAATAATAATTCAATCTGTTGGCATTAACAGTGGAGTCTTCGCAATTTTTGGTATTGGGAATAAACTGGGGCAGATGGGTGTGAATTGTGGGAACTGCTTGAAGGGCTTCCTGCAGCAGTGTTTTTCGAGGCTTGCATTGTCTCGATCCCTGCTGATTTAGGTGCAATAAGAGTTCAGAATAATATGGGTATGAGTTTACCGGAGTATGTAGGGGCGATGACTGAAAGGTTAAGAGAATCTGGGTTTGTGGCCAATGAAGGTGGAGTCGGGGGCTCGCGGAAAGATTTTGTTGCTGGATTTAATCTTTAGAGCAGCTCGTGATCTTGGCAGACCACAGGTACTGTTTTAAATGGACGTAAATAAGCATTTTTCAGTAAATGCCAACTTTGGTTTCCATGGATAGAAAACTGGCAATTCGAACATATGTTCGTCGGCTAAAAAAATGAATACATATCCAGTGAGGAGCCTTTGTTGACTGTCCTATCCTTCCCACTGGTTTCTTGTCCACATTGATGATTACAGGCTTCATGCCTTTTTTTTCAACCACTAACAAACACCACGAATATGAATCAATCTCTTGCCCATTACGATGTCAATTCATTTCCAAAAGTTGAATGAGCTTGGTCTTATTGTTTGGAATGATTCAGGTCGATTGGGGTGGGGGTTGGATATGTAGAAGCATACAGTCGCTTTCTTTCTTCTTAGCATTCGATCCACTGAGCATCTTAGTATGACACAAGCAGCGATTCTTGTCTGGGGTGGGCGACTGTATATTGGTGCCTGGTACTGGTAGCTGTGGCCCGGGGGGGTGGTGGGGGTGCGCATAAGGATGAGTGAGTGACAGGCATGAGAACGCTTCATAATATTGAACCGGGAGATGGTTCGCACAGTGCTGTCATTTTTTTTTTATTGCTAAAAGAAGCTGTACAGTGCAGCATGTTGATTTGATGATATTATTATTTATTTTGCACTTGCAGATATAAATATATATATATATATATCTGTCTGTATGTATGTAGTTATAGCTGTCGGCGGCCATAGCAGTCGGTAAGGTAAGGTCGTCAGTGAAGGAAGGAAGAAAAGTTTTTTAATTAAATTTGGGGAAAATGGAAGGGTTCGTACTTATGTGGAGTATGGGGCACATGTCACCGCGCAAGAACCAGAAGCCCCCTCCATTCAGTCTTCGCTCTTATTCCCAAGGCCAAGAGTCTCTTCCTCACGATAGTCTTTTCTTTCTAAATACCGTTCCATTTCTGCAGGCAGGACAATAAAGCAGAGAACCGTGTTCTTCTTCCTCCTCCCTTTAATCACACGAGCTCTGTTTGAAGCCTGACGCTGCTGGCCGAGCCGAGGATGTCTTCCTGCTCTCGAATCCCATCCACCTTCCTCCTCCTCCTCCTCTGCCTCGTCGCCTTGGCGGCCGACGCAGCCACTCGACTTCCAGATGATGAAGGTTGATTCCTCCGAATTCTTCACATATTCTTACTTCAAAAGAGACCAAAAAAAAAAAAACTAAATTAAACAACAAATGAATGCATTCTAAACTATCAACAACGACGTTTGGGGTTCTTTTTCTTCCTTGGGCTTACACAGTGCAAGCACTGGAGGAAATAGCGAAAGCGCTGAACAAGACGAGCTGGGATTTTACCAAGGATCCGTGCAGCAATTCACCACCATGGACAACCAACAACGATAATGATGCCGTGGCCTGCAACTGCTCGTTCTCCAACAGCACCGTCTGCCACGTCACTAACATGTAAGCACCGTTCTCTCATCCCAATCCCCCCGTTCATCCCTTCCATCCATCCGGCTAAATGCTGGCTGTTTGCTACGCATTCAAATGGATTAAGAGATAGAGAGAGGGACAAGGATTGTAATTGAGGAAGAGGAGAGCAGAGGAGAGGAGGTTCGAGGCTTGCTTCACAACTTGCGCCTGGCTGGTCCTACCACGGCTTAGCCTTCTCGCCAACTTGGACTCGCTTACTCTTCTCCCCCTATCTTTCTATCTCTGATAATTCAGCTGCCGCAGCCCCCCTCCCTGGGCCCCATTAATAAATAATAAAAATAAAATTAGTTTCACGCGATTTTCATCAGCCCCCTCACTGGGCGTTGACCCTTGACTTTTCAAGCTAGGTATTATTGTTATTATTATTATTAGCGGACTATTCAGCTCAGTGGGTCATGACGTGGTCTAATATTCATTATTAATATGAACCACCAGACATAAGCCGATGATGTTTGATCGATTGATCGATGTACACATCTTAACCGGTTTGCTTATTTTAAATTAACTATGTTGTGCTATTTAAAGTTGCAGTGACGTTTCCCTCCTCACCAAAATATTACTCGTCTTTTAAAAAAAATTAAGTAAATTTGTAGTAAGTACCAACTATTAAGTTATCTTCTCTACCAACTTAATTAAGTTAGATCCTCCTCACCAAAATGAAGTATAATGGAAATTTTAAGTATATCTGAAATTTGATGTAACACAGGTTTCTTATCTAATGGAAGCGTACAATTAATGCACAATAAATTTTCGATTCTACAGTACTTTTGTCTGAAGCATACATATGTGTGTGTGTGTATATATATATATATGTATATAACGGTGAATTTGTGGGCCAATCCACAATGGGCCGCGACTTGGACCCAGACAACCAATTGGGCCGAGATCCGTTGGATTATTAAATGAAAAAATTTCTATTTTAACGTTGTCACTTGCGCACTGTTGATTTGTGGTGTTTTTTTAAAAATTTATTTTAGGATAAATATGTTGTTTTTTTAATTAATAGTTTTTAAAAAATATGTATAATTATCAGAACGCTGAAGTCGCAGTCTCTCCCGGGGACTCTCCCGCCTGATTTCTTTAGGCTCCCTTACCTCCAAAACATGTAAGCGAAAAGTTCTCTCTCTCTCTCTCTCTATACCCTCTGATCTCTATGGGCATTGCTTGCTAACTACTTCCATGGAGTAGTAATTCTTGAGTCCATATCTTCATTCTGTCTCTCTTCCCCTCTTCTCATTTCTCTCTCTCTCTCGCATTCCACAGTGACCTCACCCGGAACTACCTGAACGGCTCTATACCTCCTGAATGGGGGCGCCTGCCCAATATCCTCGAAATGTAATCTCCCTCTACCGCCTTCTCTTCCCCCGTGCACAGCACCCTGATTTTCGTATTGGATTCATTCGTGGATGCTTTTGCTGCGTGCAGTTCTTTACTGGGAAACAGGTTGACTGGTTCGATCCCAAAAGAAATTGGAAACTTGTCCACGCTCGTGGGTTTGTGAGTGATTTCTCTTCTCTTCTTCCTACTGGATTTCACCCTTCTAGTCATTGAAGAATCGATTTCCAGATGGCTCCGTCTTTTTTGTGTATTGACGCAGAGTTATTGAGATTAATCATCTCTCCGGGAAGCTCCCTGAAGAACTGGGCAACCTGACCCGAATTAAAAGATTGTGAGATCCTCTTTTCCAATACGTGCATTCCCTTTCAATTGATCTCATCTGTTAAAAATGTGGAACCTTGTCGGAAGTGACCTTTGACCCTTGATATATATATATATATATATATTTTAGGTTGCTGACTTCAAACAATTTCAGCGGAGAGATACCGGCCACATTTGCAAAGTTATCTACACTAACGGACGTGTAAGCCTCTAATATCAAGTTTTCTGTGAACTAGAAGTGCGCTTCCTTTCTTGTGTATATGTCTTTCTGCAGGTGTGGTAATCTTTTCTGTGATATTATTCCTTTGTTGTTCAATATATTACAGACGGCTTGGTGATAACCAGTTCACCGGAAAGATCCCAGATTTTATCAGAAACTGGACATCTCTCACAAAATTGTGAGAGCCTCTGCCAATCTGCATTATCTTTCAGTTAATGAAGGGGTGCTTCTGCTCTACTTCGTTGAGTTGACTAAAATTCGGTGGTAACAGGGTAATTCAGGCAAGTGGGTTGCAGGGACCGATCCCTCCCAGCATTGAAACTTTAGGAAGTTTGACTGACCTGTAAGTTGGGCGTAAATTTCCTTTCCATAGTTAATTCATTGGTATACAATACTATGGCTTACAAGTGAATGGATTTCTATAATCAGGAGAGTCAGTGACCTGAATGGAAGTGAAGCAAGCTTTCCAAACCTCACCTCCACGTCCATCAAGACGCTGTGAGAAACATCCTCCTCTGAAAATGTTCATGCCCTCAAACTTGTCTAGTTTGACAATTATGTCTCTGATACACTGTTATTCGTAGGATTCTAAGAAACTGCAACCTCATTGGAGAGCTACCGAGTTATATTGGAGATTTGAAAAGTTTAAAAACCTTGTGAGTAGGCCTGTGTTCTCCTTTTCTAGTCAACTTGCTGCCAGATTCATTCTACGCTTAGAAAGGCTTAAGTTCAACCCAAGATCCAAAGGAGTTTGGTTGTCTTCCAGTTTTTTTCTTATGACCTCTCATTTATTTCTTGAACTTTTGCAGAGATGTTAGCTTCAATAAACTCAGTGGGAAAATTCCAGACGACTATGGCAGCCTAAATCTGGACTTTTTGTAAGTGGATGATGCTGGATGTGTCTGTCTATTATACATGTTGCGAATATATTCCCATTGGCAAGTATTTTTAACCTTTCTGATATTCCTGTTAACGTGTATACTCTTTATTTTCTCTAGGTATCTTACTGAAAATCTGCTCACGGGCCCGGTTCCTAGTTTGATTAAAGAAGGGTAAGCTTTTTTTCCATTGTCATCTAGGGGATTATTGTCCCAGAAACCTTTGAAATTTTAAGTTACTTTTTATGTGTCACATTAGTAAGAATTATACTTGTTACTAAGTCATAGATCATGTTAGCTAGCGCATAAACACCTAACAATACTAATGGAAAATTGACTAATGCATTCAAGTGTTATAGTTTGAAAAATTATTATACTCAGTGTGCGGTTTTTTAAACTAAAATCTGACATTTTTCAAAGCTTTTGTGTTGCTGAGGTAATTATCCCACATCTATGGCATGTCATTTCCCCTTGGCCGAGGGACATACCTAGCTAATTTGTTCATGTGGATCAATGTATAGGAAAAAGTAAAAAACTGGTCAAAGTGAGCGAAGTAGGATTATTTAACAGAAAAAAAGATAAAATCGAATAAAGTTTATATGGCATTTCATGCACTTCCTTGAGTTAAGGAGGGGGATCGCCCCTGGCCTTTAAATACATCCTTGATTGGCCCTTCGTCGATCTTCTTATGATGATATATCAACCTGAATATATGTATAAGATGTGATATATATTTTTGGGAATTTATGTGTGACGCCCCTTATCCAGAAACTACATGATAACTTCATGTTGCAGGGATCTTTCCTTCAACAACTTCACTGGAAACACAAATTGTCAACCACGGGCAGGATTGTACGTGTTCTTTTTTTTTTTTAAAGTAAATTTATTAAAGCTTTGCATAACCTCCTTAATTATGACAGGTTGAATAAGTTAAGATTGCATTTTATGCTATCGAATCCCTTTCATCTTCCAGCTTACGGTTGATTCCATCTTTCCTTTTTCTATTTACAGGAACTTGTTTGCTACCTCCAATAACTCGTAAGTTGAGATTGAACTTGTGAATTGTCAGTCTTCCAGAATTAAGTGATAATCCTCATTTATCATTTGCGTAGAAAGATATCACTTTGCCTTATTTTACAAAAAGAAGAAGAGTTTTTATCTAAGTTTCCACCTTTTCAACCCGATAAGTTAAAAGAGGGAACTTACTGAACATATATGAGTTACTTGACCCTAATTTGAACCAAGTTTGAAGAATTTTAGTTCTGTATTATGAGAGAAGGTACATCCTATCTTCTAATCACAACATTCATGCAATAACACAATTATCTTTGCATAAGTAGTCAACAAATGCTGATCATGATCACTCTGTGTTGTTGTTACATGTTATTCCAGAGGAATAGCCCCCTGTTTGGAGATTTCTCAATGCACAACAAGTGAGTGGATCAAATGGTTTATTATTGACGTACAATTTCCACTATTGTTGAATTATATCCTGTTTCTGCTTGCATTGTTTGTTCCTGGTAAATTTTTATTGCACTGAGGATTGCTTTGGATGCTATGTCCCAATGCCAGTATAAGTATGGGCATTTATCTTGCATTAATTCAGCCAAGTAAAAAAAAAGATTGTGCACTCGTGAGAACAAATCTTTTAAAATCTGCAAGATGGTTCCTCCATGTACTTTTACCTTCACTTTGATGCCGGCTTATTTGCAGAGACATCTATCCTTTGCTATAATAGTGGCCTTGTTTATACTGTTGGCTTCTCAGATGGTCTCATAGAGATGCAACAACACTAAGGCGAATAGCAGCATTGTCGTTACACCGTCATTCCCAAGCAATCTCACACCCCCAACTCATGTGTCTTTTACTCTATTCCAGGACGTTATAATCTCTACATAAATTGTGGGGGAGGACAAGTGACTGCTGGCTCCACCAATTACATGGCTGATAAAGATCCAGGATCAAACGCTAGGTTCTTCCAAAATGCTGGATCTAACTGGGGTTATAGTAGCACTGGCAACTTTATGGATGATAATTCCGACGTGGATAATTATGTCACATCAAATAGATCTACACTCTTGATGGACAACTCAGAATTGTACATGGATGCCCGTCTTGCTCCCACCTCTCTAACTTATTATGCATATTGTTTGATGATTGGAAAGTACACAGTGCGCCTTCATTTTGCTGAGATTATGTTCACCGGCAATGAAAGTTATAGCAGCCTTGGAAGGCGTGTCTTCAATGTTTTTGTTCAGGTAGTTCTGCATTCTAGAGCATTTTCAGCCATTTTCCATGCTCATAGCACTTTAAATATGAGAAAAGTTTGTTAGGGTGTAAGTGGACCATTCAGCTTGACTTAATCGAACAGAAACTGAGTTCTTTGGGTCGAATGGTTTCAGGGGAAACAGGTTCTGCATGATTTCAATATTGCAGATGCAGCAGGTGGAGTGGGGAAGGCTACTATACAAAATTTTACCGCTAATGTGACCACAGGCACTCTTGAAATACGCTTTTACTGGGCTGGGAAAGGGACCAATGCCATCCCTGAAAGAGGAGTTTATGGTCCTCTGATATCAGCAATCACTGTGGATCCCCTTGGTATGTTAGTACCGTTATATCATCTATTTTCATTTTAAGAAAGACAGGTGTCATAAGCACTGAAGGATTAGCTCTTGTGATCATGCAATGAGAACTAGTTTGTCCAACGGACATAAGGACATTCATGGTCATCTGTGTGATCGTTACATGTAAAACCATGCGATAGCTTTTCTCACCAGTATCTATGCAATGTGACTCTTATTTCAAATAACGTAGATGCCATTTCAACTGTAAAGTTTTGCGACTTAACTAAAGAATTTTCTAGTGTCTAGACATCTTTTGCTCCATTTCTCCTCATCCAAGTCTTAAATCGACAACTTGATTTTCTTTTGTAATATTTAATTTTGTTTATTATCTTGTAGACTTCAAGCCTCCTAGAGACAGTAAGATATCTGCAGGGGCAGTGGCTGGAATTGTGGTGTCCATAGCATTTGCTATTTTCCTCATTGTGGGGATAATTTGGTGGAGAGGATGTTTCGGGCATAAAGATACAACAGAACCAGGTACTGGCTAATTTTGGTGGGTGACAAGTCTCCTATTAAGATAAGTAAATCATCTGCCTGCACTTCATGGCACTGCTCAATGGACAACTATCATTAACTGAAGAACCATCGCCATTTCTGGCCGATATGTGCATATCTGGAAGTCATGCAGATTTAACTACACTAACATACTTATCATACATAAGTAATCGAATCCCCAAATGGTAGATGTTGATAGCTGTTTTTCTTATAATCTTTTCCTTTATGTGGTTCTAACAATAGTTTTTATGCAGATTTGAGGGGTCTAGATTTGCAAACTGGCTCCTTTACCTTAAGGCAGATTAGAGCCGCCACAAATAATTTCAATCCCGATAATAAGATTGGGGAAGGCGGTTTTGGATCTGTATACAAGGTACTTCTTGAGGGCTCTTTAGTTGAGCACTGATCAAATAAACAATGCAATACATCTGAAATCAAATCTCCTGCTACAGGGGCTGTTATCAGATGGGACCATAATCGCTGTAAAGCAGCTCGCTGCCAAATCGAAGCAAGGGAACCGTGAGTTTGTGAATGAGATAGGAATGATCTCTGCCCTTCAGCACCCTCATCTAGTGAGGCTTTATGGATGCTGTATTGAAGGAAACCAACTCTTGCTGGTGTATGAATACATGGAAAACAACAGTCTTGCTCGTGCTTTATTTGGTATGCTCCTTTTATTCGCTAAGATTCATTATTTTGTTTGATGCACTGATGATGGAAATTTGGAATTTTGTTTATACATCTCCTTATAGGACCAAAGGAACATCAATTGCACCTGGATTGGAAAACACGTCACAGGATATGTGTGGGCATAGCAAGGGGTTTGGCTTATCTTCATGAAGAGTCAAGGCTGAAGATTGTACACAGAGACATAAAAGCCACAAATGTGCTGCTGGATAAAAATCTTACCCCGAAAATTTCAGATTTTGGTCTTGCCAAACTGGATGAGGAGGATAACACTCATATTAGCACAAGGATTGCAGGGACATTGTGAGTCATGTTCTTTTCAAGACTTCTTTCGTTTTGCATGGAAACTCTTCCGTATTTTTACTTTCTTTTGGCTTTGTTTTCTCACAAATATTATTTATTTGTCATCTTCAACATCCTTATTTACTTTCGGACATGAATTTATAAAGTTCAAGGGAAGTATTGCTTTTGTTTGTTGCACAAATTGTTACTCGTTTTCCCCTTGTGATTGTTAAATATGATGGATTCACAGCGGGTACATGGCGCCTGAATATGCAATGAGGGGTTACCTAACTGACAAGGCAGACGTTTATAGTTTTGGAATTGTTGCCTTGGAGATTGTAAGCGGTCAGAGTAACACAAGTTATCGGTCAAAACAAGAATCCTTTTATCTTCTTGACTGGGTAACGTAACATTTAACCCTTCAAACTTTTAAATTCTATTATCTTGATTCCATCAGCTGTCCAATTACTTAATTATGTATTTGCATTCAAACCCAAGAATACTGAACTGCAGTCCGATGGAACTTTGGGGGATCAGGATAGTGAGAACTACGCTTGATAGGGTTGCATTCACATAATGCAGGCACACATTCTGAAGGAGAAAGGGGATCTGATGGAACTGATCGACCCAAGGCTGGGCACCAACTTCAACAGGGACGAGGCAATGGCGATGATCCACGTGGCTCTTTTATGCACCCACGTCTCCCCCGCAGTGAGGCCTTCCATGTCTTCAGTGGTGAGCATGCTTGACGGAAAGGTAAATGTCCCAGCTTCGATTCCAGAGAACGCGGTTCCAAACGATGATGCGAAGTTCGAGGAGATGAGGAAGCACTTTAGGGGCATCAAAGAGGGAGAGGAGGCGAGGGAGAAGAGCGCGAAGCAAGTTGATAGCATGCCGATCAATGTTCCATGGACTGGCTCATCGGCTTCTTCCAGTGATCTCTACCCGATACTGCTGGACTCGGAATATTGGCGGAATCGCGAGTAAGGAACCTGGTTTGATGATGAAAGTGGGCTGGCTGTTCTGTGTGTCAGTAAATCGCATGCATCGCTTCCACTGTGAGAGAAACACTTTCACGTACAGATAGCAAAGCAGTGGCTGTCTGGGATTTTCGTTTTGATAAAAATGTACTCTTTTTTTATGGGAACAAAAACTGTACAACCCTAACTCTTTGTTACGTCATTGTTATGTTAAATGGCATGTCCTTGTTATGCTACGAACTAAAGCGGGCGTGCCACCATAGTTGATGAGGTCATCATTGAAAGAGAAAAAAAAAGGGTTCTATAATTTATTGTGAGGGGGAGTGGTGTTTAATTTTAAGTATAAAGCTCATGTCATGGCACGGAAGCCTCTTCACTTCATTCCATGCCCCTTCTCTTCAAAGGCCAAGTCTCTTCCTCCGCTACCATTCCCTTTATCTCTCTCTCTCTCTCTCTCTCTCTAAACACTGTTCCATTTCTGCAGGTAAGAAAGGAAAAGGGAGATCGGTTTTTGTCCTTCTCCACTCTGTACACAAGCTATCGATCCACTCGCATGTGTTCGAAGCCCTGACTGGAGAGGAGGCTGTTCGAATCCTGCAGCTGGCCCGAGCTGAGAAAATGTCTTGCCGCTTTCGAGTCCCATCCACCTTCCTCCTCCTCTGCCTCGTTGCGTTGGCAGCCGATGGAGCCACTCGACTTCCGGATGATGAAGGTCGACTCATCCAAATTCTTGATATATTCAGTCTTAAGAAGGAAGGGAAGGGAAGGGAAGGGAAGGGGAAGGAAAAAAAATTCAACGTAATGCAACGTGATGCGACTTGACGACACCGTTTGGACTTCTTTTAATTTTCTTCCTTGGGGTTACACAGTGCAAGCACTGCGGGATGTAGCCGAGGCACTAAAGAAGACGAGCTGGGATTTTGACGCGGATCCGTGCAGCAATTCAACCCCTTGGAGGACGCCCGATAACAACGATGATGCCGTGATCTGCAACTGCTCGTTCTCGGACAGCACTGTCTGCCACGTCACTAACATGTACGTAGTACAAAATTCTCTCGTCTCCCTCCGCCTGCTGCCAGCTACCTACGTATTCCCGAGTCGGTCCGTTTTCAAGTTGAAAACCAAAAACGTACAGGAAACCGCGAATATCTGTCAGTATTCTTCGATTTATGAAACACAAAATGGCAAGAAAAAGAGGGAGAGAATGACAGTTTAGTCATAAAATTTGGTCTCTCTCCACCCTGAAATCTTAACGTTTGTTTCATGAATTCTAAAAATTTTATCCCATAACTCATACAGTTTCCTAACCTATGTTAGGTAAGCCATAAATGTCACATAGCTTTAAAAAAGATGATAGCGACCGTAAATCCTGATATTTTTTAATAATTCGATATAATTACGATACATTATATTAAATTTAACATTAAAATATTATCATATCATTATCGTATTAGTTTAAGTTGTAATATTTAATATTATTTACTCTGTTCAACTATTCATGATGTTTAAGACTTACATAAGTTGCAAAATTTAAAGTTTCATGATAGAAATTTTGAGACCTTATCAAGGTAGATTCGGTGTATTATGACTCGAAACATAATCTAGTTAAGAAGGGACATAAGAGAAATGCCCCATTTTAGCCTTGCAACAGAGGCAACCATACTTATATGGCACTGTCGGTCGGTTAATTTTGACATCTGCATTTTAATTTTATCAAGTGACATTTTTGAAAAATTTATTCTGGCGTCCGAAATAATAATAATTCTCACCTGCTCCCTCCCCCGCCCAAATGAACGAATAGAATTAACTGCACGCGTTGACATTTGACTTTTCCAACTACATGGATTTCAAAAGCTGACTATTCAACTCCGGTATGCCAGAGGGACGACACCTGTGAATGACCGTGGGAATGTCGGTCCATAGGACGATGATGTCAGCTTACCGGATGATGACGATATTCTTCGTGATAAGATTTTCTACTCTCGAATCACAAATGTCCCTTTTAATTCACGATTATGAAAAAGATTCAAATAATTGCTATATTTACATTTTTATGGTTTAACTTTTAGGATTTAAAAAATTTTCTAGAATTCAAGATATCTGAGGATTTGGAATTTTTAGACTTTGTTTCTTATAAAAAAAACTTTCCTAGCGTTGGTTTTTTTAAAAGGTTTTAGGGTTTTTAAAATGATTTTAAATATTTTTTTTATAGTATTAGGGATTTAGATTTAGAATTCAATAGTCATTTAATTGCTAATGATAATTAAGACATATATATAATAAAACGTTTATTTTTTTAACTTAGGGTAAGGGCATATGATATGGTAGACAAATCATACGTATATTTGATATTATTTAATTTAATGTCAACGGAAGTATAATAATTATGCATAATGAATAAAAGGATAGATACTAGATACTTGGTCTCATTTTTAATCTTCCTAAAATGTCCTTGATACACATACATTTAATTATATAAAAAAAGAGAAATAAGGATTAACTCGTAAAAGCACTCTTAATATATTATAATTGATTATGTACTATTATAATAACTTAAGTTCTTGATTCTAATTTAGAAAATTAATCAATTTCTATATTTAAACCGGACATACCAATCCATCTGAGAAGTTGATTTACTTTTATGAGAAATTATATTCAATTATTTTAATTACACTCAAATCATTATCTTTAATCAATCCCATTAAAAATGATATATATATAAATGTGTAACACGGTTAGCAGACTATTATATTTATCCAAATTTGAATTTGTGCTAGGGCTCGTTTCCGTTTTACTGTTCATGTGGCCCACTCCTTGATGGGCCGTAACGTGGTCTCTAGACCCCCAACCGGCCCGGTCGATTTTTCAACTGAACAACAATTTTTGTTAACGCTGCACTGAACTAATTTGATGGTATTTTTAAAATAAAAAAAAAAAAAATTCAGATCACTGAAGTCGCAGTCGCTCCCGGGGACTCTCCCGCCTGGTCTCTATAGGCTCCCTTACCTCCAAAACATGTAAGTGAAAAGCTCTCTCTCTCCTCTCTTCTCTAGAGTCTCTGTGGTGTGATTATATCCCATCAGAGGATCTCTGTGAGCACTGCTTGCTGATTACTTCCGTCGAGAAGTAATTGTTGGGTCCTCCTTCTGTTCAGTTTCTCTTCCTCTCGTCATTTCTTTCTATTGCATTGCGCAGAGACCTCTCCAGGAATTACCTGAACGGTTCTATACCTCCTGAATGGGGCCGTCTTCCCAATATCCTCGAAATGTAATCTCTCTCTCTCTCTCTCTCTCTCTCCCTCCACACCCCACACCCCCGGCACAACCAATGCGCAGCTGTTCGTGTTGGATTTATAGGCACATGTTTTTGTCGCGTGCAGTTCCTTACTAGCAAACAGATTGACTGGTCCGATCCCCAGAGAGATTGGAAACTTGTCCAAGCTCACGAGTTTGTGAGTGATTTTTCTTCTTCCCACTGGACTTTACGTTTCTAGTCACTTCATTTTCTGTTTCAAGATAGCTCTGTCTTCTTCTTGTTTCACGGCGCAGAGTCCTGGAGATGAATCACCTCTCGGGGGTGCTCCCTGAGGATCTAGGAAACCTTACCAAAATTCAGAGATTGTGAGATCCTCTTGCCCAATGAGTGCATCCCCTCCTTAATTGATTTCGTTTGTCAAGATTTGGGACATTGTCGGAAGTGATGGCTCTGACCCTTGAAATATTTGGTTCTGGTCTATGTTGGCTTTAGGTTGCTAACTTCAAATAATTTCAGCGGAGGGATACCGGCCACATTTGCAAAGTTGTCAACACTAACGGACATGTAAGCTTCTAATGTCAATCTTTATGTGAATTAGAACTGCTCTTTCTCCCTTATGTTTATATCTTTCTGCGGGGATGGTGATCTCGTCTATAACATTATTCCTCTGTTGTTCAATATATTGCAGTCGGCTTGGCGATAACCAGTTCACCGGAAAGATCCCAGATTTTATTGGAAATTGGACAAATCTCATAAAAATGTGAGAGCGTCTAAAAGTCTCTGTTATCTTTCAGTTATAATGAAGGGGAGCATCTAACCTACTTAATTGAGTTGACTAAAATTCGGTGGTAACAGGGTAATTCAGGCAAGTGGGTTGCAGGGACCGATCCCTCCCAGCATTGAAGCTTTAGGAAGTATAACTGACCTGTAAGTTGGGCATAAATTTTCCTTCCATAGTTAATTCATTGGTATACAATACTATGGCTTACATGTGAGTGAATCTCAATAACCAGGAGAGTCAGTGACCTGAATGGAAGTGAATCAAGTTTTCCAAAAATCAACGCCGAGCGCATCAAGACATTGTGAGAAACATCCTCCTCTGAAAATGTTTACATCCTCAAACCTGTCTAGTTTGCCAATTATGTCTCTGATACACTGTTATTCGTAGGATTCTAAGAAACTGCAACCTCATTGGAGAGCTACCAAGTTATATTGGAGATTTGAAAAGTTTAAAAACCTTGTGAGTAGGCCTGTGTTCTCCTTTTCTTGTCAACTTGCTGCCAGATTCATTCTACGCTTAGAAAGGCTCAAATTCAACCCAAGATCCAAAGGAGTTTGGTTGTTTTCCAGCTTTTTTCTTATGACCTCTCATTTATTTCTTGAACTTTTGCAGAGATGTTAGCTTCAATAAACTCAGTGGGAAAATTCCAGATGACTATGGCAGCCTAAATCTGAAATTTCTGTAAGTGGTTGATGCCGGATATACAGATTGTGAATATATTCCCATTGGCAAGTATTTTTAACATTTGTGATATTCCTGTTAACGTGGATACTCTTTATTTTCTCTAGGTATCTTACTGAAAATCTGCTCACGGGCCCGGTTCCTAGTTCGATTAAAGAAGGGTAAGCATTTTTTCCATTGTCATCTAGGGGGATTATTGTCCCAGAAACCTTTGAAATTTTAAGTTACTTTTTATGTGTCACATTAGTAAGAATTATACATGCTACTAAGTCATAGATCATGTTAGCTGGCGCATAAACACCTAACAATGCTAATGGAAAATTGACTAATGCATTAAAATGTTATAGTTTGAAAAATTATTATACTCAATGTGAAGTTTTCTTCTCTTACCAAAATGTGACATTTTAAAAAAATTTTGTGTCGTTGAGATAGATATCCCACACCTATGGCATGTCATTTCCTCTTGGCTCGAGGGACGTACCTAGATAATTTGTTCAAGTGGATCAATGTAAAGGAAAAAGTAAAAAACTGGTCAAAGTGATCGAAGTAGGATTATTTAACAGAAAAAAAGATAAAATCGAATAAAGTTTATATGGCATTTCATGCACTTCCTTGAGTTAAGGAGGGGGATCGCCCCTGGCCTTTAAATACATCCTTGATTGGCCCTTCGTCTATCTTCTTATGATGATATATCAACCTGAATATATGTATAAGATGTGATATATATTTTTGGGGATTTACGTGCGACGCCCCTTCTCTAGAAACTACATGATAACTTCATGTTGCAGGGATCTTTCCTTCAACAACTTCACTGGAAAGGCAAATTGTCAACCACGGGCAGGATTGTACGTGTTCTTTTTTCTTTAAAAGTAAATTTATTAAAGCTTTGCATAACCTCCTTAACTATGACAGGTTGAATAAGTTAAGATTGCATTTTATGCTATCGAATCCCTTTCATCTTCCAGCTTACAGTTGATTCCATCTTTCCTTTTTCTATTTACAGGAACTTGTTTGCTACCTCCAATAACTCGTAAGTTGAGATTGAACTTGTGAATTGTCAGTCTTCCAGAATTAAGTGATAATCCTCATTTATCATTTGCGTAGAAAGATATCACTTTGCCTTATTTTACAAAAAGGAGAAGAGTTTTTATCTAAGTTTCCACCTTTTCAACCCGTATAAGTTAAAAGAGGGAACTTACTGAACATATATGAGTTACTTGACCCTAATTTGAACCAAGTTTGAAGAATTTTAGTTCTGTATTATGAGAGAAGGTGCATCCTATCTTCTAGTCACAACATTCTTGCAATAACACAATTATCTTTGCATAAGTAGTCAACAAATGCTGATCATGATCACTCTGTGTTGTTGTTACATGTTATTCCAGAGGAATAGCCCCCTGTTTGAAGATTTCTCAATGCACAACAAGTGAGTGGATCAAATGGTTTATTATTGACGTACAATTTCCACTATTGTTAAATTATATCTTGTTTCTGCTTGCATTGTTTGTTCCTGGTAAATTTTTATTGCACTGAGGATTGCTTTGGATGCTACGTCCCATTGTCAGTATAAGTATGGGCATTTATCTTGCATTAATTCAGCCAAGGAAAAAAAAAAGGCTATGCAATCACGAGAACAAATCTTTTAAAATCTACAAGATGGTTCCTCCATGTACTTTTACCTTCACTTTGATGCAGGCTTATTTGCGGAGAGTTCTATCCTTTGAAGTAATAATGGCCTTGTTTATACTGTTAACTTCTCAGATGGTCTCATAGAGATGCAACAGCACTAAGGCGAATAGCAGCATTGTCCTTACACCATTATTCCCAAACAATCTCCCACTCCCAACTCATGTGTCTTTTATTCTATTCCAGGACGTTATAATCTCTACATAAATTGTGGGGGAGGACAAGTGACTGCTGGCTCCACCAGTTACATGGCTGATAAAGATCCAGGATCAAACGCTAGGTTCTTCCAAAATGCTGAATCTAACTGGGGTTATAGTAGCACTGGCAACTTTTTGGATGATAATTCCAACGTGGATAATTATGTCACGTCAAATAGATCTGCACTCTTGATGGACAACTCAGAATTGTACATGGATGCCCGTCTTGCTCCCACCTCTCTAACTTATTATGCATATTGTCTAATGACTGGAAAATACATAGTACGCCTCCATTTTGCTGAGATTATGTTCTCCAATGATGAAAGTTACAGCAGCCTTGGAAGGCGTGTCTTCAATGTTTTTATTCAGGTAGTTCTGCATTCCATACTGTTTTGAATTATTGATCAATGCTTGACCTTTTTTAATATGGGAAAAAGTTTTTAAGGAAGTAAGGGTATCATTCAGTTGGGTTTAATGGAATAGAAGCTTAGCTCACTGGGTCAAATGATTTCAGGGGAAACTGGTTCTACAAGATTTCAACATTGCAAACGCTGCCGGTGGAGTCGAGAAGGCTACTATACAGAATTTCACTGCTAATGTGACTGATGACACTCTTGAAATACGCTTTTACTGGGCTGGGAAAGGGACCAATGCCATCCCAAGAAGGGGAGTTTATGGTCCTTTGATATCGGCAATCACTGTTGATCCCCTTGGTATGTTATATACCTTTATTCCGTCTCTTTTCTCTTAATGAAAGGCTGTCATGTCATGAGCACTGAAGGATAAGTTCTCATGATTATAAGAACCAGACATCAGGAACTTCATCTCCACCTGGGTGATCTGTAGGGATAACGACACACAACAATTCTTCTTACTAGTGTCTATGCAACTGTTCTTATTTCAAGTAAATAAGACGTCATTTCAACTGTAAATTTGTGTGGCTTACAAAATTAAAATTCCTAGTTTCTAGATACCTTTTGCTCCAATTCTCCTCCTCCCTGGCTTTGTTTTGTGATATGTAGTTCTATCTTTGTCATGCAGACTTCAAGCCTCCAGGAGATAGTAAGATATCTGCAGGAGCAGTGGCTGGAATTGTGGTCTCGGTAACATGTGCTATTTTCCTGATTATGGGGATACTTTGGTGGAGAGGTTGTCTTGGGCGTAAAGATACAATAGATCAAGGTACCAGCCGACTTATGTGGGTTTTGAATGAAATAATGCGTTTGCCTGCACTTGATAACATTGCTCAAATGACAACTGTCATTAACTGAACAACTATTGACATATGCATATTAAACTTCACCTTTATACTTATTATACATAACTAATATATCTATGTCCAAATGGTAGCTCTTTAAATTATAGCCTCTCTCTTTATGTGGTTCTAACTATAGTTTCTATGCAGATTTGAAGGGTCTAGATTTGCAAACCGGCTCCTTTACATTGAGGCAGGTTAGAGCTGCCACAAATAACTTTAGTTCTGATAACAAAATCGGCGAAGGCGGTTTTGGTTCTGTATACAAGGTACTGCATGGGGGTTCTTAATTGGAAGCTGGTTATATTAGCACCGTAATACATTTGATAGCAAATCTCCTGCTGCAGGGGCTATTGTCAGATGGCACCATCATTGCGGTAAAGCAGCTCTCTTCCAAATCGAAGCAGGGGAACCGTGAGTTTGTGAATGAGATAGGAATGATCTCCGCACTTCAGCACCCTCATCTAGTGAGGCTTTATGGATGCTGTATTGAAGGAAACCAACTCTTGCTGGTGTATGAATACATGGAAAACAACAGTCTTGCTCGTGCTTTATTCGGTATGCTCCAATTATAAGCTTCACGTGTTTCTTTTGGTGCTTAATAAAAATTTGGACTATTGCTGATATGTCATCTTATAGGACCGGAAGAATTTCAACTGCACCTGGATTGGAAAACACGACACAAGATCTGCGTGGGCATAGCGAGGGGTTTGGCATACCTTCATGAAGAGTCGAGGCTAAAGATTGTACACAGAGACATAAAAGCCACAAACGTGCTACTTGACAAAAATCTTAACCCAAAAATATCAGATTTTGGTCTTGCAAAACTTGATGAGGAGGATAACACTCATATTAGCACAAGGATTGCAGGGACATTGTGAGTTTTCTTTTCAAGACTTACGTCGTCTGGTTTGGACACTCTTCCCTGCTTTTGCTCTCTTTTGACTATGTTAGTTATCTTCGCTACACTTATTTACTTTCGGAGATGAATTTATGAAGCTCAGGGGAACTATTGCTCTTGTTTGTTGAACAAATTTTCCTGTTATGATTGTTAAATATAATGATTTTGCAGTGGGTACATGGCACCTGAATATGCAATGCGGGGTTACCTAACCGACAAGGCAGACGTTTATAGTTTTGGAATTGTTACCTTGGAGATTGTAAGCGGTCAGAGCAACACAAGTTATCGTGCAAAACAAGAATCCTTTTATCTTCTTGACTGGGTAATGTAATATTAGGCCGCCTTCAGACTTTCAAATGCTCATTTATCTTGAGCAGTTTCTTAGGCCTTTGGGAGATTAGCGTAGTAAGCATAATGCTTGACAGGATTGCATCCTCATAAACGAATGCAGGCACACATTCTTAAAGAGAGGGGGAATCTGATGGAACTGGTCGACCCCAGGCTGGGCAGAGACTTCATCAAGAATGAGGCCATGGCGATGATCCACATGGCTCTTTTATGCACTCATGTCTCCCCTGCAGTGAGGCCTTCCATGTCTTCGGTGGTGAGTATGCTTGAAGGAAAGGTGAATGTCCCAGCTTCGATTCCAGAAAATGCGGTCCCAAACGATGATGCCAAGTTCGAGGAAATGAGGAAGCACTTTAGGGGCATCAAAGAGGGAGTGGAGGTGAGGGAGAAGAGCGAGAAGCAAGTTCATAGCATGTCAACTGATGTTCCATGGACTGGCTCATCGGCTTCTGCTAGAGATCTCTACCCAATACTGCTGGACTCGGACTATTGGCAGAATCGGGAGTAAGGAACCAGGTTTGATGAAAGTGGACTGGCTGGTCTCTGTCAGTAAATCACATAAATTCCTTCCGCGGTGAGAGTAACACGCCACGTACGGAAGGCAATGGTATGTATGGGTTCTTCTGATAAATGTGTGTTGGAATGACTGTACGTACTATCACGACTCTTTTTCTAATTTTTTTTTCTTCTTCTCTCTCTTTTTCGTCATTGTGATGTTAAACGGCTTGTTCTTGGTGCTGCTATTGTGAATGGAAATTCTCCATAGAAATTTGGGAAGTGACGTAAATACCACCATTTCTGTAAGCTAAAGTTTTTGAGCTCTTGCGTGCCAAACATCAAATATAGACACTATTATACAAGGAAATGGACGAGATAGATGGGTTCGGTTCTGAGGTAAGTCATGTCACAGGACAGATATGGGACGAGCAAACAGCAAATAGCCGCGCTGATGAGGCAGGAGGAGGACCGCTTTAAGTTGATTGGATGAGCTTATAATCCATTCTTCTTCTTCTTCTTTTTTAATAAATAAATTTGGTGGTAAGAAGCAGTACATCTTGTTGATAAATGAATGATATCATTTATTATTTATTTGCATATAATTAAATTAATAAATTTTCTATGCTTCAGGTCGTCTGAGCTGGCTCGAATCAAATAAAAAATAATTTTTAAAAGATAAATTTAAACAATTTAATATTTTAAAATAAATTTTTATATGATATAATTGATGGATTAATTTAAATATTATATTAATTTGAAGAATTATTGAAATATAATTATTTATACACAATTAATCATTTAAAAAATATCATAATTTTATTTTTATGACAAATATCTTTTTCAAGCTTCCAGCCGCCATAGCACAATATTCTCCGACGGCTCGAAAATCCTAACCCATACATGGTTTCTTTGTGCCCGTGCCATTTTTTTACTGGTCTAGCCTCCCTATCTGATTACTTCAACAACCTGATGGCTTTGATTTGCAGGTATATATGGTGTTATCTTTATCATGCAGACTTCAAGTCTCCAGGAGACAGTAACATATCTGCAGGGGTATAAGTTGTTGGGATTGTGGTTTCAGTAGCATTTGTTATTTTCTTGATAGTGGGGATACTTTGGTGGGGAGGGCTTAAAGGTACAGCAGAACAAGGTATTAGCCCAACTTGTGTGGAATTTGGAAGAAGAAATGCATTTGTCGCACTCGATGACATTGCTCACATGACAACTATTATTAACTGAAGAACTGTTGAATTATGTAGATTAAACTTTGCTAACATACATGTTATACATAAATAATATACCTATACCAAAACGGTAGCTCTATAGACACTACCAGAAATTCCGTATATTCTATTAGATTTTTCTCGCAGAAATAGTCTGACAGAAATTTCCGTTGGAAATTCTAACAGAAAATGGTGATGAAATTATTTGCAATAGACTTGCTGCAGAAATTAGTTTTTGGAAAATTTGCTGTAGTGCTCTTACGGAAAATCATCACGCAAATGTTTTCCGTCGGAATAGCCTGACAGAAATGTCTGATGGAAAGTTTTTGTGAGAATAGTTCTCATAGAAAATCTTATGGAAATAATTCTGACGGCTAATTCTGTAGTAAATCTATTGTTACCTCCATTGATAGAATACGAGAGACTGAGCCGACGGAAATCTAATGGAAATAAGTTATATATATACACCACATATTATTGTTCCCATCTTTTCAACAACATATATCTTAATTCATTTTCTCTTTGCCAAGCATTCCTCACTCTTCATTGTGGTAAGAGCAATTTCATTATGACTCTTTCCTTCTTCACTTCAAAGTATATTGATGGAATATGCTTCGATATGAGACATCTTACATTCTATATATACATATATATGTCATTTTATTTGAGAAAAACAACCTTTATTTGTTTTGTTAGCTAGCTAGTATTATAAAAAATATAGTTATGTGATGCATGTCTTAACTACGTATAATTGATCATTTCAGCACTTGAATTTTATCCTCACATTTATGTTTTTTTTTGTTGTTCTTTTGGGCTATATATGACATATCATAGGATATATGAAGATACCATCACATAGGTTACGAATGTACAACTGATTACTTCCTAATCGTGGAGGTATTAGATGAGAATTTTTGGATGGGGTTGAGACATTCATAAATTATACTATTTCTTTATCTCAATTTCAACTGGAGGGGACTATTAGATGTCCATGTGTTAAGTGTCACATGCATGGTCGACTTTTGATCCCTAATGAGATAAGAAGGCATCTGTATAGGTGAGGATTCAGGAGCAATTATTGGTATTGGACAAATCACGGTGAGCAACATCCCTCAAGAAATTGTCATTTGCAAAATGTTGACTATGTTGGTTGTAGTACTTCTTCCACAGATTATGACGGTCCAATGCATCAATACATGTATGAGGTTATCAATGCTACTAAACAACATTTTTGGCATAATTTCCCTTCTATTACTGATGAATATGGAGAAGATTTACATAGACTTCCAGTTCCATCTATGGAAACCTGTGATATTGCTACATAGACTTATGATGAACAACCTAATGAAGATTGCCAACAATTTTATGAGATGTTAGAAAACTTAAATAGATATATACATATGGGGTGTAGCGATCATTCTGCTTTGTTTGTGGCAATGCGTTTGATGAGTATAAAATCGGATTGGAATATTTCTATCGATGCAATGGATGAGATAATTCGTCTAATGGATGAATGCACTCCATCGGATGCCACGATCCCAAAATCATTATATGAAGCGAAGAAAATGGTGTCCAAATTGGGACTTGTATCTCAAAAAATAGACTGTTGCTATAATGGCTGCATGTTGTATTATAAGGATACAAGCAATTTGGATAGTTGTATATTTTGTGATACATCGAGGTATAAGGCTCAACCGATAAGCAGGAGTAAGAGCAAGCCAATTCTAGTGATGAGGATGCATTATATGCCTTTGATTCCACGGTTGAAAAAGCTTTTTGCCTTAATGAATTCTACACCTCATATGAGGTGGCATTTTCCTAATAGAAGATTCGATGGAGTAATGTGTCATCCTTCTGATGGCAATGCATGGAAGGAATTTGACTGTATGCATCTTGATTTTGTTGCTGAGCCTCGAAATGTTAGACTTAGGTTATGTGCTAACAAATTCTCTCCATTTAACCAAGGTTCCTCACCGTATTCTTGTTGGCTGATAATCATTACACCTTACAATCTTCCTCTGGAAATGTGCATGACATCTCCATTCATGTTCTTAACATGTATAATACCAGGTCCAAGAAATCCCAAACAAGGTATTGATGTGTTTCTACAACCACTTATTGATGAATTGCATATTCTTTAGAATTCTAGTGCATACACATATGATGTATCAGTGAAGAGAAATTTTTGTATGAGAGATGCCTTAATGTAGACTATGAATGACTTTCCCACGTATGGGATGTTGTCAGGGTGGTCATTTGGCATGCCCTTATTGTATGGGTTACAACAAAGCATTTCGACTATAACATAGTGGTACGTTTTGTTGGTTTGATTGTCATTGACAATTTTTAGATGCAGATCACTCTTACCAACATAATGCCATTAACTTCATTAAGAGGAAGGTAGAAACAGACCCACCACCACCATCATGGACATCTGAACATGTATGGGAATATGTTTCTAAACTACCAAAAGTCCATGAACATGGTCCAATAGATATGTTGCCTTGATTTGGAGCCCACTATAATTGGAAGAACCAGAGTATATTTTGGCAATTACCTTACTGGAAGGATCATGTCATTCGACATAATTTAGATGTTATGCATATGGAGAAAAATATTTTCGACAACATTTTCAATATTATTATGGATGTGAAGGATAAGACCAAAGATAATATCAAGGCTTGGAAGGATTTAGTTGAATATTGTCGGTGACCAGAGCTTCATCTTATTGAAAAGGAGAATGGTCAATGGATGAAACCAAAAGTAAAATATGTTTTCTCACCTGAACAATGAAGAAATGTTATTAAATGGGTGAGAGAACTTCGTATGCCAAACGGATATTCATCCAATCTTTTGTGGAAAATCAACGAAGATAATGAGAAGTTCATTGAGTTAAAAAGTTATGACTGTCATATATTCATGAAGCAGCTTATGCCAATTGCTTTTGGGGAATTTCTTGATCATATATGGAAACCCTTAGCTGAACTCAGTAAATTTTTTAAAGATTTGTGCTCCACAACTTTATACTAGGAAGATCTTTATAAGATGAGAAAAAAAAATATCCCCATCATTTTTTGTAAATTGGAAAGGATTTTTCCTCCTGCCTTTTTAGATTGTATGGAGCATCTTCCAATACATTTGATAGCGAAAGCTCGTAGTGGTGGTCCGGTACAATAATTTAGATTATTGCCTTTTTCTTGACGCGGTTCTAATTGTAGTTTCTGTATAGATTTGAAGGGTTTAGATTTGCAAGTCGGCCCCCTTTACATTGAGGCAGATTAGAGCTGCTGCCGCAAACACTTTTAGTCCTGATAACAAGATTGTGGAAGGCGGTTTTGGTTCTGTGGACGAGGTACCACATGGGAGTTTCTTACGTGGCCGCTGGTTATATTGGCATATTGTAATACATCTGATATGAAATCAAATATCCTGTCGCGGGGGGTGGGGGTAGGGGTAGGGGTTATGTAGCAACATACAATTGCTTTCTCCTTAGCATTAATTCGATCCACTGAGCATTTTAGTAGGATACAAACAGCGATTCACGCATGGGCGACTGTATATGAGTGCCTGGTAGTGGGGAAACAAGTTCGACATGCTGAAAGATGATAAGCCCGGGAAGCGCACAGCCTGGCCCTGGGACCGGCCATGCTCTTGGAAGATCCACAACCACCGATCTTTTAAGCCAACCTTGTTGTACGATTCTCACCCCTCCTCTCTGTTCTCCTTTCCACCGGTCTTTTATTTTTATTTCATTTCTTGTTCATGAAAAGGACACAGAGAGGGAAGGCGAAAGTGGAGTGAAGGGACGATGGCCAGACACCCATCCTAATCTTACATTGAAAACGATTACATAATCTGAAGTCAGCTCTCTCTCTCTGTTTTTTTTTTCTTCCTCGGCCTAGAACATATAGGATTAGTGGAAAATAAAGGGGAATGGGGAGTCCCACAATGAGAATAGCGGTAGGCCGAGCATGGTATTACTGCACCAAATCCTCTTATCTTTTTAAAATTCTTTTTCCACTTAACCTTTTATTTTATATTTTGAATGGCTAGAAGCGGTACTACAGCTGGTTTATAGATGAATGACATCTGCATGAAATTAAAAGCGAGCGGGCCTCCACCACTGTTGATAATATCGTCGGTGCAAGTAAAGTTCTGATGGCTTGTTTTTGTTTTTTTGTGGTGGAAGACTTGTTCATTGACTATATCTATCGAAATTATTAAAAGCTCTATCCCACAACGCAGAAGCCTCCTCACTTCATCCCGTAACTCTTCGTTCGATGGCCAAGTCTTCCTCCATTGCCCTTCCCATGTCTTTCTAAATACTCTCCCTTCCTTTGCACGCCAAGAGAGAGAGAGAGAGAGAGAAGGCATTAATTCCTTGGGTTGAAGCCCGACCTTGTGGGGGAGAAATCCTGCAGCTGGCCCGAGTTGAGGATGTCTTGCTGCTCTCAAATCTCATCCGCCTTCCTCCTCCTCCTCCTCTGCCTCATTGCGCTGGCAGCCGATGGAGCCACTCGACTTCCGGCTGATGAAGGTTGTTTCCTCCGAATTGTTCATATATTCATGCTTAAAGAGAGAGAGAGAGAGAGAGACAAAAAAAAAAAGGAATGCACTCTGAGCTATCAACAACGACGTTTGGGGTTCTTTTTCTTCCTTCAACTTACACAGTAAAAGCACTGGAGGAAATAGCGAAAGCGCTAAAGAAGACGAGCTGGGATTTCACCAAGGATCCGTGCAGCAATTCAACCCCTTGGATAACCCACGACACTAATGATGCCGTGAGGTGCAACTGTTCGATCTCGGACGACGCAGTCTGCCACGTCACTAGCATGTACGGTACCATTCTCCCATCTCTTCTCTAGCTAAGCACTAGTTCTTGCTGCGTATTCCCTATAGTTTCATACCGGAAGCTGATGTATATCAATTACGGTTCTATTGCACAACCTCACCGTTCCTTAAGGAGTTTGTTTGACCAATGATCAGGTCCCGACCTCTATGGCTGTGCGGTCTCGAGGTTGAAAAAGATACAGGACTTGGGGAATTAATACGTTATTATCTGTCAATTAAGAAGAAAAAATTAGAAGAAGAACAAAAAATAAAACTATTTAGTTTGATTCCACGCCATTTCATTGATCAGCCTCCTCACTGATCATTGGCCTTTGACTTTTCCCAGCTTGAGTAATTTCACAACTGACCATATATCCAACTCAGTGGGCCGGGGAGACATAGATATGGTTATTCATGAATGGTTAATTAAGATATATCTAATAAGTAATATTTATTTATCCTATGCTCTCAATTAATTTTAGGTATGCTACAAAAAAATCTTCATATTTTATATTGTCTATATAATTGACAAGTAAATGCATATAAGCTATTGAGAAATTTACTCTTCAAATTCACTTAACCTATATATATATATATATATATGCTCACGTAAGATAGTTTTATTTTATGTTTTTTTGTCGATCGTGGATGAGTGATTTTCTTGGAATACTTAGTAGTTATATAAAAACAAGATCATATAGTTATTTATTGAATTAATTTAAATTTCTAATTACAAAAAGGTACACTTGTTTAATTTGAAAACAAATAACATCTCATTGAATATTAATCATATCACCAAATATTAAAGTTAAGCAACTTTTCATTTGAACTCCAAATAATTTTGTGACGTCTGTGTTATTGGATTCCTAATTCAATACATTTGACATAATAATTGTGCATAATAATCACATGATTTATCAAGTCTAAAATATTCAATAACTTGAATGATTGTCTTATGAAAATATTTAACATATAAAAATTTATTTTAGATTAATTACTACACACTAAGTTTTCATTAAATAACTGTGCTAAATTAACTAATATTTTTGCTAAAATTGATTATTTATTAATAATTAATATTTTTTAAAAAATTAATGAATATGTTCTAATATGGTACTTGGAACTTGTAATTTCCAGTACTGTTCTGTTCCTACATTTAACAAGGTAGGGTCCAAGTTCATAATTTAAGAACTTATTCTTCACAGAGTAAAGATCGATTATTACAAAAATTACACGGTACTCAGACTCGATCACCTCTAGCTTTAAGCTTTGAATTTTTAGGATACATGGCTTTTTTCTTTTTAGGATTGATGTCATAGTTTCTATAATTTTCATGTTTTTGTAGTTTTTTAGGGCTTTAATATTTGATATTTAGAGCCATATGATTTTATATATATAATTGAAATTCTAATGGTTATATCCACATTAAAAATTTTGAAGAGAAGGGTTTATGTGGTATTGGTAATGTAGTTATTCAATCGTTAATGATAATTATAATTATTTTTTTGGGTGCAAAAATGGTTAATGACAATTAAGATACCTACATATGTAGTGAGTGTTCATTTTTACCTATGTCCTAAGGTTATATGTTAGAGTAATCATAAGCATATTTGTTATTATTTAATTTAAATTCAAGGAGAGTGTAATTACACATTCCATATGCCATAGATTGCAAATAATGTACATATGTATGAGTCAAGCTCCTTTTTGGATTTGCACTTTGAGTGGGTCAATCCTTCATGGGTGGTAAGTGTTAATGTGATCTCAACTCAACTAACCAAATTGGCCCGAGGTCCAATTGGATTTTTAAATTGATTTATTTTTTGGGTCAATGTTGTACTTAACTATTTTGTTGGTATTTTTAATTAATATATATAATAAATATCAGAACCCTGAAGCGGCAGTCACTCCCGGGTACTCTCCCACCTGATTTCGTGAGGCTCCCTTACCTCCAAAACATGTAAGTGAGAAGCTCTCCCTCTCTCAGACACACATACTCTCTCTTCTCTCTAGAGTCTCTCTAATGTGATTCATATCCTCTGACCTCTATTGGCATTACTTGCTAACTACTTCCATGGAGTAGAGAGTAATTCTTGGGTCCATATCTTCATTCTGTCTCTGTTCCCCTCTTCTCATTTCTCTCTCCCTCGCATTCCACAGTGACCTCACTCGGAACTACCTGAGTGGCTCTATACCTCCTGAATGGGGGCGCCTGCCCAATATCCTCTGGATGTAATCTCCCTCCTGTGCACAGCACCCTGATTTTCGTATTGGATTCATTCGTGTATGCTTTTGCTGCGTGCAGTTCTTTACTAGGAAACAGGTTGACTGGTTCGATCCCAAGAGAAATTGGAAACTTGTCCACGCTCGTGGGTTTGTGAGTGATTTCTCTTCTCTTCTTCCTACTGGACTTCACCCTTCTAGTCATTGAAGAATCGATTTCCAGATGGCTCCGTCATTTTTTTTTGTGTATTGACGCAGAGTTATTGAGATTAATCATCTCTACGGGAAGCTCCCTGAAGAACTGGGCAACCTGACCCGAATTCAAAGATTGTGAGATCCTCTTTTCCAATACGTGCATTCCCTAAACATGTAAAATTTTATTTATGGAATATATCAAAATATTAGCTAATATATTAAGCTATAAATATTAAATAATGTCTAAGTAAATAAATGGGATATCATCCAAATTCTAATAAAATATTATAATAAACTAATTTCCTATTTTTACGATATTTTGCATCACTCTCTCCGGTGCGAAAAGGATTTATCCTCAAAATCCAAATGGCGAGTTGTTCCGTGGATAGAGGGCTTGGTCGGCACCCTCCGGTGGAAGTGGAATTACTGACTTTCGGGTCAAAACAAGGTAAAAACAATTGGAATGTCTCTGTTGTGGCCTCAAGGTCAATTTCATCGAAGGAGTATGCAAGGGCAGTAGGCTTGCAGAAGTGAATAAGTGGTGACAAATCACGCATCTCAATTTGACTCCCCTTAAAATAGGCCTCTACAATCTCCTTCTCTACATTCTCATTGGTCTCTTCATCATAAACAAGCCCTAAATCGATGTGCTCTTCGGACTCTTCATTGTAAGTAGGTCTTGAATCGAGTCGAGGATCGTCATGACAATCTGTTAGAGGCAAGTGATTAGGAGGTCCGATAAGCGCATTATCCTCCAAGTTGGATTCTCCGTATGTGGGGTCCAGGTCGACACGAAATTAGTGCAATTGGAGGGCAGCCACCTGTCGGCCAGTTGCTCAATCTGTTGGCATAACTCCTAGTGAAACTCCTGACGGAGATATGCAATCTCATCCCTGTGATACGTACACTTCATCCACCAAGGCATTTGGGACTCGTCTTCTAAGCGGCATGGCCCAGGATCGGTTGGCTCTAGTATTAATATGACGCAACACGAGTGGTGACGAGGGAACGAGAGTTACGGATGGGGATCAAAACTCATTGATTCTGAAGAATGCCAAGATTTGATAAGGATAGAAAATTGATTCATTGATTCTAAAGAATACCGAAATGACTCAAGGAAAAAGGGAAAACCTGAAAATTTTCATTTAATTCGTATAGTTTGACAACCAATAAACCTTACGATGCAACATACAAAAAAAAAAAAACGAAATATATTTATAGAATATATCAAAATATTAGCTAATATATTTATCTAATACATGTAGCTATAAATACTAAATATATGTAATAATATTTTAAATATAATAAAATTTCATAATAAACTAATTTCCTACTTTTTCTTAATGTTGCATCAATTTTGAACTCATTCATACCTCTTATACTGTATTCCAGGACGACGTTACAATCTCTACATAAACTGCGGAGGAGGAGAAGTAAACGTTGGCTCCATCAAATACATGGATGACAGTGACAAAAGTACAACATATGCTACTTTCCTCAAAAAGACTACATCTTATTGGGGTTATAGCAGCACTGGCCACTTTTTGGATGACAACGATATGGCAGATTCATATACCGCATCAAATATATCTACATTCTTGATGGACAATCCAGAACCATACATGAGTGCCCGTCTTGCTCCCACCTCTCTAACTTATTATGCATATTGTTTGATGATTGGAAACTACACAGTACGTCTTCATTTTGCTGAGATAATGTTCACCGGCAATGAAAGTTATAGCAGCCTTGGAAGGCGTGTCTTCAATGTTTTTGTTCAGGTAGTTCTGCATTCTAGAGCATTTTCAGCCATTTTCCATGGTCATAGCACTTTAAATATGAGAAAAGTTTGTTAGGGTGTAAGGGGACCATTCAACTTGATTTAATGGAACAGAAACTGAGTCCACTGGGTCGAATGGTTTCAGGGGAAACAGGTTCTGCATGATTTCAATATTGCAGATGCTGCAGGTGGAGTGGGGAAGGCTACCATACAAAATTTTACCGCTAATGTGACCGATGGCACTCTTGAAATACGCTTTTACTGGGCTGGGAAGGGGACCAATGCCATCCCTAAAAGAGGAGTTTATGGTCCTCTGATATCAGCAATCACTGTGGATCCCTTTGTTATGTTAGTACCATTATATCATCTATTTTCATTTTAAGAAAGACAGGTATCATAAGCACTGAAGGATAAGCTCTCATGATCATGCAATGAGAACTAGTTTGTACAAACGGACGTAAGGACCTTCATGGTCATCTGTGTGATCGTTACATGTAAAACCATGCGATAGCTTTTCTTACCAGTATCTATGCAATGTGACTCTTGTTTCAAATAACGTAGATGCCATTTCAACTGTAAAGTTTTGCAACTTAACTAAACAATTTTCTCCTCATCCAAGTCTTAAATTGACAACTTGATTTTCTTTTGTAATATTTAATTTTGTTTATTATCTTGTAGACTTCAAGCCTCCTAGAGACAGTAAGATATCTGCAGGGGCAGTGGCTGGAATTTTGGTGTCCATAACACTTGCTATTTTCCTCATTGTGGGGATAATTTGGTGGAGAGGGTGTTTCAGGCGTAAAGATACAACAGAATCAGGTACAAGATAATTTCTGTGGGTAACAAGTCTCCTATTAAGATAAGTAAATCATCTCCCTGCACTTCATGGCACTACTCAATGGACAACTATCATTAACTGAAGAACCATCACTATTTCTGGCCTATATGTGCATATTGGGAAGTCATGCAGATTTAACTACACTAACATACTTATCATAGAATAGTAATCGAATGTGCCCCCTAATGGTAGATGTTGATAGCTCTTTTTTATAATCTTTTCCTTTATGTGGTTCTAACAATAGTTTTTATGCAGATTTGAGGGGTCTAGATTTGCAAACTGGCTCCTTTACCTTAAGGCAGATTAGAGCCGCCACAAATAATTTCAATCCAGATAATAAGATTGGGGAAGGCGGCTTTGGTTCTGTATACAAGGTACAGCTTGAGGGCTCTTTAGTTGAGCACTGATCAAATAGACAATGCAATACATCTGAAATCAAATCTCCCACTACAGGGGCTGTTATCAGATGGCACCATAATCGCTGTAAAGCAGCTCTCTTCCAAATCGAAGCAAGGGAATCGTGAGTTTGTGAATGAGATAGGAATGATCTCTGCCCTTCAACACCCTCATTTAGTGAGGCTTTATGGATGCTGCATTGAAGGAAGTCAACTCTTGCTGGTCTATGAATACATGGAAAACAACAGTCTTGCTCGAGCTTTGTTTGGTTGGCTTCGATTACTGACAAGCTTCGTGTATTTCTTTTGGTGCATTGATGAATGGAAACCTGGAATTTTGTTGATATGTTGCCTTATAGGACCGAAGGAATTTCAACTGCACTTGGACTGGAAGACACGACACAAGATATGTGTGGGCATTGCAAGGGGTTTGGCTTTTCTTCATGAAGAATCAACGCTGAAGATTGTACACAGGGACATTAAAGCCACAAACGTGCTACTTGATAAAAATCTCAACCCAAAAATTTCGGATTTTGGTCTTGCCAAACTTGACGAGGAGGATAACACTCATATTAGCACCAGGATCGCAGGAACTTTGTGAGTGATCTTTTCGAGAATTGTTTTCATCTGGCTAGGATACTCTTGGCTATCTATACTTTCTTTAAACGTTGCTTGACAGGACTGCTTTTCATGACTTGCATGGAATTTTTTGGATTATGTTTAAATTTTTTTCCTTATATCTACGTACTTTAGGTGATGATTTTTTTCCTCAAGGTCCTTATTTACTTTTGGGAGATGTACCTTAAAAAAGTTAGGTTGAACTATAGTTTTTTATTAGTGGATAAATACCTACTCCGTGATTGTTAAATATAAGTATTTTATTGGAGGTGCTATCTGAACTTGTAATGTTAAATCAATGTTATGATAATTTTGCAGTGGGTACATGGCACCTGAATATGCAATGCATGGTTACTTAACAGACAAAGCAGACGTTTATAGTTTTGGAATTGTTGCCTTGGAGATTGTCAGTGGTCGTAGCAACACAAGCTATAGGGCGAAACTGGAATGTCTTCTTCTTCTTGATTGGGTAATGCAATATTAGCCCTTTCCATCGTTTGTCTAATTACTTAGATTATATTTGCATCAAAGCTCGGTAGAAGTGAACTGCCGTCTGTCAGTTGAAAAATGGTGGGAAGAAGTATGCTTGACAAGATTGGGTTCTCGTAAATTGGTGCAGGCATTCATTTTAAAAGAGAGAGGGGAGCTACTGGAACTGGTCGACCCGAGGCTGGGAGCCAACTTCAACAAGGATGAGGCAATGACGATGATCCACGTAGCTCTTTTATGCACTCATGTCTCCCCAGCAGTGAGGCCTTCCATGTCTGCAGTGGTGAGTATGCTTGAAGGAAAGGTGAATGTTCCAGCCTCTATTGAAGATGCGGAGTTATACGATGAAACAAAGTTCGAGGCCTTAAGGAAGCACTTTAGGGGCACCAAAGGGGAAGAGGAGGTGAGCGAGAAGGGCAAGAAGCAATTTCATACCATGTCTGTTGATGCTCCATTGACGGGCTCGTCTACTTCTGGTAGCGATCTCTACCCAATACTACTGGACACAGATTATTGGCAGAATCGGGAATAAACGAAACGGGGTTTGGTGGAAGTGGAATGGGTTGGCTGGTTATCACTGATTACTGGACTATACACATCCATTCCACTTGGGGGGAGGAGTAACCCTTACCGAAGCATAAATAAAAGGCAAAGGGTACTTTGCATGGGAATAATTGTAGGACTCTCTTTCCTTTTCCCCCTTTTCAATGTCAATTGTTGTTTTGTCCTTGTGGAGGTAGGAGCAAACTATGATGCCCATAATGTATAAGTAATTGGTTGTGGTTTGTCGAATTGCCTGTCAACGAATAATAATAATAATAATGATAATGATAATGATAAAGATTTGCTGTCTTGAACTTTTGGGAGAGTTTCCATTATTCATAAAAATCTGGAAAGTGGCACAAGATCAGAGGCCACAAGACTATCTGTGTCCCTATCCTGAGTTGATATGATGAAGGACTGTGGCTACAAGAAGGAGGAGGGCCATGCAACCCTCCACTGGAGACCCCATCCCCATCTAATGATTCTATGATAGCAATACTTTGATGTTTCTTCGTTTAAGGTAATATGTAATAAGATATAATTGAATGAAATGATAGATGCGTATTTCTCTATTTCTTTCTTCTTCTTATTCTTTATCTTCTTGGGAGGCTTTTCTTGATGAGAAGGATCACGCCCATATTAGCGCAAGGATCGCAGGAACTCTGCGAGTCATCTGCTTTCGAGAATTCTTTCTTTTGGCTCAGACGCTCTTTACCTCTCTTTGAACTTCGTTTGTCGTAGCTACTATTTATTTGCCATCATCAACATCTTTATTTGCTTTTGGGCATGAGTTTAGGAATTTCATGGGGTGTGGGGGATTGGGGTTGAGAACTATTACGCTTTTGATTGGTTGCAGAAATGCTGCTCATTTATTCCACAACCCCACCCCACCCCCACCCGGTGATTCTTAAATGTGATGATTTTGCAGTGGGTACGTGACAAGGCAGACGTTTATAGTTTCGGAATTGTTGCATCGGAGATCAGAAGTGGTTGAAGTAACATAAGTTATAGGGCAAAACAAGAATCATTTTTGTCTTCTTGACCGGGTAATGTAACTGTCAAACTTTTTAAACGATCACCCGTAGTTCTAGCAACCGTCCGGTTACTTTCATGCTGGAAAAGAAGTAAACTGCAGTACGTTGAAACTTTGGTGGATCGAGACAGTAAGTGTCATGCATGATAGGGCTGTATTCTCGTGAACTAATACAGGCGCACATTCTGAAAGAGAGAGGGGATCTGACGGAACTGATCGACTTAAGGCTGGGCAACAACTTCGTCAAGGACGAGGGAATGGCAATGATCCATGCAGCTGTTGGAGCCCTTCCATGTCTGCAGTTGTGGGTATATAATCCTAGAAGGAAAGGTGAATGCCCTAGGAAAGTTAAGCACTTATAAGGGCATTGAAGAGGAAGAGGAAGAGGAGGAGGTGAAAGAGAAGAGTGAGAAGCGGGTTCATAGAATGTGCGTTGATGATGCTCCATTCAGGGCTCTGTCTACTGCTACTACTCCTTGGTGATAATTCTGCATATAAACTTGGTAAGTGGGCCTTGCCAGGCCCAGGCCCTCGTGGGGATCAAAATCCAAACTACACTTCAAGAAGGAGAACTGGGGGTGGAGGCACTACAATAACTATGTCAAAAGATAAATAGATAATAATTCCTTAGTAATCAAGGGTAAAAAAAACACATATCCAAGAAGGTTTCAATCAAGTTTCTTCTATTTACTCCAAATTCCTCTAATTTATTAATATAGAAAAAAATTGAAACATAAAGAACTATTCACTAGATCGTTTCAATCGTATTAAAAAATAAAAAAAATATTCATTATATTTCAATAATATTCTTATTCTTAATCTAATTAGATGTATGGGAAGGCATCATAAGTGCATGTAAAAGTGAAGAAAATTTTTAAAAAATGTACTGATGATTATGATGAGGGGTCAGGCAAAGTGCAATTATCTCTGCGTCAACCAAAACCCCACCTACACTCTCCTACAACCACGAACGATCATCTTATATTATTGATTTGATTATTAATTTATAAATATTATCCCTTTTTTCTCTTTATTTTAATTTTAAATTTTAAAAAATAGCTAAATTTAATAAGTTAATGGAAGTTTTCCCACTCTGCTTTCCACGCAAAGTAAGTAACTAATGTCAAGCGGATTTAAATCTCTGTCCCTGTCCCTATCACTCACGGGGGAGAGAGAGGGAGAGGCAAATCTAAAATGTAACTTTTTATCTTACTTCATTCCGCTTCGGCTATTTAAATCCCACACGCACCTCCAGACCAGACAGACATCGACATATATAGAGAGACAAGCAGAGACTCCCTCCCCCCCTGCCTGCCTGCCTGCCTGCATATATTGCCCATCGCTCTCCCGGATCGGATCCACAAAAGTTGGCTCCCTTAGAAAAAGAATTGATGGATCGTCGCCGCCCGAGTCTCTCTCCAGTGCTTCCCATATACGTAGTTCTTGCGGCCTTGGCTCTTATCGGGAACCACCCAAGGGCTGAGGCTGAGGCTGAGGCTGCCGGGTGTGACTTGTTCGAGGGGAGCTGGGTGATGGACCCTTCTTATCCGCTCTACAATGCCTCCGCCAGCTGTCCCTTCATAGAGAGAGAGTTCAGCTGCCTCCGCAATGGCCGCCCCGATCTCCTCTACACCCGCTACCGCTGGCAGCCCCTGCGCTGCAACTTGGCCAGGTACTGCTCTTTATTATTAGCCTTTTCGTTAATTAGTTAACATTTTTAAGTATCCGATGATTGAGTTTGTATGACCGGCATCTAGTGAGGTAGTTACAGCAGCCTTGGAAGGCGTGTCTTCAATGTTTTTATTCAGGTAGTTCCGCATTCCATACTCTTTTGAATTATTGATCAATGCTTGACCTTTTTTAATATGGGAAAAAGTTTTTAAGTAAGGGTATCATTCAGTTGGGTTTAATGGAATAGAAGCTTAGCTCACTGGGTCAAATGATTTCAGGGAAAACTGGTTCTACAAGATTTCAACATTGCAAACGCTGCAGGTGGAGTCGAGAAGGCTACTATACAGAATTTCACTGCTAATGTGACTGATGACACTCTTGAAATACGCTTTTACTGGGCTGGGAAAGGGACCAATGCCATCCCAAGAAGGGGAGTTTATGGTCCTTTGACATCGGCAATCACTGTTGATCCCCTTGGTATGTTATATACCTTTATTCCGTCTCTTTTCTCTTAATGAAAGGCTGTCATGTCATGAGCACTGAAGGATAAATTCTCATGATTATAAGAACCAGACATCAGGAACTTCATCTCCACCTGGGTGATCTGTAGGGATAAAGACACACAACAATTCTTCTTACTAGTGTCTATGCAACTGTTCTTATTTCAAGTAAATAAGACGTCATTTCAACTGTAAATTTGTGCGACTTACAAAATTAAAATTCCTAGTTTCTAGATACCTTTTGCTCCAATTCTCCTCCTCCCTGTCTTGGTTTTGTGATATGTAGTGCTATCTTTGTCATGCAGACTTCAAGCCTCCAGGAGATAGTAAGATATCTGCAGGAGCAGTGACTGGAATTGTGGTCTCGGTAACATGTGCTATTTTCCTGATTATGGGGATACTTTGGTGGAGAGGTTGTCTTGGGCGTAAAGATACAATAGATCAAGGTACCAGCCGACTTATGTGGGTTTTGAATGAAATAATGCATTTGCCTGCACTTGATAACATTGCTCAAATGACAACTGTCATTAACTGAAGAACTATTGACATATGCATATTAAACTTCACCATTATACTTATTATACATAACTAATATATCTATGTCCAAATGGTAACTCTTTAAATTATAGCCTCTCTCTTTATGTGGTTCTAACTATAGTTTCTATGCAAGCTTGAAGGGTCTAGATTTGCAAACTGGCTCCTTTACATTGAGGCAGGTTAGAGCTGCCACAAATAACTTTAGTTCTGATAACAAAATCGGGGAAGGCGGTTTTGGTTCTGTATACAAGGTACTGCTTGGGGCTTCTTAATTGGAAGCTGGTTATATTAGCACCGTAATACATTTGACAGCAAATCACCTGCTGCAGGGGCTATTGTCAGATCGCACCATCATCGCGGTAAAGCAGCTCTCTTCCAAATTGAAGCAGGGGAACCGTGAGTTTGTGAATGACATAGGAATGATCTCCGCACTTCAGCACCCTCATCTAGTGAGGCTTTATGGATGCTGTATTGAAGGAAACCAACTCTTGCTGGTGTATGAATACATGGAAAACAACAGTCTTGCTCGTGCTTTATTCGGTATGCTCCAATTATATGCTTCATGTGTTTCTTCTGGTGCTTAATAAAAATTTGGACTATTGCTGATATGTCGTCTTATAGGACCAGAAGAATTTCAACTGCACCTGGATTGGAAAACACGACACAAGATCTGTGTGGGCATAGCGAGGGGTTTGGCATACCTTCATGAAGAGTCAAAGGCTAAAGATTGTACTTATTTACTTTTGGAGATGAATTTGTGAAGCTCGGGGGAACTATTGCTCTTGTTTGTTGAACAAAATTTCCTCTTATGATTGTTAAATATAATGATTTTGCAGTGGGCACATGTCGCCTTAATATGCAATGCGGGGTTACCTAACCGACAAGGCAGACGTTTATAGTTTTGGAATTGTTACCTTGGAGATTGTAAGCGGTCAGAGCAACACAAGTTATCGTGCAAAACAAGAATCCTTTTATCTTCTTGACTGGGTAATGTAATATTAGGCCGCCTTCAGACTTTCAAATGCTCATTTATCTTGAGCAGTTTGTTAGACTTTTGGGAGATTAGCGTAGTAAGCATAATGCTTGACAGGATTGCATCCTCGTAAACGAATGCAGGCACACATTCTTAAAGAGAGGGGGAATCTGATGGAACTGGTCGACCCCAGGCTGGGCAGAGACTTCAACAAGAATGAGGCGATGGCGATGATCCACATGGCTCTTTTATGCACTCATGTCTCCCCTGCAGTGAGGCCTTCCATGTCTTCGGTGGTGAGTATGCTTGAAGGAAAGGTGAATGTCCCAGCTTCGATTCCAGAAAATGCGGTCCCAAACGATGATGCCAAGTTCGAGGAAATGAGGAAGCACTTTAGGGGCATCAAAGAGGGAGTGGAGGTGAGGGAGAAGAGCGAGAAGCAAGTTCATAGCATGTCAACTGATGTTCCATGGACTGGCTCATCGGCTTCTGCTAGAGATCTCTACCCAATACTGCTGGACTCGGACTATTGGCGGAATCGGGACTAAGGAACCAGGTTTGATGAAAGTGGACTGGCTGGTCTCTGTCAGTAAATCACGTAAATTTCCTCCGCGGTGAGAGTAACACGCCACGTGCGGAAGGCAATTGTATGTATGGGTTCTTCTGATAAATGTGTGTTGGGATGATTGTACGTACTATCACGACTCTTTTTCTAATTTTCTTCTTCTTCTCTCTCTTTTTCGTCATTGTTATGTTAAACTGCTTGTTCTTGGTGCTGCTATTGTCAATTGGAAATTCTCCATAGAAATTTGGGAAGTGACTTAAATACCACCATTTCTGTAAGCTAAAGTTTTTGAGCTCTTGCGTGCCAAACATCCAATCTAGACACTATTATACAAGGAAATGGACGAGATAGATGGGTTCGGTTCTGAGGTAAGTCATCTCACAGGACAAATATGGGACGAGCAAACAGCAAATAGCCGCGCTGATGAGGCAGGAGGAGGACCGCTTTAAGTTGATTGGATGAACTTATAATCCATTCTTCTTCTTCTTTTTTTAATAAATAATAAATAAATTTGGTGGTAAGAAGCAGTACATCTTGTTGATAAATGAATGATATCATTTATTATTTATTTGCATATAATTAAATGAATGAATTTGCTGTGCTTCAAGTCCGGGCTTGAATCAAACGAAAAATAATTTTTGAAAGATGAATTTAAACAATTTAATATTTTAAAATAAATTTTTATATGATATAATTGATAGATTAATATAAATATTATATTAATTTGAAGAAAATATTGAAATAATTATTAAAATATAATTATTTATACACAATTAATCATTAAAAAATTATCATAATTTTATTTTTATCACAAATATCTTTTTCGTGCTTCGAAGCCGCCACAACGCAATATTATCGAACAGCTTGAAAATCTTAACCTAGACATGGTTTCTTTACGCCATGCCATTTTCTTACTGGTCTAAGCCTCCCCGTCTGATTACTTCAACAACCTGATAGGCTTTCATTTGCAGATATATATATGGTGTTATCTTTATCATGCAGACTTCAAGTCTCCAGGAAACAATAACATATCTACAGGGGTAGTTGCTGGAATTGTGGTTTCAGTAGCATTTGTTATTTTCTTGATAGTGGGAATACTTTGGTGGGGAGGGCATAAAGGCACAGCAGCAGAACAAGGTATTAGCCCAACTTGTGTGGAATTTGGAAGAAGAAATGCATATGTCTGCACTCGATGACATTGCTCACATGACAACTATCATTAACTGAAAAACTGTTGAATTATGCAGATTAAACTTCTCTAACATACTTGTTATACATAACTAATATATCTATATCCAAGTGGCAGCTCTATAGATACTACAAGAAATTCCTCATATTCTATCAGATTTTTCTGGCAGAAATAGTCTGACAGAAATTTCTGTTGGAAATTCTAACAGAAAATGGTGACGGAATTATTTGCAATAGACTTGCGGCAGAAATTGGTCGTTGAAATATTTGCGGTAGTGCTCTTACAGAAAATCGTCATACAAATGTTTTCTGTCGGAATAGCCTGACAGAAATATCTTATGGAAAGTTTTTGTGAGAATAGTTCTCAGAGAAAATCTTATGGAAATAATTTTGACGGCTAATTTTATCGTAAATCTGTTGGTACCTCCATTGACAAAATACGAGAGAGTGAGCCGATGGAAATCTAATGGAAATAAGTTATATATATACACCACATATTATTGTTCCCATCTTTTTAACAACATATATCTTACTTCATTTTCTCTCTGCCAAGCATTCCTCGCTCTTCATTGTGGTAAGAGCAATTTCATTATGACTCTTTCCTTCTTCACTTCAAAGTATATTGATGGAATATGCTTCATTATGAGACATCTTACGTTCTATATATACATATATATGTCATTTTATTTGGTTTGTTAGCTAGCTACTATTATATAAAATATAGTTATGTGATACATGTCTTAATTAGGTATAACTTATTATCCTCACATTTATTATTATTTTTGTTGTTCTTTTGGCCTATATATGACATGTCATAGAATATATGGAGATACCATCACATAGGTTATGGATGTACAACCGATTACTTCCCAATCGTGGAGGTATTAGACAAGAATTTTTGGATGAGGTTGAGACATTCATAAATCATACTATTTCTTTATCTCAATTTCAACTGGAGGGGACTATTAGATGTCCATGCATTAAGTGTCACATGCATGGTCGATTTTGATCCTTGATGAGATAAGCAGACATTTGTATAGGTGGGGATTCAGGAGCAATTATTGGTATTGGACGGATCACCGTGAGCAACGTCCCTCAAGAAATTGTCATTTGTAAAATGCTAACCATGTTGGTTGTAGTACTTCTTCTATAGATTATGATGGTCCAATGCATCAATACATATATGAGGTTATCAATGCTACTACACAACATTTTTGGCATACTTTCCCTTCTATTACTGATGAATATGGAGAAGATTTGCATAGACTTCCAATTTCATCTATGGAAACCTGTTATATAGCTACACAAACTTATGAGGAACAACCTAATGAGGATTGCCAGCAATTTTATGAGATGTTAGAAGACTTAAATAGATCTATACCTATAGGGTGTAGCGATCATTCTGCTTTGTCTATGGTAATGCGTTTGATGAGTATCAAATCGGATTGGAATATTTCTATCGATGCAATGGATGAGATAATTCGTCTAATGGATGAATGCACTCCATCGGATGCCACGATCCCAAAATCGTTCTATGAAGCAAAGAAAATGGTGTCCAAATTGGGACTTGTATCTCAAAAAATAGATTGTTGCTATAATGGTTGCATGTTGTATTATAAGGATACAAACAATTTGGATAGTTGTATACATCTTTTGTGATGCACCGAGGTATAAGGCTCAATCGATAAGCAGGAGTAAGAGCAAGCCGATTCCGGTGATGAGGATGCATTATATGCCTTTGATTCCACAGTTGAAAAGGCCTTTTGCTTCAATGAATTTAGCACCTCATATGAGGTGGGATTTTGATAATACAAGACCTGGTGGAGTAATGTATCATCCTTCTGATGGCCATGCATGGAAGTAATTTGACTGTAGGCATTCTGATTTTGTTGTCGAGCCTCGAAATGTTAGACTTAGGTTATGTGCTAACGGATTCTCTCCATTTAGCCAAGGTTCCTCACCGTATTCTTGTTGGCCGATAATCGTCACACCTTACAATCTTCCTCTAAAAATGTGCCTGACATCTCCATTCATGTTCTTAACATGTATAATACTAGGTCCAAGAAATCCCAAACAATGTATTGATGTGTTTCTACAACCACTTATTGATGAATTGCAGATTCTTTGAAATTCTGGTGCATACACATATGATGTATCAGTAAAGGGAAATTTCTGTATGAGAGCTGCCTTAATATGGACTGTGAATGACTTCTCCGCGTATGGGATGTTGTCAGGGTGGTCAATAGCTAGTCGTTTGGCATGCCCTTATTGTATGGGTTACAACAGAGTATTTCGACTACAACATGGTGGTAAGTTCTGTTGATTTGATTGTCATCAAATGAAGGAGTGGATAGGAAACGATCCGACGAGTTAGAATGAATACATATCAAGTGAGGAGCCTTTGTTGACTGTCCTATTTTTATTTGTTTTTCACTTCTTGTTCATGAAAAGGACACAGAGAGGAAAGGCGAAAGTGGAGTGAAGGGACGATGGCCAGACACCCATCCTAATCTTACATTGAAAACAATTACGTAATCTAAAGACTGCTCTCTCCCAATTGTGCTCTCTCTCTCTCTCTTTTTTCTCCTTCCTTTCTTTTCCTATCAGCCTAGAACATATAGGAGAAGTCGAGAATAAAGGGGAATGGAAAGTATCATGATAAGAATAGTATTAGGTCAAGTGCGCTGTTATTGTGCCAAATCCCCATTCTCTTTTTAAAATTCTTTTTCCATTGAACCTTTTATTTCATATTTTGAATAGCTAGAAGTGGTACCACCACTGTTGATAGATGAATGACATTTGCATGAAATTAAAAGCGAGCGGGCCGCCACCACTGTTGATAATATCGTCGGTGCAAGAAAAGTTCTGATGGTTTTTTGTTTTTTTGTGGTGGAAGACTTGTGGGGAATTTGGAAGAAGAAGTGCATCACATTGCTCACATGACAACTATGATTAACTGAAGAACTGTTCAATTATGCATATTGGACTTGGCTAACATACTCGTAATACATAACTAATGTATTTATATCCAAATGGTGTAGCTCTATAGATTATTGCCTTTTTCTTGACGCGGGTCTAGTTGTAGTTTCTGTATAGATTTGAAGGGTTGAGATTTGCAAATCGGCCCCCTTTACATTGAGGCAGATTAGAGCTGCTGCCGCAAACACTTTTCAGTCCTGATAACAAGATTGTGGAAGGCGGTTTTGGTTCTGTGTACGAGGTACCACATGAGAGCTTCTTACGTGGACGCTGGTTATATTGGCATATTGTAATACATCTGATACCAAATCAAATATCCTGTCGCAGGGGGTGGGGGTTATGTAGCAACATGCAATTGCTTTCTCCTTAGCATTAATTCAATCCACTGAGCATTTTAGTAGGATACAAACAGAGATTCATGCCTGGGGACGTGGGCGACTGTATATGAGTGCCTGGTAGTGGGGAAGCAAGTTCGACATGCTGAAAGACGATAAACCCGGTGAAGCGCATGGGCTGGCCCTGGAACCGGCTATGCTCTTGGAAGATTCACAACCACGATCTTTTAAGCCAACCTTATTGTACGATTCTCACCCCTCCTCTCTGTTCTCCTTTCCACCGGTCTTTTATTTTTATTTCATTTCTTGTTCATGAAAAGGACACAGAGAGGAAAGGCGAGAGTGGAGTGAAGGGATGATGGCCAGACACCCATCCTAATCTTACATTGAAAACGATTACATAATACGAAGACCGCTCTCTCCCAATTGTGCTCTCTCTCTCTCTCTCTTTTTTCTCCTTCCTTTCTTTTCCTATAACAGAGGAGTCCTATCAGCCCAGAACATATGGGATTAGTGGAAAATAAAAGGAGACGGGGAGTCCCATAATGAGAATAGTGGTAGGTCGAGTATGGTGTTACCGCATCAAATCTCTATTCCCTTTTTAAAATTCTTTTTCTACTAAACCTATTATTTCATATTTTGAATGGTTAGAACCGGTACCACAGCTTGTTGATTGATGAATGACACTTGCATGAAATTAAAAGCGAGCGGGCCACCACCACTGTTTATAATATCGTCGGTGCAAGTAAAGTTCTGATGGTTTTTTTTTTTTTTTGTGATGGAAAACTTGTTCATTGACTATATCTATCGACATTGTTAAAAGCTCTATCCCACAACGCAGAAGCCTCCTCACTTCATCCCGTAACTCTTCGTTCGATGGCCAAGTCTTCCTCCGTTGCCCTTCCCATGTCTTTCTAAATACTCTCCCTTCCTTTGCACGTCAAGAGAGAGAGAGAGAGAGAGAAGGCATTAATTCCTTGGTTGAAGCCCGACCTTGTGCGGGAGAAATCCTGCAGCTGGCCCGAGTTGAGGATGTCTTGCTGGTCTCAAACCTCATCCGCCTTCCTCCTCCTCCTCCTCTGCCTCGTTGCGCTGGCAGCCGATGGAGCCACTCGACTTCCGGCTGATGAAGGTTGTTTCCTCCGAATTGTTCATATTTCATGCTTAAAAAGAGAGAGAGAGAGAGAGAGAGAGACAAAAAAATACAAATGAATGCATTCTGAGCTATCAACAACGACGTTTGGGGTTCTTTTTCTTCCTTCAACTTACACAGTAAAAGCACTGGAGGACATAGCGAAAGCGCTAAAGAAGACGAGCTGGGATTTCACCAAGGATCCGTGCAGCAATTCACCCCCTTGGATAACCGAAGACAGTAATGATGCCGTGAGGTGCACCTGTTCGTTCTCGGACGACACAGTCTGCCACGTCACTAACATGTACGGTACCATTCTCCCATCTCTTCTCCAGCTAAGCGCTAGTTCTTGCTGCGTATTCCCCATAGTTTCATACCGGAAGCTGATGTATATCAATTACGGTTCTATTGCACAACCTCACCGTTCCTTAAGGAGTTTGTTTGACCAATGATCAGATCCCGACCTCTATGGCTGTGCGGTCTCGAGGTTGAAAGAGATACAGGACTTGGGGAATTAATACGTTATTATCTGTCAAGTTAAGAAGAAAAAGTTAGAGGCAGAAGAAGGAGAAGAAGAAGAACAAAAAATAAAACTACTTAATTTTATTCCACGCCGTTTCATTGATCAGCCTCCTCACTGATCGTTGGCCTTTGACTTTTCCCAGCTTGAGTAATTTCACCACTGACCATATATCCAACTCAGTGGGCCGGGGAGACATATAGATATGGTTATTCATGAATGGTTAATTAAGATACATCTAATAAGTAATATTTATTTATCCCATACTCTCAATTAATTTTAGGTATGCTACAAAAAATCCTTCATATTTTATATTGTCTATATAATTTATAAGTAAATACATATAAGCTATTGAGAAATTTACTCTTCAAATTCAGTTAACCTATATATATATATATATATATATATATGCTCACGTAAGATAGTTTTATATTTTTTTCTCGATCGTGGATGAGTGGTTTTCTTGAAATACTTAGTAGTTATATAAAAACAAGATCATATAGTTATTTATTGAATTAATTTAAATTTCTAATTACAAAAAGGCACACTTGTTTAATTTGAAAACAAATAACATCTCATTGAATATTAATCATATCACCAAATATTAAAGTTAAGCAACTTTTCATTTGAACTCAAATAATTTTGTGACGTCTGTGTTATTGGATTCTTAATTCAATACATTTGACATAATAATTGTGCATAATAATCACATGATTTATCAAGTCTAAAATATTCAATAACTTGAATGATTGTCTTATGAAAATATTTAATATATAACAAATTATTTTACATTAATTACTACACACTGAGTTTTCATTAAATAACTGTGCTAAATTAACTAATATTTATGCTAAAATTGATTATCTATTAATAATTAATATTTTTAAAAAAATTAATGAACATGTTCTAATATGGTACTTGGAACTTGTAATTTCCAGTAATGTTCGGTTCCCACATTCAACAAGGTAGGGTCCAAGTTCATGATTTAAGAACTTATTCTTCACAGGATAAGGACCGATTCTCACAAAAATTACACGGTATTCAGACTCAATCACCTCTAGCTTTAAGCTTTGAATTTTTAGGATACATGGCTTTTTTTTGTTTTTTTAGGATTGATGTCATAGTTTCTATAATTTTCATGTTTTGTAGTTTTTTAGGGCTTTAATATTTGATATTTAGAGCCATATGATTTTATATATATATATAATTGAAATTCTAATGGTTATATCCACATTAAAAATTTTGAAGAGAAGGGTTTATGTGGTATTGGTAATGTAGTTATTCAATCGTTAATGATAATTATAATTATTTTTTTGGGTGCAAAAATGGTTAATGACAATTAAGATATCTACATATATAGTGAGTGTTCATTTTTACCTATGTCCTAAGGGTATATGTTAGAGTAATCATAAGCATCTTTGGTATTATTTAATTTAAATTCAAGGAGAGTGTAATTTCGCATTCCATATGCCATAGATTGCAAATAATGTACATATGTATGAGTCAAGCTCCTTTTTGGATTTACATTTTAAGTGGGTCAATCTTTTATGGGTGGTAAGTGTTAATGTGATCTCTAACTCAACTAACCAAATTGGGCCTAGGTCCAATTGAATTTTTAAATTGATTTATTTTTTGGGTTAACGTTGTACTTAACTATTTTGTTGGTATTTTTAATTAATATATATATAATAAATATCAGATCCCTGAAGCGGCAGTCACTCCCGGGTACTCTCCCACCTGATTTCGTGAGGCTCCCTTACCTCCAAAACATGTAAGTGAGAAGCTCTCTCTCTCTCTCACACACCCGCACACACACTCTCTGTTCTCTCTAGAGTCTCTCTAGTGTGATTCATGTACTCTGACCTCTATTGGCATTACTTGCTAACTACTTACATGGAGTGGTTAGTAATTCTTGGGTCCATATCTTCATTCTGTCTCTGTTCCCCTCTTCTCATTTCTCTCTCCCTCGCATTCCACAGTGACCTCAGTCGGAACTACCTGAGCGGCTCTATACCTCATGAATGGGGGCGCCTGCCCAATATCCTCAATATGTAATCTCCCTCTACCGCCTTCTCTTCCCCCGTGCACAGCACCCTGATTTTCGTATTGGATTCATTCGTGTATGCTTTTGCTGCGTGCAGTTCTTTACTAGGAAACAGGTTGACTGGTTCGATCCCAAAAGAAATTGGAAACTTGTCCACGCTCGTGGGTTTGTGAGTGATTTCTCTTCTCTTCTTCCCACTAGACTTCACCCTTCTAGTCATTGAAGAATCGATTTCCAGATGGCTCCGTCTTTTTTTGTGTATTGACGCAGAGTTCTTGAGATTAATCATCTCTCCGGGAAGCTCCCTGATGAACTGGGCAACCTGGCCCGAATTCAAAGATTGTGAGATCCTCTTTTCCAATACGTGCATTCCCTTTCAGTTGATCTCATCTGTTAAAAATGTGGAACCTTGTCGGAAGTGACCTTTGACCCTTGAAATATATGTATTTCTAGGTTGCTGACTTCAAACAATTTCAGCGGCGAGATACCGGCCACATTTGCAAAGTTATCTACACTAACGGACGTGTAAGCTTCTAATATCAAGTTTTATGTGAACTAGAAGTGCGCTTTCTTTCTTGCGTATGTATCTTTTCTGCAGGTGTGGTAATCTTGTCTGTGACAGACATTATTCCTTTGTTGTTCGATATATTGCAGATGGCTTGGCGATAACCAGTTCACCGGAAATATCCCAGATTTTATCGGAAACTGGACAAATCTCACAAGATTGTGAGAGCCTCTACCAATCTATGTTGTCTTTCAGTTAAACAAAGGGGTGCTTCTACTCTACTCGACTTCGTTGAGTTGACTAAAATGCGGTGGTAACAGGGTAATTCAAGCAAGTGGGCTGCAGGGACCGATTCCTTCCAGCATTGAAGCTTTAAGAAATTTAACTGACCTGTAAGTTGGGCGTAAATTTTCCTTCCATAGTTAATTCATTGGTATAAAATACTATGGCTTACCTGTGAATGAATTTCAATAACCAGGAGAATTAGTGACTTGAATGGAAGCGAAGCAAGTTTTCCAAACCTCTCCTCCAAGTCCATCAAGACACTGTGAGAAAGATCGTCCTTTGAAAATGTTTATGCCCACAAAACGGCCTGTTTTGCCAACTATATCTCTTATGCCGTCCTTTTCATAGGATTCTGAGAAACTGTAACCTCACTGGAGAGCTACCGGGTCATGTTGGAGATTTCGAAAGTTTAAACATCCTGTGAGTTGGCATCTTTTTTCAGCTCGCTATCAGATTTTATCTACCATTGTAAAGGTTAATCTGAACGGAAAAAATTAAAAAGAAAGAGAAGTTCCTCTTTTAACCTAATGGTGACAAATACCGGTGAAAACATATTCGCCGTCTTCCTCTTTTAAGCCTAATGCCATGTTGCACACTTGCTCAATCTATCAAGTCCCGACAACATGCTGCTGCTTGGGCTTTAAGGCAAGACAATATCCTCTCATCTATTTCTTGAAATCTGTGCAGAGATCTCAGCTTTAATAAATTCACTGGGGAAATTCCAGCCATCTATGCCTCTACGAACTATCTGTAAGTAGTTTAATACTTTGGATACGTATCTTTATGGTTGCGTGTGTGAGCAGACAGATAGAAAGAAACACTGTGCAACAATGAACACAGTAATTTGATATGATTTAAGTCTTAAGAAATTTGGAGAGTAGTAACAAGTGATCGTCATGTTCTCAGTTGAAAGTAATAAAAAAAAACTATTCCTCTTTCCATCACCCCCCTCCTCCAAATGCCGAAACTTCATTTGACATGATTGCCGTGTGTGTGTTTTAACATTTGCAATATATTCAGTAGACGTGAATATTTTTTCATTTTCATTTTAGGTATCTGACTGGAAATTTACTTAATGGGACGGTACCCGACGGGATTAAAAGCGGGTAAGCGTTCCCATTCGGAAGCTTCTATTCCATTTCCAATTATAGGACATTTAGCTGTTATTTTCTTTTTAGGCGCTTCGACCCATCTTATTGTGATATATTTGTTGACCTTACCAATAAATTGTTTAAGATGCATTACGGCACTGTTATGAGCAGTATTGTTTTTCAATTCCCCTACTCAGAAACTGTATTATGACTTGATGTTGTAGGGATCTTTCATTCAACAACTTTACTAGAGTATCACATTGTCAACCAAAGATCCAGTTGTACGTCAAAAGCTGTGCCATAATTTTCATGGATAATTTTGAGGCTGCATTTTCGCCCTCCAGCTGATGTATGTTTGACTCCATATCATTCCTTTTTCCACTTACAGGAACTTGTTCTCACCTCGCTCATCAGCTGCCAATAGCTCGTAAGCCGATCTTGACCTTGTGAAAATTATGCTCTTCCAGAATTTTAATGGATAATCTCTCTCTCTCTCTCACACACACACATTTTGTTTATCTAGAAAGATGTTACTGTTGCCACTGTATTCCATTTTTACTAAACGAAGCACACATCTTCTTTTTTCTACTGGACATGGTTTTCCCATCAGATACACTGGCACCTGTAGTTGGGGTCAAAAAGAAGGAACTCATTGTTACGGCCTCTTCTCCCGAAACTTGTTCTAGAGTTAGGATCACTTGACCTTAACGTGAACCAAGTCTGAAAAATTTTTAGTTCTGCAATCAGGGAGGAAGTCTTTTCCTGCTGTTTCATTAGTAAAGCTACCGGGCGCAATAATCTTTTGCTAGATAGTCAACAATGCCGATCATGATTAACTCTTTTATTGTTATTCCTTTTCAATGTTTCAGGGGAATAGCTCCCTGCCTGGACAATCCTCGTTGCCCAACAAGTAAGTAGACACCAAGAAGGTTCATTATAAATATTATTGACATATAATTTCTTATTCTATTAAATTTATGTCTTTTTTTTAATTTCTTATTTGTTCCTGGTAAATCAATCTTAAATCCGTTGACCTCTTTGATTCTCAACCGGGTCTATCGCCATATTACGCCCTACCTTCCATCAGCTTTTTCAACATCAACAAAACTAACACCCAGTCCGTCTCATACTTTCAGCTTCTAATATATCCCCCAGTTGTTCACTTAAAAAATGATTTGCGTTTCATTTGTCACGGATGGAATGACAGAGCCCATTTAATTACATAGATTCGTGTCAAATTATTAGTAATAATATGTAGTCTTGTTAATAATGTTAGCTACAGAGATGGACTCATAAGGATGCAATCTCAATTAGGTGAATCACGTACGTCGACGCTTACTCAATTATTTCCCACCCTCAAACGGGGGGAATAAAGAAGAAAGCTCATATATTCTCAAATTTTGACGTTGTAGGGGTGGCGGGGAGGGAATGAGATTTGCGAATAGAGATCAAAAAACTTGTTGGTTATGAAGAATGTCGAGAGTTGATAAGGATAGAAAATCGATTCGTTAATTTCAAAAAGTATCGAAACAACTAAAAAAAAAGAGGGAAAATCTCGAAATTTTTCATTTTGATTCATGTAGTCTTACAATCCAATATATATATATATATATATAGAGGACATGGAAACCCTAGTTAATGTAGAGAATATCTATCAAATTTAGAGCATAACATCTTCTAAATATATTTATAGAATATACTAAAATATTAGCTAATGCATTTACCTAGTAAGTATAGTTATAAATATTAAATGTATCTAACAATATCAACTAAATATATCACAATATTATCCTAACTATAATAAACTAGTTTCCTATTTTTCTTGATATTATGCATCATTCTCCCCGAGGTGGAAAGGATTCATCCTTGAATCCGAACAGCGAGTCGTTCTGGTGGATGGAGGGGCTTCGTTGGCACTCCCTTTAAAAATGGCCTCTACAATCTCCTCTTCCATATTCTCGTTGATCTCTTCATTACAAACAACCCCTAAATCAATGTGCTCTTTATCGTAAATAAGTCTTAAACCAAGTTGGATTCTCTATATACGAGGCCCGAGTCAACATGGAATCGGTGTTATTGGAGGGCAGCCACTTGATCAACCAGTGGGTCAATCTATCGGCGTAACTCCTATCGGAGGTATGCAATGTCATCCCTATGATACACCTCATCCACCAAAGCATTTGGGACTTATCTTTTGGGCGGCATGGCACAGGATCAATCGGCTTGGATACCAATCTGACGTAACATGGGTGGTGGCGAGGGAGTAAGAGTCACCGATAGGGATCCAAAATTCATTGATTCCAAAGAATGTTGAGAGTTGATAAGGATAGGAAATCGATTCATTGATTCCAAGTAATATCGAAATGACCCAAGGAAAAATGGTGGAAAACCTCAAAAATCTTCATTCAATTCATATAGTCTAACATCTAGTAAGCCTTACAATGCAATATAAAGTCTACTAAAAAAAGAAGAAGCAATGCAATATATAGGAAATAAAAACCCTAGTTGCACGGAATAATTATCAAATTTAGAAAATCATATCTCCTAAATATATAAAAAATTATTTATGGAATATATCAAAATATTAGCTAATATATTAAGCTATAAATATTAAATAATGTCTAAGTAAATATCTGGCGATATCATCCAAATTCTAACAAAATATTATAATAAACTAATTCATACCTCTTATACTGCATTCCAGGACGTTACAATCTCTACATAAACTGCGGAGGAGGAGAAGTAAACGTTGGCTCCATCAAATACATGGATGACAGTGACAAAAGTACAACATATGCTACTTTCCTCAAAAATACTACATCTGAGTGGGGTTATAGCAGCACTGGCCACTTTCTGGATGTCAACAAGGAGGAGGCAGATTCATATACCGCATCAAATATATCTACACTCTTGATGGACAATCCAGAACCATACATGAGTGCCCGTCTTGCTCCCACCTCTCTAACTTATTATGCATATTGTTTGATGATTGGAAACTACACAGTCCGTCTTCATTTTGCTGAGATTATGTTCACCCGCAATGAAAGTTATAGCAGCCTTGGAAGGCGTGTCTTCAATGTTTTTGTTCAGGTAGTTCCGCATTCTAGAGCATTTTGAGCCATTTTCCATGCTCATAGCACTTTAAATATGAGAAAATTTTGTTAGGGTGTAAGGGGACCATTCAACTTGATTTAATGGAACAGAAACTGAGTCCACTGGGTCGAATGGTTTCAGGGGAAACAGGTTCTGCATGATTTCAATATTGCAGATGCTGCAGGTGGAGTGGGGAAGGCTACCATACAACATTTTAACGCTAATGTGATCGATGGCACTCTTGAAATACGCTTTTACTGGGCAGGGAAGGGGACCAATGCCATCCCTAAAAGAGGAGTTTATGGTCCTCTTATATCAGCAATCACTGTGGATCCCCTTGGTATGTTAATACCGTTATATCATCTATTTTCATTTTAAGAAAGACAGGTGTCATAAGCACTGAAGGATAAGCTCCCATGATCATGCAATGAGAACTAGTTTGTACCAACGGACATAAGGACCTTCATGGTCATCTGTGTGATCGTTACATGCAAAACCACGGGGTAGCTTTTCTCACCTGTATCTATGCAATGTGACTCTTGTTTCAAATAACGCAGATGCCATTTCAACTGTAAAGTTTTGCAACTTAACTAAACAATTTTCTCCTCATCCAAGTCTTAAATCGACTACTTGATGATTTTCTTTTGTAATATTTTGTTTTGTTTATTATCTTGTAGACTTCAAGCCTCCTAGAGACAGTAAGATATCAGCAGGGGCAGTGGCTGCAATTGTGGTGTCCATAACACTTGCTATTTTCCTCATTGTGGGGATAATTTGGTGGAGAGGGTGTTTCGGGCTTAAAGATACAACAGAACCAGGTACATGATAATTTCTGTGGGTGACAAGTCTCCTATTAAGATAAGCAAATCATCTCCCTGCACTTCATGGCACTGCTCAATGGACAACTATCATTAACTGAAGAACCATCACTATTTCTGGCCTATATGTGCATATTTGGAAGTCATGCAGATTTAACTACACTAACATACTTATCATACAATAGTAATCGAATGTGCCCCCTAGTGGTAGATGTTGATAGCTCTTTATCTTATAATCTTTTCCTTTATGTGGCTCTAACAATAGTTTTTATGCAGATTTAAGGGGTCTAGATTTGCAAACTGGCTCCTTTACCTTAAGGCAGATTAGAGCCGCCACAAATAATTTCAATCCAGATAATAAGATTGGGGAAGGCGGCTTCGGTTCTGTATACAAGGTACAGCTTGAGGGCTCTTTAGTTGAGCACTGATAAAATAAACAATGCAATACATCTGAAATCAAATCTCCCGCTACAGGGGCTGTTATCAGATGGCACCATAATCGCTGTAAAGCAGCTTTCTTCCAAATCGAAGCAAGGGAACCGTGAGTTTGTGAATGAGATAGGAATGATCTCTGCCCTTCAACACCCTCATTTAGTGAGGCTTTATGGATGCTGCATTGAAGGAAGCCAACTCTTGCTGGTCTATGAATACATGGAAAACAACAGTCTTGCTCGAGCTTTGTTTGGTAGGCTTCGATTACTGACAAGCTTCGTGTATTTCTTTTGGTGCATTGATGAATGGAAACCTGGAATTTTGTTGATATGTTGCCTTATAGGACCGAAGGAATTTCAACTGCACTTGGACTGGAAGACACGACACAAGATATGTGTGGGCATTGCAAGGGGTTTGGCTTTTCTTCACGAAGAATCAACGCTGAAGATTGTACACAGGGACATTAAAGCGACAAACGTGCTACTTGATAAAAATCTCAACCCAAAAATTTCGGATTTTGGTCTTGCCAAACTTGACGAGGAGGATAACACTCATATTAGCACAAGGATCGCAGGAACTTTGTGAGTGATGTTTTCGAGAATTGTTTTCATCTGGCAAGGATACTCTGGGCTATCTATACTTTCTTTAGACGTTGCTTCAAATTACTGCTTTTCATGACTTGCATGGAATTTTTAGGATTATGTTTAAAATTTTTTCCTCATATCTACGTACTTTAGGTGATGATTTTTTTTCCTCAAGGTCCTTATTTACTTTTGGAGATGTACCTTAAAAAAGTTGGTGGAACTATAGTTTTTTATTAGTGGATGAATACCTACTCCGTGATTGTTAAATATAAGTATTTTATTGGAGGTGCTATCTGAACTTGTAATGTTAAATCAATGTTATGATAATTTTGCAGTGGGTACATGGCACCTGAATATGCAATGCATGGTTACTTAACAGACAAAGCAGACGTTTATAGTTTTGGAATTGTTGCCTTGGAGATTGTCAGTGGTCGTAGCAACACAAGCTATAGGGCGAAACTGGAATGTCTTCTCCTTCTTGATTGGGTAATGCAATATTAGCCCTTTCCATCATTTGTCTAATTACTTAGATTATATTTGCATCAAAGCTCGGTAGAAGTGAACCGCCGTCTGTCAGTTGAAAAATGGTGGGAAGAAGTATGCTTGACAAGATTGGGTTCACGTAAATTGGTGCAGGCATTCATTTTAAAAGAGAGAGGGGAGCTACTGGAACTGGTCGACCCGAGGCTGGGAGCCAACTTGAACAAGGATGAGGCAATGACGATGATCCACGTAGCTCTTTTATGCACTCATGTCTCCCCAGCAGTGAGGCCTTCCATGTCTGCAGTGGTGAGTATGCTTGAAGGAAAGGTGAATGTTCCAGCCTCTATTCCAGAAGATGCGGAGTTATACGATGAAACAAAGTTCGAGGCCTTAAGGAA